>OX104066.1:57947472-58338277 GCA_944474145.2 Dicrocoelium dendriticum
GAGAACGACCAAATTTGCACAGGATGAAAAATACACCGATAGGAAAATATTGGTGCACAATTTACAAGAGAAATCACGCATACCACAGTGGTTCGGAAGCAAAAGTGGAGCCCAACACAGTAATCCAGACCTGGTGTTAGCGGAACTATACACGACGAGCGTGCAGAGCGGATCTAAAGCGTGTCAAAACGCTTAGAGTATTGCGCCGAACACTTAGTAAAGCGGCTTAATTAACTTGGGTTGACACATTCTTTTTGGACGGTTGATTGCGCTTCTCCCTGGGCCGCCTCCATGGATCCACCTTCACGCACAGTAGTCGAACGTGAGATCTGTCTGTTGAAATTTAATAAGACCGCAGGGGCAGATAGGCTTCTCCTATCCCTTCAAATTCGGGGGACATGCCCTTGTGGGTGAGCTGCAAAATGACGCTGTGGGAGAAGGAGACTCCCTCAACAGACTGGAGGCATTCGGTTATAGTCCTAATTTTTAAGGAAGGCTCACGTTCGGAATGAGGCAGTCATAGAGAAACCAGCCTGATCTCATTTACCTCTAAAATGCCTACGTCTGTCATCCTTCGCAGACTGACTGGCACTAGCGTAAGCCGGATTCGTGAGGAGCAAGCCAGGTTTAGTCGAAATCGAGGCTGCATGGACCACATCTTCACTTTGCATCAATCGTTGGAGCATCGTCATATTTATTGGCTACCCAGCGTTGTCGTGTTTGCGGACATCAAAGTTGCCTTCAATTAGGTGGATCGAAGTGCCCTTTAGAACTGTCTACCCAGAAGTGGTGTGCCCGATAAATACGTCAACATTATCAGAGCGCTGTACGCGCATATTTCTGGGAGAGTGAGTTTATGTCACACAATCGCCGCCATTCAATATCCTCAGAGTTGTGACACAAGGCTGCCCGCTGGCAACTTTCCTCTTAAGAGAAGGCTATCAACTAGGATCATAGAACATGTTCCACGGAACCTGGCAAATAGTAGACCTAAACTCCCTGCCAGCTCCATCGCTCAGCATCTGCTCGATTGTACCTTGTGCGAAAACCCACGTGACGCATTCAAGGTTATCAGCAGACAAAACAACGCGAGCTTGCTTCGTGTCGCTGAAGCCTCGGCCATCAGACGAATGAAACCGAACCTTTGCAAACTGATAGACTTTGTGGCCAGTCTTGCCTTGTCCTGGTAAGACGCAGGCAATGACCTTGGTTTGCTCAGTGTTTTATTGCTTTTCCTATTGACCCCCTTTTTCAATTGAATTCCTTTACTCTTTCCACGATTTGTCTGTAAGCGGCTGAACGAGAAGACACGAAATAATCTGAATTCAGGTTATCCCGCAGAAATGCTGTTCGTTCTTGCTCTCTTGAAATTTCCTCTTTAACTTCGCCATTGACGAAGTCATGGGAACGACGTTCACTGGACACAATCTATAAGGTGTGGAGCTGCTTACTAATGGGTGACTTTTTGGGTAGGAGTACGCCGACGACGATGCCATTATCTGTGACAGCTTTCAGAAATGCCAAGCAGCACTGGCTGTCGATCGTTTTGGGCTTCGCATTGCCCCATCGACGTGCTCAGCTCTTCTCCAAGACTAACAGCGACCCACCCCTGCGCTGACCCTTATGGGTATCGCCTAGAAGTCGTTCAGGGATTCATGTACCTTAGCAAATATATTAGCGCCCGTGGGAGCAAAAATGAGGTCACGAAACGAACGGCAAAAGCTCGTGCTTTTGACAACCTCCGCCACCCACGACGCCGACGGGACATCATTCTCGTGCTGAAGGGTAGAGTGTAAAATGCAGCAGACCCTTAACGGATCTGAAACCTGCCGCATCAGATCGACAGACCTAAAGCGGCTAGCTACGATTGACCATCCCTGCCTTGGCAAATTATCTTATGTCTGGTAGGGGCACAACGTGAGTGTTGAGCGTGTTCGGCGTCGTGCATTTGATGCAAGAAGGACGAGTGAACTGCTCAGCACCATTATATCACGCACCGGGCTCCGATGGCTGGGCCACGTGTTGCACATGCCAACAGATCGATTCTCGCGTCGTGCGTTGCTTGCACGTCCGGAGTGTGGATGAGGGGAACCCAAGCGATGAATTGGTCGAGAGGAATGAAAACAGTTCGAAGTTGGCGTCGGTTGTTGCATCTCGAGTGCTGGGCTGGGCTCCCAAAGATGATGAACACGTTTGGTTGGACATACTTGCTGATTTGGCGTTTGTACTGTGGATTTCTTTGTCCATCCCCTTCCCTTTAGATTCCCCCTCCAAGTACATCATACCAAATGCATAGATATGATATAACACGATATGCTTTTTGAACGTTTCGTAGACTGTAATTTTTAGTATCTTATTGTGTTGCGGCACATTAGCTGAGGCGTGTTTCTCGCCCTCAGCAAACCTGTAATGGTGATCACTGGTAGGATGTCAGTGGGTGCTTACATTAAATGTTCATAATTGAAGTGCACAATACTGTTTTCCGGTAAGATAACGTTTACTCTCGTACTAGAAATCGACGACCCTTTGGCCTTCTGTTGCGTCCCCAGGGTTCGACTTAGCAGCTTCTTAGTTTGCGCCACGCGAGTCAAAAGACAACGCACCGGACAGGAAGTATATTTGCGAAACACTGCACGGGCCGACGTGGGTATGAAAACACTCTGATTACAGTTCAAATCACGGCTGAGTGATAATTTGAATCTATCGATCTCAATGAATCACGGGACATGTGATTGGTATGAAACAAGCGATCGTGACAAATGTTCTGCTACATAGAAAAACTCTAGTTTGATTGTAACTGAGACCGTTCTGATACAAGGCACACGGTTACTTGGGGAAATTGCGCACTTACCTTCCCGAAAAAGTCGATTTGTTTCGTTTCTGTGCGCATTTGACTTTGGTCTGACCTAACACCTTCTTAGACGCTTAGATCAACAGCGCATCAGACGAGACAATGGGGAAGAGAGTCGTCATCATCATCAACAGCAGTACATCAGCCATTTGAACTGATGCTTCGCTGCCATACAACCATGATGACCTATGAAATAAAGAACACTAAGTGGGACAGCAGGAGGGCTTACCGGAAAACCTTAATGCCCTAAGCAAACACTCAGGGTCAAGGCGCCTACACCTTGTGTCAACAACATACCATCACAAACAGGTGGCCATCGTGCAAAGCTAAGGCGGCATCGGCGAGACAGCTTCCTTGCGGCTTTCACTGCCGCGCGTCATAATCAGCCATTACCCCGCAGATAACTCAGCACCAAACACACTTTAAACGCAATCCGATTAGGAGACGGCAGCAAACGCGCCAATGGTGTCGGTTGCGAGCCATGTCCTGTAAAGTCTCGAGCCAAGCACAACGTGAGTCACGTGGACTCCAGCCTGGAAGCCGAGACGGACCAACGGTACCCAGTTTGGTCGTCAGTGACTTCATTTCCCACTGCCAAGTCAACTTCTGTCCACATCAAGCTTGCGCCACCCTACACTTGACAAACTAAACAAGGCTCTCCTAGATAAGCGGTGACCAGGCATACGGAACACGTGCATACGCCAACACAAATTATTCAGTGTTATTTAGCATGACTATCACTACCTGGTACTCGCCTACGCACATCATCGTTGCGGACACGCTAGTGCCATCCGGCACCAACAATGCTCCGCACACAACGATGATCAAAGACTTGAAGGCGCCTCAGATCTTCAGACGGAAGGGGCCAAGTCTCACTTCCATAGAGCAGAACGGCCCTCACTGTGGCCTTATATACACGGACTTACAGACGAAAGGAAACTCCCTTCTGTCGCAAAAGATGTCACAGGTTCAGGAAGGCAGCTCTGGCCTTTGCAATGCGTGAACTGACTTCAGTTTCTATGTACCCATCGTTGCTGATGCAACTGCCAAGATAAGTGAATTGATCAACCACCTCGAGTTCCTCGTTAGCAAGGGTCAAGGGGTCATAAAGCGGCTAGTGGTCATGCAGCAACACTTTGCACTTTGAAGGTGCGAAGTGCATACAAAATAATGGGACCACTCTGGATAGGCTATTCAGGGTTGCTTTTGCCGCCCCAACATCGTCGAAAAGCAAGACGATATCCTCCGCATAATCAAAATCAACCTGCCTGTCACCAGGCAGCATCTCAATGCCTGCATGGTAAGAATCCGCGAGGGAACACTCCATGATGCAGTCCATGACGAAATTAAACAGAAATGGGGAAATCGGACAACCCTGACGAACGCCACTTGTGGTCGGAAAGCTATCCGACAGGTCACCGTAGACCCTGACGCGGCCTGTAGTGTTCGAGTATAGAGCACTAAGGATGTTCACATATTTCGTGGGAACACCTTTCCGTGCAAATATTTCGAAGAGAATTGATTGATCAACTGAATCGAACGCACTCTTGAAATCGAGGAACACAGCTATTGTCGGTCTGTGTTATGCGTGGCGCTGCTCTAGCACCTGCCACAGAGTGAATATATGGTCTATACAGCCACGTCCTGAGCGGAAACCTGCTTGCTGTTCCCTAATCTGAGATTCCTGTTCCACAGTGAGGCGACGAACGAGAATCGAGGCCAGTAATTTTGTCACAACTGGCGTTAGGCTAATACCCCTGTGGTTAGAACAGTCTGTGAGACTGGCCTTCTTGTATATTGCCGTTATAATCGATTCGCCCCAGTAAGCTGGGACATTCTCTTCCTTCCAGATATGTTCGAATAGGAGGTTAGTGCTTTGCAGAGGACCTGACCTCCATCCTTAAATAGTGCAGGTGGGAGGGAATCCGGGCCAGCGGCACGAAAACGCGTTTCAGACCTCGGTCTCCGACGGAGACGCTAAACTAATCGTCCATGGCTCGTCCTGCATCACCTGAGTAGGAAGAGGTCCGGGAGAGTGCACAGAAAGGGAACTTGGAATGGGCAATACACCCACTTTTATAGGTTCGTTCCAATCAACCAGAAGCGTAATCTGGTCCGTTGTCTCACGGAAAGAGAGCGAGACGAATATGCACAGTAGATACGCTTTCTGATGAGCTATTTCATCCGAAGTGTGTTCGAACGTAATGGATAGCCAAAAAAACTTATTCAGAAACACATGGAATCGAAACTACCGAGGATGAAATCTGTTTCCGCATAAAACCGCCTAATATAATTACCGTTTAAGGGTGACTCCATAGCAGAGTGAACCACTCGGAGGATTACCCTAGCCAATGCCAGAACGTACTTCGCGTCAACTTACTCGTAAGCTTCACCTTAATACTAAATGTGCGCCAGCAGCTCCAAGACTGGTCGCAAAGTTCCTTTTGTGTGTACAATTTCTCTTGCACGTGTCGAGTAAGATATATTGGTAAAACGACCAGGCGACTGTCCGTAAGAGTTCGAGAGCATTGTCCAGGTTGGCTATACAGTGGTGTGAGGAAGAATGTGACGAGGGCAGTAGTGTCCCACATAGTGAATTCTAACCACAAAATAAAACCAAATGATGCATTTCAACCGATCTACTGTGTGCCAGGATGCCACACACGAACTGTCAAATGCCGCTTGCTGTCGACAGCTGAGGCCATCGTAATTCGGTTCCATAACCTGAACTTGTGTGCACAGAAGAATTTTGCGTAGACTCTCGGTCTATCCTGGCCACGGACTGGCACGAGTAATTCTACCTATCACGCTATTTCCCCCGACTCCATGCAGGTCCAGCTAATCACCTAGCCTTATTGATGAGAAATTTTGATTTATTGACGCCTGTAACTCACGTGTTCATTTTTGATGTATATAGCTGTGGTTGTATTGGCCTATTGAGGATCCACTGAAAACAAGCTTCTTCGCTACTTCTCGAGGTATTATTTCACAGCTGAAACAGTCCAAGCAGCCCACTTTGCTTAGTGAACTTAACCAGTATGTTGAGTTTATCACAAAGCTTGCTGTAGTGAAAGTGTCCGTAGTTTACGTTGTGAATATCCTAAGCATTCTTGGAAAGTACTCAGACGTAACGAGATTAATCCGACTAATAATGCGTTGAAGCGTCATACGCTGAATGTACGAGACACGATTGTTCCTTGGATTGAGGAGCTCGAACTTAACCGACGCGTTTCTTCTATAGCACTTAGAATCTGTGTTGAGCAGTACAATACATTCGAATCCTACGTTCAGCAAATCGTAGCACGGCAGTTGGAATTACGAATAGCTTCACTACAGAAGCAACACAATGCAAGCAAACCACCGAACTGGTTTCCATCTGATCCTGAAAAATACGTTTAAAATTTATCCTTGTTGTAATTAGACAAGACTCTTTCGCTTGGCCCGAAATTCTGCTGCCCACGGAATCGCGTTAAATAGTTCGATTCAGAGGTTCAATTTGAGAATCTCTATTCCAAAGTAGTTAGGCTTACACCGTCATCAGATTTGGCAGCTGAACAGTATGAGTCGACACTTGTCAATATCAGTTACGAACATCCAAGTTACAAACCATAAGACAAACATCTTCTGAAGAAGAACATCTAGGCGCCTTAAAGAACTCAAGCAAAACGAGAACGTGCTTGTCTAGACCGGATAAAGGAAGCTGGGTCGTTCTGATAAATAAGTCAGACTATATTAGAAAGATGTGTGCCATCCTTACTGATGGATCGAAATTTTGAAGGGTGGATAACGAGAACGACAAGACGCAGGCAATCGAGAAATCCATAAGAAGACTTTTGCGTTGCTTAAAACAAGCAAATATCATCGACACTGACGTAACCTACTACACCAGACCAAGAGGAACAGTGATGCCAAGACTTCACGGTCTGCCCAAGGTGTATAAGGGCAACCATTAAGACCAATACTAGATATGTGCAACCCTCCATATCATTCAAACGCCAAGTGGTTTGTCTAACGGCTGGAACCAGTCCGAAAAGCCACTGCCAGGTAGTCTTAAGGACAACTTTGAGTTTTCTCGACTCAGTGAAGCCCCTTGAACTAACCGGGCGGAAGATGTTTTCATTGGACGCAGTGTCCCTTTTCACCAATGTTCCACTGGAAGAGACCGTAGACTATCTATGCTAGTTCATCCAGTTACACAACATCGACGTCGGCAACCCACAAGATCGAGTAAGACAGCTACTGCTGATATGCACGAAAAACATCCAGTTTCCGTTTAATGGATCACTGTGCCGACAAATAGACGGGATGGCCATAGATTCACCGTTAAGCTCGTTACTCGTGGACATTTTCATGAGAAAATTGGAGAGAAACCAGTTGAAGGAGTGCAACAACAGTTTGGCCGATATCTTTGTGTCGCGGATGATGTGGTGCGTAGTGAAGATCTGCAGACCCAATTCAACTCCGTACATGATAACGTTTACCTTCGAACTAAAAAATGACGATGCTTTGGTCATTTTAAACGTGCAGATGGGTCCACACCGAGAAGAGCGGGGGACATAGTGCTGGAGAGCCAGATTTTCCGGAGAGATTCCCCTTTGGCCACGCCTCCAGGAATAACCCCAAGCAGAGCGAAGCAATCCCGAATGAGCAAGTCAAGAGCTATCGAACGAATCCTAGGCGATCAAAATGGAACAGATAGAAACGGAGATGTGGGCTGGAACATGCAGAGTTATTCAATGGCACAATCTGTGTAGGCGCATAGATGGGTAGCGAGAGGAAAACAGGACCCATATGTGTGCGTGCCTGCGTGAGTGAGTTCAGTGCCTGTTGTCGCGTCAATAAAGATTGTGTTTCATTGCCACATCGCTCTGCTGCAGCACTATCCATCAGTAATTTGAACCGAATCATCGGTATCTCTATTGGACGTCAGTTGTGAATGAGAAACACACAGCTTATGTGCCGCAATACAAATTAGATAAAATGTAGACCGTTGCAGACTATAAAAAGCAGCAACAAGAAAAAACTAAATATCATACATAGAGCATGAGATAGTGATTGGGGAGAGAGGTTAAAGGGGAGAGAAAGAGACAAAGTAGCTCACGTAAACGCCATTGAGGCCGGATCCTCGCTCTCTCAACAACCGTATCCAACCATACGCGTTCGTCGACCTTCAGACCAGATCCCGGCAATCGGGAGACACCAACCGATGCCAACATTGAAGTGAGGGACTTCATTTCCGTTGACCAAGCCATCATTTGGCCTCCCCTCTTCCTCTTCCAACAACACCCCCGGCGCACAAACCATGCACAATGTCGGAGTCAGCGTGTTGGCATGTGCAACATCTGGTCCAACCAACGGAACGTGGTACGCGATATAATGGTGCTGAGCGGCTCACTCGCTTTTCCTGCAACAAGCATATGACGTGGAGCACGTTCATTGCTAAAGCGGTATCGCCACCGGATGTAAGCTAAACTGCGAAGGTGTTGTGTTCGAATATTTTGCTTTGTTTTTGCCCTCGATTCGCTTATCCTACGCACACTGCTATATAGCACTCGTTGGCCAGTCATGTGATCTTGCATGTGATTGGTTGCAATTCGAATGTCTATCGATTTAATTGTGCCGCAAGTATGTGCACAGTTTTTTCCAGACACACGTTCCGGTGCTGCTATGGTCTGTTGCTTTTTCAAGATACAACAAATTGGTGTCGCGTGTTACCGATGTCTTTGTATGCTACTGCCCCTGCACCGTCCTGGACTGACTCAGCAGTTACCCCAAATACAGAATGCTGGGAAGAGGAAAATTAGCTTTTCCAATTATATTTCCGTGACGCCAGTTCTCAATCCATCCGTGGTGCTGAAAACGGAGGATACTTTAAAGCTTTTGCGCTTGCACTTGGCTCAGAGGGTCGACGTATATTTGATGCTCTAAACCTACAGGAGAAACCACGTTGACAGAGGCCTTATCGGCCCTCGATAAACAGTGGGGTGTTCGAGTGAACACTTGTACTTCTCGGTACAATTCTTCGCTGCTGAAACAAGTACCTGGTGATTCAGTGGATACATTCATTTCCCGCCTTGTTTGTTCTGTTCGAAAGTGTGACGACAATAGTATACCCAAGAAAAAAGTAGAAGAAACCATGCTAATACAACAATTGATTTCTGACCTCACGGATTCTCGGATCAGAGAGTCTGTTAATGGAGAAGGCAGGAAAGCTCACATGGGACAGGATCTGTGACGTGGTTCGCGCGAAGGTCGCAGTCACGAAACAAAACAACATTTTCCTCTCTAACACAGGAGCTACTGAAATTGACCGTTTGAATTCTACACGCTATCTGACGCGATCCTCAGTTAGAAATAAGTGTTACCGTTGTGGAAATGTAGAATATCGTGCAAATGATATGTCCTGTAATGTGTGCAATCTGCAGGAATTGCGGTAAGACCGGTCATTTTGCTCGGATTTGTCGTTCCCGCGCCATTTCTTTAGTTGATACTGCAAATGACTCTAGAGTTTCTCCGGTCACCACTGAACAATCCACATATGGCCTTAATGAATGCGAACATCCACTTTCGTCTCCAACGCAAGAAGCCAAACTGCCTTCGCCAGATATCCGTCGTGTTTTTGAAGTTAGAAACAAAACCATTTGTCTACATAGAAATAGATCCCGCGTCACCAATCACGGTTGTGCCATATTGTTTTTACAAACAGCATTTTAGTCAGTTAACTGTACGTCCTTCCGCTTACACTTTCAGCAGCTACTGCAATGGTGATGTCCACATACTCGGTTTTGTTACGGTTTCAATGTTTCTTATAAACAGCAGGAAGTGTATACTTGAAGTTTACGTCTCTAAAACTGATAGTAAGCCTCTACTGGGACCTAATGCCATGGTCTTATTAAACGTATCACCATGCGTCAGCCGGATAACCATTGCCAACGTCAACCTTCATTCGTTAAGTTCCAGTTACTCAAATCTCTTTCTTCCGGATATTGGTAGAGTTCCAAAAGCGATGCACCGCATTCGGTTGAGCGCGGATTATAAACCGTTCAGCATTTCAAAACCTAGGCCTGTACCTCAGGCCAAACGAGGATTTATCGCAAGCTTTGAACAATTTGGTCACGAAAGACTTGCTAGAACCCATACAGTGTTCTGAATGGATTCATTCACTAGTTGCCGGTCAAGAAAGATGGCTCTATTCGTCTATGCACCGACCTTCGAGCGCTTAATCGACACATAATTATGGACAAGTTCCCTCTGACTTCTCTCGACGAGTTGATGATTAGGCTTTCAAACGCCAAACTTTTCTCAAAGCTACTGACTCCAGATTGCCGACATTTGACTGTTTTCCTCATACAAGACGGTTTGTGTCTACACAAAATGTTACCAATGGGTCTTAGTAGTGCCCCAGCAACTTAGCAGAAATTTATTACTTTATCGTTATCAGATCTCAAAGGATGTTGTGTAGATAGATGATATTCGTGTCTTTGGTAATAACCCCACTGAACGTCAGGAAAACCTTCATAACCTGCTACATAGACTGAATGAACTAAATCTCCACCTGAATACCAACAAATGTCAATTCGCTGTGACGGAGATCGAGTTTATTGGACATGTTATTTCTATCTCGGGTATTAAGCCTAATGTGAAGAACACCAGAGCCATTCTCGATTGTCCAAAACCATGCAATGTTACACAGATGAAACATTTCTTGGGTTTGTGTTCTTATTACCTTCGACCTTTATTAAATTTTTCGACTGTTGCCGAGGCTGACGAGCCAAAACCAGGAGTTTCGTTGGGCTACTGAACAAGACAGTGCTTACACAACCATACGAGCGATGAATGAATCCACTCCCATGGTAGCGATCTTCAATGAGCACTGTTCAACGTTTGATTCAACGGATGCTTCAGATGTTGGCTTGGGTGCAGTTCTGTGCCAGCTGCAGGATATTGAGGAGAAAGTGATTGCGCACGCATCGCGTACCTTGTCTGATAGTGAAAGGAATTATACCACTGAAGAGAAGGAGGCCCTCCCATGCATCTGGGCGTGTGAGAAATGACACTTGTACTTATTCGGACATCAATTCACTTTGCGCACCGATCATTCTGCTCTTACAATGCTAGTAAGTCGAGGTAACAAAGGCCAAAAGCAGATACGTTTGAGTCACTGGTGCTCACGTTTATTGATCTATGATCATGAAATAAAATACGTGCCAGGGTGCTTCGACCAATTTGCAGATGCCCTGTCGAGACTCCCAATGTCCAACGAAGGGGAAAACGAGGACTTAGAGGAAGCAGAAATGATATCGCAGCTCTCAGACGAAACACCAACAATAACTTTTGGCCTGATCCGATAGCACACCGACATAGACCCTATCCTAACGAAGCTTCGGGAGTACATAACCACTTCATGGCCTAGTCGTACCAAGATGCAACCTGAGTTACTTCCATAGTATACCCTACGGCACGAGCTTTCTACTGTGAGCAACTGAATTATTAGAGGCGAGCAGTGTGTTGTCCCTGCAACCATTATTCCTCTGGTGGTTGCATGTGCGCATGAAGGTCATCGAGGGATTGTGCGAACAAAAGCTCGAATACGACAATACTATTGCTGGCGGAAGTTGAATTCCAGCGTCGGGGCGGTTATTTGGGAATGTTACGCTTGCCAAAAATCCGATAGGAATGCGAGTCCCTGAATGATCCAGTCCAACCTATCGTATACCCAATGAAGTCATGGGCAAAAATTACCATCGATATTATGAGTCCGTTTGCCAATGCACACCTAGCAGAAACGAAATGTGCTAGTGGCAACCTGTTTCTACAGTAAAGGGCCAGAGGCTATTCTATGCGTGGACGTAACTACAGCCGTCATCATAAAGTGGCTCTGTTGTTTGTTTGCAAGATACGGTTTGCCAGAAGAAATAGTTACTGATAACGGCCCACAGTTGCGAAGTAACGATTATGTTGAATTCCTAAGGCGCAATGGTATCAGACATACGAGGACTGCACCTTATAATCCTGCAGCGAATGGATACGTCGAACGACTTAACCGTACTCTGAAAGAATCTCCACAAATCCTTCGGCTTTCGGGAGAAATCTGGGATGATGCGTTGGTATCTGCATTTGAGTTATACAGAACCACTCCACATACTGCAACGGCAATGACCCCCTCGGAGCTAATGCTAGGGCGAACAATTCAAACTCGGTTAAATGCAACCTTTACATCCGAAGAATCTGCCGATCACAGAAAATACGAAAGATGGGCTGTTTAGGAGGCTAAATGTAGACGCGTTAGTAGAACGTAACATCCAGGGCCATTTGTTCGTGTGAGACTACTTATTCCCGGAAAGGAGGTAATGTGTTCGGACCCCCGACCAGTGTGGAATCTGTGTGCACGCTAGAAACCTACAAGTTGGCTGATGGGACGAAGATGAATGCAAGACGTCAGCATACAGCGCTTTTCCAATGTGCTATTGAACAGACGCACACACCTACAACACAACGCTCGGTACAAACTAATACAAAGTTACGACGTTCCGGTCGGATACGCCGCCCTGTCTACCGATACGCTTTAACGGATAACACCAACTGAAAATTCTTCGAGGTGCTGACATTAAATTAGATCGTTCATGGACATGTAGTACTTATATTTTTACGAATAGAGGAGGGGACAATGTCGTGTTCAAATAATTTGCTTTGTTTTTATTCTCGATTCGCTTATCCTACTCACACTTCTATAGAGCACTCGTTGGCCAGTCATGTGATCTTGCATTTGATTGGTTGCAATTCGAATGTCTATCGAGTTAATTGTACCGCACGTACGTGCAGACAGTTTTCTCCATACATATGTTCCAGTGCTGCTCTGGTCTGCTGTTTTTTCGGGGTTTAACAGAAGGCAGCGATGGAATTTGTACCATATAGTCGGATGGTAAACGAAGAAGTCTACCAGGGAATTCTAGCTTATTTGAGAGATGTTGCGCGCAACAAGAGGCCTGAACTGTTGGAAAACCAGACTTGGATGTTACATGACAATACGCCTGGCTCACGCATCGCTTCTTGTCCGCAGATATCCAGGAAATCGTCAAACTCCCGTCGTGTTCCATGAACGGTATTCACCGGACCTGGCCACAGTAGACTTTTTCTTGTTTCCCAAATTAAATACTACGCTGAAGGGACTTCATTTCCAAACCATGGATTCAGAACAACGCGACAGGAACCCTGCCCGCCATCCCAGAAGGTGTATTAAAAAGGGCACTCCCAAAATAGAAGCATTGTTGAGAACGGCATAATGCAAATAGGGGGACAGTATTTAAAACGTTGCACAATGAGCAATAGTCGTGCACGCTTCGTAGTGACCAAAGATAAAACTGTTAGACTGGTACCACATTCGTAAACGCATTTCCGAGCGCTGAACTTTTAGATAGAAAAAACTGGAAGTCGCGTAAGATAATTGCTTATGAGGCTATTTCCACCGCATGGACCAAGGGGACGCGACATTATCCACTTTAAAGACTCAGTGAGAGATAGCATACAACTTATTTTTAAGCAGACTGATGAGACATTCTGTGGGGCGGCGCAATGAAGTATCGTAAGTCTTACATCGCATTAACTTCAAACGAGCACTAGTTAGCTACGGATGGATGTAAGGGGCTTTCAATACCGTCCGTTTGTGGCAACAGTGATTTTGCGAAGGCCATATTCATAGCTTCAGACCGTGAGGTCCAGTGGTACACACCAAACACGGTGAAGTCTAACGCACTAGTGAAAACACAATGGACAAGCGGTGCGAAACATCGTCCTTAGTGGTCACCATGTCTGCTGCCCTAAAATAATAACGACAGGAAGGAAAAAGGAAGCATCAGTGCATCAAAACTGAAATATAAAATGAAAAAAACGAACATCGACGGTACTCAAAAGATCAAAACAGATAAATAGAGTTTATCACATGAAGCCAGAAACGCGCAGCTGCGTTGATCACCAACGGTCTCTGGAATCCTAAATTGTTATAAAAAGGAAGTTTCAAAGTTAGATTCCACGATGCGTATTTTTCGTTTTGGAGGTCGAACTCTTTTGGCCTTGTTGTGACTTCTGGATACTTTGGGGTTATCTTCGGGGAAAGGGTCATGCGAAGAGACGGTTGTTTTCTGAACTGAGTTGAGTCCTTGGGAAGCAAACACGTGCGTGTCGGACACCAGATTTGCGATCACTCCACCTCGTCTCCACTGTGGATAAGGATAGGAAAAAAAGTAAATAATTGATGGCGGAAGTCATTTTGAAGCACTCGTTGTGTGAACAGATTGCGACGCACAATCTACGAACTGCGGCTGAGTTTCTGCACTTACTCGATTTTATCTGTGCACATAGGTAATACCTCAGTGAAGCTTATGTTAAAATATTCGCCTTTGTGCGCCGCATCTATTCCAGTAAGAATCTTGGAATATTCTATATCGACGTAGCCATTAAGAGTGAAATATCCTTACGCTACTAATAAAAGAACGGTAGAGTGCGTTTCCGTGGAGCTAGGACCGAGTTTCTTTCCCTTTTGATGCTATTTGTGTTGTTTTGTTAGCTATTTCTAAGGTTACGATTAATGACTTTGTGCAGGCAGTGGGGGCAAACTTATTACCATCTTCCTTCTGTTTTTGGCGTTTTTCATTTTTCGTACCAATAAGTCGGTTACTGTAGCCACTTGAACAACATCTGGCAGAGCTAACGACACTGAATTGAACAACTAATAGTTAGTAGTAATCGGTGCAGCGGATACGGGCGTTCTCGTCGTATTTTCCTCATTCTTAACTGATTTGCCCCGGAAGCGACAGTTTTTCGATTTCTCTGCTTTGACCCTTAGTAATATATAGCTTGAGTAGACATTTATTGTAAGTGTTTTTACGGCGCGACTAATAATTGCTAAATTATCAGAATCGGTTTTGCAGCTCAGAAAGTGTGGGTCATGTTGCATTTTTGTGACGGCAATTTTACGTACTCAGAGCCGGACTACGGCGCTTTCAGCTAATACACCGGAGGCTAGAACGAAAGTCCGCACTAATTTCTTCTTGGTCAGATACAGCTATCTGTGGAATAAGCAGATAGAATTCCTCCAGCCCTCTTCAAATTCGGTGGACCTGCTCTAGTAGATGATCTACACGAGTTGCTAATAAAACTTTGGTAGCAGGAAACAGTCCCGACAGACTGGAACCGCTCCGTCATTGTCCTAATTTTCAAGGGAGGCTCCCGTTTAGAATGTGGCAATCATAGAGGGATCAGTCTGATTTCGATTGCCTCTAAATTGCTTGCCTCTCATTCTCCACAGACTGACTGGCACTCGTGAAAGCCAGATTCGTGAAGAGCAAGCCGGATTTCGTCGAGGTCGGGGATGCATCGACCACATCTTCACATTGCGTCAAGTGTTGGAGCACCGCCATGTTTATTGGCGACCCACCGTTGCCGTGTTTCTTGACATAAAAGGTGCCTTCGACTCAGTCGATCGATGTGCCCTTTGGGACTGTCTGCTGAGGAAAGCTGTGCCTGATAAATATGTAAACATTATCAAAGCGCTGTACGCACATAGTTCGGGCAGGGTGAGGGTTTATGGCAAACTCTCGCCACCCTTCAGTATCACCAGCGGTGTGAGACAAGGATGCCCACTGTCACCTTTCCTCTTCAACTTCGCTATTGATGAAGTCATGGAAACAGCGTTCGCTAGACACGACATAGAAGGTGTGGAGCTACTCCCTGGTGAGCGACTTCTTGACTTGGAGTATGCGGACGACATTGCCCTAATCTGTGACAGCTCTCAAACATGCCAAACAGCACTGAACCGATTAGCAATGGCTGTCAATCGTTTTGGGTTATGCTTTGCTCCATCGAAATGCAAAGTACTTCTCCAAGATTGGCAGGGACCCAACCCTGCGCTAACGCTTGGTGGTGATCTGCTAGAAGTCGTTCAGGAATTCAAGTACCTGGGCAGCTATATTAGCACCCGTGGGATTGAAGATGAGGTTACGAACCGTATAGTAAAAGCTCGAGGTGCTTTCGCCAATCTCCGCCACCTGTGGCGCAGACGCGACATTATTCTCGCCCTCAAGGGCAGAGTTTACAACGCAGCCGTCCGTTCAACTCTCCTATATGGCTGTGAAACCTGGCCCATCAGGTCGACAGACATGAAGAGACTCGTCACATTCGATCATCGCTGCCTTCGCAGCTTAGCTCATGTCTGGTGGGAACATCGCGTGAGCAATGAGCGTGTTCGACGTCGCGTATTTGGTGCAGGAAGAGCGAGTGAACCGCTCAGCACCATTATATCACGCACCAGGCTCCGATGGTTGGGCCACGTGTTGCGCATGCCAGTACACCGACTCCCGCGACGTGCATTGTTTGCACGTTGTGGGTGCGGTTGGAAGAGGAGGAGGGGAGGCCAAGTGATGACTTGGCCGAGAGAAATGAAAGCTCTCACTTCGAAGTTGGCGTCGGTTGGTGCATCCCGACTGCCTGGCTGGGGTCCTAAGGACGGTGAACACGTTTGGTTGGACACACTTGCTGATATGGCTAGGAGCCGGCCCCAATGGTGTTTGTGTTGTGAGTTCCTTTGTCCATCTCCCTCCTGTTTAGCATCCCCCTCCAATCACGATCTCAATCGTTAGGCATAATGTGACTTTCTTTTACGGCAGCCAGCTATTAGCTCTCCGGAACGATGTCCATCCGTTACTGGGGACTCAGCGGGTGTGCCACTGTTTGTTTTTCTTTTCTTGCCTTTTGTATTGCGGCACAATAGCTGAGGTGTTTTCCACCTCCAGCTAACGTGTAGTGATGATGATGATGATGATGATGATCTGTGGAATAAACTACCAGTAACACTCAGGTCGGGTGACAATGTGGCAACATTTAGTAGCAGACTCGCCGATTACCTTGATCTAACTACCCTAAGCTCTATATTCACATGGGGAAAATCCCTCGATGAGCTATTCCAAGAGGGGCCCAAAACCATATAAACACTAATGTTTCCATAACTAGGCTTTGGCGTCAGCCATCCACCAGAATGGTAATACATAAAACGTATATTCCAATACTCCACCTATACATGTCACCCATGCAAGAGCGTGGATTCACCTGTACAAATTGGTCTGTGCCGCTATAGACACAGTGTCTCTCGTCAAGAGAAACATACCTATTATTATTGTTATTATTATTATAATTTCCAAAGTCTGATTGAAAATTTTACCGTCGCGAAGTAAATGTTTGTTGACGGAAAAGCTTTTATAAAACATAACTGGAGATATAATGTCATCACGAGTAAAAATGTACTTATTAGCTTTTTGATATTAGTGGTCGTAGTTTTACTGGTATGCGATAGATCTGTATACGGATCGTTACTTCCATGCATAAATGAAAAGTAGATTATTGAAAGAATTTGCTAGATGTTAGAGACTTAATTGTAATCCTTCGGAGTGATTACTTAATTTATAATCACAAATGCATCATTCGCTATATATTTTGTTGCATATTTTGCCATCAATTACGCCATGATGGTCGGCGAGCAACTTCCTGTTTTACCGCTTGATCGACGGTAATAGGACTTAGTACCAAGTTACTTTTAGGCCCATTTCGCCGTTTCGCTTGTCAAAGGCTCTGTTTCTTTGTTTCCCTGTGCTAATATTACAATATTCCGACCCGCAACTTCATTTTAACAGAGAAATCATTGACCTACTAGTGTCTATTAGTACCTCTAGCATTTTACTTCGTATTATGCCCAGGCTGTCTGCTTGAATTTGTGGCTTCGGTGCTTTTATTCAATCATTACCCTATTTATCTCTATTTTTCTATTTATCTGCACACCACTGCCACTGCTGCATAATATGTTTGAGAAACTTTCTTTCGTTTAGCACAGTATGCGATTTTTACTAGCTAATGCTTAGTTGCTCTTCAATTATATGAATTGGCATCGGTTTATTTATATGTATGCCGCTCCAGCACTGTGGTCACATGCATTTATCAGTCAACGGCACTTAACACGGATTTTGTACAGAACTCCATCCCTTCACACACCATCACCTCTATTTCCACTCCAACTGCTGATATCACAACCTCCACTCTAGACACTTGCGTACTCTGCCGTGCGTCCTATACCGTCGCGGATGAACTGGCTCGCCACATGCGAATATCACACAGGACATCCTTTAGACTACCGTCAGGTCAACGAACCAACACCTACTGCTTGCCCTGTCTGTAGTAGATCTTTTACTTCAGCGAGAGCGTTGATAATTCACTTCCGGCGGACACACCTAGAAGACTACCGCGCCTTCATGATATTGTGAAAAGCCATTAAAAGCGTCTTCTGGCTGACGGAAGAATATGCCAAATTACTGCAGTTAGTGGATGAGCTGCAGTCCGTGGAGAGAACTCTGAAGAATCTGTTGCTCTGCCTCCATCGGAATTTTTCAACGAGAACGCCAGCGACACTTAAGAGAAGGTTGCAACAACTAAGTGGACGAAATCATCACGGTCAAACAGGACGGACTTCCAGCGGGTTTCACGTAGAAGAGCAGGCACCTTGCAATCAACAAGGAAGGACTCTACTGCATCGCGTACTCTTTCGACTGCTGACTCACCAGGCTGCAATTACAAGCCATTCATGACATCTTCCGAGGTTCCCATTGCCCTGAGACATAGTACCTTGCGAACAGGAACCCAACCGCCAACAATCCTTTTGCAACCGTCACCCTAGCCGCGGATTGAAGCCTACGAACGGCCTGTGGCGCATGTCTTGGTCTGTCTCCCTATGCTATCCGTTCTGAATTTCCAGGACAGTAAGCTTGCTGGCTCTTGTTCAACAATCACAAACGGCTCGGCAACTGCCAGATAATATCTGTCATCAGAATCGCGTGCATACCACGCTTCACACACCAATCCATTCCATACAGTTCTTTTGTTTCTTCAGGTAGTCCAAATGTATCAACCCAGAAGCCAAGCACCTCGGCCGATACCACGATAGCAACATGACGGGGGCTGCATCAGCTCAGCAGTCGTCCAGGCCATCTGACTTACAGCAAGAATGCAATCCAACAGTCTTTGCGAACAACACTGCACTTCTGCATTACTGCGACCTATGGCCTGAACATTTTACATAAGCGCCAGCTTAGGTCGGCACCTAGCATAACGTAACGGGATTTTTGGCGAATAGTGTCGTCGTCAAATGGACGGAGGTTAACTACTCAACATGCAGTAAAACGTTCAAAAGCAAGCATGCTTTGTCTAAGCCTATGCGGATGCTTTCAATGCAGTGAGCATGGCGCGGCTATTCAACCACCACTGCAATTGGTCTGCGTTAGAGGATGAGACACGTTTGATCTGCGCAATGGATACGGCGCACTCCGCCTTTAATCTTCCACAGGTGCTCAGTCAGCTCCGCATCCGTGGCCCATGTAACGTTCGTTCCAAAAATTTCTAACCCTTGCCACCCTAAAAAATTTCGCCCAATTTGCGTAACTCCAGTTTTCACTCATTTTCTTTATCCAATTTTGTTCGTTCATTGGATTCCTGCTTTCTAATCTGGCCTACTCAAATTTGGTTTGCTTAGTAAAGATGACGGTATTGAAGCGTCCACGATATTACACTCCACCCTAAGAAATTCACGCAGGAACGGTATCCGTTTAGCTATTGCTTCTCCTTACAAGTCAAAAGCCTTTGATTTCGACGCCCACGCTTTACCGCCTCGTGAAGCCTCATCCTTCGGTGCCTCACTCTTCTCCTACATTAGCCAAGGTTTTACTACGCCTCCGAAATCTCAATCCTCAACGGTTTGCAGATTCACCCAGGGTGTGAAGTATGTCGGAAAGATCCACTTTCGCGCTTGCTCGCCACCATAGCTCCTGAGGTAGCATTACACAAACCGTCTGACATACGGTGGATTTCTCCAACAGGGCCAATGGATCATGCCGCTTAAGTAGATGAAGTTTCACTTCTTATTCACGACAGAGAATCCCTGATCGAACGTCTAGGTCGATTTAAGGAGGATACAAAGCAGCTTGGATTGTTAATAAACCACATGAAATTGATAGTAATGGGCATTATGGTTGACAGAAAAAAGAATAAATTTGTCTATTTTAAACACTGCGCAGCTCCCCTGTGGCGCCCTTCAGATCCCCTCGATCCAGCCATCCGAGGACCGACTAGAGCGCTAACGTTCACTCTCTATCCAATTACTAGATATGTAATACGAGAACCTTCAGCGCATATCATCCAGCGCCTCGCCATGAAACCCATTTGGGAATCAAGTCCTCCTTGAAGTGAAGGATTTATGGAAGGATTCACTACTACAATCTGTGGACGGACCCTTGCTTCGTGGGGGAAATATAACGCCAGTAGGTTACGATTAAATAAGAAACTGAGAATTTTCCCAGACTCTACATCTGAGGTAGCCAACATCGAGCAGGTGCGCGGTCGACAAAATCCTGATGCTTCAGGGCAAGACCACTCTCAAACCCAACTGATCTCCACTGTAAGGGAGCATGTGGACAAAACAGGCCACTTTCCCACGTCGTGTAGTCTTGCACGATAACGTATGAAGCTTCGTTGTAAGAGGTACAACGGTATCGTGAGGCAAGTAACCAACACTCTTCATCGTAAAAAGGGAACAAATTCATCTCGGAGTCCCGCACGTTAGCGGCATTAACATAAAACAAGTCGAATTTAAACACCACCAAGTACTCCAAAGCACACGTAATGGACGCAGCAATATGCGACACGAACAGAATGACCTATAACTAACAACCAAAATTTTACAATTACGGTGTAGGTGCTCAGGTGCAAACTGTAGCACGCTTTGTGCGTTCGGAATTCCTCACAGTATTAAATAGCATGCATCATCCGATAATCATCAACAACCGGGATCATATATTCCCAGCCTCCGCTAAGCACATTTCGGCACTGAGGCTCGCCAAACTTGAGATATCCGACTTGTATGTGTTTACCATGAGAGAATCCTTTAAAGTGTACGACACTTAAAGGCGGGGTGTGATGTCACAAAACATCTCATACTAACAACGTACATTCATACATTCGAAAGCGGTTCCGACCAACGATTTGCGTTTATCATGAGTATTATTTCGGTAGACGCCGGGACATTCGGACAAACACAGCTAATTTGAATAGTGCTTAGGCCTTGGACCATACATGAAGTTGCTGAAAACATTGTTCATAGATGAACATTGGTTAAATCGATCACTTAGACTGTAACTGATGAACCAGCTAGATACTGGGTGTTGCCCGCCCGAAAACATTGCACGCAACCATCGGTTTTGAGCCTATGTGATCTCATCAGGAGGAGAAGATAGTACGCCTCGAAACAGAGGCCACTGGGACCGCTTTAGCCACCATGTCACAACAATTGTGACAATCATTGTGACGGATGTTTACAATAATACGTTTACGTCGTAATTTGGCACACGGTTCACGCATCTTCATACCCTACAATAGCAAGACAATTCGGGACCTTGCAGAAACGAGGCGCAAGAACTCGTCGGTTAAGAATGGTGCTGTGAATACTTTCGCTTCCGCTAAGTAAAGACAAAGCGGGCGCAAACAGTTGTGGGTGGAACGCGTTCTGCTGCTCGTTCCCTTGATTCACATAAACAATGCCCACACTCAAACGGTCTTATAAGTTTCTCCACAACTGCATATGATCTCAGCGAAATGGTCTTTTGTTGGCCGTGTGAACGAACGTTATGTTTATCATACTTATCAGCAAATTACCGCTTCGGTGACTGCGTGTTGATTTCCAGCACTGGTTCGCGTAGGACATCTGGTATTATAGACTGACTGCTACGAAAGAACAAAGAGTATCGGTTGACTAAACTGGGACTCAGAAGCCAGCGCGTGGCTGAAAGGACAAGGCGTCTACTTTGCAACCTAGGGGTCACGGGCAACTCTCGAAATATCCTTAGCCCATGAGCGATTGGTGGTGGCTGCAAGGCAACGAAAGGTCGATACTGTACACCGGCGTACTGCTGAAGCTATTTCCGTCGCAACAAGAATGGACTCCAACGTGATGCAAGGGCCTGTGTACTTCTTTGACACATGTAGCTATGCTGGGTGGTGTCCCCGGGTTCATCGAGAGGTACTCTGATTATGTTGGTAAATGGCCAGATGAAAGAAAAACTTAGTCTCATGGCTCTCCAGGTTGGGGTTTTGAAATAGGATGGCGTGCAATCTTGTAATACCAAATTTTGTTAAGGCAGACAGAAGACAGAGGTTGCGATTTGTCAACATTTCGATTGTTCTCTTCAGTCACAAACACAATACGACCAGAAACACACAAGGGATTATATACATGGAAAGAAAAAAGCACCACCAATCAAAATGTCACAGTCAAGACCATGGCAACCGAATTGATTGCCTCAAGTTTCTGTGCACATAGCACAGATTGATAAGCACAGAAACTCTTGAGGCAATCAATTCGGTTGTCATGGTCTTGACTGTGACATTTTGATTGGTGGTGCTTTTTTCTTTCCATGTATATAATCCCTTGTGTGTTTCTGGTCGTATTGTGAATGTGACTGAAGAGAACAATCGAAATGTTGACAAATCGCAACCTCTGTCTTCTCTCTGCCTTAACAAAATGGCTGAAGGGGACCCACTGCTTTATAATACCAAAGCATTGCCACCTCTCTGTTGTCTTGCGGACAGGAATTTGAAATAAAGGCTTTGGACGAGGACCCTAATCGTCCTCCTATATAGGTCTAGGTGCCATGGCAGTAGTTAAGCCCACGCACAACCACATTCAACCACATCGGCAGCGCGAATAAGCGAAAACATGCTACTACTGATGCTGCGTGTTTCTCTTACTCCCCTTCCGGCCCCCATTACTAACCCTACTGCCATAGTTCCCAGTTTAATGGACAGCACCCGCAATGCCACTGGATCAGAACCATCTTCCCGCACCACCCACTGGATGACTAGCCGCAACCGCCTCTTATAAGACAACGCTGTCCCACATCCATGCCGGCGTTCAACCTTCGCACCCTCAGGTACTTAGGTCAACAGGCTACACTCGCACGCACGTTGGACACACTGGGTACTGACGTGTATTGTGTCCGAGACTAGCACCAATGATGCTCACGGGGTTGTTGCATTAACTGCGCATGCAACCGGAGACGCTGAAGCGGCAATCAATGGTCAAGGTGGAGAGGACATTGTTCTCAGCTTCAAGGAGGAGTCATCGTTGGTTGATTGGATTCCCGTGGACAGTCGTTTGTGTGTATACCGCCTGACGACATCAACTAAGGTTGATTCAAGTAGCACAAGACGATGTTTGTTTATGGTTTCCCCTTGTGCTCTCACCGACTGCAGTTTTGATGTTGCCAGGGTCACTTGCTACTAAGAACTGAACATGCTACTACGCATTGTAACCAGTTCAGATATCGTCGTTGTTTCAGGAGAGATGAATGCGCAAGTAGGTTGTCTGAGCTATGCTGAAGGTAGATAGGTGGTAAGTATGGACTTAACTCCGACCGTACGGACACCGGCGAGCGTCTGTTGGAACTGTCTGTTGCTTAGTAGCACTGTTTTTAAACGCAGTGAGTGCTGAAATGCTACTTGGCGTCCCCCTAGAATTGGCCAGCGGTGGATCCAAATATGTTAAGTTGCCATAAGTTACAGGTGGCGCGATTTCCATGCTGGATTGTCGCTCGTTTTGAAATACTAGCGTCCAATGTCGTTTTTTCCATGAGCATGATCGGGAGGTGTATCAAGCATCCCTTCGAATGGCCACAGTGAAGTTATCTAAATTCCTGGTTAGGTAAACCTACCATGATGCCCAGGTGAAATAAGGCCTCTATGGGAGTGAGACTTGGCCCCGTTGACCTGAGGACCTGCAGCGCCTTCAAGTCTCTGATCATCGCTGCCTTCGGAGCACAGCTGGTGTCCGCAACGATGATGTGCGCAGCAAAATGTTAGGCGGTGATAAGAAGACTAGTCTTTTGGAACAATAGATAGCACTGAATAAGTTGCGTTGACTGGGGGCAGATACTATGTATGCCCGGTCATCGCTAATCAACGATGGTTTTATTTTGTCTACCAGATGAAGGGTGACGCAAAGACACGGGTGGGAAAAAATTAACTTCGCAGTGGGAAAGGAACTCACTAACGACTCAACTCGGTGCCGTCGGTCCGCCTCGCCTTCCAGGCTGGAGTTCACGTGACTCGTCTTGTGCTTGGATTGGGATGACAGCACATGGCTGGCGGTCGGCACCAGCGCCACGTCTACTGCTGTTTTCTAGTCGGACTGCCTGTTTAAAGTGCTCGCTGTTGGGTTATCCGCGGGGTAGTAGCTGATTATGACGCCGGGCAGTGAAAGACGCAATGAGGCTGTCTCGCCGATGTCACCTTATCTTTACACGATAGTCAGCTGTAGGTGAAGATATGATGTTGACAAGGTGTAGGCGCTTTGACCCTGAATGTTCGCTAAGAGCATTAAGGCTTTGCATTAGGTCGCCATTCTCTCCCTTTTATTATTTTTAGATCCGTAGGTCACAGTGGTTACACGGCAGCGAAGCATCATTTCAAATGGCTGATGCACTGCTGTTGATGGTGATGACTCAGTAGCGCCAACTGTCCAAACCGGTAAACCTTCGACCACTGACGCGCATGCTTCGAGTCGCTGGTTCTAGCAACACAAGGGAAAATGGAATATGCACCGGTGTCTACAAACAGCGCTTTTCCTCATGTGCTGTGGCTGAGCTGAATCCCCATGGAAAATTTTATTTAAATGCAACGTTTCACTACTGCCTATTGATTACGTCGCAACACAAAGGCGGACGGCCCATGATCTACCATGAAGGATGGTCTGGTATCTGGACAGAAGCAACGACGTCAGGGACTATGAATGTGTGGGAAACAGCGACAAGCGCTCAGAGAGTTTCGGAACTTTATCCAGAAATGTTGGACCGAGCTACAGAGGAACAGACATCGCTGAACGCCTGAATGGTAGTGCATACCCTTCACAGAATCAAAAACAGGGGTCATCCAATCTGTGCGGTGGCCATCCGAGAATACTTACCTGATCAACACGAGACACCAAGTGGGAAGCAGAAATGCGGCTTTCATGGTATGAAAATAACTCATCGTAGGCCCAATGCAGAGGAATGACTTACTGAATCTTGGTATTGAATAGACGCCTGATTGCGCACATGACCGAGTGAAAGTTCTTGACCGTCCTCCGCGCCAGCACCATCTGTGCAGAATACTCCGTCCAGCGTGGGGACATACCACCATTCACTGATTACTGAAGTAGATAGAGGAACATAACAAGTTAACCGTGTCTCAAACAACACAGGCGGTTAACATCTTACAGACGGTGTGAATTCAAGTAGATCTAGCTATCTCGGTAAATGATACATCTGACCTCAGTGGCGTTTGTGTTGTGAGGCTCTTTGTCCCTATCCTTCCCTTTAGCTTTCCATTCCAACAACCATCAAAAATGTGATATTGGCATTATGTTACTTTGATAGCTTTTAAGCCTACAGTGTTTTATCTCATCTTTTTTTGCATTGCAGCACATTAGCTGAGGCGTATTTCTCGCCCTCAGCTAACGAGTACTGATGACTATACATCTGATACCGGGAAAGGGTCAAACGACAAGAGAACGTGGTCACTCCTTTTATAACAGAAGCTAATGGTCCCGAAAAAGTTACAAAACCTAAGTAAATCAGTGGCGAATTGCCAAATGAAGTATCAGCCGCGCGTGATAGGATTTATTATCGGCGTACTGGATCCAGTAATAGACCGATGAAGCAGCGGGTTAGTGAAGGGCATTGGCGTCGGAACGTCGTTATTCACCGTGATAACTGAAATCACAAGGGGTAAACGAGTGGCCCAAAATTGTTTAGGTCCTGAATACTGAAAGTCGTTCATATTTGTTTATGTTGATAGCAATGGTACGCGAATACAAAAGATACGGATGTGCATGGAATGTTCAATTAAGAATTTGCAGTAAACACTGTGATGAGCTGGGCTGGAGGCTCAGGCGCTGTCAAATGGTTTTTATCTCGGGCAGCTGTCACTAGAGGGAACTAGCGGATTTCAGGATAATGCTATCCAGAGATTTAGCGACGCATGAATTAAAACAAAACAACCAAATCTGTAGAGAATAAGGCTAGTAGCAGGGAATACCACCAAATTAACTTGTCCTACGGGACACAGTATACTTGGAGCAAAATTACCGTCGGAAATATTTGGTATTCGTCCCACTGCTTCCGTAGGAGGCAAAAACTCGGCCATGACGCAAAATCCAGTGAGATGACAACGACTAGCACCATAGAGCAAAGGAACGAGGGCCGGAAACCGTGACGTCCAGTAGCGAGCCATGCCTTCTTGTGTTTGACCAAGCACACTTCTGACATGTTCAGGAAGATGCCAAAGGTGATTTCGTTTATTGCGAATGGCCCGCAAAAGATCCATCAATGAAGTATCCTGGAACAAAAATGACAAGCAGTGAGCAACCATGGATCAATGAAACGAAAAGGCCGAGCAAACAAAATCATCGTCCAATGTATCAGAATAATGACGAGGCCTTTAGAGTTAGTGATCTGTTGTTGGCTCATTCGAATATCCCCCAGGTCAAAGCTGTGGTGTGAATGTAAAACATGTTCGATAGGGGGGATCGGGGGGGGGAATATAGTGCAGACGGTTTGGGAACAAGAGATTTGTGTGCTACCTGTGTTATGGAACTTCAATCACAGCGAGAAGGGCAGAAACGCTTAACCTTCGGTGACCTTCAATGATCTATGGCGACTGAAAAAGCACATGTTTGACAAGGCCCATAGATTCTCAAGGTGACATCAACGAAAGTAAGGGATTTTGTGCCACAATTTTAGGCGCCCTTAGAATTAAATGCCCTACTGCAAGACGATAATGTGGTTAAAGGAGCCCGACCGTAGCAACACTCGAAGCCAGGCCTATAGCTAGCAGGCCGGAGCAAATTTGCCCCATGCCGCGTGAAGCTAGTTGGCTAACCAACGAGAGTCAGCCAGTGGTATTGTTCTGCCTTGTAATGGACTATTGAGAATGACCAATCTTGAAGTTCTCCAGTGAGCGCACTACTTGAACAGCCAGCAAGCGAGATTTCGCGCACCCAGTAGTTGCTAGAATTCAGGAACTTGCAACTAGGTCGTTCTATCATGAACTATTTATTTTGACATATTTTGGCTGCACATATTGTTACCCTGTATTACACATACGTTTTCGCTAGAGGGATCTGTCTTCAGGACCGTGACCCGAGTAGCTATATCGGTTGCTCATACTGTCAGTGGAAATACAATAGATTTTGTAGACGGATACAAACTTTACCCATTTTCTGCCGAGGTACACAGATATGGGATCCGATTCACAAATCAGAGGCAACGAAGTAGGCATTAAAGGCTGCAAAAATGACGAGTGGTTTACGAAAGGATTAATTACATTCAACTAAGAGCCCGTTAAAATAGAAGAGCTGTCGTTAGTTCTACGGCAAAGAGCAACGAGTTTATTTGTTTTGAAATCCATTTACATGGCATTTCTTCCTACTTTTTGAGTTGCATGACTTGTATATGTTTAATTCTAATGGTCCCTTCAGGCCATTGTAATATTGTAGAAAAATCTCCGGTCTTGTGAAATATTGCTAGCAAGGTTCCCGTCTTCAGGGTGAGTGTACTTTGTATGCATGGAGTCATACGCAACCCTTTCACTTTGTGGAGTAAGATGGGTTATGTCATGGCGGATGTTAGAATACACAACTGTGCAACCGTTAGGCAAAATCGATGGGCAGGAAAGATGTTTCCCAGTCGAAAGGTCGGACCAAATGTCAGCATCATGGTAAACAGTTTACCTTTATATGCAGATCTACAAATACGCTTTGGCTGAATTGTATTTGCTTTCGCCACCGCCGGTGATCAACTTGCCGGTCGTGGACATCGACTACGCTTCCGTAAGCTCTGATTACATGCGATACCTTAAGCACTTGTCGGATACAACAGTCGGATGTGCTGCCGCAGCCACACGCAACAAAACCACACGATGGACTTTAAGCGAGATTGACCGGATCTAGTGCGTCCCCGGTTTGGTTTGGCAGTGACTAAAAGATACTTGGCGTGTGGGAGCGTAAATCACACTGTAGCTTCACATACGGTGATGAATAAGAAAGGGTAATAGCTTGTTTGAACGAGGTAGACATGTGTCATCGAAAAGGAAAAGCCCAGATTTGCGACCGGAACGAAACAAAGGCATGAGGATAGGTATGGGTGAAATATCCAAAAACCTCAAATCCGGATAAAAGCAAGAGGCATGAACATTTCCCCGAGTGATGGATTGCATGCGAGATAGGTGAACAATTTAAGACGAAATGTTACAGAGTAAATTCGGAAGAATAAAGAACGCAGAAGTTTCGACAGTCGTGGGATAAAGGGTTCTTCTGAAAGTTGCGAGCGGACTAGGCGTTAAACTGCGGTGACTATTTGCTTACCTTTTCGACCTGATGAGATATAACGAGCGGTGTCCTCATTTGTTTACGAATTGATAAGTGGTTGGGGTTCTAGCTTGCATATCGTAACTAGGCGCACCCAAATCTTTCGAAATCACCTGTATTGTCGATAGCTGCCTTGCACTGCAGACATATCTTCGAGGCGAATGTTTTGGGTGATTGTCATAACCGTGAAAAATTATATCGAGTAATGGAATATACAAGCTGGAGTGCGGACACTGAGGTACGTACTGTGGATGATGACTTTTGGTTCCATAAACGATTCAGGTACTCCATGAGCACAAGTTGCGAAATCATGGATGGTTTTTGTTACCGATTAAGCAAGGAATAGATTTGAAACGTGGGAAAGGAACGAGAAACAGCAAAGTTTCCTGTTGACAGATAATACGTCGCAGGTGTGAAACGCGAGGGACAGATAATGGATTTGCTTCAAAGACTCAAATTCGAGCATTTTGCTCAATGGTCAAGCGAGAGTAAGCAAAGTTATAAACCGAAGTTATCAAACAATACAAAGAGTTCAAACCCCATATCAATCTGACCACTATCCAGTCTACTGAAGCTAGGTTCGCATGAGTTCTAGCAATTGATCTGTCTGGTACGGGTGACTAAGAAAAATTGAAGTGTTACCCGTGATAACTCGGAGTATCATAAGGTCCGGTCATAGGCATGGCGGTTACATCTTTAGGGCAGTACACCATCTGGATATCTCGGATTAGTTGCAATGATGGTAGAAAACGCTGACACTTGCGAGTACAAGCTGATTCAGTGCGGCAGCAGTGTAGAAAACAAGTTAAGATACACAGCGTCCATACTGATAAGATATTTTGCTGTTGAATCACTTTGGGGTGAAAATGAACCAATCGTGCTGGTGCTGTAGTACACAAAGTGAGATGTCCTTACAATGAAACCTATTTCTGTATGTTAAATGAGTACTTGGAGAACTGGGTGTAAATTAAGTACAAAGACTACTTCAATGTGCACGGCTAGGAGGAGCAATACTCAAGGGAAACGGACAGAATCACCTAATGTAAAACAATCACGCACTTGGTAGCCTCGAGTTACGAGCAGATCTTCCACGACAACGGGTTCGAGACGATGGAACCAGTGCTTGTTAAAAACCAAGTAACCATAACGTTCTATATCCCGGAGCAATGCTCGGCGTTGGGTAACAAAACTATCGTCCACAAGAGGAGAGTCCACAGAGTCCTCTAACGTTAAGATTTGTCCGCCCGGATCATCTTTCCTGACGTCCAATAGATCCGAAAGTTCCTACGGAGGAAGATAGAATAGAAAGTATGCTGCAATTCACCAGTCGGTCAATGTAACACAAAAGTAAAACAATGTGAAAGTAGCCCCATTGCGCATAATGTGTTACTTTCGACAAAGTAAGCTCGGAACCAGTCAATAATACATTAGGTCATGAGGGCTTAAAAACAATCGGTTAGGAACGTACCGCCTTGGGTAAAAAAATCCCATTCAGGGCAGGAACTGGTACATAATTAGAGTGGCATTTGCAACAAACTAGGGAAATAATCACAGCAGACGAGAAAGGTGTTGGACAGTAATTACCGTCGACATGTTTTCTCAAGTGCACCTTTAAGTACGGGAAAGATTCCAAGAGGTCCACGGTAAGAAGTAACCACAGGTAAATGTAAGTAGATGAGTAGGATGGGAACGGTAAGGTGGTCTCTTTAAAACTCGATTCCGTCAACCCAAACTCATCAGAGAGAGCGAGTCAAGACAACTCTTCATGCACCAAGCAGCATCCCATCCATTTGCCCACGCAGCTGAGACCTAGCGGTTCCCACCGCCTCTATAGTTAAGCACTGGGCGTTAATCGCAAAATAATAATAAGTTCGACATTATCAAATTCTATTGTATGCTCAATGTCCATACATTTTTCCTATCAATTACATGCAAAGGGCTAAAAGTTTCTCCTCAGGAAACTCATGTTCCACCCTAGACCAACCGAGATAGTCCGCACGACAACAAATTGTCCCGGCATGTGCATTACATTGCACGATGTACCGTAGTAACCGGCGGTTGATGGCACTGCATCAGATGTGAAACGGTTAAGGTAGTAACGAAAGTTTTGAACTCCAAAGGCATTAACTGGATGGCGCTGCGGACTGGTGCAGCGCCCACGCAAGAGCGATTGATATGTGTACCGACAAGCATTGCATACACAATACAAAATAAATAAATACTCATCGCCAGGTGCAAGCCGTAACGGCGCTTCGTTGTCACGCGACCACTGGTAGTTGTGCGCGGGCTGAGTATACCGCGAAGACGCCCACCCATACGCGGATTCGAACCGGTGACCTCTTGGTTGCAAACCAGGCGCGCAGACCACTCAGGTACCGGCCGAATACGTAAGTACGTCGTAACTTAAGGGCTCAATGAAAAGTATCACAACTGCAAATTGTGTTCGACCGTAGGTAGTGCCTGATCATTGCGCGTCACGAAACAACCCATCAGAAGACGTCATCAGATTTGTTTGCCCTTCTCCCGTAAAGGTGCATGGTTCGAAAAGCTAAATTACTTCACGCCAAATGTATTAAGTTGACTAACACAGTATTCAGGGGAACAGCGCCTCAGTTCCTGCCCACGGTATTTGTAAATAGATGTTCCTTATTTTGCGACACCGATGGCAATCAAATCGTCACGCGGTCCATCAACGCAAGAAGCGCCGTGGAAGACAGCGAAGTCGGCACGAGTTAGCATTAGTCTTTATGATCTGCTCCCAGCGTAAAATGAAGGGACAGTGATATGGTTTCCCTTCGCAACACTTCAGACAGAACGACCTAGTGTGTCCCTTTTAGGGGATCTGTATTGTGTCAGGCGACTCCACGATGCTTTAAAGCAACAACGCTGGTGATTAGCAAGTACACTTATATTAGTGAAATTACAGTAGTTTGCATATCCGTGAAGTGTATTGCACGAGCGTACCACGTTTTTACATGTTCCACCAATTGTTTACAATGGTTCCACATTAAGCAAGCTCCAGTTCCGAGGCAATCTATTGTAGTAAGTGAACTTTTCGCTCCCTTATATTGTGCGCACCTCGAAGCATTAGGAATAATCGACCCTCATGATTTGTTTCACACATGGATTAACGGTAGTACATTGGGTTCAACGATAGTGGATACGGTACAAGTCGCAGGAGTCTTCCTGTTTGGTCAAACCTCATGGAAATTGCGTTCTATACTCATTTGGCATGGTGAGTTGTAAGGAATCAAGAGATGCATTATAAAAACACAAGTGCCATTGGCATCAAGTATCTACCAAAACTACCGAACAAATCTTCCTTTGTTGTGAATCCCCATCAGCACGGATTATTTAAAAAGTGTATCAGCAGTCATTGCGTTGATAAAGTGTGTAGCTACTCCTACCAGATTGGCCACTGGTGAGAGGTCAAACAAACTCAGTTTCCTGTTTCTCCAGGTTGGTGGTTTGAAATGGGATGGCATCCAGTTCTGTAAAACAAAATCCTTGCCAACTCCCCACTGCCTTGCGGACAGGCTCTCGAGCCAAAGGTTTTGACTGAGAAACCTAATCGTCCTCCTGTCTCGGACTGGACGACTTAGCAGTATCTCAGCCCACGTACAACCACGACTAGTTCTTCAAACTTCAACCATATCCTTCATCGGACGTGGCGCAGCTTATCAAGGGTCGCCTTATCTGCTGTATACAGCAGAGTGGATAAGCGAAAACATGCTACTGATGGCGTCTCCCTTCTTTCTTTTCCATCTGCTTCTCTTCATCATTATACACGATAGCTAGAGGTGTAAAACAGTTCAGCTACTGTGCCACAATACATGAAAGAAAAAAGAAAATAAATACAACAGTTGCATGCCAACTGAGCAACCAGCAACGGATGGGCATCGTTCCGGAAAGCTACCAGCCGGCTACTAAGCAACAAGAAAAATTATGATGTAAAATTATATTATGCTAAGAAATGAGATCGTGGTCGGAGGAGGAGACTAAAAGGGATGGGAAGGTACAAAGAGATTCAGAACGGGAACCCCACTGAGGTCGCCTCCTTGCCATGTCAGCAAGTGTATTTAGCAAAACGTGTTCACCGTATTTTGGTCCCCAATAAGGGAGCCGTGAACCTCCAAACGAGGCCAGCTTCGAAGTGAGGGTCTCCATTCCTCTCGACCATGTCATCGCTTGGCCACCTCTCCTCTTCTTCCATCCATACCCCCGGCGCGCAACCAACGCACGTTGCCGGGGTCGGTGGGCTGACATGTGCAACATGTGGCCGAGCCATTGGAAACTGGTGCGTGAAATGACGGTGCTGAGCAGTTGAGTTCCTTTAGCTGTGCCATAAACAAGGCGTCGAACACGCTCGTTGTTCATGCGGTGTTCCCACCAGATGTGAGCCAAACTGCGGGAGCATCGATGGTCGAACGTAATTAGCCTCTTCATGTCTGCTGATCTAAGGGGCCAGGTTTCGCAACCGTACAGTAAGGTCGAACGTACCCTTCAGGGCAAGAGTGATGCCGCGCCGCCGCCATAGGTGGAGAAGACTAGCAAAAGCACTTCGAGCTTTTGCTATACAGTTGGTGATCTCGTCTTCAATCCCAATGGCGCTGATACAACTTCCCAGGTAGTTGAATTTCCGAACGACTTCTAGCTGATCCCCACCAAGAGTCAGCATAGGAGGCGGTCCAGACCAATCTTGGAGGAACGCTTTGCACTTCGAGGGTGCGAAGCAAAGCCCGAAGCAACTGACAGCCAGTGCTAATCTGTCCAGTGCCGCTTGCCACGTTTGGAAGCTGTCACAGATGAGGGCAATGTCGTCTGCATACTCCAAGTCAAGTAGTCGTTCTACTGGGAGTAGCTCCGCAGCTTCTAAGTCGTGCCCTGTAAATGCAATCTCCATGACTTCGTCAGTAGCGAAAGTGAAGAGAAAAGGTGACAATGAGCATCCTTGTCTCACACCGCTGGAGATATTGAAGGTCGACGACAGCTTGCCGTATGCCCCCACTCTGTCTGAGCTACGCGCGTATAATGCGCGAATAATATTTACATATTTCACGGGCACACCTTTTCAGAGTAGACAGTCCAAAAGTGTACGTCTATACACCGAATCGAAGGCACCTTTGATGTCGAGGAACACGACTACGGTGGGCCGCCAATATGTGTGACGGTGCTCCAACAATTGACATAAAATGAAGGTGTGGGTGGTGGAGCCACCATCCCGACGAAACCCGGCTTGCTCCTCACGAATCTGGCTTTCACGAGCGCCAGTCAGTCTATGAAGCATTACAGAGGCAAGTAATTTGGAGGCGATGGAGATCAGACTGATTCCTCTATGGTTGCCGCATTCCGAAAGCGAGCTTCCTTTGAAGATAGGAACAATAACGGAGCGGCTCCAGTCGGTTGGGACAGTCTCCTGCTCCCACAGTTTCAGGAGTAATCTGTGTGTATCCTCAACAAAAACAGGGCCCCCGAAATTGAAGAGGGCTGGAGGAAGATCATCTAGTCCCGCGGCTTTGTTCAATTTTAACAGTCCGATCTCACGTTCGACTTCTGAGCGAGAGGGCGGATCAAAGGGACAGCCGAAGGAGCAGGGCGATCACTGGCCGGTGAGAAATCGAACAATTCCGGCCGATTAATTTGCTTTTCAAAATGCTCAGCCCAACGCTCCAAACGTTTTGACAAATTGTGGATAGGCTGTCCACACTCGTCACAAATTGTTTCATTACCACCAGGTCTCCTGCTACCCTTTTCCCGTATCAGACGGAATAACTTTCGATGGTTAACAAGGGCACCGGCTACTTCCATCTCTGACGCACGAAGACACCACCAGGATTCGCGGTCTCTCTTCAGACTAGCACGGAGTTTTCCCGAAGCTCTTTGCGAGTTTCATTGTGTTCGCTTCCAGCCGAAATATGCCGGCGAGCACCGGTAAGTTCCAGAGACCGCGAAGAGACCCAATATCCATGTTAGCTATTAGACATACCACATGAGGATTTGCGTGCTGCCAGTAAGGTCTGGTGAACATGAGACCAGTGACCTTCAATTGTCTCCAGTGAGCGCCTACTCAACTCGCATGTCAGCGTACTTTGATAGGCGTTCAGAACAGCTAGCTTCGTCAGTTGGCTGGTGTCAATGCGCTCACAACGTCCTCGTGGGCGTCCGCCAAAAAGCATCCCCATGTCAGCACATACAAGTGCATGATCGGTGTCCACACATGTGCTCCAAATCGAGCAACAGTTCTGGATGCAGCCTCTCCAGCGGTAACTAATTGCAATGTGATCGATTTGCGTCCAAGGCTGGTGCGCAAGAAGTCACCCTCCAGCGGGTGCTGTGTCGGAAGTTAGTGCTCGCAATAAATGAAGTAACCGCTCACCGTTATCATTACGGGAGCCTACACCATGTTGGCCGCCAAGATGCAGTTCACTAGTGGATAATTTTCCAACTTGTGCGTTCAGATCCCTCGCCAGCACAACAGTGACCGTGCTTCCTCTGTGGAGAAGGAGCTCGGTCAGTTGGCAGTAGAAGTCATCTTTTACCGAATCATCGCTACAGTTTGTGGATGCGTAGGCAGCGCGACTTCGAAGCTCTGAACGAGCCAGCCAATCAGACCGCACACATCCGGCTACTGATTGGAATCCAAGCAATTGAAGCAGCCTTAGCCCGAGGACTCAGGGCAATGCCAACACCAGCTTGGCCAGTGCTCGAAACTGCATCGTCACCGGATAGGCGCAATGAGTAAATACTGCTGGTGTCACCTGAAGGGGATTGCAGAGTGAGCACAGAGCTCGAGTCTTGCAGGCGGGTCTCCGATAATCAGTAGATATCGATCGAGGGGGTCTCTAAAATTCGGGTAAGTGCTGCTTGTTGACCGATATGTAGTAATGTGCGTACATTGAGATATGCCAATCTGAAGGAGAATCGAGGGCTTGAAATGGAAGCCGAGAAACTGGGGTGAACCGCTTGGTTGGACATAGGCTTGTCGACAGGAGAGGAGTGACGTTCCGCGTTTGCATGTGAGTTAAAAGTAGAAGATAAACGCCTAGCAAAGCATGTTGGGGAAGGGCCAAGAATCGGAGGGTTGAAAAGTGGGGGGGGGGATAAAGGTGGTTGGAATGGGACCATAAGGGAGAAAAAGCGTAAGAGAGGGAATAAGAAGGCGGGAAGGCTTGAGCAGTGGCATTCAAACCCTATCGTCCCTGATCGATGCAGCAGATAGAGCACCGTTGGTTATCCTCTGCGGTGGCCAGAGCATCAAGAGATGGTTAGAAGGAAAAGTCATGGTGTACTGTGTGGGCAGGATGCTGTCAGATTGCCCAGGCAAATACAGAAAAACGATTAGGTTTCTCAACCAAAGCGTTTGGTTCGAAAACCTGACCGCAAGGCAGCGGGTTTGGCGTTGCGCTACAAGGAGTCCGTTTTAAGGAATAAGGAGCCACCCTCATTCCAACCCCCAACTTGGAGGACCAGGAGGCTGAGTTTGTCTGGCCTTTGACCAATCTGGTGCATAAAGCACCACAAAGCATAGCTCAATGGATCACTGAGGCACATAAACCATCGCACCATCTGCCAGTCCCTATTGCAAACCCTCCTCCTATAATTCTCACTTTAATTGACAGCAACCGCAATGTCACTGGCGTCATACCATCTGCAGCTATGTTCCCGCACCACTCACTGGACGCCTATCGGCAACAGTCTTCTTTAAAGCCACGCTGTCCAGTTTCCATGACGGCGTTTAACGTTAGCATTCTTAGGTAATTAGTAAAGATCCCAGTTTTCCGCCATGGTGAAACATTTATTCCTAGATCAAAATCGGAAACTTCGTCAACATTAAATTGCGCGATTTCACCGTGAAAACGAAAATAAACAGAAATCAAGGTAGGTTCATCCACTATACACACGTCAGTCATTATTAAAAACAAAGGAATTAAAATAAAGCCAAACAAGGTGCTTCGTGTTACTACCTGAAAGGTTGTGACGCTTGTCAGATCCAACATCTTGGTAAACCTTATATCTACGTTCAGCGTTGACCGAGTCCACAGTAATGCATAGATAACGGCCGGTGATGTCCACCAGTTGTGGAGTTCTTTCATGCATTCCACACAAATTCTTCCACCCCCTTTCGATAGAGTAACCACTCAGCGGCCAGAGCTGGGGAGCAAAGTAAGCCTGGAACATCGGCATAGTTGCATGGATCACTGGACAAGGTGATGACCTGGTGGGGGTCGAGCATTTTAACAGCTTTCAAAAACGACCAGCTAGCCTGTGATCTCAGTAACTCCTGGGTTTTTATGGCAGCTTGGGATAAGCGGAGTTGCATGTCAGTTTGGATTTTGTTGGGCGCATCAAAAGTGAGTCCCTTTACCTGCAAATATTGCAGCCAGTTTGCTTCTGCGGCAGTTTTCGGGATAGATAGGAGAGATCGTTGTAAAACTTGTGGGTTACCGGAGACTGTGATTCGGCAGGTTTCAGGTGACGGATGATGTTTTTGTCAACGGTCGCAATGCAACGCAGTTGCCATCTTAAAGGTTTCTGTGTTGTTTCGTTGATTAGAATATCCATCAGTTCACAAACACCAGCTGAGTCTCTAAACTCATGTTGAACAGCTTGGAACATGGCTAGGTAATGATGGAAAAACTTATTGCGATGGGCGACAACTTCTAGCCAGGAGTTCCAGCGGGTGATGACCGTTGGGTTATCCACACCCACATGTGTTTGCTATTCGATGTAGATACGCCACATTCTTCCAGAAAGACGAAAAGCACTTTTCATTTTTGCAACGAATTCGTCGACTTCCGGAGAGAATTCGCGAATGGACTCTCCAGTCAAGTTGATGCAATGGGCAACACATCTGATGTGAACTGAATCCTCACAAACAGACTTAATGACATCTCGGTAGCATGCTGTCATATATCTAGCGCCATCGAAAATAAAGGCCGTTACACGACTGAAGTGGATACCCTTCACTGTCAAGCTGTGCAGAATGGATCCTCCAACTGTAGCAAAACCGACTCCCTCCATATTGACCGCGTCGATAAGGTATGCTCGCAGACTGTCCTTGTTGGACTTCAATGGTGCGCATGACAGGATGTGTTGTTCCATTTTCCCGCGGTCGTCTATTGTTTCATCTGTTATAACGCTGACAAAGGAATGACGGAACATCTCTTGCAATATCTGCTCATATTTCTCGTACCCTAGAGAGGTTGTCTCGTAACCTTGCGGCGCGGGTACAAATCCACGTAGGGGTGGGTGTCCTCGTGGTATACCCAACCCGCTTGCGACTGGTGGTGGTCGCAGGACAGCGAAGCGCGTTAAGGCATACAGCTGACACATTATTGTTATTTCCTGTAGAGCTGGGGAATTTTCAGACGTAGCGATAGCGATGTTGCCGCGTTTGAATCCCACCGCCGTAATCTTCGTTCCAATAACCAAGTAAGCAAGCTACACAGAACAGCTCGACACTAATAAAAACCAGAACTACCACCTTGCATACAACTGGGACGTAGGCTTCCTCTGAAGTCACTTGAGCGTTGCATTTGATAAAGGAATGTAGGTCAGCTTCAAAAGAATCGTGCCTTCAAACAGCGTGTCTATTTCATACATTTATTCAAGTTTCAACTAGGTAATGGCTTTGTGGATAAAGCCGTGTGATGCGACGCAAGTCCCGCAGGATCATTCGTCAGAGGTGGATGAGTCAAGTGAATCCGAGAAATGGTACCGCAAACTACTCCTTCGTGGACACCAAGTGTTAAAACTGATGATGCGTACATTATGGCGCTTTGCTCAAATAGGTGAAAGCGAAGCGACTTAATGTACCTCACATCGATGAACGTTAATGCGCACTGTAGTGATGACAAAAAACGAGTATAGCATGTGGACACCAATATACAGAAGCAACTTAAAATCACCGGTCAAATTTATCAAATAACTGACGAATAATTAACTTGGGGTCCAGGAGAAACCGCAGCAAGTAAGGGGGACCATGTGCGAGTATAGATGACTTCCTAATTCCGCTTGATCGGTTAACGGGATACGCGTTGGAAAAGTACGTTGTGGAGAGCGCAACTGGCGCTGGTAAACATTATAAGGGTTGAAACCCCAACAGCGAGAAAACTCGATTGTGGACAGATCAGTGTTAAACTATGTAAACACTCGAAAGTTAACTCTACTTACAGCGATGAACTGAATTGTTTTCCTAGGAGGCCAAAACAATGGATTCGCGCTGATCTCTTCGGCTGTGGGTCGTAAATTCGGATCCGATGAGAGCATGCTTTGAATTAGCTGTCGAACCAAAAATCCTGCATGAACAAACATGGAGAAAGCACCACTTGGATCGATGGGAAATCTGATGAGCAGGTGACAGAATACAAAAAGTGAAGCGTACAAGTACGTCGAAATCTGGTAAGTAAGTCACAGTGGAGATTCGTGTGTTGCAGAAACTAAGGGAGTCGTATGTTTACGAAGACACAACAGCACCGCCGGGTGGCCGATGATAGGCCAGGTAACTCGTCGAAAACCAGCACCACATCGGTTCGGAGATGGGACTGCGCATAGCAGTGCAGACGCATGTGGTTCTAGTTAGGAAAGGAGCTCAAAATGGTACGGTGTTGCATAATCTAGGCTGAGAGCATTGTTTATCAAAGAATGTTACTCTATTATGAGAAGGTTATTTCAACAGAACACTGACGACACAGAGAGAGATCAAATAATCGTTTGTCAATTACCTAGCGACAATCCGCAAGATGTGATCGACTAGAGTTGTACTGAAATTGAGACGAACTACTGAAAAAAGCCAAGAAAAGATTGTGGTGAATTTCAATGAGTAACATGTGCTCACCGGTGGCCAAGTCGCTCTGGTTGTCCGTGAGGAGATGAAGAGATGGTTGGCGGTTCTCAGCAATTGCCATTTGTCGTGTGTGGTGCGGACTAAAGTGGACTGCGGGACGGCATGTCATATTAACGCCATCCATTTGACTAACGGCCGAGGAAAGATTATCGAATTTGTAGCCGTCGGACGCGTTGCAGCAGTCTTTTGTTGCATCAGAGCTGATGGGACCGACAGACCGATCGGAGTCGAATGGATGTCCGCCACAGGTGAACAGGAAGTAAGCAAGAAGACCAAAGGAGAAAATATCCGCGGCAAAAGTCTGAGAGAAAGTGGTAAGAACGATGTAGCGAAGGAAAAGGAACAGTACAATAAACAAAAAATGGAATAAACGTAAGCGTCGCAGTAACCAGCATTAAGCAAAAATAGCGGATTACCGGAAAGCTGAATTACGTATACAGTATAACCTGAACATGAAGTCTTACTGCAACCAGTAATGAAGGATAGTAGAATGTAAAATACCGCGCCCAGCTAGAGACCAACCGAAGAATTGATCCTAACTAACAATCACTGACAGTTCGGAATGCAGCCATGCCAATTCAGGTACAGCAAACGAATGAACAGTGTAGGCAATCAGTGAATCAAAAAAATACAACGCTTACCACACGACAGGAGGGCAATGTAAAGGTCCGCTAAACGACGCACTGGCAGGCGGAGTTTAAAGTCCCCACAGAACTTTGTAATGTCTATTTAACGAAACAGTATCCCTATTCTTAAACTCTTTCAGCATTCGCATGTAATATTTTATATATTGTGTGCTTTGAACATCAGCATTATTAGACACTTAATAGTTGCGGACTCCGTAAGCTCCAAGTGTTTCCACGTTGACAAAATGCCGATTAGTAAACTGCTTCGTTGTACCACTGCCGCACGCTGCCCCACGCATGCATGCATCTGTTCCTTTCATTACGATTGCAAACCTATTCGTAAATTACCTGCAGTCTTTAATTTGAATCAGGGAACCATAACAACAGGAAGTTAGGTTTTATCTCTTTCGCCAAAACCGCGTGTAAATTTTAGTCTCACAAGCCTAAAGTTTTACGCTTCCGCCTCGTGCGACTAATATAGTCTAGACATAGACGGACAATACACTCCGCCAACGACAGAGCCAAAGCTAAGGTTGCAGCAGATGAACTTGAACAAGGAAAAAAAGTTACTGCAAGAAAAATCGGGTGCTCAAGAAACGTACCAGATGAGTCAGACCAGGATCACATAATTCGGGAGCCATCCACCCCAGAGTTCCGTACGTGATGCCCAAACTTGCCTGGTCACCATAAACATCTCTGTTTTGATTGTACACAGAATCATCCAGCTTGTAATAGGAAACGTGGCAGCCGTAGGACTGATTCCCCGCAATTTCTGTATCATCAAGTTTAGCAGACTGTTTTGGAATTTTCTGTCTAAGCTGAACCCAGGCATGTGATCCGAATGAGCTGGAGATCTCATGGCATCCAACGTCCACAGGTCGCGACAGACCGAAGTCGCCTACCACAACTCTGTGTTCCGAACCATCGGAGACAATGAGTACGTTGCTCGGTTTCAAATCACGATGCACTACAATGGCATGATGGGGTATTAAACTAAGAGCATGACAAATGTGAGATCAAGTTGACCAGATGACTGAATAGGAGCTGTAGATAGGTTGCACACCATGTGAAACACATTCAGAGGCAGCCTACTACGTTGGTGTCGATGTTACCTACGGAACTATTTAACGCGTGATGAACGAAGATGACGCTTGGCAATTTAAACAAATGAATTAATCAAATATACAAGGCCAACATCCTGCAACACGTGACTGATGTACGCGACTTAGGTAGCATCGTACAAAAAAGTCTTAGCAATACGCTCAGATGTTCGAAAGCAGCAAGTGTGGCGAACTTAAACCTGAGGCGTGATTGTGGGAACAAAAAGTACACGCCTGATTGTCCGTTTAGCCGAGAACGTTAGGATATAGCATAGGTGAGGGGAACCCCAGCAACCGAATATGCGAGTGCGGTGAGTTTGTCCTAAGGACAAGCGAGGAGTACAGTAAAGGCTCTCTAAGTTGACCACCCAAGTTAGTGGACCAAAGTGGTCGACGTAGAGTGGTGGTCAACATATAGACGATTCTATAGAGAAACCTAGCGTACCATACTTTCCCGCTGTGAGTAGCAGATTATGAACTTTATTTTCACGTATAGCCTGTTTCGGAAATAGTACATGAGCTGTTACAGGATAGTAAACACAGTTAAACCATACCGTACTATAATAAGTCGAAACGCAGTGTCTTCTTCAGAGTTTGGAGAAAGTTAAGCTTCGCTTAATTCTCTTATCCCAAAGGTATATGAAAAATCCCTCACACCACAGACTACACTACTCAGCATGCTTTGACATCTTTCTACAGCAAATGAATGCAGTTGCATTAGAAGACTGACGTAATCTTATTTTGAAGTTTCTGCTGTTTTGATATCATCTGCACATAGTTCTACATCATCAGGCGTCACAATCCAAGATACTAATGAAAGGGCGTCGAACAGGTTAGCTTAGAACTGGTTAATCGAGGGATATTTATTTTCGGTAAAGGCAGGTATAGCTCGAGAAGTGCGCAGTACAGACATTTGTCAAGGTGGGACAAATGACCCGACATAATATTAAGCAAATGTCTCAATAAAAGCTCAGGGAACTCGGTCAAGGACCGCACGCCCAGTAGGTGTCAGTGTTTGTGTTGTCAGTGATTGCGCTAGGTGGACTACATCTAGCAGATAAACATCATACACACGTATGGTTTCTCGGATAATGGAAATGCACAGATGGGAAATATCCAAGGTCGAGAATCCCAATGACAACAGATGCACTGCTGACGAGCAGATAATGTACAACACAGGAGGTTGTCGGGAGTGCAGCTTGAGCGTAGCTTCTGGTGGCCGCTGCGTGAACACCAAAACCGTGTTTATCAATTTTGTGTGTGCGTCACAGACAGCCATATCCATTACCTAGATAGTAGGCGTCCCGGCAGATGAATAGATCTGGTTTGATGTAAGTCATTTGCGTGGGGACGCGTAGTTCTGGGATGACTGTAGCGCCCCGACGGCGTAACATCGTTGCAATTTGGTTGGCAATATCATTGTGTCATTTGCAGCGTGCATCATCGGTTACGCTGCAAGATTGGAGCACGCGAGAGCTTGATCCGTGTTGCCCCACATGAACCCCAGCAATTGAGATCGGATGGGGAACGCGGTGGTGTGCCTCTGGTGCGTCTGGCTTTTGTGGGAAGAACGCCTGCGTCTTATTGAGTTGTCTTGATAAATAGGCGCGAGAAGACGCGTGCAGATTGCTGGAGCCATGTATGAGCAATTGGATCTGTTTAAGCTCGGCGTGGAGGGGATCCGTCAAGGATAGTAAGTATCTGAATCTTCCACGCCTCCTTTGCTAAGGCTTTATCCGTCACAGTTTGCCCACCTAGGATGGGTGGCGAATTAGCTAGCAGATGAATCGCACAGGCAGAGAGGTCACGAATCGGCCGGCTCAGAATGACATTCGGGTTGGAAAGGGGTCGCTGCAATCTCTTTTTCCGAAGTAATGGCAACATGGTTGAGAGATTAGGAATGCCTAAGCCGTGGTCAATGATGGATGCATGGAAAAATGCAACGGCTGTATCCTTGGGTAATCTTAACCATTTGCGAACGTTAGCCCTGATTAATTTGTCCATCGTTTTGAGTGCGTTTCGATGTATTACTGCCAGCGAGAGGCTGTGGATGTGTCGGGGGATGAGGAAAGTCTTGAGAATTTCGATCCGTTAATGTGGTTTTAATGGTGCCTGCGAAATTTCCTGGAATTGCTGACGCAACTCATCTAGGGAAAGGCGGTAGATTGCCGTGTCAGTTAAAAGACAAATCCAGGAACTTAAATGAATCCGTCGGTTGGACTGATGGAAGATTCATCGAACCTACTTGAAGAAGTGTTTAGCAAAGCTTTCTACTTGGATCTATCGATGACGATATTTAGTCTTAGTTCTCATCTGGTTAATGGAAAGACCAATAAGCTGGGGGTCGTTGCAAAAGTTAGGAGTCATTCCTGTAGTGTGTCCTTGCTTTGCGCTACGATGATCACGTCGTCCGCGTATGCAATATAAACAACCGGGCCTGCGGGACACATCCATCGAGAGCAGGCTGGCTTTTGAAGAGTTTCGAGCATCGAGCAACGAGAATCCCGAAGCAACTGCTGTACGTGCAACTGAGCACAGCGGCCGGAATGCAGGTAAACCAAATTTGCGCTACCAAGACAATATCAAGGTCAGTTTGTCCAGAGTAAGTATTGACCTAAGTGTTTGGGAGCAGATGGCAACAAATCACCGCACTTGGCGTGATCTCACCACCTTTACCGTTGCCCAATCACAAGAAAGGCAGCTGGTGCATCGGGAAACTAAACGTGCAGCACGCAAACACCATCCAACAGCGGATTACAATTCTTCGGCTACTTCCACATGGAGCTGTATTGCATGCGACCGTGTGTGCTTTAGCCCAGCCGGTCTGGCCAGTCATCAAGGAGGCCCTGATGGGACTATGCCGAACAGGTCGACTGCTAGACCGAGCACCACGGACTGACATATGGCACTTGGTGGTACGCAAGTGAGAGGGGACGGTATAAGTTAAACCGGCTTAACGTTATGAAGCGAGGTGAGTCAGAACGGAATCCACGTTCGCTCGCAACATCGGACGGGAGGAGTTTTGCACTGATACTGCACTAATTGTGTTGCAGCACAGCGACAACCACCCATAGTTTCTGAAAAGACACGGGCGCACTGTATTTACCCTACTGGGAATCCGAACACAAATGCCCACATACGAGTGTCCCTATGCTGAAGTTTGATGTTGCATATACCATGCTACTTCATCCCAGTTGGGCTACACTGAGTTACCTCATGTTATCTTATTTTACCGTACCTTAGGATTACCACAGCCTCCAAACACGTTACCTATTACAGTATGCAAAACAATGCTTCCTTAGTTTGGTGGAAAATTGGCAATCTGATGGACATATTCAAGTTGGATCATGCATTCAAAGATAAATCGCTCCGGAACATCGGTGGAAAGTGAACAATCCCGGCAAGTAACTGACTAGTGATTAATATGCTAATGTCAATGTGTCACGCTAAGTTTCACATTAAATCTGTTAGAATGATTAGAGTTGTAATTCCCGTTCTTCATCCGACAACTTTAAGTTAGCTGAGCTTATGAAAATCAGTTGACTCCAGCGCATCATTTCCCTGCAAACCTGCACAGTTGCCTACTCACGGTCCGTCATCTTCTTTGTGTGTCATCCTTATTCCATCGCTAATGTAAGTATCGCTTGGGTACAATTGCTATCTAGAATGATTAACTACGGACTTGGTGCAATGCAGTAGCATTATTGCACCTGTCTAAGAGGCACCTACTAGAAGTTGTATTAGACGAGGTCAATCTTCTGGATAGACTAAGAAAAAGGTTAAGCCCAACGGTAATGGTACGTCAGTGTTTTAGTATGTTATATCGGAAAGGAATCGGCGCATAGAGACAACTGTTCATTTTAGGAGCACCGAATGGCTGCACCCGAGAGGTGCGATTCAGATCGTTACCAAATAGCCTATGGCCACAGCAGGATACACAAGGGTATGTACAAACGGATGGGTATTTGGATGACAGCCATGCTACGTCTTGGACATTTGCAATGCAGTGCGAACACTGTTTGGAAAACCGCATGTTTGACAGTGGGCAGTGGGACTTAGTTGATGTGGTACTGTAGGAGCTGTCGTGCCAAGGAGGCCGTAAGTGGTGAACACCAACAGTTTGTATTGGGTACTTATTCTCATGCCGGTGCAAGTAACTGTTAGCCTGACCTCCAAATGAAACCCATACACATGTGTAGTACTAATGTTCATGAGGTCTAATGTGTTTCTATCCAGTTTTGTCGCAGTTCATACTTAAGTCCCTGGAAACGCATGTGCATATGTTGTATTCGAACTGCCATTAAACACGGATGACGCCAATCCATGTATATATGTATCCCGAAAAAATTCGACGAGGATACTCGTGCCGCTTTTGTACGCCCAACTTAATGCAGGGAAACGGCACACGGGCAAACCGAAAATAACATTACCAGAACATGAAGAAGGTGAGTTTATGACAAACTCATGTTGAGTTCAGGTGTTGCGAATCCAAGGCAAATTTAATCAAGGCGAATTCCGTGGACTGTTCAAAATGCCGGTTGCTCAGGTGCAGGAGAAGGCACTACTGCACGCGGAATAGAAGCAAGATGTGTACGCTCCCATACGATTTAGTAATCCAGACCAATAAGGTGGCGTATGTGGTACGTTTGCCCACGTGCTGAGTAATCTCGCATTTCAAAAGTAGAAGTTGTTTAATGTCCCCGGTGTGGCTGCGCCTGATGTGAATGTTGTCAAGGTGCCTACCTGTCTATTACCTACTACCTCGTCCATACCGGCTCCAGGAGGCAGTTTGTCGTTGCTGGAAGAGACGAGGTGCGCCGTCCTCGTGACGGTGCTAGGCTCAAAGAGTGGTTCCGTCCTGCGTGGAACGGGCTACTACGGTCCAACCACGGCTATGTGGACATCTGGTGTGCATGATTTCCCGATTAGGCCGGGATGCTTCTGTTCTGCTTGCTGAAGGAGTGTGGGCTGGCTTCGTTAATGAAACGTGGTTCCCATCCACATGCGTCTCGTTCTTATTCCTTCGGGTTTACACTGGATATGGGGTGTGTGGATGGAGCTGTGGGTGATGCAGCGCAAGCCACCCATGGTCTTCTTTATAGGTTCAGGCGTCCTGTGGCTGTCCCCATGGGGATCACAGTGACAGGCAAATCCGGATACGGAAGCTGCTAAATCATATATATATATATATATATATATATATATATATATATAATACTCGATAGCGACCGGATTTTATTTGTAAGTTTAAGGCTTTCATTCTAGTAGTTCACAAGCTACATAGCACGGCCTAGTCCGGAAATGTGCCAGACGCATTTCGCCCTATTGGTGCGCATTCCCTCGGTCCCTTAATGGGGATCGTATCCACCTACTCACGAGTAACATAAAATATATGGCCTGGAACACTGGTAGCTCGGCTTGGTTGCTCACCGGTTGATTGTGTTTCCGAGCTTGATTAAGAAATCGCATACGTTTCACCACCATGCCGATACCAAATGCAAGCAAGAGGGTCGTTTTGCCGTATATGAAGAACATATCTGAAATGACTGCCAGATTGCTCAAACAATACAACATCGTGGTCGCGCATAAGCCAACCGCTACTTTGCGAAGAATACTATCAAACCCAAAGGATATGAGGAATGCACAAGAACGAACAAACGTCGTGTATAAAATAAATTGCAATAATTGTGAAATGAACTATGTGGGGCAAACAGGAAGGAAACTACCCACAAGAATACAAGAACATCAGAGGGCTTGTAAAAAACATTATGCATCGTCTCTTGTCTCAGCGCATGTAGATGAGGAGGGACATAGCTTCAATTGGGACCAAACAGTGATTTTAGCTCAAACAACAACACAGAAAGGAAGAGAGTTCCTAGAAGCATGGTACTCCTCTAATAATTCGATCAACATGCGCATCGACATTGACCCCGTGTACCATCAACTCCGAAAGAAAGATCTCCGGCGAATCGCAAGATTTGGTTCAGCCGTGGAAGCAAATGGGCAGAGATCACGTGGCACAAATCGAAATCGCCACCTTCAAAAGTCACCTGCCCGTGCATGACGGACTGACAATCCACTAAGCAGCAATACACACTGCCTATTACTGCACTGAAGATGCCACCTCGCATGGTGGTGGAACGTATGCGATTTCTTAATCAAGCTCGGAAAAACAATCAACCGGTGAATATATGGCCTTTTAGTTTCAAATGCTATGGATATAACGTCTAGCGAGAGGACGTCATGACCTCGTCGAGTAGCCACTGTCACTGACAGTGGAAGATAGATCGTGCTACATCTCAGTTAGCTTCCAAATTATATAGCCCAACCAACATTCCCATGACCCAGTGGCTTAAGCTACTGGCTAGTTGGCATCTTCCTCTAGTGGTCATGGGTTCGATCCCCGAGGGAATGTGCACCACTGACTAGCCCCAATAGGGCGAAAGACGTTTGATGCTTTTCCGGACTAGGCCGTGCTATGTAGCTTGTGAGCTGACAGGATGAAAGCCTTAAAAATCTCAATATCTTGGAACATATTTTGAACCGATCGGGAAGTCATCATTTCAGAAAACTTGGTAGACGACCGGTTAACGTATTTATGGTGATAGACAACGTTTCCCTTTTGACACAAAAGCTTCATCAGGAGAAGTGAATTATCTTAACATTGGTATTTTATAGCGATCATGGCTAAGCTACATACAGAGACGAATCAATTTGCAGTTCATCAATGAATGATTACAGCAGTCAAAGGTCAATGTGTTCGTGGGTACACTGTAGTTTGTTTCAGTCAGGGTCAAGTGTGGGAAAAGGAATTACCGGTCCGCGGATAGTTACATATGTGGTAAGCAATCTTAACTGAACCGTTGCAAGGAACTTGGACACTGATAGAATTTGGCTTTAGTACTTCGGAATTTAGTGGAGGGTGGGTCGATAGTACATTCCGATTTGGGATCCATCCACCGATGCCTATCGAGCTGGCCGGAGTAAGACTGGACGCCAGGCACTAGACAGCCCTACTCCGTCTATTCTATTCACGCAGTTGTTAGCCTTGGTTATTTCTATAGCCACAGCAATCAGCTTTTGTTTGGCTGATCGTAATCCCTTCCTGATAACCTCCATATTTTCGAAGTCAATTTTGTGCCCCGTGTCTAGCGCATGCATTGCTATTGCTGAATCTCTGAGTAGAGCTCCATACTCTAGCTCATTTCGCGGAGGTCGTGATATGTGTCGCCCATGTTCTGAAATTCTTGTACGTAGTTCCCTCGCTGTTTGGCCTATATACACTTGAGTACAATCTTTACATGGAATTTTGTAAATCCAGTTAGTTGTTCTAACTAAAGGGAGTGAATCCTTCATATGCACAAGTGTGGACCGTAGTGTTCGACCCTTCTGGAAAACTACCCTTATCTTCTCCTTATTCAGTACACTCCGAATCGCTTCCGAAGTTCCTTCTTTATACGGAATACCCCCTGTCGATATCCACTCTGCGGTTGGTGTTGCGCATGAGTTGAGACATTTCTGTAGCTGTCGTTTCACCAATCAATTCGGATATCCGCTAGCTATTAAGTTTTTCATCGCCTCTCTCTGCGCTGCTTTCTTACCTTCTTCCTCCGTGCACAGAGCACCTGCTCTGTGAAATAGTGATGAGGCGATTCCCGTGTACACGATCAGCCAAACAAAGGCTGATTGCTGTGGCTATAGAAATAACCAAGGCTGACAACTACGTGAATAGAATAGACGGAGTAGGGCTGTCTAGTGTCTGGTGTCCAGTCTTACTCCGGCCAGCTCGATAAGCATCGGTGGATGGATCCCAAATCGGAATGTACTATCGACCCACCCTCCACTAAATTCCGAAGTACTAAAGCCAAATTCTATCAGTGTCCAAGTTCCTTGCAACGGTTCAGTTAAGATTGCTAATCACACAAGTAACTATCCGCGGACCGGTAATTCCTTTTCCCCACTTGACCCTGACTGAAACAAACTACAGTGTACCCATGAACACATTGACCTTTGACTGCTGTAATCATTCATTGATGAACTGCAAATTGATTCGTCTCTGTATGTAGCTTAGCCATGATCGCTATAAAATACCACTGTTAAGATAATTCACTTCTCCTGATGAAGTTTTTGTGTCATAAATAAAATAAAATAAAATAAATACATTAACCGGTCGCCTTAAAAATCTGTTTAGCCGTTCTAGTGCCTTGTTCAGTCCAGCAAAACTACACATCTTATCATTGGGCCCTAAGTTTCGCATTCCTTTTAAAATAGGCGATAAGTCTGCATTAAAGGTGCAGCTTGAGAGGTTAATAGCATAGGTGCAAGACCTGGCACCAAATTCACCCGGGGACGTTGTGAACTTGACGCCTATGTTAGGAAAAATGTGTCACACCAGTCTAGCTAATGGTGGCATTCTTACAAGTGAACAAATGCAATCACTTACAGTTATGGTTAAACATAGAATTATCCCTAAGTCGGATAAAGGTTCCGGAACAGTTCTAACTGATAAGACTACATCAGTAAGATACAACATAGTCTTGGTGATGAACGTAAGTTTCAAAAGCTAGCAGTAAAGAAGTATAATACAGAAGAGTTAGAAAAACAATTGGCCGGTTCGCCCCAATGAATGATGCAAGAGAATGTTATCACAAAATGCGAATTCGAAAAGCTGCGAGCTTCAGACGGACACCTACCGCGGTTATACAATCTTCCTACAGTTCACAAGAAAGGTGCCCCGGTGTGTCCCATATTGAACATAGTACGCCGCAACATTTGATAGTTCAATGAATATTGGAGAAGTTGGAACCGATGCGTAAAACCATCTGTACTTACTGCATGAGACAGCTTCGAGTTCATTGAGATGAAGGTTGGCGGCATCCGGTTTCGGATTTGCCTGTCACTGTGGCAAGCCACAGGACGCCTGCGCCTACAGAGGGACCATGGATGGCTTGCGCTGCACCACCCACAGCTCCAACCACACACCCCATATCCAGTGTAAACCCGAAGGAATAAGACCGGGAGGCATGTGGGAGCCACGTTTCATCAACGGAGCCGGCCCACACTCCTTCACAGGCAAACACAAGCACGCTGTATTTGGGGAATCAAGCGCACACAAGGCGGTGGCTGGACCGTAGTCCGTTCCACACTGAGCGCATGGAACCGCTCTTTGAGCCTGGCACGGCCACAAGAACCGTGCACCCCGTCCCCTCCAGCAACGACCAACTGTCTCCTGGAGCCAGTATGAACGATGTAGTGGGTAATAGACAGGTAGGCACCTTGTCAACATACACATCAAGCGCAACCACACCGGGGATATCAAACAACAGCCATTCACTTTAAACGACAAGCTGAAATAAAATAAATCCAACAATGCATACAGATACGGTGGCATAACTCTTCGCTAATTTACCATATGAAGTAACTGCGTTAACAACAAATCCGTGATAAGTAAGAAATGTCCACAAGTTACTTAAAAATGCTACAAAACGCAACAAAATTACCGAAGATAAGCACAATTAGTGTATGCAACGTGGCCAGTTAATAGAACATTATTCAGGGAGGCAGAACAAACCAAATAAAGCGCAATAAAATTTATCCAGCTTAAAAAGACCTAGTTTAAGTGTAAGTTGGTTTAGCCCAACTGCGGTGAAGAAGCATCAAGAATGCAACATCAGCCTCAGCATGGGGCACACATCATCATCACACATACATAGCACAATAAATCACATACAATAACAACAACACTTACATGAAGGAATTGAATCTTAACAACAGATGAATGTCATCATTTGACGCTCAGTACTTGTGCAGGAATATTCCGTTATTCAAAATGGTGGAACACGTTTGCGAACTAGTACAACAACTGCACATGTCTATGAAGCTCCTGGAAAATATGTTGAAGGAAACGTTACTCAGATGCACCTTACACGTGAAGTCCAGCTTCAACGGGGAGATGTATCGTATGATGGAGTTACCATGGGAATACCATTGGGATCCCTTCTAGTAGATGTCTTCATGACGAAATTGGAGCATAGCTCACCATGACCGCAAATCACTGGAGTCGAAATGTATGTGGGTTATGTGGACGACACCTTTATACTTTGCTAATCGAAAGCAGAGGATTTGAAGCTATTGAAAGCCTTTAGTGACGCGGATCTGAATCTGCAATTCATCTGTTAGCACGAGTCCGGAAACTGACTACCGTTGCTGAACGCTAATCTTAGCAGAAAGACCAGTGGAACGTGCTGCATGTAGCTGTGTTTAAGCATACTTGGACTGGGCAGTACACCAAGTTCTATAGTACGATACCAGTACCGTACGAATGGTATCTAGTCTACACTCTTGCCTTCCAGGCATGTAGAAATTGCATACCGGACACCATCACCGACGCAATGCAGAGAACCAGTGAGGCTCTAAGAGCACATGGGTACCGGATACATTCATTCTCAAACATTTGAAAGGACGCAAGATAAAACCACCGAGGATGTATATACCAATGATCATCATCATCATTATACACGTTAGCTTCAAGTGGAAAACACCTCAACTATTGTGCCACAATAAGAAAGACAAGAAGAAAAAACAACAGAGGCACGCCTGCTGAGTCCCTAGTAACGGATGGACTACAATCCGGAGAGCTAACAGCCGGCTATCGTGCCGCAAAAAAGAGATATATTATGCCTTAAAATAAGATGGTGATTAGAGGGGGACGTTAGGCAGTAGGGGTGTACAAAGGAACTCACGACACAAACACCAGTGGGGTCGGCTCCTAGGCATATCAGCAAGTGTGTCCAACCAAACGTGTTCACCGTCCTTAGGACCCCAGCCAGGCAGTCGGGATGCACCAACCGACGCCAGTTTCGAGGTGAAGGTCTTCGTGTCTTTCGACCAAGTCATCGGTTGGCTTCCCCTCCTCCTCTTCCAACCGCACCCATAACGCGCAAACAATGCACGTCGCGGGAGTCGGTGTGTTGGCATGCGCAACACGTGGCCCAGCCATCGGTGCCTGGCGCATGATATAATGGTGCTGAGCGGTTCAATCGTTCTTCCTAAACCAAATACGCGACGCCGAACACGCTCATTGCTCACGCGGTGCTCCCACCAGACATGAGCTCAGCTGCGGAGGTAGCAATGATTGAACGTGGTTAGCCTCTTTATGTCTGTCGACCTGATGCGCCAGGTTTCACAACCATATAGGAGAGTTGAACAGACGGCTGAATTAGAAACTCTGCTCCTCAGGGCGAGAGTAATGTCGTGTCTGCGCCACAGGTGGCGGAGATTGGCAAAAGCACCTCGAGCTTTTGCTATACGGTTCGTAACCTCATCTTCAATCCCACGGGTGCTAATATAGCTGCCCAGGTACTTGAATTCCTGAACGACTTCTGGCTGATCACCACCAAAGGTCAGCGCAGAGGTGAGTCCTTGCCAATTTTGGAGAAGAACTTTGAATTTCGATGGAGCGGAGCATAGCCCAAAACGATTGACAGTCAGTGCTAATCGGTCCAGTGAAGCCTGACACGTATGGGCGCTGTCATATATGAGGGTAATGTTGTCCGCACACACCAAGTCAAGAAGTAGCTCCACACCTTCTAGGTTGTGTCCAGTGAACGCTGTTTCCATGACTTCATCAATAGCGAAGTTAAAGAGGAAAGGTGACAGCAAGCAAGCTTGTCTCACACCGCTGGAGATATTGAAGGGTGACGACAGTCTGCCATAAACTCTCCCTCTGCCTGAAGTATGCGCACACAGCGCGTTGATAATGTTTACATATTTATCGGGCACACCTTTTCTTAGCAGACAGTCCCAAAGTGCACACTGATCAACCGAATCATAGGCACATTTGATGTCGAGAAACACGACAACGGTGGGTTGCCAATAAACATGGCAGTGCTCAAACAATTGACGCAAAGTGAAGATGTGGTCGATGCAGCCTCGATTTCGACGAAACCCGGCTTACTCTTCGCGGATCTGGCCTTCACGAGAGCCAGTCAATCTGTGGAGAAGGACAGGGGAAAGCTATTTAGAGATAATTGGGATCAGATTGATCTCCCTATGGTTGCCACATTAAAAACGAGAGCTTCCCTTGAAAATTGGAACTATAACATAGTGGCTCCAATCTATCGGGACAATTTTCTGCTCCCAATGTTCAATTAGTAACTCGTTCAAATCATCCACAAGAGCAGGTCTTCCACCCGAAGTTGCAGAGAGCTGGGGAAATTCTATCTACACCAGCGGCCTTATGCAATTTCAACAATCTGATCTCACGTTCGACTTCGGCGCGAGGGCAGGTCTAAGGAGACGGCCCAGGGAGAAGGGAACTCAATGTCGGAAAGAGAAAGCGATAACTCAGATTGGTTAAACTACCTTGCAAAGTATTTTTGTTCGTCGCAACCAGCCGACAATTCAGATATGTCGACCAGCTGCCCGGAAAAGCACCAGACGGCCGTTTCGCCCTATTGGGGCTCATCAGTGGTGCACATCCTTCGGTCCTCTGCGGAGGATCGAACCCATGACTGCTAATTGCTCTTGCCAACTGGCTCGCAGCTTATGCAACTGCGCCATGGAGGACGGTATCTGACTATCGTGAATTGTTAGCTAAATGCGATATAGCCCGACGCATCCTCCAATGCCATGCAGATGACAGCGGTCGGCCTTCCGGCGTCAGGACTTCCTGGTTCCGGCAGCTATGAATCGACATAGCATTTAATGCAATCCGTACGGGCGAATTGGTATTACTTATGAATGGAGGGATTTTGGTGAGTATTTTTGTTCGTCGCAATCAGCCGACGATTCAGATATGTCGACCAGCTGTCCGGAAAAGCACCAGACGGCCGTTTCGCCCTATTGGGGCTCATCAGTGGTGCGCATCCTTCAGTCCTCTGCGGAGGATCGAACCCATGACTGCTAGTAGCTCTTGCCAACTAGCCCGCAGCTTATGCAACTGCGCCATGGAGGACGGTATATGACTATCGTGAATTGTTAGCTAAATGCGATATAGCCCGACGCATCCTCCACTGCCATGCAGATGACAGCGGTCGGCCTTCCGGTGTCAGGACTTCCCGGTTACGGCAGCGTCGGGCTATATCGCATTTAGCTAACAATTCACGATAGTCAGATACCGTCCTCCATGGCGCAGTTGCATAAGCTGCGGGCTAGTTGGCAAGAGCTACTAGCAGTCATGGGTTCGATCCTCCGCAGAGGACTGAAGGATGCGCACCACTGATGAGCACCAATAGGGCGAAAGGGCCGTCCGGTGCTTTTCCGGACAGCTGGTCGACATATCTGAATTGTCGGCTGATTGCGACGTACAAAAATACTCACCAAAATTCTTCCATTCATAAGTAATACCTTGCAAAGTGTTCGGCCACACGCTCCAAGCGTTTTGACAAGCTGTGGATGGGCTGTCCACTCTTGTCGCGTATTGTCTCGCTAACACCAGGTCTCCGGCTGCCTAATTCCCCTAGCAGACGGAATAACTTACGATGATTGCCAACGGTAGCGGCTGTTTCCATTTCCGATGCACGATGAGACCAACAGGCTTCACCGTTTATCTTCAGGCTAGCATGCAGTTCTGACCTGAGATTTATGCGAGTCTCATTGTATAAGCTTCCGGCCGGAATACGATGGCGAGCATCCCTAAGTTCCAGACACTTTGTAGATATCCAATGTCTAGGTTGGCAATTTGATTTTCCACATGAAGATATGCCTGCTGATAGTAACGCTTGACGAAAATGCGACCAGTGATTTGTGATGTTGTTCAGTGGACGCTCACTCAGCCCGGATGCCAGCGTAATTGGATAGGCATTCAGAACATCTGGCTTCGCCAGCTGACTGGTGTCAATGCACTCAGAGCGAAGTTGTGGACGTCCGCCGAAACGTACCCGCAGATCAGCACACACAAGAGCGAGATCGGAGTCCACGCGTGCTCCAAACCCAGCGACAGTTTTGGCCACAGTCTCGCTAGCAGTAACTAATCGCGATGTGATCGATTTGCGTCTATGGGTGGTGGGCGCCAAGTCATTCTCCGGTGGGCTGTTTCAAAAGTTTATGCTCGCGAGAAAGAGACGAGCATATTCACACAGGTGTAACAACCGCTCACTGTTATCATTTCGGGAACCTACAACATGTTGGCCACCCAGATGAAACTCACCAGAAGACTTGGGTTTTAAGAGCACCAGCAAGCATCACAGTATCCGTGCTTCTTCTGTAACGAAGAAACTCGTTAAGTTGGTGATAGAAATCATTTTTCACCGAATCAGGGCCGCAAGGACAAACAGGCACCATTTGTACACGCGCGACTTCGAAGCCTGGAACGAGCCAGCCAGCGTAACGGCGCACGTCCGGCTGTTAACAGGGATCCAGTCGATCAGGGCAGCTTTAACCCGGAGACTTAAAACAATGCCGACGCCGGCTTGACTTGCATTTGAAGCTGCGTCATCGCCAGACAGGCGCAATGAGAATGTGCCGCCATTGTCGCATATGCGGGATCGCAGAGGAAGAACGGAGCTCGAATTTTGCAGGCGCGTTTCCGATAAACAGCAAATATCGATTGAGAGAGTCTCGAGGGTTCGGGCAAGTGCTGCCTGCTATCCGATATGTAGCAAAGTGCGCACGTTGAGGCATGCCAGTCTTAGCGAGGATCAAGGACCCCAAAGAGAAACGCATGAACTGATGTTGTCCGCTTGGTTGAACATGGACTTGTCGACTAGATTGGAGCGACGTCATGCGATTGTGTGTGAATTGAAACTGGAAGACAAGCGACTATTGAAGCAAGGTGGGGGAGCGCCAAGAATTGGGGGATTGAAAATGGGGGGATAAAAGTAAAGATGGAGCGGGACGGTAAGGATGAAAAAGCACAAAAGAGGGAATAAGAAGGCGGAAAGGCTTGAGCAGTAGCAAGCAAACCCCTATGCACTCTGTTCGATGCAGCAGATAGGGCGCCGTTTATTATCCTCTGCGACGGCCAGAGCATCAAGAGATTGTTAGAAGTAAAGGTCATGGTGTATGTGTGCGCACGATACGGTTAGATTGCCCAGGTAAATATAGAACGATTATATTCCTCAACCAAAGCCCTTGGTTCAAGAACCTAGCCGCAAGGTAGCGGGGTTTTGGCACTAGACTTCAGAGCCCGTTTTATGGAGTAAGGAGCCACCCTCACTCCAAGCCTCAACCTGAAGGGCCAGGCGACTGAGTTTGTCTGGCCTTTGACCAATCTGGTATGAGTGGCTCTGAAGGTGCAAAAAGCACCACCCAGCATACCTCAATGGATCACTGAGGCACACAAACCATTGCACCACGTTAAGGTCCAGTCACATCGCGATGGATGAAAGTACCAAAGAAAGAACTCATTTTGCTTTCTGCCTTCAAAAGCGACAGTGCGGCTGATGCCCTGTCCAAACGTTGTTGTAAAGACCTGTTTCGCGGCTCGTCTACGCACAGTATGCTACAACAAGCCTGTGCTCGCAAAACCTTTGGCTCGATCAATGCTTGTTTATCAGCACTCGTGCTCCTGTGGTGCACGATACGTGAATCGTACTACGAGGCGGCTATCACACAGGATTCACGGACACATTCTGAAGTGGTTTTACAGAGCCGAAGCGAGGTCTTCTAATAGCTCCATCATGTCGCATCTCTTACAGTGCGGTCACGCAGGGACGGAGAACGACTTAAGAGTTACCTATTCCATTCCGGAGCGTTACTCGAGCGGATTACGGAAACATCTCCTATCCATTGCTGAAATCATCTACATCCGCTACCTCAAGCCGAAGTTGTATGTACAAAAGCAATTAGTACACACCAGTTGCGTGTACTGTTGCCTACGACTGACGTTGCGCGATCCTTTGATTTGTGTCCCAGTTACTGTTTGTTTGTGAAAGTGATTTGTCCTTGGACATAATCTGCTACCTTCAGTGACCGTATTCGACCACCGCTCAGCACCATTAGTTCACGCACCAGGCTTCGATGGTTGCGCACGCCAGCCCACCGACTCCCTCAACGTGCGCTGTTTGCACATCCGGGGTCTGGAAGAAGAGAAGGGGAGACCAAGCGATGACTTGGTCAAGAGGAATGAGGGCCCTTACTTCGAAGTTGGCCTCGGTTGGAGCCTCTCAGCTCCCTGGTTGGAGACCGAAGGACGATGAACACGTTTGGCTGGATACACTTGTTGACATGGCTAGGAGCTGACCTCAATGGCGTTTGTGCTGTGAGTTCCTGTCTCTCCCCTCCAGCTTACCTTCCCCTTCCAATCAGGATATCATTTACTAGGCATATTATAACTACTTTTTGCAGAACAAGAGCTGTTAACTCTCCGGAACGATGCGCATCCGTTACTGGTGACTCAGTCGGCATGTCTCTGTTGCACGTTTTTCCTTTTTATGTACTGCGGCACAATAGCTGAGGTATACTGCCCATGGTTTATCGATTCATTTCCGTTGGAATTAAACTTGCAAATCAATACACAGCTCTATGCGAAACATTTAGCATGTAATCAACATGTAGTCTGGGTCTCACGGATTGTCGAAAGGAAAAAAGCTGCCGATCAAGAGTAGGGGGAGAGTGAAGCAACAACAAAAAATAACGCAGACTTGCCTGTTTTATTACAGTGCAGGCAAACGATGGCGAGAGAAATTTGGCGCATCACCTCTATCGGGGTCAAATTCCATTGCGACAGACCATTAGAAGTGTGTGAGCGGAACACCTCGGCTAGACTGGCGACACAACGCTGCATTATCAAGTAGTGAAAATTGGCCGTGCTACCCTAGGGTAAAGAACAAAATACCCATGTTTCACGAAGTGTACACACACAGGAAAGTGTTACGAAAACGTCCCAGATGAAGATTGTTGTGGCGGGGGCAAACAGAGCGGACGAGAAAAGTGGGTACAACATGAATCGTGTGGGAACTCAGCTTCGGTGTAAGGCGTATAGAGTAAAGTGCATTAATCAGAATGAGAGAAAAAGGCAAAGAAACTGGACAATCACAGAGGTCAAAGAAAATACGGTGTCAGAAATAAGCGTCAGCGATGCACCAATTGCCTAAACGTAGACCTGTAAAAAATAAGATGGCTTTGATCAAACAGTGAGCCGGTAACTTGAAAAAGAAATTCTACGTGATTCCGCTAAGCAATCATTTAGTGAGTAGAGTTGAGGGAAGGGTAAAAACTAAAATGCGTCGGAGTATGAAAATGCGGTACATAAAATAATGCCCGAAAGGATAGCATGTTGGTTGCTGAGGAAAAGAGGGTGATATCCTGCAAATGTATAAGAATTTTAAGGCAAATTGATCACATGTTCGAAGTGAATCGTTACTTCTTAAACAGTCCACATCTAAGACAAGTGCAGAATGATGTTGAAGAACCAAAGTGAAATCACTCCTTGTCATCAACTGACTGGGGAGAAGTTCCAGCATTAGTTCCACGGGATCTGCATAACAGACAATGGTTGAATATACGCACCTTGATAGCTTTGTAACCATACGACAAAAATAAAACCTAGTCCAGTGTCTTATCGTAAGAGCAAGAAAAATATGGTCCAAAAACACAATCGAAACAGAGCGCGCCGTAAGAAGAAAAGTGTTCCTTGATAGCGGCTATCACGAAGCCTTCACTGACGGGAATCATCATCATCATAATCATCATCTTCATCATCATCCCCACCACCATCACCACCGCCACCACCATCATCATCATTTAGGTTAGCCAGAGGTGGGGCACACCTCAGCTACTGTGCCGCAATACATAGAAAAAAGGAGAAAAAAGCAACTGGTGCAAGCTGGCTGAGCTACCGGTAACGGATGGCCATCGTTCTAGTAAGCTACCAGCCGGCCACTGTGCATCAAAAATAAGTCCCTGTGCAAAATTATATAAGGCTAAATAATGAGATCGTGGTTGGAGGGGGAGGCTAAGAGGGATGGGGTGGGACAAAGAAAAAGCACGAACGCCACTGAGGTCGGTTCCTTGCTATGTCAGCAAGTGTGTCCAACCAAACGTGTTCATCGTCTTTCGGACTCCAACCAGGGAGCCGAGATGCTCCAACCGAGGCCACCTCAGAAGTGAAGGCCTTCATACCTCTCGACCAAGTCATCGCATGGCCACCTCTCCTCTTCTTCCACCCACACCCCCGGCGCTCAAATAACGCACGTCGCGGGAGTCGGTGGGCTGGCATGCGTAACACGTGGCCGAGCCATCGGAGCCTGGTGCGTGAAATAACGGTGCTGAGCGGTTCATTTCCTTTTCCTGTGCCGTAAACAAGGCGTGGAACACGCTCGTTGCTCACGCGGTGTTTCCACCAGATGTGAGCTAATTGCGAAGGCACCGGTGGTCGAACGTAACTAGCCTCTTCAGGTCCGTTGCTTTAAGGGGCCAGGTTTCACAACCGTAAAGGGAATTTGCGAAGTGAATGTGTCGATGCCAAAGCACCCACAGTAAAAAAGAAACCCGCCTACTTACCGTCACCATCCAAGGGAGACAATAGTTCTGAACACCTCAGCAAACGACTACGAGCAGCCGTCATTAACAGGTATGGGACGCAAAGTTACGCATCATCTTCACATCTACGTCTATGTTACACCTGTGGATGTCATCTCTTTCTGAGTGTACCAATCTACCTGTTCCTGTGAGACAAGCTACATATGTCCACTACGAGACGTTTGTCTGGACGCGTCCACGAGCATTACCCAGCGTGGTTAAGTCGAGAATGGAAAACGTGCATCACCGTAATAGTCGCACACCTAATCCGTACGAATCATCCCGTCGTTATCGGTAAAGCCTTTCGCTAGATCTATCGTGTGAAGAGTGCCCACTCCAAACTAATCAGATGCCAAGCCCTTGTATTGGCGGAGGCGTTCGCGATTCGTCCTGACAACCCCAGTGTGTGTGTGTGTGCATAAATAGTTTGTTAAGGCTTTGGCTTCACCATGGCCAGCTGTCGTCCGGGTAGCTTGCGTGTGAACAAACCACACATGTTTGGCATTTCGATGCCTTCATTTCCTAACTACTCAATCCGCCCTTTCATATCACAACCATGTAAATGTGTTATATTCGGTCTGACGATGAATCACCGAAAATGTGCTTGTTTGCTAGGCCGGTTTTTTCATGACTGAAATGGGAAGTACTCACCTTTTGAAGCACTCTTCAAGTCAAGGAAGACTATCTTGACAGGGTGTTTGTCGGTTTAATGATGTTCAAATACTTACCGAGGCGCTCTCTGCTTACGCAACGGCAGTGTGACTTTCGATGATCTGCTTAACTCGATGGTCAGGGAGTTGCCAATGTAAGGAGCATGCGAACAGTTTTGAGGTAAAATAGATGAGATACACAGCTCGATGACGTTCACATCATATATTTAGCTTTCTGAAGGTTACAAGTACATCTGGTAATGAATGCACATGCTAATTCCTCCTCCACCCAGACCCCAATGGGTGAGCCCAATACATCAGCAGCAGTAGAGGGAGCTCGTGCGGGCCAGGTGCCCTGATCCGCATCGGCGACTTCAGTCAGCGCCGTATCTCATCCGTACTTGGAGCCGGGCAGAGTAAAGGGATTTTTCTAACAATAAGAATACAACACGTTTGCACATCTTTCAAGAGGACGCTATGTCGGTGGAAGTATACGACCGTATTTCATAGCCGTTGTCGCGCACACCAGAGGTTTGCTTGGATCCGTACGCAGGAAGAGTTGGAACATCAGAGACGCACCCTCTATCTTAAAAGCTCTCGCAATCCACCAACCTTAGCGGGCGATTCCAAGGACCTTGGTTAAATTCCGCTTCACGGTGCTAAGGAAATCTAATGTTGGCATCCTGAAGGTGGAATCTCCAGCCTTTTAGGCAATCTAACCACAGCCACGGAAATCCATCCGCTAGTCCAAATATAAAGTCGACCGTTGCTTTGCACTGGAACATTGCTCTTTATCTGTTTCAGATTTATCAGTTTTCATAGTACACGTGAGCGGCAGGATTTTTAGATGTAATCTTTTTAAGGTATTCATCCCATTAGTTCAAAAGTTATATAACACAGCCTAGTCCGGAAAAGCATCAGACGCGTTTTGCCCTATTGGGGCTCGTCAGTGGTGCGCATTTCCTAGGTCCCCCAAAATGGGGATCGAACCCATGACCGCTAGAGGCAGATGCCAACTAGCCAGCAGCTTAAGCCACTGAGTCATGGGGGAAGTTGGCTGAGCTACATAATTTGGAAGCTAACTGAGACATAGCACCACCTATCAGCTTTCACTATGTTTGACATGCTCTTTGGTTAGACTAGTTAAAAGTCACCAATGCTGTCCAGTGCTGAATTTTCGAAAATGAACTTCGAGATACTGCGCGTCCTACGCGAAGCTACCAGAGGATGCCCCGTAACCTGAGAAATCTTCGTCCGGATCGATAAACTGGGCTTCGATACTCTACCATCAACAGATTGCAGATTCGGGACTGACTAATCCAGTGACACTTGTGTCCTTAATGGCATTTTCCCCAGCCGTACAAGGTTTTTAGAACATCCGCAGTATCTAATGGAAAATGCATCCGTTCAAGCACATAAAGTTTATATTGAAGTAACCAAAAAACTAGAGCAAAGTTTTTGAACACGGCTGCATACCGCACTCTTTTTCGGTCACGGTGAAGATAAATGTTGCAATTCTGATTGATTTTGTCTACTTGAGAACTGCAAACACTCAAAAACAAGTACTCTTGGAGTGGTGCCATGCAGATGCACAAGATTGTAAGGTCGGAGTAAAAGTAAGTTTCAGATAAATCAACAATGATGGGCTGAGGTGTAGCATGCGAGACTAAAGGTTAAGTGGCCAATTCGAGTCTGGAGAGGTGGGTGAGTCGATGCGAATACTTGTGTTGCACGGTAGTACAAAGAGAAACACGTCGTTAAAAAAATTGGCTGTCATAAGCATTAGTCTAACATTGGCCTCGTTAGTGTTAACCGGTTGCCGATAAACGGCGCACATGAGCATTGGTGTTGCTTGATATCATCGCATCGGTCATGAGAATTGTCCCCTTTAAACCTTTGAGTTGTAGTTGGAGGGGAAGAACATAAAAACAGCAATACTGAAACAATTGTGCCCTTAGTGCATGTCGCCATCTATGAACACATTGCTTCGGAAGCCAACAATGGCCAATGACCAGTCATACCGTTTGGAATGTGTGACCAAGGGGTTTGGATGGGAGAGAATACAAGAAACGTGTCTCAAATGCTTATGCGGAATCAATACGCATCATACACACAACACAACGAATGACTCGTGGGAATCAAAGTTTGCTGAAAGAAGCGAGGAGGGAGATGGTATCAGAGTACAGATGAGACAGAACTCACGGTCCAGAAACACTTGACCAAATTCGGGTGAAAATGCCGAAGCAGAATGTCGTGTTCTCTGCGCCAGTGCTTTTCCAACCTGGCCTGACGAATAATCCGCTTAACAGCGGTCTGACGTTCACCGTAAGTACCGCTGAAAGAAACCCGATCGCAAATGACACATTTGGAACCAAGGGGTATAGGACCCAACAGAAAGCGACAACGTGGACAGCGAGGAAATGAAAGTGTAAACGATATTTCAGTCCGAAGAAAGTTTGCAACCTACTGGGTAGGAACTGTTTCGTAAATGCATACGGGTGGTATATAAATTCGATGTGAAAGCAACAAGCCGACACGAGTTAAATGGGTGAGATGCTGCACCGAATTTGGTGTAGTACGAACGTAACAGCGTTGTGCGATTCACAACCATAGTGTGTGTGTGTGTGTGTGTGTGCTGAACGCTCCTTCGAGAAAAGAAAACAAAAACACTCCGAGGTAATCACCACCTTTGGCGAACTAACAAATGACTACAGGGACAGATAAGCATTGAAGATCAGAGCGCACACACTCAGTGTCCCAAACTTACGTCCAAAAAAGATGGAAAAGGCCACACGGCCGCAACTGAGAGAGGCAACCAACGACTGTCGAATACTAACATTACGGTGAATTAATCAAAAAGAGGAGTCCGCTTGCCGAGAGAAGATTAGACGTAAGGTGAAGTTTAAACAGCACCTTTAGAGACACACTGACCGCAGTGTACAGAGAACAAATAATGTGGAACGGGAGTAAAAAGTTTCACTAAAATGTCGAACATTACATATGCTTAAATAAATCCCCGCTGTTATGTAATAACAATGAAAACGAAGGCTTTTGCGGGGGAGCGCAGCCATGCACTTCCCGATTCGTATGTAGTACATAGCGTAAACACATGACGGACACGAGGCAGCGCCGTACCTGCAGTCAAGGACAGAGGTACACAAATGATCACTACAAATCAAGGCAAACTTCATAATTGGCTAACATTTTGTGGGTTCCCGATACATCCCGAAATACCGTGCCGCAATAGTTCTGTAGACGAAGACAAGCACAATGACGAGAACCAACAGCATGCATTGGTATGCGACATGAGTTCGAAACCAGTAAATCGGCGGGTTGGCTGCCTTAAATCAACCAAGAACACCCAAGTGTGATAAAGTCAATTCACAGCTACAAAACAGTAGACGATGTAAAGGGAATGTAGTTAGATTGCCGAGTGCCAGAATCGGTGTTTCTGTGGCTGTCAGCGTCTTATGTGCTGCGTGAATGGGCCAGGATTATTGAGCAGAGAATCAACAAACGCTGCTTGTTCAAAGCATCCGGTCATGTTTGACCGGGGGGAGGGGGCAGTAGTATCTTTGTTACAAAATGCCAGCTACGATCAACCGATGATTCAGCCTAGTAGATCCGTCGGCCTAGACAAAGCCACTGCAATTCTGTGAGCAAGTTATCTGAGCGACATGGTGGGATTCGTTGCCACATGCAAACAACTAAAATCAATCCTCGTAATTGTGTTTCACCGAGACGCGGATGCATCGTAAAAGGAAGACAAGGTCGGCCACAAATACTCGCATGAATTGAAGTAATCCTACGGTCTCGGGAGCAATGTGTCGCTCCTAAGTGTTGAGTGGATGAGCTTAATATACACACCAATGAAGTGGAGTGAGGCTGGCAGGGCAGCCAGCACTATACGGGCACTCAACTATCTAGCGTTATCTAGTTGGCACTACACAACACCTGGTGGACTCCAACTCATGAGCAAACTTTGTTCGCAACTCATCGAAAGTACATGTCCCTAGGGAACTAATCCGACCTAGATTGCTATCCTTTCATGCCAAATCCAAAACAGTTCCTGCTGAAACCGTAAACAAAAAGGTAAATTAAAATTTCACCAATGAAATAAGCACTGAACCACGTTCCGTGTTGCCAACTGTTCCTGAAGTAGCCGCATTCTACTCGACATGAGTAATGGAAGTCTCTCGCAGAACATCTACACCAGGATCCCTCGCATGCTCATCAACGGTAAGATACCGAAACTAAGCTACATCTGTGGTGTACACAAACGTCAGTCATCACAGTATGTATGTGGTACATTCGGCAAATTCAACAGAAAATCAGTCTACGTTCCTCATCCAACAATCAACTCATCGGTATGTCTGATACTGTGTGCATTACTGTACGTATGCTAGCGCAGTGAATGCTGGTTCATCAGACCAAGTAATCGGGTATCCTAAAGTTCACGTCAGGTTTCCGAAACGCTATTCCAAATATGCATAAGGTCCCATACTCCAAGAATCTCAATGCCATCGTGTGAAAATAGCGGTGCATCTTGATACTCGAAACATTTTCGACCTAGTTGCAAGTGTGTCCAACTCATCAATGACAAGAGGAATGTACGGTGCAGCAGTCATCCACAGACATTTATACCCCAGCACTCCCATAACCAATTTGGCTTAAGGCAAAACTTATTCGTCAGTAAAACGACAGTTGCTCAGAGGCGGAAATTTCTGCCATATTGTTTAAAACGGTCCAAATAGTGCAACAGGTGTAGACGACATCATCCAGTAACATGTGGGTCGTAGCCAAGAATTCGTGAATTTTTGATGAGCAAAGAACTTCGTTTGACAAACACACTTCGTTTAGTGCAGTATAAGTTGAATCGAAAACGCGAAAAACGACAGGAAAGATGCCGAAACGATCAAAGGATTTAGAAATGACATGTACATATTCATTATTGTGTCGAAACAGGAGACTATAAACAAGAAAAGAATGTCAAGTTTTAAATTCCTGGTTTAGAATATACCAGTAGACCAGGTTTATTGTCTAAAGACAAAATCGAACACGCAATCCAATCCAGACATGTACTGATTTAATGAGGACATCCTAACTATTCGTGAAGCTCAAGGTTTCAGTTGAGAATCCAAGTCATCCGATAAACAAGGTCACTTATCAGCGAGTCTGGTGAGCAGCTGTTATCACAGTCGCACATTCTGCACAATCGTGACACATTGAGAAGTTCAGACGCCGCGATGCAGCCTTGGTTCAGTTCAGAGATGATATCAAAGTTGTCCAATGCCTTATCCGCACAGCTACACCGGCATGTTGGTGTGCAGGAATCTGATTATTAATGCACCCGCCATGGTGTTATTCCTCAAATATATGCTAGATAGCTGATACCAATACAGTTGTGGTGGTGGTGTTTGCTCTAGCCACGCAATGATGTTATTAGAGCGCTCTTTATTTCGGGGGACACTGCACGCATTCCACTAAGGGATGGAGCGCGTAAGTCCCCGAAGCTCCACTGCTCTTCATCATCGCCATTGGTATTGCGCCCTTGCCACTTTGTAGGTGGGCAAGGGCATTCTGCGTTTCACCTGATCTCTGGGTTTCGCCATTTCGGATCTTCGTTTCGACTTGTTGCATTTTGCGCAGTAATTGTTCCACAGATAGTTTAAGTGCATGTATCACACATTCGGCCTGCCCAAACATCCGCGCGACCGTTATTTGAATCTGGTTCTCAACGTAGCCACAGCAGTGCACATCCATGTTTGCAGAAGTCCCTAATGACATACAAATGGTCCCGGGTTCGACAGCTGTTATCTCTACCTGATGAAATCAAAGTCAAGACGCTTAGTGGAGTTCATATAAAATTCTATCGTCCAGACTCGACGCATATACGTAATATGCCGTTGCAGATGATGCGGTAGTTTTGTCTTGGCCAACGAAGGAATTTGGATTCAACTTTCGAGGGCAATTCATCACGACCATATTCGGAGATGGATTAAGTGACCGTTTCATCCTTAAGGAAACCACTACTAACAGAGCACATTCTACCTGTCTCCTGTGGGGCTGCGACGTATCTCATCCACATCAATCATTTCACAACGCTAGGCACGATAGTAAGCAACCATGTCTTCTGCATGTTAGAAACGCGTCAGGCAGTTAGTGCCACGCTATGTAACAACCAGTTACCTGATCACCACACGGGTTTCTAATCTCCCGTACCCTTACGGACACACGAGAGTACTGGATCGTCAGGAGTAGATAGAACGCGCATTGCACGCGATTCCCGAAAGGATGAAACGATCATCCGGTGTTTTTCCGGATGTGCAGTGGCTGTCTGTCGGAGTATACTCTGTAAGGAAGCTGCATCGAAAATCACGGAACAATAAACACCATAAATTATACTTAAATGGTGCACATGCGGTGCACGAGTACACAAATCGGCGCTGATATATTGCCGTAAAACAATACAAAGCAAAGCACTCGATCGTCGAGTGGGTAACAAAGCTAGGGCAGTCCAATAACTTAAAAGAAAAAGGCGCCAATTCAAGTAGTGATGGATAGTGCAGAAAATCAATTGTATACGCCGGCGCAACTGGGGCTGCATGAGCTAGTATGTTTCACACCAAAGTGGAATATGTGGTTGCAGAATTGGAGAGACACACAAACAGTCCTCACAATCAAAGACAAACCACCGAATATGACCTCTGTTCGGCCATCTAAACACCTCCGACCCCAGTAAGTCAAACCCATTCCTCGGCCTGGGCAACCGGTTAGATGTATGCCCACACAACACATGAAATGATGGATTTATAACTCTTTGCTCACGGTTATTGCTTTCTGGACTATCACTCTGGTCGAGGCGCTGGCAACTGGATATGCTTAACCTTACTCTAGCACACCGAAAACCACCTTTATTCCACGTTTATTCAATCCTTTTATTATTGGCAACCCCCCTCCTAAAAACGCATTGCAAATAAAAACAGTACTTCTGGCCTCATGAATGAACCGCTCCAAACCGATCGCACACAATCCAATTCCAACAGTAAGGCTTTTATTGCATCCCGCTCGCTTTTCAAGCTTGCTACGTCCAATGTTCGCACGCTTATGCAAGTTGGATCACAGGCTGTGCTTGCGCACACCTTGATAACCCTCGCAATGGACGTTGAAACCCGTTTACAGGACTCCAGCAGAACGCTGCGACTGCTCTCACCATCCACACGTTCCGACTGCACATTCACCTTGCACTTATCTGGGGACGCGACAGCGGTAGCCTCTGGCTGCGGCGGCAAAGGAATTGCGTTAAGCGCGCGTGCTGGGGCAATGTTCACTGACTGGTTCCCAGTCAACAGCCATCTTTATGTAGGCTGCTTAGGATCAGTAGGCATTGCTTATTCATTGGGGCGGCGTACGCTTCTACGGACTGCATCCCGGATGAAGTTAAAGACGAGTTCTACCGCCAACTCACCGGCCTCTTACACAAGAAACGACGCACGGACACCGTAATAGTCGCCGGAGACCTAAAGGCGTAGGTCAGTAGACTAGAGGTTCATGAGCACGAAGTTGGGGGTTAACACAGCCACGGTACTTGCAGGACGGACAACGGCGATCGACTCCTACAACTGTGCGCCGACCACGGCTTGTTCCTTACGAGCACCAATTTACGGCGTTCCTAGTGCCAATGAAACAGCTGGCGACCTCCAGCGCCTGGTCAGGCTTGGACGCAGATTGACCACCTCGCTATTATTTACCGTTGGCGAGGCCGCATAACGGATTGCAAATCAATATGGAACACTTACTTTACTATGGATCATGCGCTTGTGTGTGCTAAGGTCGTTCTGCGCCGTAGTGGCACCCAACAGCGTCGCCGGAAACGGCTTGACAGAGACAAGCTCGCGGTTCCAATTATTTTCGACGCATTTCAGAACACATTAAACTTCAGTTTGCGTTCTCTATCCTCCGATTGGCACACATCCCGAGTGCCTTACGAAAGTCCACTACGTTGGTCTGTGGCTTCATTAGACGAGCTGCTAGTCATTGGATCTCTACACAGTCTCTCCAATTAATGGAAAGCCGCCGAACAGCACAACCGAGTCCCTATTCTGAGATTCACAGTACTCCTTGGTGCGTGGGTGTTTCTCCACCGACTGAAGCTGAGGTTCCGCATGAGCTTCGTTTGCTAAAGTGCTACAAGTCACCTTGCCCAGATGAACTTCCTACAGATTTGGAACACTGGAAAAATCCCATCCGACTGAAAATTATCGGGTGTTGTGACAGTCTACAAAAATGGAACCCGGATCGTTTGCTCCAATCATTGTGGTATCAGACCCATTTATGTTTTATCAAAAATGCTCACTGCTCTACTCCTACGAAGGCTCAGTTGCGTACGGGAACTGCACCTGCGTGAACAGAAAGCCACGTTTCGCCCGAGTCGCAGTTGCGTCGATCACAGCTTTACGATCTGCCAGATACTTGAACACCGCCATACATTCAGTCGACCAACCATAGTCATGTTCTTGAACACCCGAGCCGCGTTTGACTCAGAGGACAGAGTGGCACTTTGGAACTCCTTACTGAAGAGGGGGGTACATGAGACGTACATCAGCATGCTCCGTGCCATTTACTGTCAAACTTCGGGCAGCGTGTGAGTATACGGAGACTTTTCGCCCCCTTTCAGTATCCCTAGCGGTGTAAGACGAGACTACCCAGCTTCTCCACGTTGTTCAACTTCGCCATGGACAAGATAAACGAAACTGCGCTGGAAAGCTCTGAGTTCCGTGGCGTTGAACTACTCCCGGGTGACCGCCTTCGGGACTTGGAGTATGCAGATGACATCGATGTGACTCGTGAGTCCTCCCAGGCCGCCCAGCATGTGCTGCTAAGGCAAGAGATGTCTGCCTCGTAATTTGGATTGACCTTTGCTCCTTCCAAAGGAAAAATCTTATTACAGAACTGACCAAGTGCATCTCCTTCTCTCACCATTTCGGAGCATCTACTGGAAGTGGACGACCTGTTCATTTAACTTACGAGTAGTCTTAGTATTGGCGGTTAGACGGATAAGATCTCCTTGCGTGTCTCCAAGGCTAGAGTAGCTTTCGCTAAGCTTCGTCACCCGTGGTTTCGACGTGACCTCCGCCTCGTTCTTAATGGACGAGCACACAATGTTACGGTACGAGCGATTCTGCTGTACGGTTGTGAGATTTGGCCCGTTCGCAAAAGTGATGTTAAGCGGCTACCTGTCTTCGATTATCACTACCTATGAAGCATTGCTCGTGTTCCGTGGCAACAACATCTTACTAATGGGGAAGTCCATGGGCGAGTCGTCAAATCTGAAAAACTCCGCCGACCGATCGACAGCACCAGTTCACTGCGGAAGCTTCGCTGGCTTCGGCCTGGGCATGTGCATCGCACGCCTACCCAGTGGCTACCACGACGTGCTCTATTCGCGACCGAATGCGTGGGATGGAAGCGACGACAAGGAGGTAAGTGTTAAAATTGGATCCAATGCATTAAGACGTAAACGTTGAAGCTGGCTGATGTCGGGCGTTCCCGACTCCCGCGTTGGGGACCAAAGGACCTCCAGCACATTTGGTTATAAACACTATTGGATATGGCCAAGGACCGTACGCAACGGCGCACTTGCCGTGAGACTCATCCCTAACAGTCGTTTTCGCTTTCAATCTATCGTTCTCGCTTGTGTTGTGGAACTCAGCCAATTGTTTTATATATATATATATATATATATATATATATATATATATATATATATATATATATATATATATATACATATATATATATACCTTACCGCTGGGTGTTAGGTCAAAGGGTTTGCGTGGCAGCAATCCGTTCGGCGTTATTACTCGGTGCGTATCCACGGTATCTGCACGTTGAAGGTGACACCAAACTGACTGCCTTTGGAAACCAGTGCCTGTTTAGAAATAACCATGTTGGTCAGGCTCACCGGGTTAGCCCTGTAAGTTGAATCGTCTCAAAAGACCGCATGGCGCCACCGTATCGTTTAATAGTGTCCAAATGCTCTCACCTGGCGGATTATCCGCTTGCATGTCGAGCGTCCGTTTCCGTATGTGTCGTTTCGCGTCACTGATGTAAGCTGGGTAAAGCCGCGAAGGCGGATAACCAATTACGTGACCAAAAGTGATATGTGTAACGCAACTGGTTGGATTCTCTCGACACTTCATGTCAATGTGAAGTGCTGAAGTTTTTGTTGATCACAATAGACAACACTCGCTAAGTCGGGTTTTTCGCATTTCACCCAACTGGCAACCTAAGGGACCATGGTTTGAACGTTGCTAAGCGAAGTGAGTAGAAGACCACTGGATTACGCGAGAAAAATATGCGAAGAACCTTGGGGAAAGGTTGTTACGTTGGTAGAGGAAAAAAAGGTGTCAGCTTATACGCCGTAACGGCGCTTCGCTGCCGCGCGACCACCACTAGTCGCGCGCGGACTGAGTATACCGCGAGGACGCCCACCCCTACACGGATTCGAACCGGTGACCTTATGGTTGGAAAGCAAACGTGCCGACCACTCGGATACCGGCCGAGTTACGTTGGTACTTGTTATCTTCCGGATCGGACCCAGAGGATCGACCACAACAATAACATGGAAAGGTACCGAAGATAAATAGATAAACAGTGTATTTTTCTAAAGTATATGACGGACTGTTTACATCATGAGTAGCAATAACAGTTAAGAATTTAGTAATGCGCTTACATTCCCTTCCCCACATTTAAATCGTAACTTGTTTATTTTTCCAATAGTGGATTTTCTCTCCTTATTCTCGTAAACGCCTTGACTATTATTGATGTTATGGGTTAGGGTAACCGGATTCAAGAAACTATGGTGTGTGCATCTGCAGTGAATTGATAAAATGTGACAATATAAAGCTGAATGAGAAACCTACGCAAAAACCATTGTGCCATTTGCTCCGCAGCCGAGTACATGGTTCACATTGAACCGTATGGCATCCGGTTGTCCGGCTTCTTCTGCAGCGCATCCAGCCCAACCCTCATTGTCAGGCACATCAAAGGAGGATGGTAAAAGGGTGGAATTTGCGTCGTGACCGGAATAGGGCTCAGCAGGCCACAAAGCCCGGACACTCTTGTTTTTCAGCAACATTCCACGATTCTAAAGTGGTTTGGATGTAAAAGACACGGTGATCAACATGGCAAATGTGGTGTTCACGATCAATTAGTTTGAGTATATGATAAAAGCAGAACGAGTGCCTGTATGCATCAAAAAATACAACTTCAACGAACAAAAAACATTGCGGTTGACTGGAAACAGTATCCCCCAAAGGAAGGTGCCCCCAAGAAATGAGGAGAACGGACAGCCATTATACCACACTTCACGATGCGCAGTGTAATAGCACACGATGCGATAGCACAGTGTGTCATGAGGCGCTGAGGTGTCGAGTGTATAGGGGATGAACAAAGGGAGCGAAATAGTGCAAGATAAAGAATAACGGTATGTTTCCGCCGGACTTGCTTTATTTATCTGATTAGATGTGATACCAAGACACAATAGCGCACGCGATGAGATCCGGGTATCTAAGTAACACAATCAAGGCAGAAGAGAACAGTTGAATAAGATATCGAGCGAGGGGCATTGTCAGTATCGAAGGCCAGAGCAATCGAAAGACCCCGATGACCAATGAACTAACTTTAAGCATGGTACATCCCATCACAGGAGTTCAGGAATGACCGCAAGTTACGTATAGTGTGAGCAGCTTCTTCTAACTGACCAACTACTACACACCATAACTCCACGGAAAAGAAGGCGATAAACTCGCCGGGATTTCACCGCAAATAGATCGACATGTCTTAGGCTATGGTGCCCTAACCAAGAGCAATGAAGATGTGAAAATGTGTTGCACTCCTGTGAAAGTGCTAACTAACAACTGGTCTCGAGTGAATAATACATTTGTCCAAGCAAGGAGAAAAGGATCACTGTGTCCGTGTGAGTGTTAAGGGAATACTCCACATTGCCTCGTAAAGCGTTACAGAGGAACAGCGACCCACAGTAGGAGGTACACGTGGTTTCGACGACGGAGCAGGAGATTTGCCTGATGGGTGCAAGCTCTCCACTATCTATTTAAACAAATATAAGGACATAAGACGAGACTTACGAAATAATAATTTGTACATGAAGCGGTCAGTAATGTGAATGACACTGCATCAAAGAGGTTTAAACGAGTTCCACCAACAAGGCTTAATGTGGAATTTAACTGCCAAGTTTCGCACTCAAAGGTGTGGGGTTACGTGTCAATAAAGTTATTCCTCATCATTAAGCCGAGCTATGTGGCACCGTTTCATGATAGATGAGTAGGCAGCAAGGCGTGGTGACCCACGATGCCGGGTGATTGGCTACCGAAATACTGGCGTATCTGAGTGACTAATTAAACCAGTGTTAAGATTGATTTATGGACGGCAAGTGGTGTTGTGCAAAAGCAGACGTATGCAGAAAAACACACGGATACGTTTTTTAGCTGTGTCATCCCCATAGCGCCAAATGGAGACCCGACTGATCTAAGCCCGTAAAAATGCAAAACTAACAAAAGCGATCCACTGCCTGTTTCGAGGTCCCACTGTGTTGATCACGACACGCGATTTACCATGATATGAAACGGCCAATTAGACAAATAAGATTGTAACTAAAACGGATGAACGACGACATCGTCAGTTCCGAATGCATCGCACATCAAGGCCGAGATTGGAGCTTGTGAAGTGATATTAGCGTGGTCTTTACTGCCTCGACGACTCAACTGCTTTGGAGGCTAACTGACCCTGCATGAAGTTGAATCAGCGAAAGTTAAGCTGGTTTTTGCTCAGGGAAATCACATTTTACACATCGTCTGGCGCTGTACCGCGTGCTGATCTTGACCGGTGTTGTCGAAAGGGCTGCATGCGGGCAGCTACACACAATGACCCAAGGAATAATGAACGCAGAGAAAGTGAACATGACACAAAAAGTGGCTATTCTTATTTTTCTAGATGTTAAAGCAATGCTCAGTGTAGCACTGGGTTGCGAAGACTCGATGGTATATCGCATACAAAATACAGGAGACGGATTCAAAGCGCTTGGACATGGGTTTCCAGAGGGGTGAAGCTAAACTTCGACTTCGCCTAAAATAATGGAAAAGCACTTTTATACAGCGTCGTGTGGAGCGCAGTGGTGCACGCACCATGTAAACACGCTGGTAACCATGCTGACGAATCTGGGTGGGGATGGAGAAAGCATGATTGTTAACGAAGATAGGCACTAGGGAAAAGAGCAGTAAACTCACCAGTCTTCCAATGATAATACACATGACAAGGGTTGCTGCGATGATGGCGACAGATATAGATGAAATGGAGTGTGTAGAGTGCTTTCCAATAGATGGCGCTTCTGTGGGACCTTCAATAGCCTTCACGAAATCTTTATCCTTTGTATCGGCCGGTTCAAACGGAGGAATAATGACACCCCATCTGTATGGAAGGAGATGATGCGTTGAGGCTTGTTCTACTAAGCAAATTGGGAAGACAATTGCATCAAAAAATAACAGACTGCAGGCACGTACCCGGTGTTCTGATCCGTGATCTGTCTCAGCCGCGAAGCCCGAACCCATAATGGGACGAAATCGACGGAAGACCACCGACTCAGTTGTGTCGGTGGTAGCTCGTATAGGCCGATGAGAGCTCGAGACAAACAACTCGGATCTGTAAAGTCGCACGGCGGTGAATCGTTGACAGAGCTGGGACCTTCAAGCAACAACCTTCCTGGCGCTCTTTGAACACCACGGAGTGGCAAGGTGGCCTCCGCAACACACGGGATAGCGTAAAGTGGGGCAAATGCGGAGTTGTTCAGCAAGAGCGAGAGGCTTAAGAGATGAGAACACAATGTGCAACAGCGGATAAGATGACAGCTGGTACCATAAACAGCGTACAAGTGGAACGAAAATATCGAAAGCATAAGCGCAAAAAAACAAAACAAATAGAAAGATGTGTGGAGGAAAAAGATTGTAAATATGAATAAACGAAGTGTGCAAAGTGGCCTGTTGAAGTGTATAAAGTAGGGGATATAACGTGATGAAATGAATGTCATGTTGGACCCATGGGAAACACTTTATCCACGTTCACCTCCCCTCGCCTCCTCAACGCTTTCTTGAACAAGTGACTAAGCATCTCGCCCTAGGGAGACTAAAGCTCTCGCTTGCGAACTGTATGCCGCAGTTGATTCTTTATCATACCCTGTACTATCTAGCCCATCGAATAGCATATAATCCGCCTCAATGATGTACGTCTCGACCTATGTCGCACGTCCGTCCGTCCTGATACGCCTACGTTACGCCATCCACGTTCTATAGCCTTTTCTATGGCAGTCCGTACAAACTAGTCTCTGCATTGAACGCAATCTATTAGAAAATCTACATATAAAATGTATATGCGTATCAAATAAATCAAACAAGCTACACACGTTTGATTGCATATTAAAAAGGACTTCATCATGAGCTCTCTTTAGTTGCGTATGGATGCTCTTTGATTGTCTGCTTTTTCTCTTCACCTTTTTACTGCGAGTTGCAAATAAAGGTTGATAAAACTCCCTTGCTCTTCCTCAATCGCTGATCTACCTTCGTGGAGGAACGATGTTTCAACTTAGCTTAAGCGCACGAAAAATGTTTTTGACACTTGATGGAAGATTGGTAACCTGATATCGTTACTTACCTAATCGGAAATATCGCAATTTTGGAACTATTTTCCATGTTATCTGAACAAGCGGGTGCCATTTTACCCATTTTCGGAAGAACATTATTTCAAGTATATACTACTTGGCGCTACTATGACCATCTCGCCAGTGATGAAAATCTGCAAGCAAACCCTTTCCCATTTATCTTCTCCATGTTACCATACACTAGATTTAAGTTGGACCGGCATCGCTGTGAACTCTGCCAATTGCTTACTATTGTCCGGTGTTATCTTGGCGTAAATCAATACACCTCGCTAGTAGGCTAATCCTTCAAGGATGCTTCGCTGCTGAAATTTTTTAGCTAGCACGCATTTTCTCTTCGCTGGACCGATCTAAACTTGTATGGCGTTACCCCAAAATAAGGAGCACACCGAGGAATCCAAACTCTATTACTCAAAACAATCTTGCCGTTTATGTTCAATGGATTTCAGAAGAATCTCTATGGTGCAACTATGGAAACGGGAAGCAGTGACAACAGAAACGGTTAACATTTGAAGGGCGTGGACTGCGAATAGCAAAATCTTCATTTAAGTGCGAATCGGTGGCACATACTTGAATACAATCTGCAATTTCCGAGTGAACTCTCTCTTCAGCTGTAAAATCATTTCGAAGCATTTTACTTCTTACCACTTCGTGGACACAACTATATATTTGGGTATTGTTCTATCGTCATACCACATACATGTTATTATATCAAGCACAGAAAATCTTGTTGCGCTTAAGCATCCATTCGATTATTTCGGAGCAGCATCTAATCCAAGTAATGTGCACTGCTGCACCTTCATGACCATGCTTTAAATGGCGTGTCTCGCATAGCCGAGAAATAAATCTTTTATTTGTCTGTTTATGCCGCCACATACTATACAGCCGTACGGGCTGTGAAGTGTTAACAGAGTGTAAACATGTAAGTCTTACGGTGAGTCAGTGGGGCACAGTAAATCAGTTATAAGTAACTCAGAGAACGGCAGATCTGAGTGCTTCGGCGTAATTGTTATAAGGTGGTCAACAAAGACGGAAAGGGAACCAAAATGAGGATAACAGGCAGAAAATTAAGTACTCATGAGCAGGGGATTTTGAGGTAATTAAGTGGGGTTCATCGCAGCCAGCTTCCAAATCAGATAGTCGTTCACATGCCCAGAAACGCATTAAACTGCAATTTCAGCCTGTTGGGCACCGTCAGTAGTGCGCATTCATCAGGATTCGAACCCATGACCACCAGCGGCTTGAACCGCCAGTAAGCAGCTTATGCCACTGGACCACGGACAAAGAACTCCAGATGGCTCAATAACTCACGTGGTGCACGCTCATAGCATTCTGCTAGGTCTCTTGCACACGACAGTAAAACAAACGAATATGATGCCTGTGTAGCGCTGAACACGATGACGAAGACGATGAACGCATAGATAGAATTACATATGGGTGGCGACTTTTGATGCAAACCACGGAAGATTCGTTGCAGTCGATTCCAGATCAGACAGACTCTCATGCATCCAAAAAAAAGCGATAGACAGCTGGTCCAGGCTATTAAGTCCTGTGTTAGTTGTGTGTATCCCGGACCCCGTCAGGAGTCGAACTCATGATCTTTCGAAGTCAGCGCTTGATGTCACTAATGCATGACCAACAGCTAAGGGGGATACAGAGCATCTTGTTCCCCACCGATGGCGTCCGGAAATTCGCGCTACTGAAAAATACTTCGGGGGCAAAATGTTCGCTTAGTGCTCTATCGGATAAATGGGAGGTTGACTGATTGAAAGCTGACTGCGACGAATCATCAAAAGACTGCAGCTGCACGGCTAATAACCCACAGGATAGCACGCATACATTAAATTACAGGGGCAAAGAATGTTATAACAAGCAACATACATTTACATATTCAGATGGTGTAAAGCAACACGTGTTTACTAGACTGCTGGGTCAGCTGATGTGTGGAAAAAACCGTCAGTGCTGGCTTGCACTGCACCACCCACAGCTCCAACTACACACCCAAAATGCAGTGAAAACCAGAAGGAATAAGACTGGGAGGCATGTGGATGGGAGCTACGTTTCATCAACGGAGCTGGCCCACACTCCTTCACAGACAAACACAAGTACGCTGTATTTGAGGAATCAAGTACACACAAGGCGGTGGCTGGACCGTAGTCCGCTCCACACTGAGTGCATGGAACCACTCTTCGAGCCTAGCACGACCACAAGGACATGCACCCCATCCTCTCCAGCAACGACCAACTGTCTCCTGGAGACAGTATGGATGAGGTAGTGGGTAATAGACAGGTAGGCACCTTGTCCACATGCACATCCAGCGCAGCCACACCGGGGGTATCAAGCAACAGCCAATCAGTTGAAACGACATGAAATAAAATAAATCGGATAATGCATACAGATACGGTGACATAATTATCCACTAAATGAGCGTATAAAATAAATTGGTTACGAATGAATCTGCGATAAGTTCGAGACGTCAGAAAATATATTTTAAAAAAGTGCCACAAACGCGAAAATGTTATCGAAAATAACTATAAGCAGCTTAAGTAACGTGTGCAAATTTATAGAAGATAGTTCAGATAGACCTTAATATGAGAAAGAAAAGCAAAACTGCCAAACCACCACCTGAAATAAAGAGACTTAGCAAGCAAGCACGTGGTTAGTAAATCGATTGCAGTGTACCTACCAATGGCGCGCCGATTCTGTCTACCTTCTCTGCAAGACCCGTCGTCGCTTCGGTGGTGGTCTAGAGTGACCTCGCTCATGGCTCATTAGGCCTGCCTGGCTCGCGACCGCATGCGCTACGGCACCATGCGCTCGACGTCGATGGAGTACAGCCCACCGGCGACTGGGGCTTCCGCAATTTCCGCTTATTCACTGCTTGCACGAAGACTTTCTCATGCACATCGGCAACGGTATTCGTGATCGGATCGCGCCATGCACGCCGATCAACCGCCTTCGATTCCCATGACGTGCAATCAAGAGTAGAACGTGAGAAGCTCATTTTGATCATGTCCTGATAACGAAGCTTCGGTTTCCCCACATGCCGCTTCTCCACACTCAACTGACCATATAATAGTTGTTCCGGTATCCGTGTGGAATCCATACGCCACACATCGCCTAGCCACCCAAAGTGTCTCAGCAGAAGTATGCAGCCCACTGCATACATTCCACTTCGGCGCAGCACCTCCGTGGCTGCAACTCAGTCGCACCAACCGATGCTCAGAATCCGTTGCAAACACTGTTGATGGAACCTCTCGAGATATCGCACATCTCGCTGGTACACCATCCACGTTTCACTGCCGTATAGAAGGAAGAACAGCACCAACGATTTCTACACCATCAGTTTCGTTCCAACGGTCAGCTGATGGTGGTTCCACACTCGGTACTCTAGCTTCCCGAATGCCGCCGCTGCCTTCGAGACGCGGATACGCAGCTCACTACGCAGCTGCTAGTCAGTGGACATCACACTCCCAAGGTAGCATAAGCGAAAGGTAGTTGCTAATACTTCAGCACCAATGCTGATTCGCGGCAATATTTAAGAATGCGCCTACGGTGAAGGCTGAAAGAGACAGACAGTTTTGTGTTGATGGTGAACCCGAATTTGACCGCCGTCGAAGCTAGAGCACTAATCTTGTACTGCAACTCATCCGCGCTGTGTGCAAACAACACACACTTATCAGCGAACAGCAGCATACGGACGGTTGTCTCACGGGCCGGGGTTTTCGTACTGAAACGACGGATGTTCAGCAACCCACCATCACGAACACAGTAAGCACAAGCCGCAGCAAAAGCACAAGACATCATGGCATGGAGATAAATATTAAAAAGAGCAGGAGCTAAGAAGCAGCCTTGTTTCACACCAGTGACAAGTGCAAAGTCATCCGAGGTCTATCCACTCAGCTGCACCCTCGCCCGCATACCACTGTGCAGACATTCAATTAAACTTACAAAGTTACTCGGACAACTAAACTTACCCAACACCAGTCACAATGCTTCGCGGTTCATCGTATCAAATGCTTTGATGAAATCAACAAATAACGAGTACAACGGCTGGTGTCGTTCTCCACAACTCTCCTGCAACTGACAAGCCGCAAACACCATAACTATGGTGCTGCGACCCGAACGGAATCCACATTGCTCTTCCGCCACGTTAGGTTCCACTACCTCAGTTATCAGGTGGTTGAGCAACAATCGGGCAATCACCTTGTTCACACAGTTCAGCATACTGATGCCACAATAATTCGTGCAACATTGCTTCCTCACTTTGCCCTTGTACAATGGCAGCGCAAGAGCATCCTTTAGCTCAATCCATACGCTTTGCACCAAGTGGTGCAACGCGGGTCCGCCATGTTTCGATACTTCAGGCTGGATCCGCCGGTACCGACACACTTGCCGTTTCGCAGCTGAGCTAGTGCTCTCTGCGTCTCATCCAGTGTCTGCGTGTCCACCAGACTCGCCTTCACATCATGCTGCTTCAGGCCGTTCAGTGTACGCCAATCGATCTCTGGACGGTTGCTCAGGGAACGGTCAGTCATTTCGCCAGATCTGCATTATGTCTGCAGTCTGTGTACATACAGCACTTGAACAACGACTGATCAGTGTCCTTAGCAGCTCAAATCTCAGACCATACACCGCCTTCAAGGAGCCAAAGAATTGCTTGTGTTGGCGGCGTTCAGCGTGGTATCCCCTCTGCTTCGTTTTATCCGCCCACCAAGCATTTTTAATGTGGCGGACCCTTGGGGTCAGTCGATGTCGAAGTTTGCGTAACGGAGTATTCTCCACAAAGTCACTGGGGTCTGCGACATGTGCAGCCAGTACTGCATTATTCTCCGACACCAATACGCCAATCGTCGCATTGTTCTCATCAAACCCATCAAGCGGCTTACAGTTTGCGCGTCCGATGGTCTCCTCGGCAGTAGCTGTCACCTGGTCGCGAATGTGGTGCCACAGGTCGCCCACTGTGGCTATGCAGTCCACATCACACAGACGTGCAGCCATCGCCTTATCCAGCTCAATACGTTTCGCCACGGTGCCGAGGGAGAGAATGGTAAATTGACGCCGATTCACGGCGGGAGTACAATACATAGGTTTACGAAAATATAGTTTGGTGGGTATCAATTTGTGATCAGTTCCACACTCAGCTCCACGCAATACACGTGTCATGCACACATCACGCTGATGACATAGTCGAGCAGTTGAGCGTGACCACTCTGTGGATGCTTGTAAGTTGCTATATCACTCGCACTCAGTGCAAACCGAGTGTTCGTGATCGTCAGGCCGTGAGTGGCACACAGTGAGAGCAGCGTGTCACCGTTCGCATTCGTTGAACCGATGCCATGCGGACCCATGACATCTGTCCACACGGATGCATCGCTTCCAACGCGCGCATTGAAATCACCCAGCAGAAACAGTCGATTGCTCCTCGGCACAGACCGTATCACGGAGGATAGCTGAGTGTAGAATTGATCACGCGTGTCATCAGGATAGCACATGGTCGGACCGTACGTGCTTATAAAGGTGGCAAACTTGCCTCTTCCGAGTCGTAGGCGAACAGTCATCAGTCGCGCGCTGATGTCAGTCGACTCACTCATCAGTTGGCCATTGAGGCGATCGGAGAGTGCAAATCCGACCCATGTTCACGTGGTGCTGAGGCTGCGTTGCCCACCCAGTAGAATGTGTAGCCAGCACCTGCTTCATGCAACTTGCCTTGCTCAGCGAACCGGGTTTCATTGAGCGCCGCAATAACAATGTGGTAGAACGGCAGTTCCATCGCGACCAGTGTAGTGCGTCGCTCAGGGCGTACACTGGAGTTCCGGCCCAGTAGTGTGTGCACGTTCCAGTACCCGATGCTGAGTGCTTTGTGCGCAGGTGTACCAATGCATTGGTGTGTACTGGAACGCGAGGTGGCAAATGTTCTTCGGAGATTTACTTGAAGAACTCCACCCGAAGCCTTTGGCTTCAGAATCTGGCCCACAAGGCAGTGGGTGGTTTGTAGGTTAGCTTGAGGGATTCCGTCCGGAGCCTTTGGCTCAATAGCTAGACCTACAAGGCAGTGGGGAGCAGATCCAGCTCAGGAATGTGATTGCAGAGACAGATTGGGATCTGCTTGACGGCTGTCACACGCAGACTTTGAGGTACTTGAAGGATTCATACATATGTTACGACCATAGTAGGATCCGCACCTGCGACCACGACCAGACGCAGGTGGGTTTTGGCGGGTTTGCACCAATTTGACCAGGGGTTGCCTGGCTTGAGGCGGGCAGTATCAAACCATTGAACACCCGGAGGTGCCCTCCCACCGTCAGAGACAATGCGTGGCGCTCGTGCTCGATGCCGATATAGCGGTGAGCTTATAACCCATAGACCTGTTGTCCCCCATAACTACACTTTACGGGAAAAGGCCATCGACCACTTCCTAACCTCAGAAGATGGACTAGGATACCGGCAGAGGGCCCATACCTGACAAGAGAACGAATCGGGTCCACAGTCAAAGCCTTCGATTAAATGTACACCCAAAAGGCAGCGGGTTTAGCACATGGTCAGTTCACTGACTCATGCGGATTGGTGTTCTGACTCTTAGCTAAAAGAAAGGCGTAACACAACTCCCACCCAGCGGTCGTCACGAGGAGGCGTCCAGGACATGAGCCCATGGCACAACAGTAGCAGCAGTGGGTAGACTATCTGTCAGGATCTGGCCAACCTCAGCCTCAGCGCACCATAGGCTCTCGCGCCCGGTCCCATATGCAGGTTTGGATCTGTGACGTCCGGGTCGCAAGGCATAGGACTTGATATTTCGGCCATGGGCCGGCAACGCGCAGTTCGCCTTGGCCACGTCGGCATCAAGCAGTGCTGTAGTAGGTTGGAAGTGGAGGGAGGGGCGAGTTGAGGCATATGGTGCTGGATGAGAGCCGACTGCAGTGAACTGGGAGATAATGAACAATGAGTCCGCCATTACGAAACATCCTCTCCATAATTGGGTATCATGCAAACAAAGTGTACATAAGGCTCGACAAGGGGCACACACAGTGATTATAGAATGATGCGGCTATTGCCGTGGATGAATCCATGGAAACTGCGTACCCTAGACAAGACCTACAAGGTGTGGAGCGAGTTCTTGACTTGGAGTATGCCTACGTTGCCCTTATCTGGGACAGATGCCAAACGTGCCAAGTAGCACTGGACATATTAGCACTGGCTGCCAGTCGTTATGGGCTATGATTTGCACCCTAGAAATGCACAGTCCTTCTCTTAGATTAACCCACCGCTGAGCTGACCCATGGTCAGCTGATCAGCTAGAAGTCATCCATAAATTAAACAACCTACGTAGTGACATCAGCGTCAGTGGAATGATAATTGAGATCACCAGTCATAGAGCAAAAGTTGCAGGCGCTTTTGCAAATCTTCGCCACTTATGGCGCCGGCGCAACATCCCTCTCGCTCTGAAGGGCAGTTTACAATACAGTCGTCAATTCAACCCTATTCTATGGTTGTGAAACATGATGCAACAAGTCGACAGAGATAAAGAGGCTAGTTACGTTCGACCATCGCTGCCTTCACAGTTTCCTCATGTGTGGTGGGAATATCGAATGAGCAACGGGGCATATTCGACACCTTGTATTAGGTAAAGGAAGAGCAAGTGAACCCTTCAGGACCGTTATTTAACGCACCGGGCTCAGGTGGCTGGGCCAAGTGTTGAGCATGTCAGTACATCGACTCTCTGGACGTGTGTTGTTTGCGCGACCGGGGTCTGGAAGGAAAAGGATGGAGGGTCAAACGATGACTTGGTCATGGGGAATAAAAGCCCTCATTTAGAAGTTGGAGTTAGTTAGTGTCTTCCGACTGTCGGGATGAGATCTGAAGGACGGGGACCTGGTCGGGAGCGTGTAACTCGGCATACTAGAACGGTGCAGAACCGCAATAGATGAGTTTTAATTGGTAGACAGGCGAATTATTGAAGAGCCCAAAGACCACAAGCGATTGGTTGGAGGACCATGACAATCTCGTAGTGGGGGGGGAGTTGAACAGTGCTACCAGAGTGATTCTGATTTAAGAGTAACCCATGAAGGACCATATCGTCAAGGTAGGCAGGAATATGGAAGCCATTGAAAATTCCAGTGCAGAATGAGCCGATCTATGCAAACTATCAATCGGAAGCCACACGAAGACCAGATATGATGGTCTTGGGTAAACATTACAATGAACAAGCCCAAGAAGAGAAGCCTCGTTGCCATTTCGTTGTGTTGCCCACTGTGAGTGGAGTAAAGTTCATGGATAGCGTAAATGTGTCCATATGATAGACGGCGGACGCTAATTCACAACGGCATTACTGCTAAGCAGGGTGTGCAAAATCAAATTGCGGACAGAGTGAAGGTAAATCGCTCCGTTTATAGGGTGCTTTGAGATTACGATACGCGGACATTTCAAAACCTAGTAGAGGGGGGTTAGTTAGTATGCATTTAAGTGGCGATATAGCGTTCACGGGCGGTTGAAAACAATGTTGACTGTGACTTACGCCAAATCCAACTTTCCGTTAAATTTAGCTTCCAAACGCAAATTGTTTAAATGGGGGGATGAGTACGGCTCGCTGTTCATATCGAGTGCGTAAGTAGTGAACGCAATCTTTCGCAAAACGCACGGATATCGGTTAGACGTTGGAGGCTCAGATGGTGAATCATTCGGAGTGGATGGAGTAGGGGAAACGAATAGGGGCGTCTCACCAAATGCAGCTGTGTGATCAGATCCGCTATTACGTGGATACGTCGAGACATGGGCATAGGAGGGTCGTTGATCCTCAACAGTAGAAAAGTCGGAAGAATATCGGCAATCGGTAGGAGAGGAGGCGCCTTTGGGTGGCCAACAAACGGCGTACAAACCAACAACCGGAGAGGACAAGGGCAAACTCCACAGCACTAAAGTGGAAGAATGAAGAGATGTTTGAAAAAGTACAGATGCTGTTTTATTTCAGAAGATGGTCAGTGTTAAACGCGCCGTTAGAAACCATCATACGGCTCAGAGGAAAGGACAAAAAGTGGAATAAGTATTAAACATTGGCGGAAATAAGAGATGGCCGCTGTAGGATGAAAAGAGGTTAGAAGTGTTGTGTGAATGCTTGACCAAGAGGAAAACAACAAACGCTTGTGAAATAACAAGCCGTAGAGAGCCCCCAGAATGCGTTAAAGCAACCGGATCATATCATAAAAAGGGACAGACTTGCGCTAATTGGAAGCAACAACAAGCAGCGTATGGTGGGGTTTGTTGATGTCCCAATGAGCTTCATTGGGGCAGTTTCATGCATAGTTAAATAGCGTTAAGTAAACGTCATGACACCTATACGGTCATTTCGCGCGACATGATAGAGAAAAGCGAGTCGGAAACGCTCTTTTGTTAGATATGGAAATTTTACAATCGGGGTTAAATCTGACTGAAAAACATTTACGCACTAAAACTACACCAGAGTGGACAATAGCACCGGAATGGTGGACGAACAACAGGACGGTGAAGAATGCTTCGTGTGATGCAGTTTTGCCGGTTCGGCACAAATAAGGATGAAAACGTAGAAAACTAACTGGCGAATAACTGGATAAAAGAGGAAGTGCGGTGGTGAGAAAGCCAGACAGCTTCTGAGAGAATTCAATATCAACAAAAACGTCCAGCTAGGACGACAACCAAAAACCTCACGCACACACTGCGCTACATCTGTTTTCAGAAATTGCTAATCCCGAATTTATCAAAAGAATGGTTCGTTTTAGTTAGACGATATAACAGCTAAAAAGCTGTTCAGAGAATCTGATGATGCGGTAAAAGTGATTCTGATGTACGGTTGTGAGATTTGGCCCGTTCGCAAAAGTGATGTTCAGCGGTTATCTGTCTTCGATTACCGCTAACTACGAAGCATTGCTCGTGTTCCATGGCAACAACATCTTACTAATGGGGAAGTCCGTCGGCGGGTCTTCAAATCTGACAAACTCCGCCGACCGATCGACAGCACCATTTCACTGCGGAGACTTTGCTGGCTTCGGCTTGGGCATCTGCATCGCACACCTACCCAGTGGCTACCACGACGTGCTCTATTCGCGACCGAAGGCGTGGGATGGAAGCGACGATAAGGAGGTCAGTGTTAAAGTTGGATCCAATGCATTAAGACGCAAACGTTGAAGCTGGCTGTTGTCGGGTGTTCCCAACTCCCGGGTTGGGGACCAAAGGATTTTGAGCACATCTGGTTGCAAACGCCATTAGATTTGGCCAAGGACCGTACGCAATGGCGCACTTGCTGTGAGACTCTTCTACCCTAACAGTTGTTTTCTTTTTCAATCTACCTTTTTCCTCTTATGTATTGTGGCAATCAACCAATTGTAACGTCATTGGCAAAGTGCTGAATATATATATATATATATATATATATATATATATATATATATATATATATATATATATATATATATATATATATATATATATATATATATATATGGTTGGCGGCATCCGGTTTCGGATTTGCCTGTCACTGTGGCAAGCCACAGGACGCCTGCGCCTACAGAGGGACCATGGGTGGCTTGCGCTGCACCACCCACAGCTCCAACCACACACCCCATATCCAGTGTAAACCCGAAGGAATAAGACCGGGAGGCATGTGGATGGGAACCACGTTTCATCAACGGAGCCAGCCCACACTCCTTCACAGACAAACACAAGCACACAGTATTTGGGGAATCAAGCGCACACAAGGCGGTGGCTGGACCGTAGTCCGTTCCACACTGACTGCATGGAACCACTCTTCGAGCCTAGCACGGCCACAAGGACCGTGCACCCCGTCCCCCCCAGCAACGACCAACTGTCTCCTGGAGCCAGTATGGGCGAGGTAGTGGGTAATAGACAGGTAGGCACCTTGTCAACATGCACATCAAGCGCAGCCACACCGGGGATAGCACGCAGCAGCCAATCACTTGAAACGACAAAAGGAAATAACATAAATCCAATAATGCATACAGATACGGTGGCATAACTCTTCGCTAAGTTAGCATATGAAGTAAGTTGCATAGCAATGAATCCGTGATAAGGAAAAAATGTCCACAAGTTACTCAAAAATGCTACAAACGCAACAAAATTACCGAAGATAAGCGCAGTTAGCGTAAGCGACGTGGCCAGCTAATAGAAGACTATTCAGATAAGCAAAACTAACCAAATAGACTGGAATGAAATTTATGCAGCTTAAAGAGACCTAGTTTAAGTGTAAGTTGGTTTAGCCCAACTGCGGTGAAGAAGCATCAAGAATGCAACATCAGCCTCAGCATGTACATACATACATACATGGTTGGCGGCATCCGGTTTCGGATTTGCCTGTCACTGTGGCAAGCCACAGGACGCCTGCGCCTACAGAGGGACCATGGATGGCTTGCGCTGCACCACCCACAGCTCCAACCACATACCCCATATCCAGTGTAAACCCGAAGGAATAAGACCGGGAGGCATGCGGATGGGAACCACGTTTCATCAACGGAGCCGGCCCACACTCCTTCACAGGCAAAGACAAGCACACTGTAGTTGGGGAATCAAGCGCACACAAGGCGGTGGCTGGACCGTAGTCCGTTCCACACTGACTGCATGGAACCACTCTTTGATCCTAACACGGCCACAAGGACCGTGCACCCCGTCCCCTCCAGCAACGACCAACTGTCTCCTGGAGCCAGTATGGGCGAGGTAGTGGGTAATAGACAGGTAGGCACCTTGTCAACATACACATCAAGCGCATCCACACCGGGGATTTCAAACAACAGCCAAACACTTGAGAGAGAGAGAAAGAAAAAGAGAAAGAGAAAAACTCGATTAATGCATAAGGAAACGGTGATATAAACCTTAATTAAATAGCATACGTAATAAGTTGTTTACAAACAAATCCTAGCTAAGTGCACGAGGTCAGGAAATATAGTTCACGGAATGCCAAGAACACAAAAATGCTACGGAAATCGAATACAATTGGCTTAGGCGAGGTGTGTAAATTAATGGAATAGAGAACGGGTAGACATTTATATGAGAAAGAAAAGCATTAAGGTAAAAACTGCAAACCCACCACCTGAAATATATATATATATATATATATATATATATATGTATTGCAGAGTGGTGTAAGGCAAGGCATCCGGAGTATGCCGGTGTGCCGCGTTGACGCTTCACTGCCCCGCGACCACCACTAGTGGTGTGCGAGAGCTGGGGATGCTGCGGGGATCGGCTGCAGCTACGCGGATTCGAACAGATGACCTTCGAACTACAAGGCGGATGCTGATCATGGGACGGCTATGATACCAAGACGTTTGTTAGGCACAAAATAAACGCTATTTCGCCAAGATACGGATACCTTTGGTAGCCAATATTCTGAAAATGGGATGCGATTAGTCGTAGCGCCCGACGGTTGCAGCGTGGTTTACACAAACCAAAATATAGTTGTCGTTTAGGGTAAATGGTAGCTTAGAAAACAGCTACTTACAAACGGACGAGAACCTCAGTTAAGAATTGAGATGTGATGGATGTGCACAAAGTGCTCCATACGATGAATCTAAAGATGCGGACGAAGAGGTATCAAGCAAGCAACATAACATCGACGCTCGATAATACCGCATAAATAACCACAACATCGGCCCATAGGAAAAAGGGTATTGATCAAACTCACACTTCATGCCGGCAAAAGTGACGAGACTGGGCTGAATTGTGGCGACGTGCTGCAAATCTGGAAAGCGAGGTAGAGGTAGACAAAGTGGAGGAACGCTGCGACATCATGCAGAGGAAAAGTCAACAGTAAGAAGCAAGGCGGTAGACATGAGAGACAACATCATCGTTTGCTTTGCGAGTGACAGTGTCGGATTATGAAGCCGAGAGCAAAAGGGGGTTGGGAAATACAGAATGGGGAAGCAAAAAAACGACATAGCTCACCAGTACTTTGCAGCGCGGGCTCAACGTGCGAGGCAAATGTATTGTAAGTTATATTAAGCCTGGAAAAAAGGATGAAAGTGGAAAATGCAATCGAACACTAATATTTATCATCTAATTCGGTCAATCAGTGCAGAAGAAATGAGGTCAGGTAGTACCAAGCGGGTATAGGCTCAACATTGGTGTACTGTCTAGTCTCTAAGATTCCAAAGTAAGTTGTTGTGAAACTTATGTCTGTTCATAACATAAAACCAGATAGACCCTATGGAGATAAAACCGTCAGTCGGTAAGTTAAAACGATGACTCTGACAAGGTAGACGATTAGAGGCCAATTTGCTTGACACCTATTTTGGCCAAGGTTGCGGAGAAGATTGTGAAGAAGCGTTTGCTACAGCTGCTACGGTCAAAAGATCTCCTGATACTCGTATAGTACTGTTCCATATCACGTCGTTCGTGCATCACCAACCTGCACGTGACGAGACATGAATGGTTACAAGCAGTGAACCAGGGGAAATCCGTCGACGTCATCTACATGGATTTTAGCAAAGGGTTCGACAAGGTGAACCACGAAGTCCTTCTCTACAATCTGAGAGTGTGCGGTGGTGGCAGCCCACTATACCACTGGATGCGCGAGATTCTCTTTGATCGAAATTAGAGGGCACAAGTCGATAGCCACCTGACCGGCTGGTATCCTGTAACCAGTGGCGTACTCCAAGGAACAGTACGGGGCCTGCATTGTTCCTGCTTCATATCAACGGTCTAAATCAGCTTCATTGGTCACCCTGTGCCTGATTGTGGATGATCTGAAGATGTGGAGAGTGATAAGCACTTCTGACCACTGCGGCCTACTTCAGTAAAATCTCAACCGCCTTTCCATGTCGTCTGCAGAAGTCCGCCTTACAGTCAACCCATCCAATTCGGTATGGGTGGGTGATGGCGGCCGAATCTACACTCTTTGCGGCCAAATGCTACATCTCACACCTTTCGTGATCTAGTCATACTCTCACATTGCGATTTGAAGTCTGCAAACAGGATATTATGTAATGTACTGCACGTGCTCCGGGCGTTCAAATGCAGCTTCTGCATGTGGTTTGAAGAGGTCGCCACTCGTCACTTCACTTCCATCATAAGGCCAACGGTAGAGTACGGCTGGCCTACCTATTAGCCCACCATTCGAGGCGAGGCGCAGAAAATCCAGCACGTCGCTATTAGATTCAGCCCCAGTTTGCGGGGCTTACCGTACTGAGATAAATGCGAGAGGCTAGAACCTTACATCCCGACCTATCGTTGGGTGAGAGTCCACCTCATCATGATCTACCGCATGATGTATGCGTTTTCCTCAATGCGGAGGCTACTGTTCCACTTGCGAACGCCTTGGAGCACACGCGGACACCGGTACACGCTAGTAATTTCAGATCTGAAGCAAATTCCCCATCCTGTGTGCTTTGAACGGCGAGTGGTCAATGCTTGGCACAGTTTTTCGCAGCAAATAGTTGAAGCAAACTCAATGCAGCAGGCAAAGGCATCGTTGGATGTACATTTCTTCATGTTAAATTCAGGGAACGATTACTTACTGACATCATACATTTTTGAGTTCTAGTTTACGGTGAGTTAAGCGTATTTTTACGATATCACGTGAAAACTCGAAAAGCCATCATGGCGTTGACTGGTCATAGATTATCTTGCATTTATTTAATGATTATGATCACATTTCGATGGGGTTGTACAAAGTTTAATTACTACTTGCTCTCATAACAGGTGGGGTGGGCAAGCGGGGTGATTCCATCCAGTGTGCAGCGGGCTACGTCCGGCTAGTGCCTTGTGCATGTCTGGTACGCATCACTCCCAAATGTGATAGACAGGATTGCTGCTGGTGTGCCTGTTAAAAGTGTTGGTCGGCTCCGTTGATGTAACGTCGATTTCATCCACATGCCTCCCGGTCCTATTCCTTCTGGTTTACACTGGATATGGGTTGTGTGGATGGAACTGTGGGTGGTGCAGCGCAAGCCACCCATAGACACTCAGTAGGCGCAGGCGACCTGTGGCTTCCCCATGAAGGTCGCATTGACAGGCAAATCCGGAACCGGATGCCACCAACCATACAGCGGGATGGATAAGTGTAAACATGCTACCGCTGACGCTTCCCCTCTTTCTCTTTCCTCCGCACATCATCTTCCCGTCCCCGTTTCCCACAGCTCACGACCTTCTCTAATCCAGCTAACCACGTGTGCGATTGCCTAACGCCGCAATCGTACGCCTCCGCGCAAAGCGCTTAACATCCACGGCTGAAACATGTGCATACTACTCGACCGGAGCTCGAGTGAGTGTCCGGAGCGATGCACGGCACTGGTCATGATGGAGCTCGCGCGCTTCGGGATCGATATCGCCGCACCTAGTCAGACATGGCTCACAGACCAAGGCAAGTTGCTTAAGGCTGGTGCTGGTTACACGTTCTAATGGGTGTGAAACGTCATCACAGCACCACGTGAACATGGAGTCGGATTTTCTTATTTGGGAATCATGGGTAGTAGACGTGTAAAAGGCGCTAGCCGGGCCGTGGCCCGCTTTACACTGGATGGAACTACCCCGTCCCCGGCAAAGAACAGCAGCCTCCTAGGTTCAGTAATGAAAGTGGAAGGCGTTAGGCAAGCAAGTACCTCGCCAAAATTCACATCAAGCGTAGCCACACAAGGGGATATCAACCAACAGCTAATATTTGAAATGTAAGAAACTCAGCATACGTACACACGTACAGATTAACTGCAGCGGTGATGTATCACACGTACCAAATCAACCGCCTAGTTGATCTAGGTTAGTAAATTGGATCAAAAGAAGCGTACCTACCAAGTGCTGCGCTTATAATGAATACCTATTCAACTAACCTGTCGCCTCTTCGATGTTGGACCCGTGTGGTGATCGCATATGCCACAGCACTATGCGCTCGACGTCAATGCGCTATCCACCATCGCCGCTTATCGCTTCTGCAACTCACGGTTCCTTTCCGCATGCAGTTACCGAATAACTGGGCAATAGCACACTTGATATGCTCTGGACTTCCGCGTCGATCCACTACCACCGATTCCCAACACCTGAAATCAAAATTGGTTCCTGACAAACACGACTTGATCATGTTCTAGTAAACTTCGGTTAACCCGAGTTTCGCTTCAATGCACACAACAGACCATAAAGCATATGTTTCAGTATCCGGGTCGAATAAATGCGGCGAATATTCCAGAGCGACCTCAGGTGCCACAGCAGAAGTATGCAGTCCACTGCATACATGCCACTGCGTCGGAGCACCTCCGTGACTGCAGCTCGGTCACGCTAGACGATACGCATAATACGGCGCAGACACTGTTGATGGGAGCTCCAGATAACGGACATCCTTCCGATAAAGTGTCCAGGTTTCGCTACCGTATAGAAGAACGAACAACACCATTGATTTGTATACCGGCACCTTCGTCCAGACAATGAGTTAGTGGTTGTTCCACACATTTTCCAGCTTTCCAAATGCAGTAGACGAGTTCGATATGCGTATGCGCAGCTCCCTCTTCATCTGAGACTGTATGTAAGAGCAAGTAGAAATGTTTTTGTACAACCCTATGGATTTATGAAAAATCAAAAACATTTAGTAGTGAATCGTCAGCGGTTGTGTTTGTTCAGTTAATCGTTTAAACTTGTTCGGTTAGGAATTCGCAATGGTGCCATTATTTCCGAGTATACGATGTCTTCTTTTGGCATTGCATGTGCATCGTTTCACAAAAGCGGTTTTCCGAAATAATCGTCGATACGTGTTGTAAAACACTTCAGAGAATCGACTTCTGTTAGTCCTGATAGTGTATTCCGTAAGTTTACGATTCTTCGTTCTATACAAAGCTGATGTGATACTTTGTTCATGCAGGGGACCCTGAGTTTGTAACGGTGTCCTCAGGTGTTACAGGGTTCCCGCAGGTGAAATATCGGCCACAGTATTATTCGATAAGTCATAGTAAGGTCAATTCTTACTCGGCGGTAGGATAGCGTGTAGAGTCCAAGCCTTTCACGTTCTTCATACGGAAGCTTTCGTAGACTCGGTATCATTCTTGTTGCGGTATGCCGTTTTTTCCCCCCAGCTTTTCAGTTTTCCACTGGGTTATCGGATGGTAAGCTGGGACGCCGCATTCAAGAATCGGTCTGTGAGCGAGGTGATTAGGCGAGGGACGGTTTCTTCGGACCATGTGGAGAAATTGCGTCGTAATGCCCAGATCATACGAAGTCCCACATGGTACAGTTTCTCTGTATTTTCTAGTGACCTCATAGCATGTCGCAAGAGGACTCCTAACTCTCTGACAGATGTGCTAGGGTGGAGCAACTGGCCGTTTAAAGTGTATGCTCGAGTGGCTGGACGTCTGGTGATACTGATGAACTCCGACTTGTTAGCGTTAAGAGTGAGTTGAATTGCAGTGGACCACTTTGACAGTCGATCCAAGTCATTCTGGAGGCAAGCGCAGTCGTCCTGATTCACAATGATCCTCCAGATTTGCAAATCAACCGCAAACAGGGCACATGTGATTGGAGCTGCTGCGGAAGATCGTTGGTATGAACAAGAAATAATACCCGCCCAAGTACAGTTCTTTGAGGCATGCTATTGGTCGATGGGAACCAGTCTGTGAGGTAGTCATTAACTTGTACACTAAACTTTCGTCCCATAATAAACTCGTGTAACCAAGGAAGTGGCGTGCCACCGATTCCGTAGGTCCTCAGTTTACGAAGGAGTACCTCGTGGTTCACTCTGTCAAACGCCTTACTAAAGTCAATGTACACCACGTCAACATCCTTCTGTTCATTGAGAGCTCCTACCCAATGGTGGTTTGCGCACATCAATTTGGTGATGCAGGATCGTCTTTTCGTGAGGCCCCGTTGCGCGGGCGAAAATAAGTCCATCGATTCGAAGAACGACAGCAGACACTTTGTCACAATCTTCTCGAGAACTTTGGATAACAACGAAGTCGATAGGTCGATAAACTACGTTGCTTAGATAGCAAAATCTCGAAGTGGATTCCAAAAGGTTGTTGCCAATATATGGGTGGCGGTATCCGGTTCCGGATTTGCCTGTCACTGCGACCTCCACAGGATCAGCCACAGGTCGCCTGCGCCTACAGAGGGACCATCATCATCATCATCATCATCATCATCATTACACGTTAGCTGGAGGTGGAAAACACCTCAGCTATTGTGCCGCATTACAAAAGACAATAAAAGGAAAAGCGTGGCAAGCCGGCTGAATTCCCAGTAACGGATGGACATCGTTCCGGAGAGCTAACAGCTGGCTGCCGTAAAAGATAGTCATATTATGCCTAACAAGTGAGATCGTGATTGCAGGGGGATGCCCTGCTTAGCATCCTTCTCCAATGGGGGAATGGACAAAGGAACTCACAACACAAACGCCATTGGGGCCGGCTCCAAGCCATATCAGCAAGTGTGTCCAACAAAACGTGTTCACCGTCCTTAGGACCCCAGCCAGGCAGTCGGGATGCACCAACCGATGCCAACTTCGAAGTGAGGGTTTTCATTTCTCTCGACCAAGTCATCGCTTGGCCTCTCCTCCTCCTCTTCCAACCGCACCCACAACGCGCATGTCGCGGGAGTCGGTGTGCTGGCATGCGCAACACGTGGCCCAGCCATCGGAGCCTGGTGCGTGATATAATGGTGCTGAGCGGTTCACTCGCTCTTCCTGAACCAAATACACGACGTCGAACACGCCCATTGCTCATGCGGTGCTCCCAGCAGACCTGAGCTAAGCTGCGAAGGCAGCGATGATCGAATATGACGAGCCTCTGTCGACCTGATGGGCCAGGTTTCACAGCCATATAGGAGAGTTGAACGGACGGCTGCGTTGTAAACTCTGCCCTTCAGGGCGAGAGTAATGTCGCATCTGCGCCACAGGTGGCGGAGATTGGTAAAAGCACCTCGAGGGACCATGGGTGGATTGCGCTGTACCACCCACAGCTCCATCCACATACCCCATATCCAGTGAAAACCAAAAGGAATAAGATCAAGAGTTATGTGGATGGGGCCTATATCATCAACGGTGTAGACCCACCCACAATCAAAGGCAAACACAATCACGCCGCGTTTGGGGAATCAAGCGAACAAAAAGCGGCGGGTGAGTCTTAGCCCTTAACACACTGGATGGAATCACTTTTCGGGCCTAGCACGGCCACGAGGACCGTGCTCCCCGTCTCCTCCAACAACGACCAGTCTCCTGGAGCCAGTAACAACTCAAAAATCAACAACAGCAGTACATCAACCATTTGAACTAATGCTTCGCTGCCATACAACTATGATGACTTATGGAATAACGAGTAAGAAGTGGGAGAGAAGGGGGACTTACCTGAAAACATTAATGTCCTAAGCAAACATTCAGGGTCAAGGCGCCTACACTTGTGTAGACACCATACCATCACAAACAGCTGGCTATCGTGCAAAGATAAGTCAGCATCGGCGAGACAGCTTCTTTGCGGCTTTCACTGCCACGGGTCATAATCAGCCATTACCCCGCAGATAACAGCACCAAAAACACTTTAAACAGGCATTCCGATTAGGAGATGGCAGCAGACGCGCCACTGGTGTCTACTGCGAGCCATATTCTGTAAACTCTCGAATCAAGCACAAGGCGAGTCACGTGGACTCCAGCCCGGAAGGCGAGACGGACCAACGGCACCCAGTTTGGTCGTCAGTGACTTCAACTCCCGCTGCCAAGTCAACTTCTGTCCACCTCGAGCCTTGCGCCACCCTACACCTGGCAGACTAAACAAGGCCCTCCTAGATAAGCGGTGACCAGGCATAAATAACACGTGCACAAGCCAACGCAACTTATTCAATGCTATCTGTTGATCTAGGGAGCTAGCATGATTATCACCACCTAGTACTCGCCTACGCACATCATCGTTGCGGACACGCTGGTGCCATCCGACACCAACAATGGTTCGCAGACCACGATGATCAAAGACTTGAAGGCGCATCTGATCTTCAGACGGAAGGGGCCAAGTCTCACTATCATTGAGCAGAAGGGCCCTCACTGTGGCCTTGTATACACGGCCTTTCAGACGGAGGGAAACACCCTTCTGTCGCCAAAGACGCCGCAGGCTCAAGAAGGCAGTTGTGGCCTTTGCAATGCGTGAACTGACTTCAGTTTCTATGTGCCCATCGTTGTTGATGCAGTTGCCAAGGTAAGTGAATTGATCAACCACCTCGAGTTCCTCGTTAGCAAGGGTTAAGGGGTCACAAAGTGGCTGGTAGTTCTGCAACAACACTTTGTACTTTAAAGGTGCGAAGTGCATACCAAATTATGGGACTACTCTGGATAGGCTATTCAGGGTTGATTGGGCCGCCGCAACATTGTCGAAAAGCAAGACGATATCGTCCGCATAATCAAGATCAACTAATCTTTCACCAGGCATGGTCTCAACGCCTACATCTCTTTTCCGCATGCAGTTATCGGGCAACTGGGTAACCGCACTATTGATATGCTGTCGATATCGTCGTCGATTCACTACCATCGATTCCCAACACCTGAAATCAAATTTAGTTCGTGATAAACACGACTTGATCATGTCCTAGTAAATTTCGGTTTGCCCGTTTCGCTTCAATGCGCGCAATTGGCCATGAAGCATACATTTCAGCATCCGGGTAGAATACATGCGGCGAACAGTCCCGCGCCACCACAGCATAAGTATGAAGTCCACTTAATGGATGCCATTGCGACAGAGCACTTGTGTGTCAGCAGCTTTGTCACTCCAGCCGACGCGCGGAATACGACGCAGACATCGTTGACAGAAGCGCTCCAGATAACGGACGCCCTCCGGTAAAGCGTCTAGGCGTCACTGCCGTATGGAAGAACGGATAGAACGATCCACTTTTATACCATCAGCTTCGTCGCAATGGTCAGATGAGGATTGCTTCACAACTGACTCTCTAGCTTTCCAAATGTGGCAGGCGCCTTCACTACGCGGATGCGCAGTTGCTTATCATCTGTCAGTCTGTAGTGAGGAGTGGGGGTCGTCGCTGTGGTCCGTTGTTCGAGATGAAGGTATCCGGTAGTTTAGTCGTGCGACATTGAAGCTAAGCCGAAGATGTTTACACGCATGCCATTCACCACTGGAAACCGGCATTCCAAATAGAAAACCACCACGTAAATGTCGACAAATAGCTCTTGGATGAGTGGTTTTTAAAATAGAAACACGAGGCCAGAAGAAAGGTTGAATATGGTTATAATTTATAATTTTTTTAAGAAGATGAGGCGAAACCGTTTAACCTGAAATGGGCACTTTCACAGTTGATCTGAGTAAATTAAACTTTTCCGCAGTTTCATGATAGAAGTGGACAGTCAGCAATAGTTTATCTGTTGTTATGGAAGGGACTGAGTTGCGCGTGTGGATATCTCCGTAGACTCACTTAGGAATTCCACTGACGAAGTCGCGAAACAGTAGATTGTATCGGCTGTAACCGAGACCGATATAAGCTGACTTAAATGGATCATAATCGAAGCCATCATTGCTCCTGACAGTAGTGGGACATTCGTAAATATTATGTTGACCAGGTGGATGAAGCGTTGCTCCGGTTAACAAATCGACTGATAACCAATGGTCCGTTTTAGATCCTGTGACGAACGAAAACGGTAGAAGACTGTGTTGCAATGTGGCCACACAGTGAACAGAAACCGAAAGCGAGAATGTGAATGCCCATTCCGTGCTTCAGGCTGAACATCGAACTAGAAGAGAATGTATAAAGGGTGCTAGAGCAATTTGTGAAAAATGCAGCGAACGCCAGGGCACAAACAGAGTGAGAAAGGAGGCATAAGGCTTTCGGAAGCACATAATTTTCTAATAAGTGAAGTGCTAGCGATGGATTGGTCGAGAGACATGAAAATCCTCAATTCGAAACTGGCGTCAGTTGGTGCATCCCGACTGTCTGGCTGGGGTCCTAAGGACGATGAACAAGTTTGGATGGACACTTGCTGATATGGTGAAGAGCCGGCCCATATGGCGTTTGCGTTGAGCGTTTCTTTTCCATCTCCACTCCCCTTTAAATTTCCCCTCCAATACCGATCTCATCCGAAATACACAATATAATATGTAACAGTATATTAATTACTTTGAAGTTTTTGTAAGGTAATCCGTTAATATGTTAACGCTTTGTATAGCGGCACATTAGATGAAGAGTGTTTCACACCCTCAGTTAACGTGTATTGACGATGAGTATGTGAAGTAACAGTTTCGAGAAATTCAGATGCAAACACTCGTTTTAACCCTCGTGAGCACTGTCGCAAACGTCGCGGTTTTCCTGATTCCAAACTGACAACCTTGTGCGGAAATCCTTACGTCTTCCTTGCATTTAATTCATCTTAAAACGTCTGTATTAAATACTTGCAATTTATGACAAAGCAAAATGAGGCAACAATAGTAATCAAAAGACAACAAAAAAGTTGCAAAAAGAAGAGTTGACGTTCGAATGGGGCTACAACTTCATCCGAAATGATGGCATTTTGCAGCCGGCTATCATTTAAGCACATGCAGAATAACCATCACAAAAACAAAGGACACTCAAGGTAGCCGAATCTATGAGCAAAAAACGATGATCCAGTGGCAATCAAAATCCAACAAAATATAGAACAAGACGACGGAGTAAGAACGAAGAGACGCGGAGCAATAATCAAAAACATTATCTAACAAATACTATCAAGGTTGGAAATAACATTTATCGCGCGCTGCATGAACGATTAAAATACTTATATTAGGGTAAAAAGAAGTAAAACCGGATAATGCTGTAATCCACCAAGTAAGGCTATCTTCATACACGGAACGGGTATGGAGATGATAGCGAAGCGTTAACGACCTGCATAAAAGGATGCATGTTCCCAATCTGTGTGCAACACATGAAATAAGAAGTACCCGTGGACGACCTCCCCCCCCCGTTCATTTGTCGCCAAGCACTGTTGTCTCTTACCAGCTGATTCCTGTTTATATGATTCTATTCCCGATGGTTTCGTCGACACCCAGAGAGCTCGCCCAGTGGCCTCGGTCCACGACGTTCCGTTTGGCATGCTTCAATGTAGGTACACTCATGCAGATCGGGCAGCAGACTGGTCTTGTGCGCACTTTGGAATCTCTCGGCATCGATGTTGACTGTCTTTCCGAAACACACTTACAAGATTCCAGTATTGTGATTGAGTTGAGATCTCCCACCGACCACGGAGCCAAATTTCACCCACGTCTATCTGGTGACACAGAAGCAGATGGGGCAGACTTGGCTGGCGCTGGTGTAGCGCTGAACAGCAAATCCGAGGCCGTACTGCTGGACTTGGTCCCCGGTTAATAGCCGATGGTCCACAGTTCGACCTCGGGTACCATGCAGGATAAACAGACGTCGTGACGAGATGTGCAACTTTTTGTGAGCTCAGCTTACGCCACAACTGACTGCAGCTGCGACTCGGTCAAGGACAATTTCTATCGCGAACATCATCAGCTCTTGAATAGAGTTTGCGAATCCGATATTGTTTTTCTTGCTGGGGATCTTAACGTACAGGATGGTCGTTTATCATCATGCGAAAGTCACCTCGGCGGTCACCTTGCGCTCGACGAGAGCCGCTCATATAATAGAGAGACTTTTCACACCGTGAAGACAATCATCTGACTCTCTCGAGCGGCAGCTTCTAGCATTCGAGGAGACTTTTCGCTACTTAGCGGCTCCATTCTGTATCACAGACTGATTATATGGCAATCGGTTAAAGATGGCGAGGTAGTGTAAAGCATTGCAGATCAATCTGGTCCAAAGTTAGTGACTCAAACCAACCTCTTGTCTGTGCGAACATCTATATGAGTTTCGGATGGCCCCTGAAAAGGAAGCATTGTAATGTAGATACAAATAAGTTAGCTACTGTCTCGGTTCAGCAAAGGCATTACCTTTCCCTCGCCGGTGTACTCAGTTGCGACCCACCGCAAGACATTGAAGACTAGACGTTCATGCAAAAGACCATGATCACTTCCAGGCAGTTAATCTGTGGTCTCACTCAGGACTCTATGAAGGTCTGGATATCCATGCAATCCTTGGATCTATTTGACCGCCGCAGAAATATCCCAGCGGCGATATATTGATAATGAAGTGCGCCGTTATGTCAGTCGGTAGCTCAAACAAAGTCTGCGCAGTGATCGTGAAGCCTGGTGACCACAGCTTGATTCGGAAGTGGAGGCCGCTGCCCCCTCAAGCAATACTCGCAAGCTCTTCCAGCTCATTCGATCCACTGGCCACAGAAAGCCAGGTGTCAGTGAATCTATTTGAGAAGCAGATGGATCAATCATTGCCAACCTACAGAGACGCTTGTATTGATAAGCCGAACATTTTCATATGGTTGGCGGCATCCGGTTTCGGATTTGCCTGTCACTGTGGCTTCCACAGGACGCCTGCGCCTACAGAGGGACCATGGATGGCTGGCGCTGCACCACCCACAGCTCCATCCACACACCCCATATCCAGTGTAAACCCGAAGGAATAAGACCAGGAGGCATGCGGATGGGAGCCACGTTTCATCAACGGAGCCGGCCCACACTCCTTCACAGACAAACACAAGCATGCTGTATTTGGGGAATCAAACACACACAAGGCGGTGGCTGGACCGTAGTCTGCTCCACACTGAGTGCATGGAATCACTCTTTGACCCTAACATGACCACAAGGACCGTGCACCCCGTCCCCTCCAGCAACGACCAACTGTCTCCTGGAGACAGTATGGATGAGGTAGTGGGTAATAGACAGGTAGGCACCTTGTCAACATGCACATCAAGCACAGCCACATCTGGAATATCAAGCAACAGCTAATCATTCGAAATGCCGATATCGATTAAAGTAAACGCATATGACGACATAAATACCCGCTAAATGAGCATATAGAAGAAATTGGTTATAAGTGAATCATTCGTGATAAGTAGAAAATGTCCGAGAGTTAGTTAAAAAATACCACGCGATAAAATTACGCAAGTTTACCACAATTTGCGTGAGGGACGTGTGCAAGTAAGGGGAAGATTATCAAGTAGGCAGAACAAACCAAATAACATGTAATGAATTTTATCCACATTAAAAAGACCTAGTTCATATATATATATATATATATATATATATATATATATATATATATGCATGCAACATCAGCCTCAGCATGGGGCTAAACCAGCTTACATTTAAACTAGATCTTTTTAATGTGGATAAAATTCATTCCACTTTTTTGGTTTATTCTGCGTACTTGATAATCTTCTTACTTGCACACGTCACTCATGCCATTCGTGATAACCTTGCGTAACTTTATCACGTGGTAATTATTAAATAACTTTCGGACATTTCGTGCTTATCGCGGATTCGCTTAGAACAAATTCACTCCAAACGCTCATTTAGCGAGTATTTATGTCGTCATATGCATTTACTTTAATCGATATCGGCATTTCGAATGATTAGCTGTTGCTTGATATTCCAGATGTGGCTGTGCTTGATGTGCATGTTGACAAGGTGCCTACCTGTCTATTACCCACTACCTCATCCATACTGTCTCCAGGAGACAGTTGGTCGTTGCTGGAGGGGACAGGGTGCACGGTCCTTGTGGTCGTCTTAGGGTCAAAGAGTGGTTCCGTGCACTCAGTGTGGAGCGGACTACGGTCCAGCCACCGCCTTGCATGCACTTGATCCCCCAAATACAGCGTGCTTGTGTTTGTCTGTGAAGGAGTGTGGGCCGGCTCCGTTGATGAAACGTGGTTCCCATCCGCATGCCTCCCGGTCTTATTGCTTCGGGTTTACACTGGATATGGCGTGCGTGGATGGAGCTGTGGGTGGTGCAGCGCAAGCCACCCGTGGTCCCTCTGTAGGCGCAGGCGTCCTGTGGCTGGTCACTGTGACAGGCAAATCCGAAACTGGATGTCTCCCATCATATATATATATATATATATATATATATATATATATATATTATTATATATATATATATATATATATATATATATATATACAAAGTCTAGAAATAGACACTGAGTCTTCAAAAAGCCATAAGGAACAAAATTAAAAAAGTACAAATGCCAGCAACAGCGAACAAATATTTCGAGCTTTTTGCTTTCTTTCGTTTGTTTTCACACACCATGTTGTTCCCTTTTTTCCATTTTGATTGGTATGGCCCTAAGCACACTGTTCAAAGTAATTCAAAGTCCAGTCCTTCCATTGATTCCGGTTTCGCGCCATCTCGCCACGTGTGTTGAGCCACTGGCAGTCCTCATCTTTGGGTCTCCAACCATGAAGACGTACTGGGCTGACGACTGAGATAGGTCAGTGGTTGCATGCTTTGCCGCCAAGTGGTTGGCTGACCTTAACGCATTCTCTTCCAGTTCAATCCCGTGCGAACAAATAAGGCGCGGCGTGATAAGCGCTCGCATGACATATGTAGAATGTGGCCAAGTCACCTCAACTGACGCATTGCGACATGGCGATTAAGCAGAAGGCTCATGTTTTCCAAGACGCGATATCGAACTCCATCGTTACGAACCCGGTACTGCAATCATACACAGGCGATCCGCCGCAAACATGTGTTGTCGAAGGCCGAAAGCCTACGTATGTCATCTATACGAATGGGCCAAGACTCAGTTCCGTACAACAGGACCGCACGGACACAAGCGTTGTAGACCCTCCAAATTAAGGATAGGGATTTGTTGGTAAATGCCGGCCGGGTTTTGGCGAGGCAGTTCAATTGGCCCTCATCGTCCACTTGCATAAGCTGCAAACTGATCTGCCCGCCCTGGGTCGTCACACTTGATTCACCCAAAGAAGCGGAAGTTTGTCTTGCGATTCGACATTTGAAACAAGCCAAGCCCGCGGGCTCAGACGGACTTCCTCCGTAGCTGTTCAAATAGACAGGCGCAGTTATTATCCCCTAGCTAACCTCGTTGTTCATCATAATCTGGATTGAAGGTGTATTTGTCTTGGAGCGAGTAAGTTGTTGTCCCGATTTTTAAGTAGAGTGCTCGCACTTTATGCACCAATCACCGGGGGATTAGTATCATTTCAGTTGCCTCTAATCTATTGGCAACAATTCTACTTAGCAGACCACCCTTAATTCGGGAATCGCAGTACTGGGAAGAACAAGCTGGCTTCCGTCCTGGCGGGAGTGTGTGGAACAAATATTTTCGCTCCGCCAAATCCTGTAACATTGCCACCTCTGCGAGACGGCTACTATCTGAGTGTTCATAAACATCCGTATCGCATTCGACTCGGTTGATCGACCGGCGCTTTGGCGTTGCCTGCTAAGGAACGGGATCCCAGAAAAGTACAGTGACATCTTGCGAGTACTCTACCTCCACATCTCTGGCAGAGTGAGGAGCTATGACAAGCTTTCTTGGTCCTTCAATAGCGGTATACGACAAGACTGTCCCTTGTCCGCTTTTCTCTTCAGTTTTGCGCTTGAAGACGTCCTGTCGAGTCATGGAAAGTTGTCAAAATGTTGGACTACAACTACTGCCGGGCAAGCAAGCGACTGACTCTGAATATGCCGATGCCATCGTCTTACCTGTTGATGACTCACAGAGCACGCAAACTATTCTAAACCGTTTGGCGATTGAGGTATCTAGATAATGTGCTACGCCCCGTCGAGATGTGAAGTGCTGCTCTAGGGTTGGCATTCGCCCGTTCCCGTGTTCACTCTTGAAGGTAAACAGTTTGAACAAGTGGATAGCTGTCTACCTAGGCAGCTGCATGTCCACTGGTAGCATTACGGAGAAGTGTACTTACGCAACGCCCAATCTCAGTCGGCGTCTGTCAGCCTGAAACACTTGTGGCGTCGTCGGGATGTCTTACACTTGGTAAAAGGTTGCGCTTAAAGTGTCACGGTTCGGGCAGTGTTGCTATATGAAAGCGAGTCGTGGCCAGTTCATGTGTATGGATTGTGTCGGCTCTCGGCCTCCGAAAATGAGTGCTTGAGGAGGATTGCCCGTGTGTGTTGGTGGCAACGTAACTGCGGCGGTGAAGGCAGACACTGTGCCTTATAGAATGCGAGTATTCCCTTTAACAAGCTGGTTTTGCTGCGTCATTTAAGATGGCTTTGTCACATCCTGTGTAGGTCAACTGAGCATTTGCCCTATTGCGCCCTTTTCGCTCGTGCAGGACTTGGCTGGAACAGACCACGTGGCGGTCGGCTGCCCATCTGATGACAGCATATGAACACGTTGACTTTACGTCGTGCTGCCGTTGGATTCACACGTCTGTCTGGTTGGGGACCAAAGGACGAAGAGTGCCGATGGTTGGAAACAATTCTGGATATGGCACCCAATCAAAAGCAGTGGAAGATCTGTGTACATACTTGTTTAGATTCAGATGCTTAATGCTTAACAACTGAAAAAGACAATAAAAATAGAGCATGAAAAAATAACAAAAGAGTTCCTTTCTTCATGCGGCACAGTAGCTGAAACGTGTCGCTCACTATCAGCTGATGTGCCATGATCATGATGTGGTGATTAAATCTGCATTCCGCTGATTTCCATGGTTTTAGTGAATACTAGGGGATTTGTGAAGATTCCTCGCAGCCAGACTCAGACAGATAGCCACCACATATCCCGAAAAGCGCTAGACGGCCGTTTCGTCCTGTTGGGTTTCGTCGGTAGCGCGCACCAACCGAATCCTGCCAGATTCGAAGCTATGACATTACACTTACCAGTCAGTGACTTATGTCACTGAGCCATGGGAGACGGCAACGAACCGCCACAACTGATAGCTAACTGCGATATAGAGAGGCTCATCCTCCACTGTCATGCGTGTTATGAACGTGTAGAGGACAGGCCTGGCCCCCAGAGCAAGGACTTCATTTGCAACCCGAACCAATCGAGGTGACATATAAGCTGCTAAGATTACTAAATATTAGTGATGATAGTTGCCCTTATTGTGGTACGACACCTTGCGTGGCTCACCGAGCTGTGTTGAGTGATTCTTCTTTTACCTTTAAAGTCAAGTATGCCAGGTTGATCAACGATCAGAGGGGACAAAGCGGCCCCTTGCCATATAGGCTGGGGGTTCGAGTGACGGTGGCTACTTATTCCTTAAAACGGACCCTTTAGAGCCAACCGCCAAACTCTCACTGCCTCGCCATCAGGCTTTTGAACCAATTTGGTTGAGATCGCTTATCGTTCTCCTGTCTAGACCTGAGTAATCTGACAGTATCATGCCCATGCAACAAAGTGAACCTCTTCACATAATCCCCATCCCGCAGGATAGTCAACGGCATCGAGTAATGTGGGTAGAGGTGATGATGCCCGACTAGCTGGCTCGTTTAAATAGATAAAATTCTTATTCTCGACAAAGCGAGGCACGCCTTCACAGGCATGATCATGTTGAGATAACAAAGCGTGGGCAACGATGTAAAAATATACATATTGACCATAACAGCGAATGTATAAGGGTACGTATGTAGTTGTGTATGTGTGTAGCTGTCCCGGACGCCTCCTAGTGGCGACCGCTGGGTGGGAGTTGTGTTACGTCCTTCTTGTAGCTAAGAACCAGAACACCAATCCGCATGAGTCAGTGAACTGATCATGTGCTAGACCCGCTACCCTTCAGGTGTACATTTAATCGAAGGCTTCGGTTGAGGACCCGAGTCGTTTTCCTGTCAGGCGTGGGCCCCTGCCAGTATCCTAGTCCATCCTCTTCGGAGGTTAGGAAGTGGTCGATGGCCCTCTTCCCGTAAAACCTAGCCATGGTGTATAACAGATCTATGGGTTATAAGCTCACCGCTATATTGGCGTCGAGCACGAGCGCCACGCATTGTCTCTGACGGGGGGAGGGCACCTCCGGGTGCTTATTGGTTTGCTACTGCCTACCTCAAACCAGGCAACCCCTGGTCAAATTGGTGCAAACCCGCCAAAACCCACCTGCGTCTGGCCATGGTCGCAGGTGCGCATCTAACTACGGTCGAGAAACATAAACTAATTGGTCCAGAACTCCAAAGACTGCGTGTGGCGGACCTCAAGCAGATCCCAATCTGTCTCTACAATCACATCCCCGAGCTGGATCTGCTCCCCACTGCCTTGTAGGTCTAGCTATTGAGCCAAAGACTCCGGACGTATTCCCTCAAGCTTACCTCCAAACCATCCACTGCCTTGTGGGCCAGATTCTGGAGCCAAAGGCTTCGGGTGGAGTCCCTCAAGCAAACATCCGAAGCACAACCACCACCACATATGCGATTGCCCACCAACGCAGTGATACACCTGCGCGCAAAGCACTCAACATCGGGTGCTGGAACGTGTGCACACTACTGGACCGGTACTCGAGTGAGCGCCTTGAGCGACGCACTACACTGGTCGCGATAGAACCGGCGCGCTACATCGATATTGCAGCGTTCAGTGAGACCCCGCTCTCTGGGCAGGGTAAGTTGCATGAAGCAGGTGCTGGCTACACATTCTACTGGGTGGGCAACGCAGCCTCAGCACCACGTGAACATGGGTCGGATTTGCACTCTCCGATCGCCTCAATGGCCAACTGATGAGTAGTCGACTGACATCAGCGCGCGACTGATGACTGTTCGCCTACGACTCGGAAGAGGCAAGTTTGCCACCTTTATAAGCACGTACGGTCCGACCATGTGCTATTCTGATGACACGCGTGATCAATTCTACGCTCAGCTATCCTCCGTGATACGGTCTGTGCCGAGGAGCAATCGACTATTTCTGTTGGGTGATTTCAATGTGCGCGTTGGAAGCGATGCATCCGTGTGGACAGATGTCATGGGTCCGCATGGCATCGGTTCAACGAATGCGAACGGTGACACGCTGCTCTCACTGTGTGCCACTCGGCCTGACGATCACGAACACTCGGTTTGCACTGAGTGCGAGTGATATAGCAACTTACAAGCATCCACAGAGTGGTCACGCTCAACTGCTCGACTATGTCATCATGACACGTGTACTGCGTGGAGCTGAGTGTGGAACTGATCACAAATTGATACCAACCAAACCACATATATTTTCGTAAATCTATGTATTGCACTCCCGCCGCGAATCGACGTCAATTTACCATTCTCTCCCTCGGCACTGTGGCGAAACGTATTGAGCTGGATAAGGCGATGGCTGCACGTCTGTGTGATGTGGACTGCATAGCCACAGTGGGCGACCTGTGGCACCACATTCGCGACCAGGTGACAGCTGCTGCCGTGGGGACCATCGGGCGAGCAAACTGTAAACGGCTTGATTGGTTTGATGAGAACAATGCGACAATTGGCGCATTGGTGTCGGAGAATAATGCAGTATTTGCTGCACATGTCGCAGACCCCAGTGACTTTGGGAATAATAGTCCATTACGCAAACTTCGACATCGACTGACCCCAGGGCTCCGCCACATTAAAAATGCATGGTGGACGGAGAAGACGAAGCAGAAGGGATACCACGCTGAACGCCGCCAACACAAGCAATTCTTTGGCTCCTTGAAGGCGGTGTATGGTCTGAGATTTGAGCTGCTAAGGACACTGATCAGTCGTTGTTCAGGTGCTGTATGTACACAGACTGCAGACATAATGCAGATCTGGCGAAATGACTGACCGTTCCCTGAGCAATCGTCCAGAGATCGATTGGCGTACACTGAACGGCTTCAAGCAGCATGATGTGAAGGCGAGTCTGGTGGACACGCCGACACTGGATGAGACGCAGAGAGCACTAGCTCAGCTGCGAAACGGCAAGTGTGTCGGTACCGGCGGATCCCGCCTGAAGTATCGAAACATGGCGGATCCGCGTTGGTGACTGCGCTGCACCACTTGGTGCAAAGCGTATGGATTGAGCTGAAGGATGCATTTGTGCTACCACTGTACAAGGGCAAAGAGAGCAAGCAATGTTGCACGAGTTGTCGTGGCATCAACATGCTGAACTGTGTGGATAAGGCGATTGCCCGATTGTTGCTCAACCACCTGGTAACTCAGGTAGTGGAACCTAACGTGGCGGAAGAGCAGTGTGGATTCCGTTCGGGTCGCAGCACTATAGTTATGGTGTTTGTGGCTCGTCAGTTGCAGGAGAGGTATGGAGAACGACACCAGCCGTTGTACTCGTTGTTTGTTGATTTCATCAAAGCATTTGATACGGTGAACCGCGAAGCATTGTGACTGGTGTTGGGTAAGTTTAGTTGTCCGAGTAACTTTGTAAGTTTAATTGAATGTCTGCACAGTGGTATGCGGGCGAGGGTGCAGCTGAGTGGATAGACCTCGGATGACTTTGCACTTGTCACTGGTGTGAAACAAGGCTGTTTCTTAGCTCCTGCTCTGTTTAATATTTATCTCCATGCCATGATGTCTTGTGCTTTTACTGCGGCTTGTGCTTACTGTGTTCGTGATGGTGGGTTGCTGAACATCCGTCGTTTCGGTGCGAGAACACTAGTCTGTGAGACAACTATCTGTATATTGCTGTTTGCCAACGACTGTGCGTTGTTTTCACACAGCGCGGATGAGTTGCAGTACAAGACTAGTGCTCTAGCTTCGACGGCGGTCAAATTCGGGCTCACTATCAACGCAAGCAAAACTGTCTGTCTCTTTCAGCCTTCACTGGAGGTGTAACCTGCAATATTGCTGCAAATCAGCATTGGTGACGAAGTAGTAGAAACAACGTCAAGCCTCTGCTACATTGGGAGTGTGATGTCGACTGACCAGCAGATACAAAGTGAGCTGCGCATCCGAGTATCGAAGGCAGCGGCGGCATTCGGGAAGCTTGAGTACAGAGTGTGGAACAATTACCAGCTTACCGTCAGGCCGAAGTTCATGGTCTACAAATGCACGGTGCTGTCCGTTCTTCTGTCGCAACGAGACTGGACCTTAACGTGGTGCGACGGTTTGCGTACCTCATTGACCCATTGAGCTATACTGGATGGTACCTCCGGGCACCTTGAGAGCTACTCCTACCAGGTTGGTCAATGGTGACAGGTCAGACAAACTCAGTCTCCTGGTCTTCCAAGTTGGGGGTTTGAAATGCGATGATGTCCATTTCTGTAAAAGTAAATCATTGCCACCTTCTCGCTGCCATGCGGACAGGCTTTTGAGCCAAAGGCTTTGGATGAGGACCCTAATCGTCCTCCTGTCTAGGTCTAGGCGTCCTGGCAGTATCTCAGCCCACATACAACCATGACATTTTCTTCAAACATTAACTTCATCCTGCATCGGCCGTCGCGCAGATTATCAAGGGTCGCCTTATCTGCTGCATACAGCAGGGCGGATAAGCGAAAGCATGCTACTGCAGGTGCATCCCTTCTTTCGATTCCACCTTTTTCTCTTACTCCCATTACTACCCTTCATTCTATAATTCCCAGCTTAATCGACAGCAACCGAAGTGCCACTGGAGTAGAAGCATCTGCAGCCACCATTCCACCGCACCTAGCGGACGCCTATCGGCAAAAGTCCCTTACAAGGCCACGCTGTCCCGTTTCCATGGCGACATTCAACGTTCGCACTCTAAGACAAACAGGTCAACAGGCTGCACTCGCACGCACCTTGGACACACTGGGTATTGATGTGTGTTGTTTGTCCGAAACTAGGATTAATGACCCTAACGGGGTTATTGAATTGACTGCACCCGGCTTATCCTCTCGTTATTGGTTGCACGCATCCGGAGACGCCGATGCAGCACACACGGGTCAAGCTGGTGTAGGTATCATTCTCAGCTCCAAGGCTGAGTTATCGTTGGTTGATTGGATTCCGGTGAACAGTCGTTTATGTGCAGCCCGTTTGACGACATCAGCTAAGGTGAATTCGCGAAGTAAAACAAAACGCTGTTTGTTTGTGATTTCCGCTTATGCCCCCACCGACTGCAGTTCAAATGCTGTCAAGGACACTTTCTATCACCAACTGAACGCAACTATTTAGTGCTACTAGTCCAGATATTACAGTACTTGCAGGGGATATGAACGCACAAGTAGGGCGTCTGAGCTCTTCAGAAGCTCAGCTGGGTGGTAAGTATGGACTTAACGCCGAACGGACTGACAACGGCGAGCGTCTGCTGCAACTGTGTGCGGAGCACCTTTTGTTTCTTACTAGCACTGCTTTTAGACACAGTGGGCGCCGAAGTGCCACTTGGCATCCTCCTGTAGCTGGCCAGCGATGGACCCAAATTGACCACATAGCCATAAGTTACAGGTGGCGCGGTTCCATTCTGGATTGCCGCTCATACTGGAGTACTTGGGTCGACCCTCAACATGCCTTGGTACGCTGTCGTTTCTCCATGAACATTACCGGGAGGCGCACCAAGCGTCCCCCACGACTGGCAACGGAGAAATTGTCTCAACCCTCGGTCAGGCAAGCCTATCAAGAAGCACTGCGTACCGAACTTCTGCTGTATTGTCCTAATGACACTGAGCTCCAGTGGAATAAGATCTCGGCCGCCATGAACGACGCAGAAGCATCTGCTTGTGGCACTATCAGTCGTCCCCGCACCAGTCACTGGATATCCGAGAGGTCAGTGAACCTGTTGGAATCAAGAAGACATCTCCCGACTGGCGCTGAACACAATGTGACCAGACGGGCTATTAGGCGCGAACTAAACGGAGCATACATGCTGAAAAGGAAGCCTGGTGGACCAGTAGGGCTCAAGAAATGGAGGTGGCAATAGCAGTACGCACCTACCACAGGCTCTTCCAGCTAATCCGCACCACTGGTCCTAGAAAACTAGGCGTCAGTGATACAATCAGACAGTGTGGATGCACTGATGCACAATAAGGAGGGCCGTATGACTCGTTGGGCGGAACACTTTCAAGATCAGTTCAGCTGGCCCTTGCTCCCGGACCTCTTCCTACTTAGGTGATGCAGGACGAGCTACGGACGGTTAGTTTAGAGCCTCCGTCGGAGGCCCAGATCCGAAACGTGATCACAGCCCTCAATCGTTTTCGTTCCGCTGGCCCGGATTCCCTCCCACCTGCACTATTTAAGGATGGTGGTGAGGTCCTATGCAAAGCACTGACCTCCCTATTCGAACGTATCTGGAACGAAGAGATTGTCCTGGTTACCTGGAGTGAATCGATTATAGTGGCAATATACAAGAAGGGCAGTCGCACAGACTGTTCTAACCACATGGGTATTAGCCTAACGCCAGTTGTGACAAAAGTATTGGCCTCGATTCTCGTTCGTCGCCTCACTGCGGAACGGGAATTTCGGTTTAGAGAATAGAAGGCAGGTTTCCGCCCAGGGTGTGCTGTGTAGACCATATATTCACTCTGTGGCAGGTGCTAGAACAGCGCCACGCATCTCGCAGACCGACACTAGCTGTGTTCCCCGATTTCAAGACTGCGTTCGATTCAGTCGATCAATCAATTCTGTTCGTAATACGCACGGAAAGGTGTTCCCACGAAATATGTGAACATCCTTAGTGCTCTATACTCGAACACTACAGACCGCGTCAGGGTGTACGGTGTCCTATCGGATAGCTTTCCGACCACAAGTGGCGTTCGTCAGGGTTGTCCTATTTCCCCATTTTTGTTCCATTTCCTCGCGAACTCTATCATGGGATGTTCCCTTGCGGAATCTCATGATGTAGGCGTTGAAGTGCTGCCTGGTGAAAGATTAGTTGATCTAGATTATGCGGACGATATCGTCTTGCTTTTCGACAATGTTGAGGCGGCACAATCAACCCTGAATAGATTGTCTAGAGTGGTCCCATTGTTTGGTATGCGCTTTGCACCTTCAAAGTGCAAAGTGTTGCTGCATGGTCACCAGCCACTTTATGACCCCTTGACCTTCGCTAACGAGGAACTCGATGTGGTTGATCAATTCACTTACCTTGACAGCTGCATCAACAACCATGGGTACATAGAAACTGAAGTTAGTTCACACATTGCAAAAGCCAGAACTACCTTCTTGAACCTGCGGCGTCTTTGGCGACGGAAGGGAATATCTCTCCGTCTGAAAGGCCGGGTGTATAAGGCCACAGTGAGGGCCGTTCTGCTCTATGATAGTGAGACTTGGCCCCTTCAGTCTGAAGATCTGAGGCGCCTTCAAGTTTTTGATCATCATTGTCTGCGAAGCATCGTTGGTGTCGGATGGCACCAGAGTGTCCGCAACGATGATGTGCGTAGGCGAGTACTAGGTAGTGATAACCATGTTAGCTCCCTAGAACAACAGGTCGCACTGAATAATTTGTGTTGGCTTGTGCACGTGTTATGTATGCCTGGTCACCGCTTATCTAGGAGGGCTTTGTTTAGTCTGCCAGGTGTAGGGTGGCGCAAAGCCTCGAGGTGGACAGAAGTTGACTTGGCAGCGGGAGTTGAAGTCACTGACGATCAAACTGGGTGCCGTTGGTCCGTCTCGGCTTCCAGGCTGGAGTCCACCTGACTCGCCTTGTGCTTGGCTCGAGACTTTACAGGATATGGCTCGCAGTAGACACCAGTGGCGCGTCTGCTACCATCTCCTAATCGGAATGTCTGTTTAAAGTGTGTTTGGTGCTGTTATCTGCGGGGTAATGGCTGATTATGACCCGTGGCAGTGAAAGCCGCAAAGAAGCTGTCTCGCCGATGCTGACTTATCTTTGCACGATAGCCAGCTGTTTGTGATGGTATGGTGTCTACACAAGGTGTAGACGCCTTGACCCTGATTGTTTGCTTAGGGCATTAAGGTTTTCTCCTTCTCTCCCACTTCTTATTCTTTATTTCATAGATCATGATAGTTGTATGGCAGCGAAGCATCAGTTCAAATGGCTGATGTACTGCCGTTGATGATGATGATGATGATACTGTCCGTTCTTCTATACGGCAGCGAAAGGTAGACGATGTACCGGCGGAATGTGCGATATCTCGAGAGGTTCCATCAACAGTGTTTGCAACGGATTCTGAGCATCGGTTGGTGCGACTGAGTTGCAGCCACGGAGGTGCTGCGCCGAAGTGGAATGTATGCAGTGGGCTGCATACTTCTGCTGAGACACTTTGGGTGGCTAGGCCATGTGTGGCGTATGGATTCCACACGGATACCGGAACAACTATTATATGGTCAGTTGAGTGTGGAGAAGCGGCATGTGGGGAAACCGAAGCTTCGTTATCAGGACATGATCAAAATGAGCTTCTCACGTTCTACTCTTGATTGCACGTCATGGGAATCGAAGGCGGTTGATCGGCGTGCATGGCGCGATCCGATCACGAATACCGTTGCCGAGGTGCAAGAGAAAGCTCTCGTGCAAGCAGAGAATAAGCGGAAATTGCGGAAGCCACAGTCGCCGGTGGGCTCTACTCCATTGACGTCGAGCGCATGGTGGCGTAGCACATGCGGTCGCGAGTGCCTGAATCAGGCAGGCCTAGTGAGTCACGACCGAGGCCACTCGCGACCAACATCGTAACGCCGTATCCTGCTGGGAACGTCAGCAGAACCGGCGCGCCATTGGTAGGTACACTGCAATCGATTTACTAACCGCGTGTTTGCGTGCTGAATTCCTTTACTTCAGATGGTGAGTTTCCTATCGTGCCTCAGTGCATATCATATTTTTTACTTCATCTTAACGTTTATCTGCAGTCGCACACGTTGTTTAAGCTAATTATTAAAAGGTTGGCTAGCATTTTCGCGCTTGTGGGATCACTTGTTAAAATATAGTTTCTATAATATTGCACTTATCGCAGATTAGTTGGTAACCAATTTAGTACATATGCTCACAGCGTAGATTTAAGTCAGCATTTCCGCATGCTACATTGGATATATATTATTCTCATTTCAAGTGATTGGTTGTTCTTTGGCATCATCGGTGTGGGTGCACATGGTTTGCATGTTGACAAGGTGCCTACCTGTCTATTACCCACTACCTCATCCATACTGGCTCCAGGAAACAGTTGGTCGTTGCTGGAGGGGACGGGGTGCACGGTCCTTGTGGTTGTGCTAGGCTCGAAGAGTGGTTCCATACACTCAGATTGGAGCGGACTATAATCCAGCCACCGCCGTGAGCGAATGATTCCTAAAAACAGCGTGCTTGTGTTTATCTGATGAAACGTGGCTCCCATCCGCATGCCTCCCGGCCTTATTCCTTCGGGTTTTCACTGGATATGGGGTGAGTGGATGGAGCTGGGGGTGGTGCAGCGCAAGCCACCCATGGTCATCTTTATAGGCGCAGGCGTTCTGTGGCTGTCCCTGTGGAAGCCACAGTGACAGGCAAATCCGGAACCGGATGCCGCCAACCATGTGTAGTTTGTGCTTCTGTGTCGCTGCGTTCTTGACTGTTTGACAGCGCCGGCAATGTGAGAATATCATGCAGCCATTTCCCCTCAAAAATTTTAAGAGAGCAAGTACGAACAGCATTTTTACGGGATAATCTGAATTCAGATTATTTCGAATCTTCTCATTCAGCCGCTTACAGACAATTCGTGGAAGGAGTAAAGGAATGCAAATGAAAAAGGGTCAATAAGAAAATCAATAAAACACTAAGAAAATCAAGGTCATCGCCCGCGTCTTACCAGGGCAAGGCAAGACTGGCCACTAGGTCTACCTGTTTGCAAAGTTTTGGTTCCATTCGTCGGATGGCAGAGGCTTCAATTGCATTCCTTTACTTCTTCCACGAATTGTCTGTAAACGGCTGAATGAGAAGACACGAAATAATCTAAATTCAGGTTATCCCGTAAAAATGCTGTTCGTTCTTACTCTCTTAAAATGTGAGAATAGACGATTGATGTTCGTGGTTTAAATAGGATTATCCAGATATCCACGGAGCAGTGACTCTGGTTTGTGGCGAATCACAACCGCCACGTCGCAGTGTTGATAAACAGACATGTGGCTTTGTAAGGGGAGAACGCTTACCAGGCGGAAAGCCACTCCGATCTGGAACACTACCGCCGAACGGTTGAAACGGGTTAAGTACGAACCACTCAACTGGAACCAGGAGGTTGTTCGGCTAGCCACGAGGCCAACAAGTGCCAGTTTGTCACTCCGACGTAACGACCCACAAACTGCAGCGCTGACTCCGTGAACGATCACTTCCACCGTCAACTGAACGAGCCCCTTCGTCACAGAAGAAGTACGGATACTGTAGTATTGGCTGGAGATCTGAACATTACATTTAAGTTGCCAACACGGTGGAGCCTCCAGTTATGATAACGGTGAATGGTTGATACACCTGTGTGAATGCACTCGACACTTCTCACGAGCACTAACTTCCGGCACAGCACCCGTACACGCTTAACACTGCACCCACCAGCTTCAGGCCAAGCATAGACGCAAACAGATAATACCGCGATCGGTTACCGTTAGAGAGGCTGTGACCAAAACTATCGATTAATTTGGAGTGTGAGTGTGGACTCCAATCATGCACTCGTATGTGCCGACCTTCAGGTGTGTTTTGGTGGATCTCCGCAACGTCACTGTGAGCGCACAGATACTTGCCAACGGGCGAAACCGGATGTTCTAAGTGCGTATCAAAGTATACTGGCAAGCGGATTGAGTAATCGCCCACTGAACAGTTGAAATTCTTGAGCGCATGTTCATAGGATATTAGTAGCAGCGAGTATGTATTCATGGGGCAAATCCAATCGTCTAAGTGGACAATGAGTCACTCGAACTTCTGGCTAGGAGTGCACACAAGGAGACTTATAAAAATCTCAGAGCAATACTACGTGTTAGCTTGAAGAGAGACCGCAAAGGTTGGTTACCCATCGTGCATTGCAGATGGAAATGGCCACTGCCCTTAGTAAATATCCGGTTACAGGAAATAGGCTGCAGGAGACATGGTGTTAGCGAGACTATATGCGACGGGAATGGTCAAAAAATGGGAGCATTGAGCTGATCACTTAGGGAAGAAATTAAATAGGCCGGAACTAATAGATTCGTTAGCGACCAGTGACTACTCTGCGCCCTGGGCCGTCTCTCTGGATCCACGCTATCGCACAGAAGTCGAACATGAAGTCGACCTGCTGAAGCTGAATGAGGCCGCAGGAGCAATGTTGTGCGCAGTCCATTTGTTCGTTTATTTTGCGGTTTGCACTGATTGCGTCGTTTTTCTTATCGCTCCTACATGCCGTAAACCTTCCGCCAAATCAACTGATCACAACGAGAAAAGCGTCTGAAGATTCCCGAAGTGAACGACGAGTTAAACCCGAAAGCCGAAGTTTCTTCGTGGAACGATAGTTGTTTTGGCGCTGAAGGGGTGCAGCGGGGTGATGGGCTACTCTCAAGCGCACCGTCTGATGTCCTGTTGGTACTTTGCTGAACTAGAAAATTTGGTCAGCAGTGAGACAAGTCAGCTCCCATTGCTAGCCGTGATGCACCTCATCCTGCGACTAGTTCAAGATGAAAATACAGGCGGCACAATGCACCTCGAATTTCGACGAACCCCGTTTCCACAGGAACATTCGCAATTTTACGCGGCAGGATTTTGCTTCACGAACTTAGACACGTAGCATTATTGATATCGAAGGCCTCTGTTGTTCAACCTTTCATTATTTCGCCCGATAGCCGGCTGCTTGTGATGGTATGGTTTTCATGAAATGTAGACGCCTTGACAAGAAATGTTTGCTTATGGAAGTAAAGTTTTATCCTAGGTCCCCTTTCTCTCTCTTACTGTTTTTCGTTCTGTCAGTCAACCTGGTTGCAAGGCAACGAAGCATCGGTTCATATTGCTGATGTTATGTTGCTGCTTCGGATGATGACGATGATTGTTCAGCTTACAAGATGTACCTTTGTATCCCGCCAAAATAGAATTCTTTTCTTTTATGTACAATTGTTATTACTGATCAATTGAACACCATTCGGTCTTGTTTTACTGCTCCATACATTACGGCCATGTTGGCCTAAATCCGACTCACCACTCATCTGCAAGCAGTTACAGCGCTGAAGCTCGCTCCCGTTCTCTTCACCAACCCAGTTCCTGTAGCTTATAACAAATACAGTGCTGTATATCCGACATTCATGTCTTCTAGTATCCGCGCTCGATCACGCACACCGTCGCGTAGTAGTATATTTTAGTCCTATAGGTGAACGCACACTAGGATATTGTAGTAAATCAAATAGTGCCTGACGAAATAAACGCGGATAAATAGTTTAAGACTGGCCGATTGATAGCTATCGACGCAAGACAATTAAACAAGCGACCAGTTGGCATGCGAACTTAAAGAGGATCATAAGCTACTGCACTTACCAAACGAGATGTGCTGTTTGTAGTAAGCTGGTGATCGGCGGACGTATCCCATGATGGAGTGATCTAAATGCGTCAATAAATCCTCTGATGAGGCAGCGGAGTACTCGTACAAGCGCCCCTCTAAAGGGTCCGCAATGAATAATGGGCTAGAAGCAAAGAACAGTAAAGACGCGAGTGGACTTACCCCCCACTATAAGAAACGGACAATGCAGGATCTAAAGTCAAACCATAGAAAACAAAATGGAGGTCTTACCGAGTGGTTTAGTCCATTTCACTGCACCTGTTTTGCGATTAACTAGGTGCAACTCTCCGTTTAAAGTATGTACGAGAATATAGGAAGTGTTTAAAACCTCATAAAGCATATGGAATGTAGATAATTATGGTTACCTGGCCACCAGAGTAGGCCACAACTGTGGAATACGGCCAGTAGAGCAAGAATAGACGCACAAGTAAAGCAAAAATATAGAGAGCTGAAATCTTGAACCCGCGATACATCATGGAGTGGCGTACGCTGAACTGTTAAAGGCATATATAGGCATGCTTAAACAGTGCCGCAATACAGTCAGGAAGAATGTATCCAATATTATCATTTTCGGAGAGCTAGGGAGGGGATGAATAAGATGATGACTACTAATGTGATGTAAAACATAAATATAAATATCTGACGCAAGTCGTGCTTTTTTGTTGAAACACTTTAGCTAGAAATAGCCGGAACTAGGAACCAAAAAGCCGTACGCACAGTTTGTCGACAGGCCATGCAATCAGTACACAATTGAGTTTTGCATGGTATAGTAATTGGAAACTTGGTTGTAATGTTGTGTAAACGCTATGTGGCCAGGTAATTTAAGCTTGGACAACTTTGTACTAAAAAATGAGACCCGAACATTTAGATAATTGGGACTAAATCCAAAGCAAATGAATTTTCGATATTAGTCGACCCAAACGCCAAGCTGCATTGCAATTTTGCTCTTGTTTGGTCACTCAAAGTAATGGTCGGGGATAGGGGCATAATGACTCAGTGTATGCGTTAACCATCAAACCATTAGTTCACCTCAATTGAACAACTATGATCCGAACATTGAAATGCGCTGAGATCAGCTGACGTGACTTATGTTATCAGATTGGTAACATATAACAAAGTTAGCTAAATGAGATGAAACGCAAAGAGATTGCAAAAATGTAATCCAGAAAATGTGCGTAAAACCAATCGAGATGAAATGAAAATCATTTAGATGCAAGAAAGCAAATGCAGGCATTTCACTGATTGAGTAATTGTGCTAAGTCCGATGGAGTCCCCAACCACTGATGCGGATCATTCCATGCCCCTATCCCCGAAGACGGCACACGCATCAGCCTGACCAAGTCTCTGCATAAATCTCTTCATCCCATTATACCACGTCATCAACTGGTCGCGTGTTTTCGCCGAACTTAGTGCCGCCACGGCGTATAATACATGCTGGTCAACGGGTAGCATGACCTAGACAACGTCCGCTGCTGAGTCTTAACGAGCACTTGAGCGAAGCATCAAAAAGACCCCCATCAAAAACAATCTGTAGGGCCCCAGCATTGCTCACTCGGTATACCCACCAGATGTGCGTAACACTCTGCAAGTACCGGTGACCAAATAAGGCCAATCGTTTGATGTCTCCATTGCGAACGGACTACGTATCTGACCCATATAGTAACTCCAGTCTTAAGCCAGCGGTTTGCACTCGACCTTTCACTGACAGGTTGATATCCAGTGGCCTTCATTGATCGCTGAGCTTCTGGAAAGCCACAAAGGCCTTGATGATGCGCAAAGTAACGTAATGATGTGATCACCAGAGGCGACACAGCTACCAAGGTGATGTTCAGTGGCAGTCAGAACGGATGGCTAATTGGACCATTCATTCAATGGCACTTTGCACTTTGAATATGCAAAGCACATGCCCAAGCGAGCAATGCTACGCACCAGTCTGTCAAGTCGTGCTTGCAGCCACTCCCTCAGACACAAGGAAAGCTGTAGTTCGCATACTCAAGGTTTGAAAGCCGTCAGTTTGTAGAGATTTCACAATGATGAACCTGAGTGGACAGAACTATTTGCGGTCATTGCAACCATAGTCTATTGAAATGCACAATCCCGATAACCGAAAATCGATGAACTACAAAGCCCCACAAATCTTCGAATTTACTGTCGAGAGTATTAATTTCAAGGAAGCTATACATGCACTAAAAAGTCTTTATAGCAGGCTCAAAAAGTGATATTTCTTGCGTTCCACTTTAGCTAGGTGTGAAGCAGAAAATGGATCTACCATGGACCAATTCACTCAGAGGCTCAAAGTAGTCGTGTTTTTAGACATCAAACGTGTTTTCGATTCGGTGGATCGATGTGCATTTTGGGACTATCTGATGAGGAAAGGTGTGTCCGGTAAATATGTAAGTCATAAGAGCGCTTTATGCGATAGTTTGGGTAGAACGGTTTATGGCAAACACTCACTGCTGTTTGATAAATCCAACGGTGTGAACAAAGGCTGCTGCTGTAAGCTTTTCTCTTTAATTTCGCCATTGATGAAGTAATGGAAACGGCATTCGCTGGATACAAATAAGGTGTGGAGCTGCTCCCAGGTGAACGACTTCTTGACTTGAGGTATGCCGAAAACATTTCCTTCAACTGTAACAGCTCCCTAACGTGTCAAACAGCACTGGGCTGGTTAGAATTGGATGACAATTTTTGGCTATGCTTTACACACAGAGTGCAAAGCTTTCATCCAAAATTGGTAGGAACCCACCTCTACGCTGACCAATGGTACTGATAAGCTAGCAGTCGTTCAGAAATAAAGTACGTAAGAGGTATAGCGTATGTGGAATAGAAGATCAGAGCACTATAACAAAAGCTCGAGGTGTTATTGCCAATCACCGCTATCCGTGAAGCCAGCGCGAGATCACTCTTGCCCGGAAGGGCAGAGTTTACTATGTAGCCGTAGGTTCAACCCTCTAGTGCGGTTGTGAAACCTGGCTCATCAGGTTAATAGACATAAAGAGGCTAGCTCCATTCGACCAACGTTACCTTCACAGTTTAGCTCATAAGTTCAAGTTCAAGTGGGACTGGAAAGATTAGAGGACTCTGAGTGTTCCTACTTCAGCGTGTCGTTTAATTAGGAGTTGACGAAGAGCCTCGGAGGGTATATGGATCTAAAACAAAGACCGCACCCCACACTGATCAACCAATTATTACCAACGTATTCTGCAATAGCAGTCCCTGCTGAGCCGGTTACATGAAGTGAGGGAACAATTTAATAAGGTAAGAGGAATGTAGCTAAATAGTTATGATCATCATTATCATACACGTTAGCTAGAGGTGGAAAACACCTCGGCTATTGTGCCGCAATACACTGAGAAAAAAGGAATACAACAAAGGCACGCCAGCAGAGTCATTGGAAACGGATGTACATCGTTCTGGAGAGCAAATAGTCGGCTGTTGTGCCACAAAAACAAGTATTATATTATGCATATGAGTTGAGATCGTGGTTGGAGGGTGAGGGAAAAGGAAACTTACAAAACGAAGCCGATTGAAGTCGGTTCCTAGCCATATCAACAAGTGTATCCAGCCAAACGTGTTGATCATTTTTCGGACCCCAAGCAGGGGGCCGAGAGGCTCCAACCGACGCCAACTTCGAACTAAGGGCCTTCATTCCTCTGGACTAAGTCAAAGCATGGCCACCTCTCCTCTTCTTCCAACCATACCCCCGGCGCGCAAAGAACGCGTCGCGGGTGTCGGCATGCGCAACACGTGGCCCAGTCATCGGAGACTGGTGCGTGATATAACGGTGCTGAGTGGCTCACTTCTTCTCCCTGTGCCCTAAACGAGGCGTCTAACACGCTCATTGCTCACCTGGTGTTCTCATCAGATATGAGCCGAACTTCGAAGGCACCGGATGTCGAACGTCACTAGCCTCTTTGCGTCTGCCGATTTAATGGGTTAATTTTCACAACCGTACAGTAGGGTCGAACGTATGGCTGTATTGCACACAGTACCCTTCAGGGAGATGTTGATGTTGCGCAGGCGCCATAAGTGACGAAAGTTAGTGAAAGCGCCCCGAACTTTTATCATACGGTTTGTGATGTCGGCTTCAATTCCAACGGCGCTGATACAAGTACCCAGGTAGTTGAATCGCTGAACGACTTCTAGCTGATTCCCACCAAGGATCAGCGCAGAGTGAGGTATTATGGCAAACTGTCGCCACCCTTCAGTATCACCAGCGAAGTGAGACAAGGTTGCCTGCTGCCACCTTTCCTCTTCAACTTCACTATTGAGGAAGTCATGGAAACAGCGTTCGCTGGACACGACCTAGGTGTGGAGCAACTTCCTGGTGAGACTTCTTGACTTAGAATATGCGGACGATATTGCCCTTATCTGTGACAGCTCCCAAACATGCCAAGCAGCACTGGATCGATTAGCACTGGCTGTCAATCGTTTTGGGTTATGCTTTGCTCCATCGAAATGCAAACTACTTCCCCAAGATTGGCAGGGACCCAACACTGCGCTAACACTTTGTGGTGATCTGCTAGAAGTCGTTCAGGAATTCAAGTACCTGGGCAGCTATAGTAGCACCCGTGGAATTGAAGATGAAGTTACGAACCGTATAGTAAAAGCTCGAAGTGCTTTCGCCAATCTCCGCCACCTGTGGCACAGACGCGACATTACTCTCGACCTGAAGGGCAGAGTTTACAACGCAGCCGTCCGTTCAACTCTCCTATCTGGCTGTGAAACCTGGCCCATCAGGTCGACAGACATGAAGAGGCTCGTCATATTCGATCATCGCTGCCTTCGCAGCTTAGCTCATGTCTGCTGGGAGCACCGCGTGAGCAATGGGCGTGTTCGACGTCGCGTATTTGGTGCAGGAAGAGCAAGTGAACCGCTCAGCACCATTATATCACGCACCAGGCTCCGATGGCTGGGCCACGTGTTGCGCATGCCAGCACACCAACTCCCGCGACGTGCATTGTTTGCGCGTTGTGGGTGCGGTTGGAAGAGGAGGAGGGGAGGCCAAGAGATGACTTGGTCGAGAGAGATGAAAACCCTCACTTCGAAGTTGGCATCGGTTGGTGCATCCCGACTGCCTGGCTGGGATCCTAAGGACGGTGAACACGTTTGGTTGGACACACTTGCTGATATGGCTTGGAGCCGGCCCCAATGGCGTTTGTGTTGTGAGTTCCTTTGTCCACCCCCCTCCTGCTTAGCATCCCCCTCTAATCACGATCTTACTCGTTAGGCATAATATATCTTTTTTATGGCACGATAGTTAGCTGTTAGCTCTCCGGAACGATGTCCATCCGTTACTGGGAACTCAGCCGGCGTGCCACTGTTTGTTTTCCTTTTATTGTCTTTTGTAATGCGGCACAATAGCTGAGGTGTTTTCCACCTTCAGCCAACGTGTATAATGATGATGATGAGCGCAGGATGCAGTCCCTGCCAATCTTGGAGGAAAATTTGCACTTTGAGGGGACAAAGCATAGCCCCGAAACGGTTGACAGCCAGTGCTAATCTGTCTGGTACTTTTTGGCACGTTTGTGAGCTGTCACAGATAATGGCAATGTCGTCAGCATACTCGAAGTCAAGAATTCGTTCGCATGGGAGCAGCTCCGCACCTTGTAAATCGTGTCCTGAGCATCCCCATGACTTCGTCAATAGCGAAGTTGAACAGAAAAGACGCCAGCGGACACCGTTGGAGGTATGGAAAGGGGGCGATAGCTTGCCGTAAGCCCACACTCTGCCCGAGCTACGCGCGTATAGCGTTCACATGGCATTTACATTCTTCTCGAGAACACCTTTTCTTAGCAGACAATCCCAAAGGATACATCGACCCCCCGAATCGAAGGCAGCTTTGATGTCGAGGTACGCGACTACGGTGGTCCGCCAATATATGTGACGGTGCTCCAACCACTGACGCAATGTGAATAGGTGATCGATGCAGCCCCGACCTCGACGAAACCCGGCTTGCCTCTCACGAATCTGGTTTTAACTAGTGCTAATCAAGCTGTGAATGATAGTAGAGGCAAGCAATTTGGAGGAAATGGAGACCAGACTGATTACCCTATGGTTGCCGTCGCAACGAGACTGGACCTTAACGTGGTGCGACGGTTTGCGTACCTCATTGACCCATTGAGCTATACTGGGTGATGCCTCCGAGCATCTTGAGAGCTACTCCTACCAGGTTGGTCAATGGTGACAGGTCAGACAAACTCAGTCTCCTGGTCCTCCAGGTTGGGGGTTTGAAATGGGATGGCGTCCATTTCTGTAAAACTAAATCACTGCCACCCCGCTGCCTTGCGGACAGGCTTTTGAGCCAAAGGCTTTGGATGAGGACCCTAATCGTTCTCCTGTCTAGGTCTGGGCGCCCTGGCAGTATCCCAGCCCACATACAACCATGACATTTTCTTCAAACATAAACTTCATCCTGCATCGGCCGTCGCGCAGATTATCAAGGGTCGCCTTATCTGCTGCATACAGCAGGGCGGATAAGCGAAAGCATGCTACTGCTGGCGCCTCCCTTCTTTCTTTTCCACCTTTTTCTCTTACTCCCATCCCGGCCCCCATTACTAACCTTCCTTCTATAATTCCCAGCTTAATTGACAGCAACCGAAGTGCTACTGGAGTAGAACCATCTGCAGCCACCATCCCACAGCACCTATCGGACGCCTATCGGCAAAAGTCCCTTATAAGACCACGCTGTCCCGTTTCCATGGCGACCTTCAACGTCCGCACTCTAAGACAAACAGGTCAGCAGGCTGCACTCGCACGCACCTTGGACACACTGGGTGTTGATGTGTGTTGTGTGTCCGAAACTAGGATTAATGACCCTAACGGGGTTATTGAATTGACTGCACCCGGCTTATCCTCTCGTTATTGGTTGCACGCATCCGGAGACGCCGATGCGGCACTCACCGGTCAAGCTGGTGTAGGTATCATTCTCAGCTCCAAGGCTGAGTTATCGTTGGTTGATTGGATTCCGGTGAACAGTCGTTTATGTGCAGCCCGTTTGACGACATCAGCTAAGGTGAATTCGCGAAGTAAAACAAAACGCTGTTTGTTTGTGATTTCTGCTTATGCTCCCACGGACTGCAGTTCTAATGCAGTCAAGGACACTTTCTATCACGAACTGAACACGCTGCTACGCAGTGCTACTAGTTCAGATATTATAGTACTTGCAGGGGATATGAACGCACAAGTAGGGCGTCTGAGCTCTTCAGAAGCTCAGCTGGGTGGTAAGTATGGACTTAACTCCGAACGGACTGACAACGGCGAGCGTCTGCTGCAACTGTGTGCGGAGCACCATTTGTTTCTTACTAGCACTGCTTTTAGACACAGTGGGCGCCGAAGTGCCACTTGGCGTCCACCTGTAGCTGGTCAGCGATGGACCCAAATTGACCACATAGCCATAAGTTACAGGTGGCGCGGTTCCATTCTGGATTGCCGCTCGTACTGGAGTACCTGTGTCGACTCTGACCATGCCTTGGTGCGCTGTCGTTTCTCCATGAACTTTACCGGAAGGCGCACAAAGCGTCTCCCCCGATTGGCAACGGAGAAATTGTCCCAGCCCTCTGTCAGGCAAGCCTATCAAGAAGCACTGCATAGCGAACTCTCGCTGTCTTGTCCTAATGATACTGAACTTCAGTGGAATAAGATCTCGGCCACTATGCACGACGCAGGAGCATCTGCTTGTGGCACTATCAGTCGTCATCGCACCAGTCACTGGATATCCGAGAGGTCCGTGAACCTTTTGGAAGCTAGAAGGCACCTCCCGGCTGGTTCTGAACACAATGTGACCAGACGGGCTATTAGGCGTGAACTAAAGCGGAGCCTACGTGCTGACAAGGAAGCCTGGTGGACCAGTCGGGCTCAAGAAATGGAGGAGGCAGGAGCAGTAGGCAATTACCGGAAGCTCTTCCAGCTAATACGCACCACTGGTCCGAGAAAACCAGGCGTCAGTGAGACAATCAGGGACAGCGCGGGTGCGCTGATACACAATAAGCAGCGCCGTATGGCTCGTTGGGCTGAGCACTTTGAACATCAGTTCAGCTGGCCCCCTGCTCCCGGACCTCTTCCTACTCAGGTGATGCAGGACGAGCCATGGACGGTTAGTTTAGAGCCTCCGTCGGAGGCCGAAGTCCGAAACGCGATCACAGCCCTTAATCGTTTTCGTGCCGCTGGCCCGGATTCCCTACCACCTGCACTATTTAAGGATGGTGGTGAGGTCCTCTGCAAAGCACTGACCTCCCTATTCGAACGTATCTGGAACGAAGAGAGTGTGCCGGCTAATTGGAGCGAATCGATTATAGTGGCAATATACAAGAAGGGCAGTCGCACAGACTGTGCGAACCACAGGGGTATTAGCCTAACGCCAGTTGTGACAAAATTACTGGCCTCGATTATCGTTCGTCGCCTCACTGCAGAACGGGAATCTCGGATTAGAGAAGAGCAGGCCGGTTTTCGCCCAGGACGTGGCTGTATAGACCATATATTTACTTTGCGGCAGGTGCTAGAGCAGCGCCACGCATACCGCAGACCGACAATAGCTGTGTTCCTCGATTTCAAGAGTGCGTTCGATTCAGTCGATCGATCGATTCTGTTCGAAATACTTGCGCGGAAAGGTGTTCCCACGAAATATGTGAACATCCTTCGTGCTCTATACTCGAACACTAGAGGCCGCGTCAGGGTCTATGGTGCCCTATCGGATAGCTTTTCGACTACAAGTGGCGTTCGACAGGGTTGTCCGATTTCCCCATTTTTGTTCAATTTCGTCGTGGATTCTATCATGGAGTGTTCCCTTGCGGAATCTCACGATGTAGGTGTTGAAGTGCTGCCTGGTGAACGGTTAGTTGATCTAGATTATGCGGACGATATCGTCTTGCTTTTCGACAATGTTGAGGCGGCACAATCAACCCTGAATAGCCTATCCAGAGTGGTCCCATTATTTGGTATGCACTTCGCACCTTCAAAGTGCAAAGTGTTGCTGCAGGACCACCAGCCACTCGATGACCCCTTGACGCTTGCTAACGAGGAACTCGATGTGGTTGATCAATTCACTTATCTTGGCAGCTGCATCAGCAATGATGGGCGCATAGAAACTGACGTTAGCTCACGCATTGCAAAGGCCAGAGCTGCCTTCTTGAACCTGCGTCATCTTTGGCGACAGAAGGGAGTTTCCCTCCGTCTGAAAGGCCGTGTATACAAGGCCACAGTGAGGGCCGTTCTGCTCTATGGTAGTGAAACTTGGCCCCTTCGGTCTGAAGATCTGAGGCGCCTTCAAGTCTTTGATCATCGTTGTTTGCGAAGCATTGCTGGTGTCGGATGGCACCAGCGTGTCCGCAACGATGATGTGCGTAGGCGAGTACTAGGGGGTGATGATCATGCTAGCTCCCTAGAACAACAGATAGCACTGAATAAGTTACGTTGGCTCGGGCACGTGCTACGCATGCCTGGTCACCGCTTACCTAGGAGGGCCTTGTTCAGTCTACCAGGTGTCGGATGGCGCAAGGCTCGAGGTGGACAGAAGTTGACTTGGCAGCGGGAAATGAAGTCACTGACGACCAAACTGGGTGCCGTTGGTCCGTCTCGCCTTCCGGGTTGGAGTCCACGTGACTCACCTTGTGCTTGGCTCGAGACTTTACAGGACATGGCTCGCAACCGACACCAGTGGCGCGTCTGCTGCCGTCTCCTAATCGGATTGTCTGTTTAAAGTGTGTTTGGTGCTGAGTTATCTGCGGGGTAATGGCTGATTATGACGCATGGCAGTGAAAGCCGCAAGGAAGCTGTCTCGCCGATGCCGTCTTATCTTTGCACGATAGCCAGCTGTTTGTGACGGTATGTTGTCTACACAAGGTGTAGGCGCCTTGACCCTGAATGTTTGCTTAGGGCATTAAGGTTTTCAGGTAAGTCCCCTTTCTCTCCCTCTTATTCTTTATTTCATAGGTCCTCATGGTTGTATGGCAGCGAAGCATCAGTTCAAATGGCTGATGTACTGCTGTTGAGGATGATGATGATGACCCTATGGTTGCCGCATTCCAAACGTGAACCTTCCTTGAAGATCGGGATAGTAACGGAGCGGCTCAAATCGACTGGGACAGTTTCCTGCTCCCATAATTTCACCAACAACTCGTGTAAATCATCAATATGAGTAGGTCCACCGAATTTGAAGAGGGCTGGAGGAAGATCATTTGGTCCCGTGGCTTTATTCAACTCCAGCAGTCCGGTCTCACGTTCGACTACTAAGCGAGATGGCGGATCCAGAGAGCCCAAAGAGCGTGGCGATCATTGACCGGTGAGGAAGCAAACACTTCCGGGCGATTAAATTGCCTTTCAAAGTGGTCAACCCAACGCCCCGAACGTTTTAACAAGTTGTGGATAGGGTGTCCAACCTCGTTACATATAGTTTCACTAACACCAGGTCTGCTACCCGTTTCCCGTGTCAAACGAAATAAGTTCACATGGTTACCAAGGGTAGCGGTCACTTCTGTTTCTGAGGCACGATGAGATCACCAGGATTTGCGGTCTCTCTTCTGGCTAGCACGGGTTTTGCCCGGAGCTCTTTACGAGTATTATTATGTTCGCTTCCAGCCGGAATGCGCTGGCGAGCATGGATAAGTTCCAGAGACTGCGTAGAGACCCAATGTCCATGTTCGCTTTCAGACTTACCAGACGATGATTCGGCTGCTGCTAGTAAGATCTGGTGAACATGCGACCAATGACCGGTTGTATTCAGTGAGCGCTTACCTAGTCAGAATGCCAGTGTACTTCGATACGCATTCAGAACAGCCGGCTTCGCCAGTTGGCAGGTCTACACAATCACAGGGTCGTCGAGAGCGCCCACCAAAACGCACCCCCAGATCAGCATATACAAGTGCATGATGATTGTCCACACGTGCTCCAAATCGAGCGACAGTTTTGGACACAGCCTCTCCAGTGGTAACTGATCGCATCATTATCAACATTATACACGCTAGCTAGAGGTGCAAAACACCACAGCTACTGTGTCCCAATAAATAAAAGAACAAATAAGAAAATAAATGCAACAGTCGCATGTCAGCTGAGCTACCAGCAACGGATGGGCATCGTTCCGGAAAGCTACTAAATGGCTAGTAGACAAAAAATTATTATGTAAAATTACGCTACGAACTGAGATGGTGGTTGAAGAGGGAGGCTAACTGGGATAGGGAGGGACAAAGAAACTCACAGCAGGTACGCCACTGAGGTCGGCTCCTTAGCATGCCAGCAAGTATATCTAGCCAAACGTGTTCATCGTCTTTTGGACCCCACCAGGGAGCCGAGACACTCCAATTGAGGCCAACTTCGAAATAAAGGCGTTCATTCCTCTCGACCAAGTCATCGCTTGGTCACCTCTTCTCTTCTTCCATCCACACCCCCGAGCGAGCAAACAAATGTTCGCAATGTGACTGATCTGCGTCCATGGCTCGTCTGAGGCGGGCGTGCGCCATGACACTCTCCGGCGGGTGCTATGTCGAAAGTTGGTACTCGCAAGAAACAAGCGAGCAGCTCCACATAAATGAAGCGGTCGCTCACCGTTATCATTAGGGGAGCCTACGCCATGTTGGCCGCGCAGATGCAGCTCATCGGTGGACAATTTCCCAACTCGAGCGTTCAGATCCCCAGCCAGCACGAGTGTCCGTGCTCCTTTTGTAGCGAAGGAGCTCGTTCAATTGACGATAGAAGTCGTCTTTTACCGAAGCATCGCTACAGTTTTTGGGGGCGTAGGCAACGATCAAAAACAGACACCTATTAGCCCCGCGCGAATTCGAAGCTTTGAACAAATCAGCCAGTCAGCCCGCTAACACCCGGTTACTGATTGGGATCCAATCAACCAGGGCAGCTTCAGCCCGGGAGCTCAGAGCAAAACCAAGACCGGCTTGGCCAGCACTCGAAGCTGCATCGTCTCCGGATAGGCGCAATGAGAAAGCACTGCCGGTGTCACCTGAAGGGGATCGCAGAGCGAGCACAGAAGTCGAGTCCTGTGGCGGGCTTCCGATAGGCGGCATATATCGATCGAGAGGTCTTTAATGTTCGGGAAAGTGATGCCTGTTGTCCGACCTGTAATAAGGTGAGTACGTCGAGGTGACAATCTGAGAGAAGATCGAGGGCTCCAAATAGAAGCCGTTGAACTGGGTTACACCGCTGGGTTAGACATGGGTTTGTCGACGGGGCAGGAGTGACGCTATGCGTTTGCATGCGAGTCAAAACTAGAAAATAAAAGCCCATCAAAGCAAGCTGAGGGAGAACCAAGAATTCGGGGGACTGAAAACGAGGGATAAAAGTGCAGTTGGAATGGGACGGTAAGGGTGAAAAAGCCTAAGATGAGGAATAAGAAGACGGGAAGGCTTGAGCAGTAGCATCCAAACCCCTATCCACCCTGCTCGATGCAGCAGATAGGGCGTCGTTGATTATCATCTGCGACGGTCAGAGCATATAGAAATGGTTTGAAGAAGTCATAGTCGTATTGCGTGGGCAGGATATTGTCAGGTTGCCAAGACCCTGACAGGAGAGCGCTTAGGTTTCCCAATCAAAGCCTCTGGTTTTGGCATCCGCAAGTCGTCGATGATCTCCACATTTCAGGACTTCCGCAATACCAGAAGACTTACGAAGAGCTAACGGCAGTCGTCTTAAAGGGAATCGGCGTAACAGACCATGCTTGTGTTACCCATACTTAACGAAACAGAGCTAGGCGATCGGAAATCTTCTCAGCTGCTGTACAAGAGGTAGACTCTCGCGAAGCCTCTCCCTGTTGGCGGCTCTTTTCTTAAAGAGATGCAGCTTCGCCGCCCGTCACATGACATACGTAACCCCCTGAATGTAAATTCCGATGAGTCTCTACCCTAGCTCGTCGACATTGTCGTATGTATTTTGGAGTCCGAGGCCCAAATTTCGCAGGTTCAGGGTACTTAGAGTACAGAGGTAGCAAAAGTAAGAGCGCAAGTAGTGGCGCTTACCAACCAACCGTTTAGTTCCAAACACCGATTTCGACCAAGCAGTCAGTCACGTTTACGATCATTTTCCAAATTTCCGCCTCGTTCGTGAGCGATTTGCCCATCAAACCAGATCGTGTCGTTCGCTACGTTGCTTCAAACGTAATACGCAGGGAAACGGGCAGACTAGTCCTAGGAGCAACGGACGTTTCTGGTCACCGTAGTCGCCTTTTCTTCGTCACCGATTGGAGAATGGGAGTGCACTAACGCGTTGACACCGGCACAAAAATCAGCGTTAACCCACGAGGTCCCAATGAGGTGGTTGAGGATGTGATTAGTTTACTGTGCGCAGCAAACGGAAGCATCATTCGCGTGTATGATCAGCGCTCGCGTATACCCAACCTCGATCTACGACGATCCTTTATATGGATATTTCTTGTAACCGACGTCCAGACACATATCATCCGTCTTGACTTCCTGTAGCATTTTGGCCTACTCGTGGATGCGAAACAGCACCGTTTTATCGACCGCTTGACTAATATCGCCATCACTGGGACTTTGATCAACGCCGAGTCAGTCAGACCCATGTATGCGACTCAGATGAGCCCAATCATCGGGCAAATGCTCCCAGACAGTTTTCCAGAGGTTTTCCGTGCTGTCACTCCGGTGCCGCAGCAACCGTTGTCGCGAAACATGACATCTTTACGTAAGGACCGCCTGTTTTCGCTAATTTCAGGCGACTTATACCTGACGAGCTTCGAATCGCCAGAGCTGAATTTGAGCACATGCTCGAACTAGGTATCGTCAGACTTTCGAAGAGTCCATGGGCGTCGCCGTTTCACATGGTGCATAAGAAGTCAGGAGATTGGCGTCCGTATGGCCACTACCGCATTCTAAATACCATAAACATTCCCGACCGGTACCCTATATCTCACAGTCAGGACATTACAGCTAGCCTATGTGGAACTCGCGTGTTCTCCAAGATTGATCTGGTGCTAGCTTACCACCAAATTGCGTTCGCTGAAGAAGACATGGCGAAGACTGCCGTTATCACACTTTTCGGAAACCTTTCAGCGATTTATGGATTCTGTCACTCGTGGAGTAAACTTTGTAATCCGTTATCGACAATATATTAGCAGACAGTGCAACCAAGGAAGCTCATCAAAAGCATCTCAATATCCACATCGAACGACCCGCAGGTAATAATATTACCGTTAATCCTGAAAAGTGTGTTGTCCGGCAGAGCGCTATAGACGTTCTGGACCATCATCATCAAGATCACCACCAACAGCAGTACATCAACGATGTGAACTGATGATTCGCTGCCATACAACGATGATAAACCATGAAATAAAGAATAATAGGAGAGGAGGGATTCACCTAAAAACCTTAATGCTCTAAGCAAACATTCATGGTCAAGGTGCCTACACCTTGTGTAGACAACATACCGTCACAAACAGCTGGCTATCGTGCAAAGATAAGGCGGCATCGGCGAAACAGCTTCTTTGCAGCTTGCACTGCCACGCGTCATAATCATCATCATCCGACCAGGAGACGGTAGCAGACGTGCCATCTGATGTAAAGTCTCGAGTCAAGCACAAGGCGAGTCACGTGGACTCCAGCCCGGAAGGCGAGACGGACCAACGGCACCCAGTTTGGTCGTCAGTGACTTCAACTCCCGCTGCCAAGTCAACTTCTATCCACCTCGAGCCTTTGCGCCACCCTACACCTGGCAGACTAAACAAGGCCCTCCTAGATAAGCGGTGACCAGGCATACATAACAAGTGCACAAGCCAACACAAATTATTCAGTGCGACCTGTTGTTCTAGGGAGCTAGCATGATTATCATTACCTAGTACTCGCCTACGCACATCATCGTTGCGAACACACTGGTGCCATCCGACACCAACGATGGTTCGCAAACAACAATGATCAAAAACTTGAAGGCGCCTCAGATCTTCAGACCGAAGGGGCCAAGTCTCACTATCATAGAGCAGGCCTTATACAATCGGCCTTTCAGACGGAAGGATATTCCCTTCCGTCGCCAAAGACGCCGCAGGTTCAAGAAGGTAGCTCTGGCTTTTGCAATGTGTGAACTAACTTCAGTTTCTATGCGCCCATCGTTGTTGATGCAGCTGTCAAGGTAAGTGAATTGATCAACCACCTCGAGTTCCTCGTTAGCGAAGGTCAAGGGGTCATAAAGTGGCTGGTGGCCATGCAGCAACACTTTGCACCTTGAAGGTGCAAAGCGCATACCAAACAATGGGACCACTCTAGATAATCTATTCAGGGCCGATTGTGCCACCGCAACATTGTCGAAAAGCAAGACGATATCGTCCGCATAATCTAGATCAACTAATCTTTCACCAAGTAGCACTTTAACGCCTAAATCATGAGATTCCGTAAAGGGAACACCCATGATAGAATTCGCGAGGAAATGGAACAAAATGGGGAAATAGGACAAGCGTGATGAACGCTACTCGTGGTCGGAAAGCTATCCGATAGGACACCCTACACCCTGACGCGGCCTGTAGTGTTCGAGTTTAGAGCACTAAGGATGTTCACATATTACATGGGAACTGTACGGGAGAAAGTAAGAATTGCCTTGGAAATCCACTAGTTTGGCGATTAGTGGATTATTAACGATTATCGCATCGATTTCGAACCTTCCGGAATGTTCTGCTTCTGCAAGTGATTAATAACCACCAGACCGCTCGGCAAAAGATATGGGGAACCACTAACCTTGATAGCTGACCTTCCAATTCCAGAAGTCAAAGGTCAGTAGAGACCTATAAATAAAGCCAAGGTCCGCAGTCGTTGTAGTGTTCTTTGACGGCGATTAACACGTTAGTTTGGCAAGGTCATTGGCGTTTTGTATTCATTGGAGTATCATTGGAGTGGTAGAGAGCAGATAGGGCATCCTGTGTCAGCTCCATCACATCCCGTTCAGAGCAAGGATTGTGCGACATGTTGCGAGGCGGTATTCCGCAAGGGACCATTACGGTCGCATCGAAAACAGCAGGATCCTTGCATACTCAGCAGATAGGAGTCTAACAGTTTCTTAAAACTTTCCTCACATTGTGCATTAACGACCAGTTCAGGCAAGCTGTTCCAGTAGTTTACCACTCGAGTTGATAGGGTGAAATCAGAATGAATCCGGACCCTCCTCGGCTTAAACAGTTTCCAAGAGTGACCCCGTGTCGAGCTATCAGCGCAGAGCTGGAAGAACTCTTGCAGTTCACTCCCCATCTGTCCTCGCAATATCCGTCTGGTGTAAATCAGATCACCCCGACGTCGACGGTAGTCCAAGGAAAACATGTTCATCTGTCGAAGACGCTGAGTGTAAGGCAGGTCACGGAGCGCTGCGATGGATTTCGAGCCTCGTCGCTGAACTCTTTCAATCATAACACGTTCAGTCTTTGTAAAAGGGTAGGCCGCAGGCAAACCGTACTCGAGGATAGGGCGCACATGGGAAGAAAAAAGAAGTCTGAAGACCTCTGGAGTCATTCGGGAGAACGATCTCCTAATGGCACAGAACATCCTATTCGCAGCCGCTATCTTCCTCAGGGTGTCCTCGGAGGTACGCAGATCGGGAGATACGAGTATACCAAGGTCTTTCTCACAGGCAGCATTCCTGATCAAGAAACCACCAATGTGATAGGCGCCAAATGGGTCAGAAGAGCCGATCGGCAGGACAGAGCACTTTTCATGATTGATGGGTAAACGCCATTCCGAAGACCAGCTATGAAGGAGGTCTAGCTTCTCTTGCAGTCGGTCAGCAGCTTCAGGTGTTGGTACCTCCATCCATATCTTCAGGTCATCGGCATAGAGCAGACAATCGGTCTGGAGTACAGATGGAAGGTCATTAATGTAGACTTTAAACAGCTCGGGGCCAAGAACAGAGCCTTGTGGAACCCCACTGGTCATGGGAACGGAAGCGGAGTAGACCTCATTCACCTTCACTCGCATGCTACGGCCATCCAGAAAATCAGTGATCCATGAGAGAATCTCTCCAGAAACACCAATACTCCGAAGTTTAAACAGAAGCCGTTCGTGCGGCACTGTATCAAATGCCTTCTTGAAGTCGACGAAGACAACGTCTAAGCGATTTCCGGCATCTAATGACCTGGCCCACCTCTCTCTGGCAACCAGCAGGTTGGAAACACATGAGCGAGCTCGCCTGAAGCCATGCTGCGCAGAGGAAATGACGTTCAAGCCGTCAAGGTGACTCTGAAGGGCTCGTTTGAGAATTCGTTCCATGACTTTACAAACTATAGATGTTAAGCAAATTGGTCGATAGTTTCCGGGGTCCTGACGATTTCCACCTTTATATATGGGCTTGACGGTGCCTATTTTCCAAGCAAGCGGGAGACGCCCCGCGTCAAGAGACCGCTGAAAAATTTGGCAAACAGGTACAGCAATGTACTCAGCTAGGGTTCTGAGAAACAAAGGGTGTAGCCCATCAGGACCTGGTGATGAGTTCGGATTTAGCTCGAAAAGAAGCTTGGCAACCAATTCGGGGCTGATTTCTAAGCGTTCTAAAGTACATGAAGGCGTAGACGCTAAATCATAGGTAAACGGTGGCTCAGTCGAAAAGACTGAGGAATACTGCAGGGCCAAGAGTCCGGCTTTTGCATCATCATCATGAAGAGTAGTATCATTTTCTTTGGAATACAACGCAGGTATTCCATTACCAGCTTTCGTACGTCTCCGCAAATAGGAGAACAGTAATTTGGGAGCGGTGGAAGATTCCTCAGCCAAGCGGCGCTCGTACTGTTGTCGCTTCTCTCGCTTTTTGAATGTGCAGATATTCCTGACCGCTTTGTAATCAAGGTAGTCCAGAGGCGATTGCGTAGTCTTGAACTTATCCCACAATTTGCGTCGACGGCGCATAAGGGATTTTAACTCTCGATCAATCCAGGGAGGGCCATTGGAAAAACGTTTCCCTTTGCAGAGTGGAACGACCTGAGTTATGAGGGACGTGAACTTAGAGTACAAGAGGGTCCAAGCGTCATCAACATCTAAGTGCTGAGGGATACTCCAGTCCATAGCGCCGGCAGCAGTTTTCAAACGGAGTGGATCAGCACGCCAGAAGTTCCGGCGGCATACTCCCTGATCGTGAATGGTAAGACGCCGCATCCAACAAAGGGAAACTACGCAGTGGTCACTTCTCCCAAATGGTTGGAGGATAGTCAAGTCGGAAACATCCGACTGCGTCGGTGTGAGCACGAGGTCGAGGATGTGTGGCGATTGACCCGGACACATTCTGGTGGGCATTGTAACATGTTGAAACAGATGGCATGCAAGCACGGTTTCGAGGAAGACAGCATCAAAGGAGTTCGGGGGAAGATTGCAATGGAGCAAATCCCAGTCAATACTAGCAGTATTAAAGTCTCCCAATATCAGACAATCCTTGCCTCTACCGTGCATACTAATAGAGTCCAGCAAGCTAGCTCCGGAAGCCAAGGGGGCTCTGTAAACGACTCCAACCATAAGAGACTTGCATCCATCATGTATCCGACACCAAAGAAGTTCACACCCATCTTCATTGTCGCGTATGGCCTCAACCAGATGACCCCTGAGGTCTTCTTTCCAGTAAAGAATCACACCACCTCCGGACCTATTTCGAGAGCGATCCGCTCGAGCTAGATTATACCCTGGAATATGCACCTCTGAGTCGAGGATGTCCGAAAACAACCAAGTCTCTGTGAAAGCCATAAGATCTGGGTGATTTTCATAGGCAAAGTTCTGAATTTCATCAAGTTTGTTTCGTAGGCTACGTACATTAGCAGATATCACCCTCAAACTATTCTTCGGTCTTACCGCCCGGGAGCGACAAAGATTGGCCTCCAGCGAATTCTCGGAGCTTTTTGAACTACACGAAAATCCACAATGTGGAGGTTCATCTCACCATTTTCCCGGCGTGCTCGTAGTTCTTCGACAGCTTTCTTCATTCGGATCCGATCCTCCGGACAGAGGTCCCGCAAAACATAAAAGGTTTCTCCCCTAAGACGTGGGGTCCGTCTGAGAATGCGGCGACACTCATCCTCACTCTGACAGACAATCTTGAGGGGACGAACTTTAGAAGAATCGTCTTGCTTTCTTCCGAGACGAAAAGCAGAGACAATATTGATCCCTTGTTCACCTTCATCAAAAAGGAGGGAGACCATTCGCCGCAGAAACTCTTGGTCGTCCAGGATCCTTTCAGCAGGGGAACCCTTGTTGGATTCAGGAGCATTCATGATAATCAAACAACGGTCACGAGAATGCGGTTTATTGTATTCAGAGGGTTGGGACATGGGAGGCATGCTGTTCTTGAGAACGTTTTCCAACTGGCTTACTCTATCGAGGACCAACTTTAGTTCAGAAGATTTCTTGGGTTTAGTCGTAGAATCACTCTTGGTTTTCTTCGCTCGCAGAGTTGCGCATGTACTAGCCGATGCTTGTTCTACATTCTCACTCACTACTGCCGCATATGTCTTTCTCCTGGACTCATGGCTGCCATCACTAAGTGTCAGAGGCTCCGATAGCGAAGACGAGGGGACGCGAGTTCGTTTACCAGTGGAACTGGCTGAGTCAGAGGTCGAACGAGGCGATGAAGATACCGGCGGTTTAGCAGAGGTGCAGTTCTCAGTTTCAGTAGGAATGGATCGTGGGCTAAGTGCGTGGACTAAGTTCAGCACCCGTCTATCGCTCAATACAGTTCGACAAGAGTCACAATGGAAACTGATAGCTGAGGAGGTGGTCCTCTGGAGGTAATCATAAAGATCTGGACTGATGTCGCAGCAGGCAATGTGTAGCCACCCATCACAGAGAGAGCATTGCACAGCCTTCGATCTTGCGGTGACGGCTTTACCACAATCCAAGCATTTGGACGCCATCGTGCCTTGTGCTTGACAAATTCCAGATATTTAGCAGTCGAATCTTCAGGTAAATGAAGTTCGAACACTTTCCTTTGCAAAAAAGATCCAAAGAGAAACGGAGCACCCAAACGCACGTCGTTATCCGCAGTGTGGCGTTTTGTATTTTTCCTTCGATTGGGCTAGAAGTTTTGTGGAGCAGTGAATCGTTATTTTTTGGAGTTGCGTCTAGTGGGTACTACGCGGTGACTCGATTTTTTGGCGTGCTTTACTGATCGAGAATTTTAGTTGAAATAACGTGGAAAACAGTGTTAGAATAAACACTTGAAATGAAATTTGACTATTGTCAAATTTCATCTGATCCAAGATATCTTGGGTCGACTAAAGTGGTACTGGCCAAAGCGTCTTCCTGACGCTTACTGGTAATTTTGCGGTTGTTCCCTTTTTAATCCCGTTTTACAGCCTGTTTTGCCTTTTGATTGTGGTAGTTTTGCGGTTGTATACGTGTTTTAAATTCTGCGTTGTTTTCCACTTCAACATGCTCGTCTCGAGAAAGCCGAGGCGGATGCACCCCTTGCGTCTTCGTTTGATGAGTCAAATGCACCTTGCAGCGATTCTGCCTGTTCAAGGCCAGTCACAGATTCATCTGGTGGTATGCAGTGTGATATTTGCTCTTGCTGGTATCACAAAAGTTGTACCGGCCTCCGAGCGAATCAGTACAAGATGCTATCATCCAGTGAAAGCCTTCTGTTTAGATGTGCTGATTGTTGCGCTCAGAGAGCGAAGCTCCCGGCTTTCACCTGTGCTGAATTCAAAGCATTAGCGTCCAGATTCACAGTTGTCGAGAAGGCATTAGCCGAGCTTGCCTCACTTGCCTCGCTCAATTCTAAAGTGGATTTGTTTATGAAATCCCTGGATATCGCGAATGAGGACGCTGTAATGGACTGTCCTGCTGCTGATAGTCCAACCGTTGACGAGGAGTTCATCCTACCGGACGCTCCTGTTCACGTGGATATAACAGACAAAAGCCACTATCTCTGCTTAGCAGCAGCCAGTCTCCATAGCTTCCATTTAACTCTGCGGATATCCGGAGCTCGGTAGAAGTCGCTCCTTTCGTAGTGTTCATTCCCTTGGATTGTTTGCGTCACAGCTCAGATGGTTTGTTGACCTATTAGGTGCCACCGTAAGATCTACTAGTAACTGAAGGCTTAATCCGAACTCTATTGCTGGTCACTCTTCTCTCTCCTAGCGCGCCGTTATGTGTCGTTTGTCCTACTTGCATCAACTCCACTTGACGGCAGCTGGTCATTGTTGGCTCCATGTAGATTGCAAGGAGCCACTCCCTGACTCTCCAACCTTCATTTTCTTCTGCCGTCTGTCTCTCTCAGCTTCGCTCGCATGTTGATTTCTTCATCGAAAATGTCGGTATCCAATAGTAATCAAACGTCTTAATGATATGGCTACACCAGCCACTGATACATTCTTTTCTAGAGCCACTATCTCTGCTTAGCAGCAGCTAGTCACCATAGCTTCCATTTAACTTTGCGGATATCCGGAGCTAGCTCCCTTCTTACAATGTACATTCTCTCGGATTGTTTGCGTCATAACTCAGCTGGTCTGTTTACCTATCACTTACCTTCACTGGCCTGTTGATACACTCAGCGACCCTATAGGCATACACTAGTGACTAAGTTTCTGATTGGAATGGCTACATCTGGCCACTGAGTCTCCCCTAGCGCCACCATCTGTCGGTCGTCGTAAATTCAGCACCTCTGTTCAGAAGTAGCTAGTGGCCACTGGCCCCATGCATATGCGATGATCCAGTGTTTGTTAGGAGTTACTTCCTATCTCAATAACTTTTATTGCTTTAGAATATTTGCATCCAATCCTTCCGCTGCCCTGCCACCAATTGATCTTTAGGACTCTCTCGCGGCAACCTATTTATTTTCGCTTATTATGCCCTCCCTCTCGGATTACGCTAAGTACGTGCTGTTCATGCACCTGACCATCACTACCAATATTCTAACTCTCTTTGCTCTATCCCTACGCAATTATTGGCTCATACTAAACGGATACTCCGTACTTTACTCAGCGGTACAACGCTCTTGTCTCTACGCAGGCGTTAGAAACCACCCATACGGCTAATGTTTCTATAAGATATGCAAAAGACATTTTCAGCATAATTATTGTTGCACAGTGTACAAGCTTTTGTCTCAAGCCCAAGTGTTGTAACGCAAGACATTAACAAGGTTCAACACCATGCCTGTTCTTGCGGTCTTCTCTCGGTTGTCCCTCACTTTCCCTTTTCTCTGAGGTCCGGGACTTCTTGGAGATCTGGGATTGGACTGAGGAACAGTTTTGGCCCAAGACGGACGTAACAACCCACAAGGAATTACATGGAGCATGGTAGAACTCCGAAAGGTCCGAACTACAATCACCATAACCCTTGTCCAGTATGGAGAACTGGACATATCCTCATACTCCCAGACATTATACATCCGAAAAATCTGGACAGCGGAAAAGTTGAACTTTTGCTCACCTGGACATGCAACAAGAAGAATAATCGCGATGTGCCTCTCCTCCACCGACCTCAAAAATCATAGGGACCCCGATCAAATTACCTGTCCAACTAACAGAGGAAATTAGAAGCCATTACTCTGCGAAAAACCGAAGGTAAAACCAGTCGTCAAGCGGCTTTGCCAGTTCAACATTAATGTTCAAAATGCTTTACGGCGGTGTTGCAGGACGTGGTGGGTTTTCGCCTAAAAAGCGTTCTCCCTATAAAAAGCCACAAATGTCTGTTTAACAACACTGCGACGTGGCGGATGTGACTCGCCACTGAATAAAGTCACTGCCTACAACTACATACTGGCAAGTCGACTAGACTCACATATCAACTCTTCCCGACACCGTTTCAACTACACACGATTGAACCCGATGTATCGTCGTGATACACATCTGTTTTTGGACCTTGATCATGCCTGAGCTGGTGTGTCCCTATGAAACTGAGGATAAACTATTCATTTATTTATTTATTGTACTGTTCCAATCATGGACGATTTTCTACTCTCACTATTACAGTTTCCATAAAATGTTTGTACAATTGTGCATATCTGATCATGCCTCCAATTGTGTGTCTCGTATGGTGGAGAATAAAATATTCATTTATTCATTTATTTATTCCTGCGTCGACCCTGATCAGGTTTTAGTACGCCGTTGTTTCTGGTGGCTCGCTAAGCAGCATCTCTGATTAGCAACTGAGAACTTGTCTTTGCCCTCGGTCACGCCAACCTATTAAAACGCACTGCGTACCGAACTTTTGTTAGCTGTTCCTAATGACATTGAGTCTCAGTGGCATAGGACTTCGGCCGCCATGTACGACGCAGGAGCACCTGCTTGGGGCACCATCACTCGTCACTGCACCACACACTAGATATCCTAGAGGCCGGTGAACCTGTTGGAATCCAGAAGAAACCTCTCGGCTAGTTCTGAGCACAAGGTGACTAGACTAGCTAGTTGGCGCGAAATAAAGAGGAGCCTAGCAGCTGACAAAGAAGCCCGGTGGACTAGTAGGACTCCCGGAATGGAAGTGGCAGATGCAGTAGGCAATAACCGCAAGCACTTCCAGCTGATCCGTGTCACCTGTCCCGAGAAGCCAGGCGGCAGTGAGATAATCAGATAGAGCGGGTGCACTGCTACACAATAAAGAGTGCGGTATGGCTCTTTGTATGGAGCGCTTTCAAGATCAATTTAGCTGGCCCCCCAGTTTTTGGACCTCTTCCTACTCAGGTGATGCAGGAAAAGTCATGGCCAGTTCGTTTAGATCCGCCGTCGGAGGCGGAGGTCCAAAGCGCGATCATGGCCCGCAATCGTTTTTGTACTGCTGGCCCGGATTTCCTCTCACCTGCATTTATCTAGAAAGAAGGGTGTCGCGGCTAATTGGAGCGAATCGCTTATAGTGGCAATATAAAAGAAGGGCAGTCGCGCATACTGTTCTAACTCCAGGGGTATTAGACTAACGCCAGTTGTGACAAAAGTATTGGCCTCGATTCTCGTTCGTCACCTCATCGTGGAACGGGATCTCGGTTTATGGAAGAGCAGGCAAGTTTTTGCCCATTACGTTGCCGTATAGATCATATATATACTCTGCGGCAGGTGCTAGAGAAGCGTCACGCATACCGCAGACAGACAATAGTTGTGTTCCTCGATTTCCGTTGTGCGTTCGCTTCTGTTGATTGATCTAGTATGTTCGAAATACTTGCGCAGATAAATGTTCCCAAGAAATATGTGAACATTTTGCGTGCTCTACCCCTAAGCACTACAGGCTGCGTCAGGTTCCACGGTGACCTGTCGGATAACTTTCGACCAAAAGTGGTTTTCGTCATAGTTGTCCGATTTTCGCAGCTTCGTTCAATTTCGTTGTGGACACTAGCATGGAGTGTTCCCTTGCAGCATCTCACAATCTAGGCATTGACGTACTACCTCCTGGAAGATTAGTTGCCCTTGATTGTGCGGACGATATCGTGTTGCTTTCCGACTAGGCTGCATCGGCAACTTCAACCCCGATTAGACTTGCGGGAGTGGTCCCATTATTTGGTACGCGCTTCGCACCTTCAACTTGCAAGCGTAGCTGCAGGACAACAAACCACGTAATGACCCCTTACACTTTCTACCGAGAAACTCGACGTGGTTAAGCAATCCACTTACCTTGGCAGCTGCGTTAGCAATGATGGCGCATGGAAGCTAAAGTCCGTTCGCGCATTGCAAAGGCCAGAGCTGCCTTCTTGAACCCGCGGCATCTTGGGCGACAGAAGAGGTATCCAACCAGCTGAATACATTGTACACATGGCCACAACGAGAGCCGTCCTGCTATATGGTATTAAAACTTGGCTCTTCCGGTTTGAAAACCCAAAGCGCTTTCAAGCCTTTGATCATAGTCGTCTCCGAAGCCTTGCCAGTGTCCGATGGCACCAGCGTGTCCACAGAGATGGTGTGCGTAGGAGAGTACCAGGCAGTGCTAATCATGCTAGCTTCCTAGAACAACAGACAACATTGAATAAGTCGCGTGTGCCTGTGCAAGTGCTACGTATGCGTGGACACCGCTTAAGTGGGAGGGTCTTGTTTAGTCTGCCAGAAGTGAAATGGCGCAAAGATCGAGGTGGACAGAAGTTGAGTCCGCAGTTGGAAATGAAAGCACTGACGACTAAACTGGGTACTGCCGGTTCGCGTAGCCTTCCGGGCTGCAGTACACATGACTCGCTTTGTGCTTAGCTCGAGACTTTTCAGGACCTGACTTGCAGTCGACACTGTTGACATGTCTGCTGCCGTCTCTTAGTCTGCTTTGCTTTTTACAGTGTATTCGATGTTGATTTAGCTGCGTAGTAATGGCTAGTTAGAACGAGGGACACAGTATGGAGAAATGGACATATCCTCATACTACCAAAAATTATACATCTGTAAAAACTGGACAGCAGAGAAGTTGAACTTTTGCTCACCTGGACATACAACAAGATGAATAATCACGAGGTCCCTCTCCTCCACCGATCTCAAAAATAATGGCGACCCCGATCAAATTACCTGTCCAACTAGAAGAGGAAATTGGAAGCCATTACTCTGCGAAAAACCGAAGGTAAAACCAGTCGTCAAGCGGCTTTGCCAGTTCAACATTAATGTTCAAAATGCTTTACGGCAGTGTTGCAGGACATGGTGGGTTTTCGCCAGGCAAGCGTTCTCCCTATAAAAAGCCACAAATGTCTGTTTAACAACACTGCGACGTGGCGGATGTGACTCGCCACTGAATAAAGTCACAGCCCACAACTACATACTGGCAAGTCGACTAGACTCACATATCAACTCTTCCCGACACTGTTTCAACTACACACGATGGAACCCGATGTATCGTCGTGATACACATCTGTTTTTAAACCTTGATCATGCCTGCGTTGGTGTGTCTCTATGAAACTGAGAACAAAGTATTTATTTATTTATTTATTTAGAACGCCGCAAAGAATCTGTCTCACATATAGAGCGTTAGCTTAGCAATCTTAGGCACATCTGTGTAACGGTATGTTGTCTTCACATCGTACCAGCGCCTTCACCCGGATTGGTTGTTTACGACATTAAGGTTTGCAGATAAGTCCCCCTTAGCTTACCGTTATTACTGCTTATTTTATAGGTCATAATGGTTGTATGACAATGAAGCATCAGCGCAAATGGCGCATGTACGGTTGTTGTTATTGATATGGCGAAACAAAAAGCCGCAGTTTCCAAACAGTGCGGTAGCCTGCAGCTCAGCAGCACATCCAGAAAACCAAGGTTCCTTGGCAGAGCAAACGATTGCATTCCGTTAATGATAACTTGACTGACGGTTTTCCTTGCGAAGCATGCCTGCGAACACGGCACGTCCACGGTCTAGAAGTGTCAAGGTGGCTGCTGAGGTTCCGCCCTTACTTGTGCAGCGGATGAGGCGGCAGCAGGATAAACCAGCAAGCAGCATGGCGTTTGCTTTCATAACCGCACATGCGGCTGCAGCTGCCGCCTTAATACACGTACGCAGGGGAAATCGAAAACTATCCCTCGACATATGAAAACTTTGCTTTCATGAAAACCAGAACATTACCAAAAGTGTGATGCACCCTCCCAAATAGGATGCAGCGCGTTTACTTCTCCTATGTGCTTTCATTTGCAACCGCCTGTGTTGTTGTTTCCCGGTCAACTGCAATGTGTTTCGTCAATACATGGAATATGGGGAGCTTACCTTCTGCAGGAAACGCATTCATACGTATCCTCAACTGGCTAGCCGAACAACCTCCAAGTGGTGCCAGCTGGGTGTTTCGAGTTTACCCCGTTCCAGCAAACAGTTTGGTGGCAGTGTTCCAGGAATTGGTGGGCTTTCGCCTGGCAAGCGTTCTCCCTATAAGAGCCACAAAGTTCCGTTTAACGGCACTGCGACGTGGCAGACCTGACTTGCTACTAAATAAAGTCACTGCCCCTTCCTCTTCCGGAGACTACCACTTCAAAAACGTCATCCAACTCGAAGAGTTCCATTGACCCATTCATAGCATGGTGGACACAGCAAACAATTCACGACTTCAGTCACACTTTTCAAGTTCACTCACAAGGCCAACTACCCCATACATCTGCATATATACAGACAAAGAAATCCAGTATGTTACTGGTCAACACGCCATATTGTGTACAAGTTCCGACCATAAGCGACCCACAGCGTACATCTTTCCACCCAACGCTACATGCACATAAACGCAAACCATTTCCACTTCACTTTTGATGTTTTCTTTAAAGGTACTTCCCCCAGTTATGCGTGCAACACAATATGCCTACTGCGAAACATTGTCTGTAAAACTTTGATCATGGTTGCTAAGGTGTGTCTCCTTACTATCGAGAATAAACTATTTATATTTATATGACGTGCAACTTTGGTGGAACCATCTAGAGCATCTGTCACACGTCACCCAGGAAACATCGCATCCGCGCGTTTCAAAGTCGTCTTCTTGCAGACACAAGACAGATACCTTTGGTTGAACCTAACTACCTGCACTCCTGTTTGCGCCACGTTTGTTCTTCCTTCTGCAGCTCGCGGGCATAGTCGTCGGGAGCCGACGAAGTTGCTTAATGGATCTTGCGCTTATACCGGAGGGTGGATTTACCACACGATGGATAAAGTTTTCCTTACGCGGACGTTTGTGACGAACTGGATCCTCCATAGAGGCAACCTTAGCGTAAATTGACGGGCCTGGGATTACTTTCCTTCTGCCATCCCTCATTACACGTTCCTCAAGGGTTATAGAGGTTCCAACGGAGCCTGCCGCAATGGCTTGCATCTCAACCTCACCCTAACTTCCCCAGCAACGTGGCGCGTTTGCGGTGCATAGCGGTATACTTTCTGAACACTTCGACGTGTCGCAACAAATGTTGTAATCAATCTTGGCTGAGATAACATTCTCGAAAGCACGCATAGTCTTCAGCGCTTTCAGCTATCCGTCTGAGCCGAGACGTTGGATGTACACATAGATTTCCGCCAGATCCTCTCTCAATCCTCTAATCTTTATGCGCATGTCTATCACACGATGTGCACGTCCAAGCGCGAAGGCGGATTCAGGGTGACCGCAATCCAAGTTCTCGGCCATTTTAGATTGTACCGCCGAAGCAAACAACCATGAACATCCTTGAAAGACACCATGGGCATTCCGATTCTCCCCCGCGGCCATGTGCACGATGTGACCGCAAGACAAACGTTAGTGACGAGTAAAAGAACAGTCACGGTTGCTGCCTCGGTCTATGCCACCGCTGTTACACAGCCGCCCCGGATACCGACACCACTCGGTACCGTCAATACGGCGCAAAACCGACCAGCATCGTGCACTGAAACTGCCTCAGCACCCTTTCACGAGCATATGCCATCAACCTGCTTACAAGTTCAGGCATCACGGATCCATCGCAGCGAGTTGCATCACTTCGTATGCACCCCGTAGGTACCTGAGTGATGTACCAAGCCGCCATGCCTTTCGCACGATTAACGATCACTTCGAAGACCTCTCGTAAGGAGGAACACTCGCACGAAGTGCATTTAATGTGCATATTCTCACTCGCCACTCGATTAGTAGAATTGCCTCCGAACCTCATGCCGTAGTTGATGCGCCGCCCAGCACCTCCACCAAGGCAATCATGTTCTACGGAAATACGCACAACATTTCGTAGTTCTCTGCCGAATAGTTTCCGAAATTCGGTGCTAACGCGTGACCTCAGTCGCGAAAAGCAGGTTCCTTAGCAAACGGATCAGCCAAACCCTTTACTTTGGGTCCGCAACTGACAGCTGACCGCACCGTCTGCATATGTTCCGTAACATGTGCGCATGGCACAACACCAGGCACGCCTCCGGATACACCTCTCTGGAAATGTTGATTTGTAACGCGCACTTGTCGACCACAATTGTTCCTACGGAAGCGGTGCTCGGAACCACTGCACGCATGGCTTTTGATGCCTCCAAATAACTCGCCGTCGTCTCATTTGGTAACAAAGATTAAAGAATGACATCCCGACCCCGTGCCGTCCATGCACATGCAAGGCCATAGAAGGTGGTTGCAGTAATTTATCTGATGCGTTGTATCCGGCGGTACAACTTCGCCGTATTGTGTAACCAACGCACGAGTGCACGTGGTCACGAAGAAAAATAATCGTACCTAAAGCTGCTCCCACACAACCGTACAAGATCCTTTGGTTTCCAACAGGGTGATTACATGCTCTACCCCACAAACTTGCTCCGCCTGACTCCGATGTCTCGAATGATATAAACCACGCCTGGTAGTGCTATTGCCGTATTCCGGTGCTACGAAATTCCTGGTTTCACGTGTCTAACGAAAAGACTTCAGCAGATTTAATATCACTGCCATCTGCACCGCATAAAGCCGCCGATTAACCGGATAAAGCCAAGGTGTCTCCAAAGTGGAACACAGGCGAATGCCGCAAGCAGGCGCGGTCAATTTCATAATACCTGCCTGTTAGCACGGCGGAAACTCGGGCCTTACATTTGCATCACTTGTAACTAAACGATACAACAGCAGTCAATCTTATCAAGCATCATAAATAAGTAAATAAATAAACATTGTATTCTCGGATTCATCGAGGCCTACCAACGCCGGTATGATTAAAATTTACAGGCAGTTATGTGTCACAGCAGCTACGTCACAACGCACGCAAGTGGCTGTGGCCAAAAGACGTACTATTTACATGATCTATCGAAGCATTCATGAGGAGCAAAGTCAGCAGTGATGCCAAAATAATGGTTTAAAGTGCGCATAGCGTATACAGTAAAGCACAGTAGGTGGAGTGAGGACAGTATATGATGACAGCGTAACTTTGTTGTACGTGTCAGGAAAATATTGAAAAAGGACTAGTCGAAATCTAGAGAGTACCAGTGGGCAGTGACTATATTCAGTGGCGAGTCACATCCACCACGTCACAATGTTGATAAACGGACTTTTGTGGCTTTTTATATGGAGAACGCTTGCCAGCGAAAAACCCGCCGCGTCCTAGGAACTCTGTCGTTGATTGCTTGGAACGGTCATGTTTAACTAGCAAAGCTTCTTATGAAGCAGTTGCTCATTCAATTATTCGCAACCGAATGACCCCTCTGTTGGCTAAACAAACGACACAGTCAGAGTCCAACACGCACTTTGAGGTCAGTCGAGGAGAAAGTATGATTTTGCAGGTTAGTATTATTTCCTGCGTATGGGGTCTCACCTTCTCTGATTATGTATATTGGCTGGTACATGAAGAATTCCTGTCCAGTTACCCATATTGGACATTGGTGTTTCAGGTGTTTGGTGCAGATGGTTGGTTTTGAAGTGAAGCCGTGGTCCAGGTAAGTCCTTTTTGGTTATTTCGTCCCATCTAAGGCGGAGGCAGTTCCTCAGTTCTATCCAGGATCTCCAGGATGTTCACGACCTAAGAGAAAAGGGAAAGTGTGGAACAGGCGGAGAGAAGACCAAAAAGGACAGTCATGGTACCAAGCATTGGGGAACTCCTACTTTAAGACATTTACTTGAGACAACTTGTGTACAACTTGTAGCAGATAATATGCTGAACATGGTTTTGATTATGAAGCGGAAGGCATAGCCTAATGGGTAAATTACATTCATGTACATGAGGATGAGGTGCAGGGTTCCGGTAAGATATTCACGCGGTATTAGCTTACGGCGTTAGAATTTAACCTGGAACCAGAAGGTGAGTATGTAAACACGATTGATTGCAATCGGAAACCAGAAGGTACACTGAAAATGTGGCGATGTTTATACCTACTCCAAGGGATTAGGATTATCTAAGACCACCTAATTACTATTATGTACTTGGGTAAATGAGGATAAGAAGATGAACATAATGGATGCCGGCTAGTATTAAATGGAAATGAACGGAGGACTACGTGTCGAAATTAAGACGACCGTGAGATGGCGCTAATGGACTGGGTTTCAATGTCCAAAGTGTTAGTTTGGTTAAGCATTCTAGTTACTTATGGATAACTGCAGTGTCAAAGAATAGGTCAACAAACCAGCAAACTATATGATGGAAACAGTTCACAAGAATAAAGTTGGAAAAATAAGATGTGGCACTTAGCAAGCCACGTGTATGCGCAGGAATGCGAGGAGCGTACGCCAAATCGCGGTAGCTAGAGGTTTTGAAGGTGAGGCAAGTGAGATAATAGCGTTGGTGGATAGATCATCCGTAGCCACTCGATTAATAAATGCTGTCTCATGTAGATACCTACAGTGTCGCAGCATAAGTCACCGAACCAGCTGCGTTGTAATGCAAGAGCATAAACGTTGTGGGAAAGGAGTGACTCCTAGCGAGCTCCGGATGTCCGCAGAGTTGCATGGAGCCTATGGCGACCAGCTGCTGCCTAACAGAGAAAATGGCGCTAGAATAGACAGCAACGGTGGGCGAGTAGAGATATCCGATTATGACTTGGTCACTAGTGGATACCTACAGTGTCACAGAATACTTCACTGAACCAGCTGCGTTGTGATGCAAACGGTCCAAGTGAATAAAGTTTGGAAATAAGTGGTGGCTCCAAGAAAGTTACAGCCGTTTGCTGTGCACATGTCGATACTGAATGCATTTATACCAAAACCCAGCAGGGTGATCAGTTTCAGTCCTTTGCTTATGACCCACCGCGGTAATCACAGTGCATCTATAAGATGAGCTTGCAGTTTCTCTCTGGAACCGCAACAAATCGCGTTGGAACTCCTCAATTGCATCGTACCCACCAGTTATCATGCAACGAAAAGCAGCGGTAGCAGTTTGCAGGCGGAAGACACGAACGCTTATTTAGTTTGACGATGCATTCAATACAGTATCGAAGAATTAGAGGACCTAATCCTAACCTACCGTATTTTGCCTTAGAAGGTTGGCTCTGATTTGTCCTGGCTAGTTAGTCCCGCCAGATTATTTGGGCTCCGCGGGCATTATATGCTGCTGGTCAAAACGCGTTTTGATCGAGGTAGAGCGGAGACAAGGTTATCGTGTCGAGTAATCGAGCGCTAGAATTTGCTTCCAGGAAAGGTTGGCAAGGAAACTACGGTTAGGGGATCTGAGCCAAAACTAGATGATCAGGTGGCAACACGAAACCTATCCTTTTTCGACTAATTCCCATCTTCTTACTTCGATTCTATTTTATGCTTTCCCTCACCATCGATATTATTCCATCCTATTTAACTGATTGCCCTTACTCTTTACCTTCAATATTTCTTCCTTTCTTACTTACTGCACGTAGCTCGCATGGCAGGGACCATACCATGCAACCCTCACGGCGCGCTCGTTGTGTTGCACCGTTAGAGCTTTTCCTTACGGAAAACCTTGTTTGAGAACAGTAGTTGAATAACCCTGCACAGAAAATTTGGCTTTTGTCAGTTTTCTTGTGATCAGAAAGGACTTCGAAGTACCAACTTGCCGAACTATTTGGTCACGACGTGCCTGTTGTGTTTCATCGTTCGAGCTCCTCTTCGATGAATTCTCTGCTTGGAAACTGTTTAAATAACACTGCACAAAAGCTTTGGCTTTTGATAGTTTTCTGTGCTTTAAAAAGACTCCGAAGCCCTAACATACTTGCAACCTCTTGTGGGTGTCTTCATTGTCACGACGCAGTCTCAGTGGAGTTTCCGTGCGACATACGACTTGCTAGTCCCTGTATATGCAGAAAACTCCTTCATCTGCACGAAAACGCTCTTGTGGACACTGTCCTGCTTGAAAAGTGCAGCTTATTGGGTACCACGGTGAGTTCAAAGTGGTGCAGACGTTTCTTTTGCGGTATTACCTGACTTTGCTCCCGCTGTCTTCATGGTAGGCCTTTACAAGCCGGTCCTCAGCTTTTGGTTGTTCTTACCGTCTCTTCGTTGCTGTCAACCTGGTTAGGAAGGTTGTGATGTGCCTTCGGGCCTTAAAACAGCTGATTCAGTTTGCCTTTGCGGCTTAGAGAATTGTTCTATACTTGTAACTTACTTGTTGGTGGTAGCAATGCGATCTTTGCGGTGGCGGGTTCTATGAGACTTGCACCGGTTTGCCTGCTGATCAGTATGCTCCCTTCGCAATCAATAAGAGGTTACTTTATAGCCGTGAAGATGGCTTTAAGCTCAAAGTACAGCGCTGTGTAACCACGAAGGATTGCTTCGATTCGGTCTTTTCCAGGATGACAAACATGGAAAGAGTGTTGTCTTTGCTTTTGACAACTTTGGATGGAAAAGTTGAAGGTTCAATAGATCGTCTGACATCATCCATTGTTCTCGGAGAGGTGAAATTAGCAGATGGTAGCCTGCAAACGGATTCCGTCGACCTAACACCCTATCCAGCAACCGATTGGGAGCTATTCAACTCCAAATGGTTGAAAAGAGTACGTGATTCTACAGCTTGCGACGAAATATTTCATACCTTGTCAACAAAAGGTGGGCGGACCAAGAAGAAGAAAGCCGTAACCATGCGTACTGCGGCAGTACCGGCGTGTAAATAGCCTCAGGTAAGCAAGTTGCTTGCAGAGCCTTCAGTATTGAGTACTTCGTCTTCACCCAAAGCCCCTTCCTACGCAGCTAGTGCATCAAAGCAACCCGTCACCCAGCCGCAAGCTTCTAAATAAATAAATAAATGGTGAATGCTCGGTACAACGAGGCACACCTGTGAATGCGAGATCCAATATGCATACAAGCATAGCTGCTTTGGAAAGATAAAACCTTTCGTTTTAATAAAAGATCTAACAGAAATGGTGTAGTTCATACGAGTGAGTATTTTGTCAGGTGATAGTCTGTGACTGTGGCACGTGGAGTAGGTCCCCTCCGCAGTGACAGTTTCACTGATGGAGGCGTCATCTTTAGGAGTGTCACGGAGTCCACCGTCGCTCTTCCAAAGGAGCGAAAGCTCGATGACCTACAATAGTTTAAAGTTTGCGTTTCCAAACTGCTACCGCCCGGTTTTCCTGGCCTGTCTGTAGTGAAACTCATTAGGCTTGGGTCTATGCCGGTCGCTGGTTCGGGCTTCCAACCCCGTTTATTGGGTGTGGTTCCTTCCACTTCGGTCGAGCGTAATACGCTTCTGCGTTTCGCTTTTAAACTCAATGGTTCTGGTGTCCGTATTCAACCTGACCTCCCATTGGCTGATAAGTTAGTATTGCAGGCCGCCATAAAGGACCCCAAAGCCAGTCGCTAGGCGGGTGAAACAGGTCTTCAATAGTTGGGTTTCCGGATGGTGAGCCGAGGTCTACTTCTGCTCTGCCAGAGCCCGTTCTGGTTGCGCCCGATCCCCGGCTCACGATCTCAATTTCCTTAAAGTAGTCCTCAGCAACCTGCGTATTCTGAGGAGCAGGATGCGCGTGATTGGCACGCTTGTAGAAAGCTCCCGTCCGGACGTACTTGCTTTCACTGAGACGTGGCTGTGCTTCGACATCCTGGACAGTGAACAGTGTTTGCCTGGCTGAACGCTTCTGCGAGCTGACCGCGCCTTATGCTGTCGCGGAGGTGGAGTTGCTTTGTACGTCAGATCCACCTTGACTATTTCGCGAACATATTTCTTTAATTCCCCTGATGTAGCTGCCGAGGCTCTTGTGGTGAATGTTTGCGCTTCTTTCACGCATTTCAAACTTACTTTAGTATACAGCAGCCTTGAAAGTGCGGCAAGCAGACACATTGATTTCATTCGTACTCACACGACAGATAGATGTCTGGAGATGGGTGAATTTAATCTTCCTGAGGTTGATTACAGCATATTCTGCACAGCAGTGTCTGGACGTTATTCTATTGACCTTCTTGACCTATCCTTACAAGCGTCCCTTCATCAGTTTGTACATAGGCTAGCTTGGTTCATGGAGGGTCGATAACCGTTTATTTTAGATCTCAACTGCGAAATAAATGGACTTTGTACGAGACGTAGTGTATGATTCCCTTGTGCGCTATGGTGATAACGTTTGCATATTAATTAAATACGCCTTAAGTCGGGACCTTAAAGCGTGTTTATCTGGTAGCCAAATATCTGGCCAACTTTGGTTCAAGCCATCAGGGATAAGGCTGCCAATAAACCTTGTAGCGTTTCAGAGGATGATGTCGTCCAGGATGCTTGGGACAGGTACAAATTCTTTCTTTTCCAGGTATCCCTCCCCACCTTCCAATCTCAGCGAGGAATAGAGCAAGGGCGAAGCCGCCTTGGTTTGACTCTGAGGCGCGCAGGATGCTCAGTAGGCGATCCAGGTGTTGGAAGACTTACTTACCATCTACATCAGAAAGTACCTATCATTGCTACCGAGGCGTGCGGAATAACTGTAAACAGCATCTGCGGGCCGCACGCATGAGGTATGAACTAGCGGTTGCTAGGTCCGCAGCAACAAACCCGAAATAGTACTTCGGCTTTGTCAAAAGGCGATGTAATGCAAATTCGCCCTGTGCAGTTTAAACCCGACGGCACGGAAGTATCAACCGAGCAGACCAAGGCTTGCTTACTCGCGGAACAGGATGCTAGGTCGTTTGTTCATAAACCTCCGTTGCCTAATATCGAATTGCAGGCAAACATGCTAGTAGATTCCTTTCGGACAGACCTTTCCATCTCAGAGGCTCGGGCACGCAAGCTCCCGACTGACCTGAAACCCACTAAAGCTGCCGGGATAGATGCCCTCCATTCCAAATTATTATGCGAGCTGGCTAAACTGCCGTGTACACCGATTAACTGTCTCGGAGAAGTTTCTTTATAGCTGCTCCCTACCTGCTGACTGGAGAGATGCCATCGTGTGCCCTATTTTCAATGAGGGTGCTCAGCACATGACTAAAAAGTATAGACAGATTAGCCCAACAAGGGTACCAGTGAAAGTATTAGAGAACCTGGTAAGCGACGCAACGGAAAAGCACTTGGCTAAGTATAGTTTGCTCAGCCCTTCTCAAAATGGGTTCCGCAAAGAGCACCCCTGTTTGACTAACATGTTGGTAACCAGAGAATGCTGCGATAAGGCTGTGGATCCAATGACGGTCGGTGGATGTATTGTGCACGGACTTCTCTAACGCCTTAGAGACCGTTCCGCCTTTCCGTCTTTTATTTAAACTAGAATCCTACGGCGTCTCAGGCCAACTATTGAAGTGGATTTTGGCTTTTCTGGAATGAAGGCAGATTAGCTATCGAGTGGGTTTGGGCTGTCTTTCAGACAAGCCGTCCTGAGTGATGTCCCTCAGGGATCGGTACTCTGACCTTTACTGTTTGCATTGTATGTCCGTGAGCTTCCTGAGAAGCTGAAGCTACCATCCGTTATGTTTGCGGAGGGCATAAATTTTGGCATACAATGAGCGATTCTGTTTGACACACAGCTTTGCAGACGACTCTCAACAAGCTTTTGAAGTGGTCAGAATTGTGGCAGCCGCTAATCAATCTTACCAAGTGTTCGGTCCTGCGCATGGGATCAATCAATTCCACAACTCCTTACATACTTGGCGGCAATGTAGTACGTCGAGTGGCTGAACAAACCGACTTGGGTATCGTGCTATCCTCTGACGTCGAATCCAGCGAGAACTGGACAAATGCTATCTGCAAGTGCTTCCGAATGTTGTGGATGATCCACAGGTCGTTCGGCAACATAACAAGGGAAATGTTTGTTAGATTGTTCTCAGCCTTTGTCAGGCCATAGTTGGAGTACTGCGTGCAGGCCTGTCGTCCGTGGTTGGTCCGCGACAATTTGACAGTCGAACGTGTTCTGGGGGCTGGCACAAAGGTGGTACAAGGATTGAGGCATCTTTCGTATCCTGCTGGGCTGCTCAGGTTACAGATGTGTTTGCTGAACTATAGGTGCCTACGGGGACACCGGAATTTAACTTAACCTATATTGATCTCGTTAGGGCTGACTTTCCTTTATCACGCAGTGTCATCGACTCATGGAACGCACTATCCAGCGAAGTAGCATTAGCACCAACGGTGAAGGAGTTTGAACATCGGCTTGATGCCCTTGTGTTGCAGTCTCAGACCTTTCCGTTCGGTTGGTATCTGCTAAATCCATTACCTCGGCTTTTCACACCCATTCCCATTATCGTCTTATCCACACCTTCTCTCCTTTACTACAATTAACATTATTCTGTATTTTGATTCCACGCTCTCAGCCTTTATTCTGATTCGCGTGGCCGGCACGGCGGGGACTGCTAGTCCGGGCCGCGTGGTCATTGATTGATTGACCTTGAGGTTATTCGTTTTTATTAATTTGGCTCTTCTCGATTTCAAATCGCTCCCGCGAACTCAAGCCTGGTTCAGCGAGACGTAAACGAAGGAACACACATGCGAATTTTCCTATCGTTCCTGTCCAAATAAAAACTGAACATAATGTATGGAACGTGGGCATTACATTTTTGGACCAGGGTGTATTTTCGGTTGTTTCCTTTTAGCTCCATCAAGAAGTCGTAGCACCCCTATCAACTCCTGGACCAACGCCCCGCTCAAAAAGGAACACTTACGTGATTCATCCTATCGTTCCAGTCCCACATGCACTTGAACTTGAAACACGCCAAATGTACAGGTTACATAACTCATAGCAACAAGCCACTTACACTGCCTTCATTCCTTAACTATGCCATATATTGACACGACCCTTAACTTTCCCTTACCGTGTACATGACTTTACAACATCTAAAACTACGTGCGCAAGCATACACTGCCTGTAACAAGCAACATTCCGAGGAGACTAAGCGCGTGATACACTAATTGCTGTAATGTGCGTAACAAATGGGAAGCATTAGTAACCGTTGTTCGCATATTGATATGACCGTTGTGTCGGAATCCTGGCTTTCTCCTGACGACCTTACTACGATTTTAGAGGATTAACCTCCGTTTCATTCCAATAAGCCGCCTTTAAATAATCGCTCAAAAATGGTGTGTTTGTCCTCAAAAGCCATGCGAAAACCTTACGATTTCCAAGACCATATGCACGCTGGCATCGTTCAGATACCCTCTGGAAACAGTTCGGAAAATCTGCGGAAATCGTTTAGAAAGGCTCCAGAAATCGTTCTGAAAAGCTTTGGAATTCGTTCAGATACCCTCCGGAAAGCATTTAAAAAGGCTTCTGAAACTCTCAAGAAATTGTTAGGTGATATTGTGTCGGCAGGCACTCACAGGCACCTGTTCGCAAAATGCATATTCAGCACAAGTAGTACCCGAATATATATGCTCATCCTACCCCGCTGATTCCACGAAACTTATTGGTCCCCACTAATCTCGCACCAGGATGTTACTAGCACGCTAGCTGAAAGCACGCCGGCGTTTTTCTAATGGTGCATGTGTTACTTAAGCGAAAGCGAGGCAATCCTGCAGTGGCACAAGAAGTGAAGCCAAGGTGCAATATTCTTTGCACCCAGACCGCGATTAAAGGTACGCAAAAGCTTACAACATCCAGTAAAAGGGTTAACGACGTAGAAAAGAAGCAACTTTATATAGAAAAATAAATACAACCATAACCGTTTTAAGAGAACATCATTCTTCCATGCTTCTGTTAGGTCCACAAATTCTATTGCCTTAAAAGGAAGAATGAGTAGGCAGTTTATGTAACTGCTTACATCATCTGGACTACTGAGGGTGCCGTCGGATTTTCGTTGTGGGACATTGAGCCGTACGGTGCGCAACCATCTTTGTCAGTTTTTGATATCCGAAACGGTCACACCGACAGACCCAAAGGATTCAAGCAGCACAGCTGTAATGGATATACACCGATAACAAGTACAGCTTACAGTACATAACAGTATTAATCGTGGTCTTCCGAAAAGTGAAGACAATGTGCGCCTCGGAATAATTCATGCATGATGCTACACCGCGAGTCATCAACGCAGACATCCTGTTCCTGGCGGCCACGTGCAGCTTTTCCCCGTGAATGGTTTCCAAGTACTGCACCTAAGGAAATAATAGTTTTATTGTTGATATATAGATATAGATATAAGTATATTTGTAGACAAGCGCTAGATGCTGTTCCTGCGTGGGATCAGATCAAATTGTACATAACATCCATGCTCATGCATGGAGAAGAAATATCGTTAACAACTGCTTTTGATCATGTTTATCTTTTCGAACAGTAAAGCAGGGATAAATACAAACGTTTCGTAGGCCTCGACATATTTGAAGGCAGTAGTTTGGGTCTCCGTAACTTATGTACGAATTCTGCGCTTTTCACCGGCTACCGCTGCCAAACCTTGAGGTGCCTGATTTCATTAGTAAACGATCAATTAGAGGAAATTTGATCCATTTTCTTTGGTCACATCACCGCATCTCGAGCATCCATTAGTAGCGGGCTCATGGAAAGGAATAAGCAAGCCAAAATTAGATCGTAAAAGTGGAGGGTGGAAACAAAGGAAATAACAGTAGTGGCTAACAATTTAGCCTTTCTTAGAAAAGTGCGACGGAAAGGCCGGCCCACTTAAGTAGAGAAATACACTAATATTGGAAGATGGAGCCAAAATATAGCCCAGAAACAACATTCCAGAACCGGAAATCTGGCGCGAATTTCAACGTGCAAATCTCCAAACAGCGGAATCAGCTCCGTTTTGGAGCCGAACTGTTAACTAAAACGGGACAACAATGGGCGGTCTAGGACAAACCCTTGGCGTTGGTTACGACAAAGGTAAAATAATTAAGCTAGGTGCAGTGGTTATGAAGATATTTGCACTTTTAGCGGTCGGCGGCTTATAGCGCCATTTTCGAGCCTCCGCTAAATTCCCGTTCTGCTTTGGAAGCAGATACAGAACAAAGAAAGAAATAATACAAAAACGACTAGGCGTAAAAAGTTCCGAATATATGGCGTTGTAACTGGGAATGCCTTAGATAACGCGTAATTCGCTGCAGTAGCGAAGTATGACGCAGTGGGCCGAAAAGCATACTTTCTCAGTAAACGTAGTAAAATTTGGGAAAACAGACGGAAAGGTTTTAGGGAAATACTAGGTAGGCTGTAAGAATTATTATATAGGTAGAACAGCAGAGGATATGGAGTAGGTAGCCCACAATCAGAATGCGACCATGTGCGATTTTCAGATTATATTGGGAAGCAGAATCCATTGTGAATGTAGAATTCAACGTTTTTAATGCTCCGAAGTGGATGCGAAAATTATACCAAAGCCGCATGAGCTGAGTCCATATGGATAAGACAAGGGAACATAAAACTCATTTGCCCCGTCTGAAGTAGGATAACGTTACCAATTTATCTCTGCGTTGCTTTTCTCCCAGAGCAGCCTCAAATACCTGTAGCTACGAGAAAGAAGCAGTTGGTACAGGGAAATCCGATGTGGAGTTCGCAGTGACTGCCGTAAAGCTGCCGGCAAGCATTTTCCTCTTTCGCACACGCTTTTGAACAGGCTGTCCCAGCGTCGCTTCTTCTCTGCACGAGACGAAGCGTGCGTTTAGGAGACCTTCTAACTGTACCTAAGATGTACATGAGGATCATTTTAATGTCTGCCATCTCGGCATTCTGACTTCCTTGAATACGCGCACTTGTACCTGCGAGAGAGCAAAATTTTTGATATATACTTACCAAAGCTGACCTGTTGCATGCAGCTCGATATGGGTGGTGAATGGCTCACCGGTACTGGAATTGACGGCCTTGAGTAATAATTTTAAGAGATAACATACCTGGACGATGGTGCTTCCACCCAGGTTGGGGTATATGGGGTATTGGCTTGGTTTTGGGACCCGGCACCTCTGCTGTACAACTGCAAGGTGCCACGAGGCTTTGCACAATACATGCACAGACTGACGCAAGCGTTAGCACATGACGTATAAAGAGAGACTACTGTTATCCATGCGTTTGCATTCCGTAAATCCTGTCCACATCAACAATGACCGGAGTAAGTAGAATGGTTATCAGTGGAAACGGAATAAGTGATTGGAGTGCCAACTATGTATTTCCACCGAAAGGTTTCAACAGAGGAATGCTAACAATTCTGCGTCTCATCTTGAAACACAAACACTTGCAAACAAGCTGATCTACCGCAAACTTAGTCACAAGGTGCCCACTCGAAATGCAACATATATGCCGATAGATGAGGATTGCAGTCCACGGCTATGGAGGTCGTATAACTTTTCAAACAACCGGCATAATATTTAAACACTACCATCGTCCCTTTGATGCACAGATTGAAGTACACAAGGTTTGTTACCAACCACAAGTACGTTGTTTGGAAAACGGAGAGTACAATATGACCTTCGTTGTAACTGCTAGCTCATTGTTGCGAATAACAAATGTCATACCCAAAGTAGAAGATTCCTCGTAATGGAGTTCGGCAGGCTGCCCAGCCATCTTCATACACTTGCGCCGGAGTTGGGCCGTAGGATTAACACATTGTGTAGCATAGGCTTCAGCAAATGTATGTGAGACGCTAACCGGAACGCGAAGAAGTTATCTAATCATCCGTGTTGTTTAACATCCTGCAATACATGCTCTAGGGAATGAACGTTGTAAGTCATTTCCTCTGCGCCACATAAATGATAATACCTTTCACAAAAGCTTTCAATGCATCTTCTGCGATAGCTATGTGTTATGTCAAGGCGGGAGAGCCTATGGTGCGCTGAGGCTGGTGGTGGCTAGATCCTGACAGATTGTCTACCCACTGCTGCTACTGTTGTGCCATTAGCTCATGTCCTGGGCGCTTCCTCTTGGCGACCGCTTGGTGGGAGTTGGATTTCGCCCTTCTCCCTGCTAAGATCCAGGACACCAATCCGCATGAGTCGATGAACTGACCATGTGCTAGACCCACTGCCTATCGGGTGTTCATTTAATCGAAGGCTTTGGCTGAGGACCCGAATCGTTGTCCTGTCAGGAGTTGGCGCCCTGCCAGTATCCTTGTCCATCCTCTCCGGAGGTTAGGAAGTGGTCGATGGTCCTCTTCTCATAAAACTTAGCCATATGAGACAACTGGTCTACGGGTTATAAGCTCACTGCTTGATTGGCGTACAGCATGAGCGTCACACATTGTCTCTGACGGTGGGAGGGCACCTCGGGGTGTTCAATGGTTTGCTACTGCCCGCCTAAAGCCAGGCAGCCCCTGGTCAAATTGATGCAAACCCGCCAATACTTACCTGCGTCTGGCCGTGGTCGCAAGTGTATCCTACTACGGTCGCAAAATATATATAAAGCGTTTCAGTACCTCCAAACAGATCCCAATCTGTCTCTGCGATTACATTCCCGAGCTGGATCTGCTCCCCAGTGTCTTGTGGGTCAGGCTATTGAGCCAAAGGCTCCGGGTGGAGTCACTCAAGCAAACCTCAGAAGCACCACGACTATCTCGCGTGCGGTTGCCCACCAATGCAATACTATGCCTGTGCGCAAAGCACTCCGCATCGGGTCCTGAAACGTGAATCATCAGCATCGTCATCATCAGCATCAACAGCAGTACATCAACCAATTGAACTGATGCTTCGCTGCCATACAACCATGAAGACCCAGGAAATAAAGAATAAGAAGAGGGAGAGAGGGGGAATTACCTGAAAACCTTAATGCCCTAAGCAAACATTCAGGGTCAAGGCAACTACACCTTGCGAAGACAACATAATGTCACAAAAAGCTGGCTAGCGTGCAAAGCTAAGGCGGCATCGGCGAGACAGCTTCCTTGCGGCTTTCACTGCCACGCGTCATAATCAGCCATTACCCCGCAGATAACGACACCAAAAACACTTTAAACAGGCATTCCGATTAGGAGATGGCAGCAGACGCACCACTGGGTTCTACTGCGAGCCATGTCCTATAGTCTAGAGCCAAGCACAAAGCGCGTCACGTGGACTCCAGCCCGGAAGACGAGGCTGACCAACGGCACCCAATTTCGTCGTCAGTGACTTCATTTCCCGTTGCCAAGTCAACTTCTGTCCACCTCGAACCTAGCGCCACCCTACACCTGGCAGACTAAACAAGGCTCTCTTAGGTAAGCGGTGACCAGGCATACGTAGCACGTGCACAAGCCAAGGCAACTTATTCAGTGCTATCTGTTGTTCTAGGGGGTTAGCATGATTAGCACCACCTAGTACTCGCATACGCACATAATCGTTGCGGACACGCTGGTGTCATCCGACACCAGCTATGCTTCACAAACAACGATGAGCAAGGACTTGAAGGCGCCTCAGGTCTTCAGGCCGAAGGGGGCAAGTCTCACTACCATAGAGCAGAACGGCCCTCACTGTTGCCTTGTATACACAGCCTTTCAGACAAAGTGAGACTCCGTTCTGTCGCCAAAGATGCCGCAGGTTCAAGAAGGTAGCTCTGGCATTTACAATGCGTGAGCTGACGTCTGTTTCTAAGCGCCCAGCATTGCTGATGCAGCTGCCAACATAAGTGAAATGATCAACCACCTCGAGTTCCTCGTTAGCAAGCGTCTAGGAGGCATCAAGCGGGCTGGTGGTCCTGCAGCAACACTTTGCACTTTGAAGGTGCGACGTGCATACCAAATAATGGGACCAAACTGGACAGGCTATTCAGGGTTGATTGTGCCGCCCCAACATCGTCGAAAAGCAAGACAATATCGTCCGCATAAGCTCGATCAACTAACCTTTCACCAGGCAGCACTTCAACGCCTACATCGTGAGATTCTGCAAGTAAACACTCTATGATTGAATTCACGACGACACTGAACAAAAATAGGGAAATCGGACAACCCTGACGAACACCACTTGTGGTCGGAAAGCTATTCGATAGGACGCCGTAGACCCTGACGCGGCCTGTAATGTGCGAGTATAGAGCACGAAGGAGGTTCATATATTTCGTGGGAATACATTTCCGCGCAAGTATTTCGAACAGAATCGATCGATCGATTGAATCGAAAGCACTCTTGAAATTGAGGAACACAGCTATTGTCGGTCTGCGGTATGTGTGGCGCTGCTCTTGCACCTGCCGCAAAGTAAATATATGGCCTATACAGCCACGCCCTGGGCGGAAAACGGCCTTCTCTTTCCTAATCCGAGATTCCCCTTCCGCGGTGAGGCGACGAACGAAAATCGAGGCCAATACCTTTGTCACAACTGGCGTTAGGCTAATAACCCTGGTTAGAACAGTCTGTGTAACTGCCCTTCTTGTATATTGCCACTATAATCGATTCGCTCCATTTAGTCGGGACACTATTCCTTCCATATACATTCGAATAAGAAGGTCAGTGCTTTGCAGAGGACCTCACCTCCATCCTTAAAGAGTGCAGTTAGGAGGGAATCCGGGCCAGCGGCACGAAAACGATTGACGTTCGTGATTGCGTTTCGGACCTCGGCCTCCGACGGAGGCTCTAAACTAACCGTCCATGGCTCCTCCTGCATCGCCTGAGTAGGAAGAGGTCCGGAAGCAGGAGGCCTGCTGAACCGATCTTGAAAGTGTTCCGCCCAACGAGCCATACGGCGCTCCTTATTGTGTATCAGTGCACCCGTGCTGTCTCTGTTATTGGCTCACTGACGCCTGGTTTTCTGGGACCAGTGGTGCGGATTAGCTGGAAGAGCTTGTGGTAATTGCCTACTGCTCCCGCCTCCTCCATTTCTTGAGCCCTACTTGTCTACCAGGCTTCCTTGTCAGCATGTCGGCTCTGCTTTATTCCACGCCTGACAGCCCGTCTGGTCACGTTGTGTTCAGAGCCAGCCGGGAGGTGTCTTCTACATTCCAACAGGTTCACCGACCTCTCGGATAGCCAGTGACTGGTGCGGTGACGGTGGATAGTGCCACATGCAGATGCTCCTGCGTCGTGCATAGCGGCCGGGATCCTATTCCACTGAAGCTCAGTGTCATTAGGACAAGACAGCGAAAGTTCGGTATACAGTGCTTCTTGATATGCTTGCATGACCGAGGATTGGGACAATTTCTCATTTGCCAATCGTAGGGGACACTTGATGCGCTCCCCGGTAAAATTCATAGAAAAATGACAGCGTACCAATGCTTGATCAGAGTCGACACAGGTATTCCAGTACGAGCGGCAACCTAGAATGGAACCACGCCACCTGTAACTTATGGCTATGTGGTCAATTTGGGTACATCGCTGGCCAGCTACAGGAGGACGCCAAGTGGCACTTCGGCGCCCACAGTGTCAAAAAGCAGTGCTAATAAGTAACAACTGGTGCTCCGCACACAGTTGCAGCAGACGCTCAACGTTGTCAGTCCGATCAGAGTTATTTCCACCATTACCACCCAGCTGAACTTCTGAAAAGCTCAGACGCCCTACTTGTGCGTTCATATCCCCTGCGAGCACTATTATATCTGAGCTAGTAGCGCTGCGTAGTAACGCGTTCAGTTCGTGATAGAATGTGTCCTTGACAGCATTAGAACTGCGGCCGGTGGGAGCATAAGCGGAAATCACGAACAAACAGCGTCTTTACTACTTCGTGAATCAACCTTAGCTGATGTCGTCAAACGGGCTGCACATAAACGGCTGTTCATCGGAAGCCAATCAACCAACGATGACCCAGCCTTGGAGCTTATAATGATACCTACAATAGCTTGACCCGTGAGTGCCGCATCGGCGCCTCCGGATGCGTGCAACAAATAACGAGAGGATAAGCCGGGTGCAGTCAATTCAATAACCCCGTTAGGGTCATTGATCCTAGTTTCGGACACACAACACACATCAGTACCCAGTGTGTCCAAGGTGCGTGCGAGTGCAGCCTGTTGACCTGTTTGTCTTAGAGTGCGAACGTTGAAGGTCGCCATGGGAACGGGACAGCATGGCCTTATAAGGGACTTTTGCCAATAGGCGTCCGATAGGTGCTGTGGGATGGTGGCTGCAAATGGTTCTACTCCAGTGGCAATTCGGTTGCTGTAAGTTAAGCCGGGAATTATAGAAGGAAGGTTAGAAATAAGGGTCGGGATGGGAGTAAGAAAAGGTGGAAAAGAAAGAAGGGAGGCGCCAGCAGTAGCATGTTATCGCTTATCCGCCCTTCTGTATGCAACAGATAAGGCGACCCTTGATAATCTGCGCGGCGGCCGATGCAGGATGAAGTTTATGTTTGAAGGAAATGTCATGGTTGTATGTGGGCTGAGATACTGCCAGGGCGCCCAGACATAGACAGGAGGACGATTAGGGTCCTCATCCGAAGCCTTTGGCTCAAAAGCCTGTACGCAAGGCAGCGGAGCGGCAGTGAGTTAGTTTTACAGAAATGGACGCCATCCCATTTCAAACCCCCAACCTGGAGGACCACGAGACTGAGTTTGTCTGACCTCTCACCATTGACCAACCTGGTAGGAGTAGCTGTCAAGGTGCCCGGAGGCATCACCCAGTATTGCTCAATGGGTCAATGAGGTACGCAAACCGTCGCACCACGTTAAGATGCAGTCTCGTTGCGCACAGTACTGGACCGGAACTCCAGCGAGCGCCCGGAGCGACGCACTGCACCCTTCGCAATGGAATTGGCGCGCTACAACATCGATATTGCGGCGCTCAGTGATACCCGGCTCGATGAGCAAGGTAAATTGCATGCAGCAGGTACTGGCTACACATTCTACTAAGTAGGCAACGCCGCCTTAGCACCACGTGAACATAGGGTCGGATTTGCAATATCCCATCGCATCCATGGCCAGCTGGTGGGTGAACGAACAGGCACCAGCGCTCGACTGATGACTGTTCGCCTACGACTCGGAAGAGGTAAGTTTGCTACCTTTATAAGCACTTACGGTCCGACCACGTGTTACCTGATGACACGCGTGATCAATTTTACACTGAGCTATCCTCCGTGATGCTGTCTGTACCGAGCAGCGATCGACTATTTCTGCTGGGAGATTTCAACGCGTGCGTTGGGCGTGATGCATCGGTGTGGACAGATGTTATCGGTCCGCTTGGCATTGGTTCAGCGAATGCGAACGGTGACAGGCTGCTCTCACTGTGTGCTACTCCCGGCCTAACAATCATGAACACTCGGTTTGCACTGAGTGCGAGTGATGTAGCAACTTGGACGCACGCACGTAGTGGTCACGCTCGCCTGATCGACTATGTCATCGTACGTTAGCATGATATGTTTGAAGTGCGCGTGACACGTGTACTGCGTGGAGCTGAGTGTGACACCGATTACAAATTGGTTCGGGCCAAACTGTACATATATTTTCGTAAATCTATGTATTGCACTCCCGCCGTGAACCGGCGTCAATTTAACATTCTCTCTCTCGGTACTGTGGCAAAATCTACTGAACTGGAGAAGGCAATGGCTGCACGCCTGTGTGAGGTTGACTGCATAGTCACAGCGGGCGACCTGTGGCACCACATTCGCGACCAGGTGACAGCTGTTGCCGAGGAGACCATCGGGCGCGCAAACCGTAAGCTGCCTGATTGGTTTGATGGCAACAGTGCGACGATCGGCGCATTGGTGTCGGAGAAGAATGCAGCATTTACTGCACATGTTGCAGACCCCAGTGACTTGGGGAAGAATCGTCAGTTTCGTAAACTTCGACGGCGACTGACCCGAGAGCTCGTTGCATAAAAAATGCATGGTGGACGGAGAAGGCGAAACAGATGGAGTGCTACGCCGAACGCCGCCAACACAAGGAATTCTTTGACTCCTTGAAGCCGGCGTATTGACAAAGACGAGCCGCTGAGGACACTGATCGATGCTAGTTCAGGTGCTACCTGCAGACATAATGCAGATCTGGCGAAAGCACTTTGACTGTCTCTTAAGCAAACTTTCAGAGATCGACTGGCCTACATTGAATGGCCTGAAACAGTACGATGTGAAAGCGAATCTGGCGGACACGCCGACACTGGATGAGACGCAGAGGGCACTTGCTCAGCTGCGAAACGGCAAGTGTGCTGGGTCTGGCGGGGTCCCGCCTGAAGTATTAAAACACGACGGACCCGCGTTGTTGACTGCGCTGCACCACTTGGTGCAACGTGTATGGACTGAGGAGGAGGTGCCTCCTGAGCTGAAGGATGCCCTTGCGCTACCAATGTACAAGGGCAAAAAGAGCAAGCAATGTTGCACGAATTATGGTGGCGTCAACTTGTTGAGCTGTGTGGGCAAGGTGATTGCCGGAATCCTGTTCAACCGCTTCGTCAGACAGGTTGTGGAATCTAACGTGGCGGAAGAGCAGTGTAGATTCCGTTCTGGTCGCGGCACTGTATATATGGTGTTTGCGGTTCGTCAGTTGCAAGAGAAGTGCCGAGAACGGCACCAGCCATTGTACTCGCTTTTTGTTGATTTCACCAAGGCATTTGGTGCGGTGAACCGCGAGGCACTGTGGCTGGTGTTGGGTAAGGTTGGTTGCCCGCGTGAGTTTGTAAGTTTAATTGAATGTCTGCACAGGGGTATGCGAGCGAGGGTGTAGCTGAGTGGAGAGACCTCGGATGACTTTGCAGTTGTCTCTGGTGTGAAGCAAGACTGTGGCTTAGCTCCGCTTTTTAATATATATCTTCATAAATGTTGTCCTTCGCTTTTGATGCCGCATGTGCTTACGCGGTTCGTGTGGAGCACCGGATTGATGGTGGGTTGCTGAACATCCGCGGTTTCGGTGCGAGAACTCTAGTCTGTGAGACAACTATCAGTATGTTGCTGTTTGCTGACGAATGTGCGTTGTTTTCACAGCGCAGATGAGTTGCAGCATATAACTAGTGCTCTGGCTTCGACAGCGGACAAATTCGTGCTTACCATCAACGGAAGCAAAACTGTCTATCTCTTTCAGTCTTCACCGGAGGTGCAATCTGAAATATTGCTGCGAAACAGCATTGGTGCTGAAGCGTTGGAACCCACATCCCGCTTCTGCTACCTTGGTATTGTGATGACAACCGATCAGCAGTTACACAGTGAGCTGCGTATCCGCGTCCCGAAAGCAGCGACGGCTTTCGGGCAGCTTGAGTACGGAGTGGGGAACAACCAGCAGCTTGCCATTGGCCCGAAGCTGATGGTGTACAAATCCATGGTGCTGTCCGTTCTTCTGTACGGCAGTGAAACGTGGACGATGTACCGGAGGGATGTGCGATATCTCGAGCAGTTCCATCAGCAGTGTCTGCGACGAATTTTACGCATCAGTTGGGTCGACAGAGTTGCGGACACGGAGGTGCTGCGCGAAAGTGGAATGCATGCAGTGGACTGCGTACTTTTACTGAGACACTTAAGGTAGCTAGGTCATGTGTGGCGTATGGATTCAACGCGGATACCGAAACATGCCTGGTTTGGTGTGTCGCGACAAATTCCAGAATATACTATTTATTTATTTATTTAACTCTTAGATCGTCAGCTGAGTATTGGGAAGCGGCATGTGGGGAAACCAAAGTAACTTTAACAGGACAACAGCAAAGTGAGCCTCTCACGTTCTGATCTTGATTGCAGGTCATGGGAAGCAAAGGCAGTTGATCGGCGTGCATGGCGTGATCCAATCACGAAGGCAGTTGCCGCAGTACGGAAAAAAGTCCTCATGCATGCAGAAGAATCAGCAATTGCGGAAGCGGCGGGCACAGATGGGTTGTATTCCATGGACATCGAGCGCATCGTGCTGTAGCACACGCAGTCGCTAGTGCCTGAGTCAGGCAGGTCTAGTGAGCCATGAGCGATACCACTCGAGACCACTACCGATGCGAAGACGGGCCCTGCAGAGAACGTAGGCAGCACCGGCGCAGCGTTTGTAGGTACGCTGCATTGGATTTACTAACAGCGTGCCTGCATGCTAAGTCTATTTATTCCAGGTGGTGGGTTTATAATTTTGTCCTAATGCTTTTCTTTCCAATATAAATGCCTACCTGTACTCTCTTCTATACACGTGCAAACGTCGCTTAAGCCACTTGTGGTTATTTCGATAAAATTTTCGTGTTTGTGGCATTTCCGTAAAATAAACTACCAGACCTGGTGAATGTACCTCGTATTCGTTGGTAGACAACTTATTTCTTACGCCCAGTAATTTAAGAGTTAGTTCACCTTTTCCTTACGCGCTACCCGAATTATTTTCTTGGTTATCTTCCTCTCATATGATTGACTGTTGTTTCCTATTCCCGGTGTGGCTGCGCTTGATGTGCATGTTGACAGGGTGCCTACCTGTCTATTAACCACTACCTCGTCCATACTGGCTCCAGGAGACAGTCGGTCGTTGCTGGAGGGACGGGGTGCACGGTCTTGTGGCCGTGTTAGGATCAAAGAGTGGTTCCATGCACTCAGTGTGTAGCGGACTACGGTCCAGTCACCGCCTTTTGTGCGAGTGATTCCTCAAATTCAGCGTGCTTGTTTTTACCTGTGAAGGGGTGTGGGCCGGCTCCGTTGATGAAACGTAGCTCCCGTCCACATGCCTCCCGGTCTTATTCCTTTAGGTTTACGCTGGATATGGAGTGTGGCGATGGAGCTGTGGGTGGTGCAGCGCAAGCCACCCATGGTCCCTCTGTAGGCGCAGTCGTCCTGTGGCTGGCCACAGTGACAGGCAAATCCGAAACCGGATGTCACCAACCATATATGTATGTATATATATATATATATCAGTAACTGGAACATTCCCATTTAGTCATCCAGAACAAGGTACCGAAGGTAAACAATTGTATATAGTTATGCACGTATCTCTTGAGAGGATTGGACATGGTTACACACACTCTCTTACCTAACGATTTACAATGATTCCGCTTATTATTTCACTTGCACTTCTACCGCAACAATAGCTTACCTTACTGCAACCTAATAGGTGCTTACAAAATACATCCTAAATATGGACCCTTATAGGATTCGCATTATTAACTATACGTACTGTATGACTAGTTAATACCAGTCCGATACGGTGCGCAAAATAATTCGCGGATAGCAGAATGCACTTGGAGCCGGACACAGCGCACTCTATTCGATGGGCTACAAGAAGACGTGGACGGATGAAGCGAGAGAAGAGTAAACCCATGAGCGCGGGAAATTACAAGGCAGTCGGGTGTCGAGTTGATTGTAAGGAAGCTTAAAAATACGAAGGAATAATGTACAATCGGCCAACAATTAAATTGTACATGAAAGATAAGTTATCTTTTTGGACGCTACGGTGCGCTTTATAGAAGGCTGAACATAGAAAGCATTCGATTTCAAAATGACGGTTGAATCAAGGTTCGTAAGGCAAAATCGTCCCGGGTACAAACGTGCGACCGTTCGTGTAAATCGGGGTTGGCCGGAAGCCGGAGTCGGTTGTGCCGTTTTTGATTTGTTATTTATGGTTTGCAGGGCAGGGGCCTTTCGTCGAGCCGTTGGAGCGGGCTTGTCGGACTACAAAAACTGGATAGCCCAGAGAAAGGCCGGCAGGACCTCAACCCCCGTTGCTGCCAAGCGGTACGCTTGGGGACGGTCTCTCACACCGCCTAAACCCCGCCCCGAGCCAGGACGACCCTCGTCCCACGGAGAAACGATCATTGACCCACGAAGAAACGACCGTCGTCCCACGGAGGAGCGACCCTCGTCCCGCGAAGAAGCGACACACGTCCCGCGAAGAAGCGACACACGTCCCGCGGAGAAACGACCAGCGTTCGCGTCAGGGTCCTCGAAAACGTTCCTCGTGTGGGCCAGTCGATCGAAGGGGAGGGTTGTGGCATGTAGAGGCAAGAAAATACAAAAGAATACGTGCAGAAAACGCTAGAAGAAAGGAACGAATGACCTGCTTGTTTAAAGCTTTGTTGTTTTTGAATATTTTTTAGAAAAAGGATTTTTGGTTTTTGATTTTTTGTGTTTTCAAAACGTTAAGCGACCAAATACAGAACAAATATATTCAATATCTACAAATTTAAACGTAGTTACACTGTACATAGTCGGCGAAACGAACGGGCTTACGCACCTCCCGAACACGACGATTGGTCGTGGGGGCGGCAAGCTAGATTCGGGAAAAGTCGGGACGGCTGAAGCTTGTAGATCAAGAGGGTGGTCTGCTTGTACTTCATAAGGATGTTGAAAGCTGGTGCGGTGTGTTGTGACGCCGCACGAAGCACTACTAGACGAACTAGGCGAGGTGGTTCCTTCCATAAATTCGGGTTTTAGACGGTCGATGGTGACAACTTTGCGTCGACCACCGTGGCCATTTGTGTACGCCTTACTCGCACGATGTAGTGCTTTGAAAGGTCCTATGTAAGGCGACGGTAGAGGCTGTCAAACACCGGTTGCGCGAAGAAGGACGTGTGAACGCGTAGACAGCTTCTCAGACATTACACTGGTGTCTTCGGCGATCGAGGAGCGGGTGGATGTAGCTCACGCATCTGGTGAGCCAAGCCATCGGTGTAACTTCCGTGGTCAAGAATGGAAGTACATGGGGCTGGTGCTGCCAGCTGTCCGGGCAACTGCAGTGTGCAACCGTACACTAGCTGCGCTGGTGCGGCGTCGAAATCGGTTTTAACTGTGTTCCTTAAGCCTAGGAGAACGAGGGGAGGCGTTTCAGACCAGGAAAGGTCTGCTTGCGGATGTAGTGCTGCCTTCAACTGGCGGTGGAGACACTCCACCATGCCGTTAGCGGCCGGATGATACGCCGTCGCCTGAACGTGGCGACAGCATAAATCCTTAAGCAACGTGGCAAAGGTCGACGAGAAATGTGACCCTCGATCGGTCGTCACGATGGCGGGACAGCCGTATTGAGTTACCCAGCGCTCCAGAAAAGCTTTCGCTACCGTTTCCGAGGAGCAATTTGGGATAGGGACGGCCTCAGGCCACCTAGTAAATCGATCGATACGGGTCAGTAGATAAACATAGCCTTTGGAAGGCGGCAGAGGACCTACGATGTCGACGTGCACATGATGAAAACATGCGTCTGGCGTCGGAAACGTGCCTAATAGGCCTCTCGTGTGCATGTGCCTCGGGCGTTGACACGTAAGGCAAGCAGCTGCTCAATTACGGACGTCCCGATTAACATTGTGCCACACGAAACGTGCGTTTACGAGTATAACCGATGCACGAACGCCCGGATGAGACAAGCCGTGCAACGTGTCGAACACGGTCTGCCGAAACTCGCGTGGGACGACTGGGTGCGACGTGCCAAGAGATAAATCGTAAAGGATAGTGCCGTCTGATAATGTCAGCGGAACGGGGCGTATGTCCAATGAATAAATAACTAAATACCTAGTTTATTCTCGTCATTGCGAAGCAAAACCATCGAGGGCGTGAGCATGGTATTACAGACATGTATAATCGGCAATGGCACAAATTAGTACATTTTGACCAATAGCATGGGAATTTATGTGTGTTGATATGTAAAACTATGTTAAACTGTATTTGGAAGGTGACAGGTTGTGTAAGTAGGTATAGGTGACTGTGTGTGCATTTGTGAGTTGTGTTTGCCTTCAAAGAAGGAATCAATGGAACGCTTTGAATCGGATGACGTTCGTGGTGTGTGAATGATCCTCCGGAAATGGGAAGTGGCAGTGACTTTATTTAGTGGCGAGTCACATCCGCCACGCCACGGTGTTGTTCAACGGATACTTGTGGTTTTTATAAGGAGAACGCTTGCTAGGCGAAATCCCATCACATCGTAGAACACTGCCGCCGAACCATTTGCTAGAACGAGATTTACACGAAACACCCAGCTGGCACCACGAGGTTGTTGTTCGGCTAGTCAGCCATGGAAACATGCGTAGTAGATCAACCTCAGGATCGTTGAGTTGCGCTGTGGCCATGGCTGTCAAGTCGATAGCAGTGCCAGCGCCAGCGGAAATAGCTTGGAGGCGGGAAGTGTATCGGCGACGGCGTTGTGCACACCTGAGACTTGCCGTATATCGGTCTTAAACTGAGCGATATAGTCAAGGTGGCGCGACTCTAGGAGAGTATGGGTCGGTAGTAGAGCTGAGCACTTAAGTCAGGGGTTTGTGGTCGGTGAAGACGAAAACGAAGCGGCCTTCTAGGCTGTGTCGAAAGTGACGTATCGCTAGCTATACGGCTAGTAGTTCTCTACCGAACGTGCTGTAGCGAGATTCAGTAGATTGTAGGCGTTTGAAAAAAAAGCTCAGGGCTGCCACGTGTCGGGTACCCGTTGCTGCAATTCAACGCCGACTGCCACGTCCGAAGCGTCAGTACTGAGGGACAGTGGAGCGGCCGGATCGTGATGCGCTATAGGAGCTATGTTGGCGACAGTCTTTTTCAGCGACTTAGAAGCAGCGCGTGCTGCGGCAGGAAATTCGAATTTCTTGAGTTTCCCTCGGAGATGTTCCTTGAGGGATTGCATCAGCGAGACGCAGCTGGGTATAAACCGTCGGTAAAAGTTGTTAAGCCCATTAAAACGCCTGAGATCTTTGAAAGAATGAGGCTCGGGGTGGTCCATGATGGCTTGAATTTTATCGTGCAGTTACATGAGGCCTGCAGAGGAGATAAGATAACCGAGGAAGCTTACTGAGTCGAGACCAAACAAACACTTTCCTGCGTTGATCGTCCCCCGTGTTGAGATAAACGATCAAACAGTGTTCGTACGTGGTGCAAGTGCCCTGCTCGTGAAGAGCTCGCGATTAAAATGTCGTCGAGATAAGCATAAGCGAAGTCTAAGCCTCGACAAACTTGGTCGATGATGTGCTGAAACGTTGGCGCGGCATTCTTTAGATCAAATGGCATGCGCAGTAACTGGAACAAACCAAATAAATAAATAAATAAATAATAAATAGTTTATTCTCAGTTTCATAGAGACATACCAACGCAGGCATGATCAAGGTTTAAAAACAGATATGTATCACGACGATATATCGGGTTCCATCGCGTGTAGTTGAAACAGTGTCGGGAAGAGTTAATATGTGAGTTTAGCCGACTTGCCAGTATGTAGTTTTGGGCAGTGACTTTATTCAGTGGCGAGTCACATCCGCCACGTCGCAGTGTTGTTAAACAGACGTCTGTGGCTTTTTATAGGGAGAACGCTTGCCTGGCGAAAACCCACCACGTCCTGCAACACTTCCGTAAAGCATTTTGAACATTAATGTTGAACTGGCAAAGCCGCTTGACGACTGGTTTTACCTTCGGTTTTTCGCAGAGTACTGGCTTCAATTTTCTCTGCTAGTCGGACAGGTAATTTGATCGGGGTCGCTATTGTTTTTGAGGTCGGAGGAGGAGAGGGACATCGTGATTATTCAACTTACTGTAAGTCCAGGTAAGCAAAAGTTCAACTTTTCCGCTGTCCAGATTTTTCGGATGTATAATGTATGGGAGTATGAGGATATGTCCAGTTCTTCATACTGGACAAGGGTTATGGTGATTGTAGTTCGGTCCTTTCGGAGTTCTACCATGCTCCAGGTAAGTCCATGTGGGTTGTTGTGTCCGTCTTGGGCTAAAACTGTTCCTCAGTCCAATCCCAGATCTCCAAGAAGTCCCGGACCTCAGAGAAAAGGGAAGTGAGGGATAACCGAGAGAAGACCGCAAGAACAGGCACGGAGTTGAACATTGTTAATGTCTTGTGTTATAACATTTGGGCTTGAGACAAAAGCATGTACACTGTGCAACAATAATTATGCTGAAAATGTCTTTTGAATATCCTATAGAATCATTAGCCGTATGGGTGGATTGCTAACGCCTGCGCAGAGACAAGATCGTTCTACCACTAAGCAAAGTACGAAGTATCCGTTTAGTAGGAGCCAATAATTGCGTAGGGATAGAGCAAGGAGAGTTAGAATAATGGTAGTGATTGTCAGGTGCATGAACAGCACGTAGTTAGCGTAATCCGTGAGGGAGCGCATAATAAGCGAAAATACATAGGTTGCCGCGACAGTCCTAAAGATTAACTGGTGGCAGGGCAGCGGGAGGATTGGATGCAGATATTCTAGAGGAATAAAGGTTTCGGTGTGGCTCTCTCCTATCCCTGCACTCCACGACCGACGGTTTCGTCTTGATTTAGACTCATCAGGTAGAGATAGCTGAGCTAGGAGTGGAACCCGAGGCATAGTGCTTGGCGGCTATCGCCATGATCACTAGGCCATTGAGTTCCGCGAGCAGGAATAAAGGTTATTGTGATACGGAGTGGCTCCTAACAAGCATTAAATCATCGCATATGCATGGGGCCAATGGCCACTAGCTACTTCTGAACAGAGATGCCGAATTTATGACGACCGACAGATGGTGGGGCTAGGAGAGATTAATTGGCCAGATGTAGCCATTCCAATCAGACGCTTGGTCACTGGCGTATGCCTATAGGGACGTTGAGTGTATCAACAGGCCAGTGAAGGTAAGTGATGGTTCAAGTGATAGGTCAACAGACTAGCTGAGCTGTGACGCAAACAATCCAAGAGAATGAACATTGTAAGAAGGAAGCTAGCTCCGGATAGCCGCAAAGTTAAGTGGAAGCTTTGGTGACTAGCGGTTGCTAAGCAGAGATATTGACTCTAGAAAATAATGTATCAGTGGCTGTTGAAGCCATATCATTAAGACGTTTGATCACTACTGGATACCTACAGTTTCAATGAAGAAATCAGCATACAAACGAAGATTAGAGAAACAAACGTCAGAAGAAAATGAAGGCTGGAAAGTCAAGGAGTGGATCCTTGCAAGCTACATGGAGCCAACAATGGCTAGCTGCTATCAAGAAGAGTTGATGGAGTCGTCACGACAGTTTTAGTGATGTCCGCTTCGGCTACCGGAATTTGGTTGTATGCGCTGACCAAGTCGATTTTTCTGAAGATATTTTTACCCGCCAGATTGACGGTGAGATCCACTGTGTGGGATCGGGTAGCGATCAGGCGTGGTAACCGGATACAAGGCTGGCCAGCCGAACAATTTCTTCGTGGTGCCAGCTGGGTGGTTCGGGTTTAACCCGTTCCAGCAAATAGTTCGGCGGCAGTGTTCCAGGACGTGGTGGGTTTACGCCCGGCAAGCGTTCTCCCCATAAAAAGCCACAAATGTCTGCTTATCAACACTGTGACGTGGCGGATGTGACTCGCCACAAAATAGTCACTGGCCCGAGGACATCCGAAAAATGGTATCCAACCCACGGACGTCAATCGCTTATTCTCACATTAATACCGAAAACAAACAGTCAAAAATTCTGCGGCCCATTCAAAAATACAAGCTGCATTCATAGACAATTACATACATATAAACACCCATACACTTACCTTCACTGTTATGCCAAACATGTACTCTTTTTACATTTTTATCACACTATGTTAGCTAAACATGATCATGCCTGTACAGATGTGCCTCGCATTGTCGAGAATAAAAGTTTATTTATTTATTTATTTATTTATTTATAGTCGCCGCAAGGACGCCAGTCCCCATGACCTTCTTTGGGACCATGTGCAGAGGCGACGTCCATGGGCTGTTGGACGGCCGGACGATACCGAGCTGAAGCATGTAGTCGAATTCAGCTCGTGCTGCACGTAGTTTGTCAGGAGCAAGCCGTCTTGGTCGTGCGCTAACTGGCTGACCACGCGTGACTAGGTGATGAGCGACCTCAGTCGTGACTCACGGAAGCTCTGCAGCTGGTCGTAACAGTCGCGGGTATTCAGAGAGTAGGTTCGAATAATCTGACGGTATATCGGCGATTCGAAAAACTTGACTGAGTATCGGGGCGTCCGTACGAAGGACTTCGACCAATAGTTTAGTACGATCATCTACAGTCTGTGGCGAGCAGCATCAACAAGCAACAAAAAATGTCGGACCAAGTAGTTACCGATAATTGCGAAGGGTACAGACGCAACCGTGAAGACACAGTGAAAATCGGCGAACATTGAGGCCTATGTTCATCACGCGCTGATCGAATGAAGCTATCGGAAAAACCTTGGCCGCACGCAAATTGTACGCAGGCTCTCAGTGCTTGGCGTTAGCGGTCGATGGGACGACGCTGACTTCCGCTCCCTTGTGGATGAAGAATTTGATGGAAGAATGTCGATCCTTAAAGTAAAACAGGCAAGTTGCTTGAGTATTGACGGATTCGTTGGTCTTGCCAGTATGCGGGCTATTCGCTTTCCCTGAAGCGGCTGGGTCGTGTCTAATGCATGGAGTACGACAACGTCTAACTCTTCCACCGATTTGGCAGTGATACCAACATACGTGTTAGACAGGTTCGGTATTATCTGACCGAATGTGCAGGGAAAATGTTGCGCTTTCGTGTCAAAAGAGACGTAATCGATGCAGGCACAGACGAGCAGCAATGAACGGTAGTCAAAACTTGGCAAGCATCTGACCGTGGCACGTGCTGCTTTAAAGCTTGCATTGCTGCTATCCTGCTGCGAAGTTGCGCAATTTCCTCGTCTTTAGGGTCAGCTTGGCCTGATGACTGGGAGCAAATATAAATAAATAAATAAATAAATAAATATTTTATTCTCCACTATGCGAGGCACGCTCATGGAGGCATGATCAGATATGTAAAACGGTACAAACATTATAATGCAATTGGAACAGTAACGCAGAAAATTGTTCATATATCCATGATTGGAACTGTACAATGTTGAAAATGGGAAACAATAAGTTGGCTGTCATGAGATACGGGACCTCAACTAATAGGAGATTGAGAAACCTGAATGATCCACTGAAAGGTAATGGAAGAGCCCGCACACAAGGAAGGAAAAGGGCAACGTATGGTAGGATGTAAAACGACAACAGTATATACAGATGTAGAAGTCCCAGTGTAACGATCCTATGTAGAATTGTGACGCTAGTTGACCTGCCAGTGTAAAGTTATGGGCTGTGACTTTATTCGGTGGCGAGTCACATACGCCACGTTGCAGTGTCGATTTTCATCGGTGAGAATACGTTACGGGAGCAACTGGTAGTCTGCTGCGGAAAACGTTCGAACACAGCGTCTGCCTTGGTAGCTAATTCTTTCAGGGGTGTATCTATAAACATGGACAACATTACCCGCAATGGCTCGGAGAGACGTGCCAACCAGAGCTCCTTTATCCCTTCTTCGCTCAAGAATAAGGGACCAGCTATGCGCCGAAGTTCGCGGAGCAACTCCGACGGCTTGCGATCTCCAAGCTTGAGACCATTGAGCTGTGCAAACCGAGTTCGTGCGCTGGGCCGCAACTCTTTAAAATCGCTTGCTTCATTGTTTCATACTTTGCCTCATTCCATGGGCAGAGTAGTATGTCCTCAACCAGCGTCACAACCGACAAAGGAAGGAGTGGGACGAGCTGATTCTACCTTGGACGGTCCGCCGTTATGCCCTTATTTTCTTGTTTGATCCCGAATATCTTAAACCAAACTTCTGGACTGTGTTCCATGAAACTTGGAACATCCAAAGTAAGCATGGTTACGCTGTGAAACAACTCAGATGCCACTCTCTAAATGCGAGTCGAAAGATAAAGAATGCACAAAATATGATAAAATTACTAAAATTACGCAAGAAACAAATAAATACAGGTATATAGTCGAGAAAAAGGAACAAACTCATCAAAAAATACAAACAAGGAAAAATTGTTGAATTCGTGCGTGTGAATCGGGGTCACCAATTGGTAGGACTAGTTAATACTAGTCCGAGACGGTGCGCGTAAGTAAGCGCAGATATCAGGAGGCACTTGGAGTCGGACACAGTGGACTCTATTTGATGGGCTACAAAAAGACGTGGACGGATGAAGCGAGAGAAGAACGAACACGTGAGCGCAGGAACTTTCAAGGCGGTCGAGTGTCGAGCCGATTGTAAGGAAGATTAAAATACGAAGGAATAACGTACGATCGGCCAACGATTAAATTGTACGTAAAAGATAGTAGTTATCTTGTTGGGCGCATCAGTCCTAGCAATTATTTCATTGTGCAGCAACCTAGAGCTGCTTTCATTAAGCAAATTAACACCTATTGTTTCTTTTTTAATCACTTGCATACGGTTACAAATTAACTTTTCACATTTTTGCCGCTTCTCAATTAAGCATGTTACAGTATAGTATCCAGCTTTTTAGAGTTCCTGACTTCATTATGTACACCGTTCGCAATAATTGACCCCATTAAAACCCATACATTTAGTGAACGCAGAACCCAGTTTTCCTGATGATCGACACCCGTATTCGAAAAACCGCGGTTGGCGACCTCGGCCATCCCGATTTTTGTGGGTGCGTGCGGGATGGGTAGGCTTCGCGTGCTAAAGAGCTGATAGACCCGATTACCAGACAGGAGGGATAATACTCTTGCTTATAAAGTGTCAGTATGAACACTGGAAGGCTCCATTTACCATGAGTTTTACTAACGTTCAGGTGGTGTCCTGCTATCTAAAAGCATGGGGTAGTTAGGAGATTGTAGTATGTGTTTATCGTAGCCCATCCTCCACGCGAGAAGAGGACAAGACGCTTGGTACGTTATTAAGGCAGACGGCAATGGCCGCACCCAATTTCTGATCGCCGGTGATCCAAACCTTCCCCATGTTGATTGTCAGCTTGCTGAAAACAGGGCGGGTACACTGGAGAATGAATTAGTGGATTGGATGCAGGAAAACACGTTCGAGCAATACGCCAATGTTCCGAACAGGAGTCCTACTGAGAGTACGCCTTCAGCCTTTGATATCGTGATCGCAAGGCATGATCACTTGATTGACATACGCATGGAACCATCCATAGGTAAGAGTGATCATTGCGTTTTGAGCTTTTCTCTGGACACACCGAGGCTTTCCGAGCACCGTCGAATGGGAAGGGATTTAAATCATATTAATTTTACGAAGCTGCAGGATCCACCCTACAGATCATTTGGATCTCTGAACAGGACCAGGCCACTTTGGAACAGAGGTGGCTTCTACTCAAAAGTGGGCTCCTGCAGTTACTGAACGAATTTGCTCCTCTGTGCCCCAGAAGACATCTTGGGAAACCTAGATGGTGGAGGAGAAAGATTGGCAGAGCAATAAAGAGGCGCAATGCTGAGTGGAGAAAATATCAAGAAATTCGGGGTTTCCGACGTTGGCTGCAATACAAAAGGCGTCGAAACATGGCTATTACGTTGCAGTGGCGTTCGAAGTACTCATATGAGTTTAGGTTCACTAAGTTTGCGAAAACAAATCCTAAGTATTATTACAGCTATTTCCAAACAAATGCTTAATGGTGGTGGTCGGCTGTCTAACCATGAAGGATGGCAGCCAGGCTGTAGACGACGCTGATAAAGTAGAAGCACTGCTAAGTGTCTACCAACACCTGCATCGGAAGGATAGTGGGTCAGGCTTACCAACACAGGCGCACTGCTCAACTAGCTACACAATGTGGGAAATTATGCTCAGTGTGCCAGAGGTCTTTACAGTGTTGGTCAGTTTGAACCCTTATAAATCAGCTGGTCCTGATAGTGTACATCACGCCATAGTTAAGCCGCTGGCTGATATCCTCCATTATCCTGTCCTGGAGTTATTCAACCAGTCTCTTCAAGAAGGCAAGCTGCCACATGATTGGAAGGAGGCGACCATTGTTGCCATCCACAAGGGGTTCTAAGTCGGTGCCTCTTAACTATAGACTTGTTAGTTTGATCAGCATCACGCTGAAGTGCTTGGAAAAGCTTATAAGAAATAGGATCTGTGAGCACTTCACTGAGCACAATCTAATTAGAGCGGAACAGCATGGCTTTCTTAAAAAGAAGTCGTGCTTTACCAATTCATTGTGCTTTTTAGATGAGCTTACCTGATGTCTCGATAGTGGGATGGCGGTAGAGACGAGCTACTTCAACTTCAGTAAAGCCTTTGACTCAATGAGTATTCGATTTCCAATTGAGAAGCTGATATGGTTTGGAGTGCATCCTCAACTACTACTGTGGCTCTATGAATTCTTAAGTGGGAGGACATTCAGAGTCAGGGTTAGAGAAAAGAGTTCTAGTGTGGGTCATGCCTACAGCGGTGTCCCCCAAGTTTCGGTACTGGGTCCATTGTTGTTTCTTATGTTTATAAATGACCTGGCTCCTCTTCTGGAGGATCGCTGCTATATCTTCGCAGATGACTTAAAGCTAGTCAGTAGAGGAAACCGGGCGATATTGGCTAAGGACCAAATCATTGTGGTGAATTGGTCGAGGTAATGGGATCTGCCTCCGAATACCAATACATGTCAACTATGAACCAATAGTGGTAGCGGAATTGCAGTTCAGTCTCCTGCGGGATCTCTATCATTGCGGTGTATTGCTGAAGCCCACGATCAAGGTGTTATCATAGTGAACAATTTTAAGCCTTCGGCACCGTGTCGCCATGCTGCCAATAGAGCGCGTCAACAGTTATTTCGTCTTAGGAGGGCGCTGAGTAACACTAAAGCAGAACTATTCTTGCCGTTATATAAAGCAGTGGTTAGGCCACAGCTGGTGTATTGTGTTCAGGCCTTGTCACCGTACCTTCGTAGTGACGCCATGTGTATAAAAAAGATTCAGAAACTTGCGACTAGGATGATCGAAGGTCAACGAGGGAAGTCTTACGAAGATCGTCTCAGTAGCTTGGGATTATTTTCCTTGGAGCGTTGTAGATTAAGAGGGGATTTGATAGTGACGTTTATGCTCATTAAATAAATAAATAAATAAATAGTATATACTCGAATTTCCGAGACACACCTGACCAGGCATGATCAACGTTTACAAGCAATTTATGTTTCGCAACAAACACGTTGCTATGTATGTAATCCGCAGTAAGCCGAAAGTTGTCCAAGCTTTGGAAATTGTAAAATTATTCTTGAGGTATAAATTCGTCGAAAAATGACGACAAGTTGGGTTCTAGTGGGTGTAGTATAAACAGGCTGGGCATTCCGTTTGTAGAGAAAACTTGTCAGGAAAATATTACATTAGGATTCTGGTCGGCTTACCAGTATGTAGTTGTGGGCAGTGACTTTATTCAGTGGCGAGTCACACCCACCACGTCGCAGTGTTGTTAAGCGGACATTTGTGGCTTTTTATTGGGAGAACGCTTGCCAGGCGAAAACCCACCACGTCCTGAAACACTGTCAGAAATCCGTTTGTACACTAATGTAAAACTGGCAGAGCAGCTCGTCGACTGATTTATCCCTCGGTTAACCGCCGTCAATTACCTTCTAAATTCCTCTGTTAGCTGAACAGGTTATTTTTGCTCGGGGCGGCCATAATGGCTGAGGCCTATGGAGGGTTAGACCTTCGGCATCTTCGTGTCCAGGCGAGCAAAACTTCCGATTCTTGCTTCTAGAATTTACAGGATTATGTATACTTCGCAGGAGTATGAAGGCGTCATGTCCAGCTACCATTACTGGACGACAGTCATGGTAGTGAGTGCATTTTTATCCACTTGTTGTACAGCCGTGTTCTATGTAGGTCCTTGGGGTTTCTATGCCCTGTCCCAGGCACAAGCTCTTTCACGTTCTGATCCCAGATCCCCAAGAAGTTCCAGACCTCGGAGAAAGGGAAGGTGAGAGACAAACAGGGCCGCAAAGAACAGACGTGGGAACAAGCATTATTTATGTCCTATGGTCTAACATTTAGTGGAAACATATGATGTACAATGCGTAACAATGATTATGCTAAAAGTGTCTTTTGAATATTCATCGGAAGCAAAGCCCTATAGGTTGGTTGCTACCGTATACCTTGGATACAGAGCGTTGCGCCGTTGAGCAAAGAAAACACAGGATCAGTTTGCTATGATGCAACTGTTGCGTGGGAAGATTCGCTGGGGAGCGTAGAATATGCTGACCCAGGGAAGCCAGTGAGTCTTTTGGACCCAAACATGGGTAAGTTTCGCAAACATAGCAGTGAATAATTGAGGAATGAACAACTGTAAATGAGAAGCTAAGGGGTGTCTCTGTACTGACCAGGTGAGAGAGTGCCGAATTAAAAAGCTAAGAAGGGCTAATTGACGGAAGGACCGCGAATAGCCAGAATACATGCGTACGTTAAGGTTGCTGAGGATATCAGAACCTGCGGCCTAACCGCAGCAGCCAGAGTGCTAGGGTAATAGTGCCAAGCTGGATATAGCCATGGACTTCTAGCCCGAGACTTGGAGTATTGCAGGTAAATAAATACCTAAGACAATACAGCAAGTAATGGGTAGATAAAGGTCTAGAAATGTGCAGCAGAAGAGCGGCTTGCGCTGAATACCTGGATAGGTTCGCACGACAGAAGAAAGCTAAGAGAGGTTTCGTGATAGAATGACAGCGGACAAGTAAAGCGCAAGCATACAAAGATGTTGTTAGATAGTTAGAGCATAACAGACTACGACGCATCCACGTGCAGCTAATCAAATCATGCGGTGGTGCTAATGGAGTATAATTAAGGAGGCCTGAGCCGGGAGAAGCCAGTGAGAGAGCTGTACTACGGCCAATTAGGTGTCGCGGATGAGCAATGGCATTTAGGTGTGGCATTATAATTGCTAGTGGACACCTGATTAGGGAAACAGACAGCCATTGTATATGATGCACGCAGTCCCAGGGATTAAAGCATAGAAGGACAAAGTGTGGACCTTGGCAGCTCAGTATATGCGCAAAGATGATAGTAGCTTATGAAGAAAGACTGCTGCTAAACACGGGAGCCAGAGGTAAGACGAGGAACAGTTAGGGTCGCTGTAAGTGTGAGTATCAGTGATCAGCAATGGAATTTGCATGAAGCCTTTTAGTTGCTGGTGTATGCATACAATTACCCATAATAAATCAGCAAAAAGCGGATGTATGTGATGCAGACAGCCACAAAGTATGTTCGAGATAGAAGAGAGCAGCCCTTAGCAAGCTCCAGAAATGCGTGGAGCCTACGATTACTAGTTGCTGCTAAGCAGAAGTGCTTAGGTTTAAGAGGATGGACAGAACATGGCGCTGCGAGAAAATTTCGGTGGCCTGATGTAGCCAGTCCATTAGGCTCTTTGGTTACAAGTGGATTGCTACAGTGTCACAGAACACATCAACAAGCCAGCGAAGGTAAGTGATATAGACAATCTGGGAGATTACAGGATGGAGAAACGAGGAATGTCTTTTAGTATCTCCGGATAAGCTCAAAGATGTGTGGAGCCTACAATAAATCTCTGCAGTAAACGGAATGAAGATAAGAAGAACGAAGGGTAATTGTGCTAAGGGAGAGAACCGGCGGACAGCATCTGAATTCCATTGAACCTTCTAGTTATTTATTAGATACAGTGACAGAAGAAGTCAACAAACCAGTGAAGGTATGGGATGCTAACAATTCAAGAGAGTAAGTGGGAGAGATAGAGTGGCTACTAGCGTAGATATGTATGCTAACTACTATGACTGGCTGCAGCTTAAAAGTGGTGACATAAGTAATACGAAGAACTGATAATGATACAAGGTGAGATAGAAGTATCCGCAACTAGCACTGGCATTGGGGCGTAGGCTTCTAGTGGCTAGTAGATACCTAAAGTGTCCCAGGATAAGTCAACGGTCAGCAAATGAATGTGACGCAGACAGCCACAAAGAATGAATGTTGGGGATGCAAGAGGGCTAAACTTGGCAGGCTCCGGATATGTGCAGAGATGCATAGAGCCTACGACCACTAGTTGCTACTAAGTAGAAGTGCTGAGGTGAAGAGGATCGACAGAAACTGGCACTACGAGAAACATTCGGTGGCCAGAAGTAGCCATTCCACTAGACACTTTGGTCACAAGTGGATTCCTACAGTGTCACAAAACACATCAACAAGGGACGTAGTGGTATAAGTCCAACCCATCCGTTTGAGTTAGCTGTGTCAGACCACCTGCGCGAACATCGCCTGAAGCTCAAACAACCTAGAGCTCGTTTGGACATCAGGGCAAAACTTTTTACGAACCGAGTAGTTAACCACTGGAGTACATTTCCTTCTGATTTAGTGGAGTGTGAGTCTGTAGAAGTATTCAAACGAGGTTTAGATGAGTGTTTGTCTCTCTTTTTCCAGAGATATTGTAACTGTACTGGAATATATATATATATATATATAAATATGGTTGGTGGCATCCGGTTTCGGATTTGCCTGTCACTGTGGCGAGCCACAGGACGACTGCGCCTACAGAGGGACCATGGGTGGCTTGCGCTGCACCACCCACAGCTCCATCAACACACCCCATATCCAGTGTAAACCCGAAAGACTAAGACCGGGATGCCTGTGGATGGGAGCCACGTTTCATCAACGGAGCCGGTCCACACCCCTTCACAGGCAAAAATAAGCACGCTGTATTTGAGGAATCAATCGCACACACGGCGGTGGCTGGACCGCAGTCCGCTCTACACTGAGTGCATGGAACCAATATTTGACCGTAACACGGCCACAAGGACCGTGTACCCCGTCCCACCCAACAACGACCAACTGTCTCCTGGAGCCAGTATGGACGAGGTAGTGGGTAATAGACAGGTAGGCACCCTGTCAACATGCACAGCAAGCGCAGCCACACTGGGGTATCAAGCAAAAGCCAATCACTTGAGAGGAAGTTAACAAAGAAAAATAATCGAGTAATGCTTAAGGAAACGGTGACATAAATCTTAACTTAATGGGCATATTGGTTCATTGGGGTAGTAGAAAGCAGGAGGGGAGATACCTTGTCAGCTCCATCGCTTCCCGATCATTGCTGGGATGCTCGTCATTGCGCGACGGGAACTCCGGGGAAGCCATCGCACTCGTAGCTGAGCAACACGATCCCGGCATATTCAACAGGTGTGAATCAAGTAGTCGTTTGCAGCAATCCTCCGTCTGTGCATCAACGACGGGCGGCGGTAACCGGTTCCAGTTATTCACAACGCGAGTGGATAGAGCCTCCGTGGTTTGAATATCTTCCTTTGGTGGCCTCTAGTCGAAATCTCGATGTTGAGGTGGAAGAATTCCTGCAACTCTCTCCCTATTTCTCCCCTGAGGATACGACGGGTAAAAATCAAGTCCCCACGCCGGCGACGGTAATCCATAGAAAACATATTCAAGTGCCGAAGCCGAAGGGGATACCGCCGGTCATGTAACTCGGAGACAAACTTCGATCCACGCCGTTGGACCTTTTCGATCATGTCGCGCTCAAATTTGGAAAGCGCGTAGGCAGCAGGGAGGCCGTATTCCAGAATCGGGCGCACATGCGAGGTGAACAGAAGTCTAAAAAGTTTCGGTGTCAAGCGACAGAAAGCTCTTCGGATGGCATGAAACATCCTGTAGGCAGCGGCAACCCTCTTCATGGTGTCCTGAGTGGATCTTAAGTCCGGGGAAACAATCACGCCCAGATCTCTCTCTGAAGTGACATTTTTGAGCAAGAAACCACCTAAGTGGTAAGCGCCGAATGGTTCAGGTGCGCCGATAGGCAGGACGGAACATTTGTCTTGATTAATGGGTGAGCGCCAGTGTATCGACCAATTGTGCAGGAGATCGAGCGTCACTTGTAGTCGATCAGCATCCTCTAGAGAGGATACCTCCATCCATATCTTTAGATCATCCGCATAAATAAAGCAATCCGACTGAAACTCAAACAGTAGATCGTTGATGAAGATGTTGAAGAGTTCGGGGCCGAGGACGGAGCCCTGTGGAACACCGCTGGTCATATGCACAGGATCGGAATACGTTTCGTTCACTCTCACCAGCATGGAACGAGTGTGTAGGAAATCGGAAATCCAGGAGAGAAAGTTTCCAGTGACACCGATTCCTCGGAGTTTGTAGAGAAGCTGTTCATGCGGGACCTTATCAAAAGCTTTACTGAAGTCCACGAACACAACATCCAGGCGTTTGCCAACATCCAATGAATTTGCCCATTTTTCTCTAGCCATAAGCAAGTTGGTAGAGCAGGAGCGAGCTTTGCGAAAACCATGTTGGGCACTGGATATCAGATCCAACCGCTCGAGATGAAGCCGAAGCGCCCGTTTCAGGACCCGTTCCATGATTTTGCACACTATCGATGTAAGGCAAATGGGCCGGTAGCTAGCTGGGTCTTGCCGGTTCCCTCCTTTGTATATGGGCTTGATGATGCCCATCTTCCAAGCGGTCGGGAGAAGTCCGGACTGAAACGATCGACGGAAAACCTGCGTGATAGGTGAAGCAATGTACTGAGCCACAGTCTTGAGGAACAAGGGGTGCAAGTCGTCAGGACCAGGCGATGAGTAAGGATCCAACTCACAGAGAAGTTTCAACACGACGTCAGTGTTTATATCGACGTGCTCTAACAGAGAAGGGGAGTGCACACTGTTCTGTCAGAGAACGACGCTGATGTTGAGTACACTGAAGAGTATTGCCGCGCCAGGAGGCTGGCTTTGTCGGTGTCTTCGTGAACTGGATCCCCATGCTCGGAAGAACACAGGGCAGGGATACCACTGCCCGCTCTAGTGCTCCGTTTGAGGTAGGAGAAAAGCGTCTTAGGAGTCTTTCTAGAAAGTGTGGCTAGGGAGAGTTCATATTGTTGACGTTTCTCACGTTTTTGCAGGGTACAGGTATTCCTAACCGTTTTGTAACCGATGTAGTCATGCTCTGATCGTGTGATCCTAAAGCGGTCCCACAACTTACGTCTTCTGTTCATTAGGGATCTCAGTTCACGATCGATCCACGGAGGGCCTCTAGAGAGCGGTCGCTTTTTGGAGATGGGGACAACTTGTTCAATGAGTGATGTCAGCTTGGAGTACAAAAGATTCCAGGCACCGTCCACATTGAGATGTTCGGGAATACACCAATCCATAATACTTGCAGCCGTTTTAAGACGAAGGGCATCAGCACGCCAGAAATTTCGGCGGACGGCACATGAGTTGTGAATGGTAAAGCGACGAGTCCATTGGAATAAAATAGTACAATGATCGCTTTTACCAATGGGTTGAAAGACTGTTAGGTCCATGACGTCTGACTGCGCTGGGGAGAGCACAAGATCCAGGATATGAGGCGACTGGCCGGCGAGAATACGAGTCGGCATGGACACATGTTGATACAGGCTGCAGTCGAGAACGGTATCAAGGAAGGCGGCATCAAAGGAATCAGGTGGACGATTGCAAAGAAAGAGGTCCCAGTCGATATTAGGAGCATTGAAATCTCCCAGAATAAGACAATCCTTTCCAGCACCGTGCTTCTTGATCAGTTCCAACAGGCGAGCTCCAGCGCCCAGTGGCGCTCTGTAGATGACACCAATCAAGAAAGATCTGCACCCGTCATGAATGCGGCACCAAAGGGCATCGAAATCGCTGTCATTGTCACATGAGACCTCAACTAGATGGGACTTCAGATCCGCCCTCCAGTAGAGTATTACGCCGCCTCCCGACTTCCTCCCATGACGATCGGCCCGAGAAAGGTGGTATCCAGGGATAGATACTTCAGAGTCAATTATGTCAGGGAATAACCATGTTTAGATGAGGGCCATTAAATCAGGACAAACATCTGCGGCAAGCGTCTGGATCTCATCAAGTTTATTTCGCAGACTACGAACATTAGCGAACAGCACACGCAGTCCGTTCTTTTGCGCTACTGTCCTGGGGTGACAAAAATCGGCCTCCAACGGGTTCTCGGAGTTTTCCGAACTACACGAAAATCCACGACATGAAGGTCCGTTTCACCACTCGCCCGACGGGTCCTCAGCTCATCAACAGCTCTTTTTATTTTGATCCGATCTTCCGGGGAGAGATCTCTCAACACATAAAACGGCTTACCTTTGAGACGTGAGGTCCGTAGGAGAATGCGTCGACATTCTTCCTCGTCTTGGAACACAACCTTAAGGGGGCGAGCCTTGAGGGAATCTTCTTGTTTCCTACCTAAGCGGAAAGCCGAGATAATGTTGATTCCCTGTTCGCCTTCGTCGAATAACACAGAAATCAGTCGTTCTAGGAACACTTGGTCGTCTAACATCCTTCCGACTGGGGCATCTTTGGTCGATTCAGGCGCATTTATGATGATAAGACATCGGTCACGGGAGGGTGGTAGGGTACGCCTGGTGGTCTGCGGTTGGGAAGGATTTGCGCTGTCTTTGATCAGCGATTCCAAATGGTTAATCTTGTCAAGGACAGATTTGAATTGGGACTGAGGGGAGGGAGTCTTGGATTTAGACTTCGACTTAGTCTTAGCGTTATAGATACCACCAGATGCGGTGGTACTTTCCTTTACAACCGATGCGTATGTCTTTGTCTTGGGCTCACTGTGATGGACGTATTCCAATGGCTCGGAGAAAGAAGCAGACCGCCCGCGACTTCGTTTACCTGTGGGGGAGGTTGGTACGGAGGCAGAAGAGGGAGAATGAGGAGTAATCAGGAGGATCTGGAAGTCGGGTGCTTTGGGGTTCGTTGGAATGGGGTGAGGGTTGACCGAGGAGAGCCCATTCCAAATACGTCTGTTGTTTAAGGAAGTACGGCAGACATTATAAACGAAAACAGTAGCTGGAGAAGTCATCAGCTATAGTGCTTCATACTGATCGGGACCAATGCACAGCGACAGATATGCATCCGGCCGTCACATCCAGCGCATTGTACGGCTTTTGAACGAAAAGGAACTCTTTTAGCTCAAGACAAGCATTTGGATGCCATAGAAGAGGTAGTCCAACTATGTCGCGATTCTCCAGAAACAATCTGGATTCGCTTTTCCTCACTAAAAGACTTCAGTGGACCGGAACGCTCAGTGGAACGTTAAAGCGAGAAGCAGGATCAGTACGCTTTAGAACCAATACGCGAATATAAGGCCAACCTCCGATGAGTGGAGAACATTAAAAGTAACGCTAGGAAAAATTTATTAAGTGGGGCGAAACGCTACCTAGTGCTAAAAATGAGGCACCGGAAGATAGCTAGCTAGGGGAAAGGTGTGGTCGCGTGCGCGGAGAGCAAAATGGCCGCGGAGCCGATGAGCGTCGCGCCGTTCGAAGGCGGATGCTAGGTTTGACTCAAACAAACGCGAACAACGTTCTAACAGGCGAGCGGCTAATTTGTTATGTACATCAAGAAAATATAATTTTGTGATTTTGTACTATTTTACGCAGCATGCGGCAGCCAAACAGGGGAATCTGCAGGTCACTGCACAGCCTCCTCTTAGAAGGGAACCGTAGGTGACCCTTCGATCTACTTGAGGACTGTCCGTCGCCGGCCAGCCTTATGTGAGACCAGGCGGTGAAACCTGATGCAGCTGCTGGGGGAGAATCAATGCTAGCGGACGCTAAGGGGCTCCCACCCGTGTCCTCCCTACAATTGCCAAAAACACAAAATGGGGGGAAATGTTCGTAGCGTTCGAGTGCGTAGTGTCACAGCACCTGGTGTTTGAGCACGTACTGTCCGAAAACGTAACATTCGATGGTCGTTGAACGTCCGCGTGTCGGGGATATGAAAAAGAAGCGGAAACGCGGAGTGTCAAACAGGTGAGAGCGACAGAGCTAACAAACGGCGATAGCACTTACCAAGTGCGATAAGCGAATAAAGCGAGAACCATTTTGTGTTTTCAAAACCATTTTCTCCTTTTATAGGTTTTCAAAACGTTTTTGCGGTTTTTGGGGTTTTCAAATCGCTGTGCAAAATTTTGGGTTTTCCAAACATTTTGTTGGGCGGGTTAGGCCACAAGCAAAACGGAAGCGGGAAAGGAAGAATGAAAAGAAGACTAATCTTTTATTCGCGCTGGACAATGAACCCGCCTACCTGACCTAGTCGATTTCGGACATTCGGTCGGAGGCGTTGTCGATCCAGCAGTATTGTCGTATGAGGAACCTTTCGGCTCGATAGAATCGGAAGGAACTGAGTCGGAATGGTTAGTCGGAGAATGCTTCGTAGCATCGGAAGTAGGCGTGTCGTCGATCATAAGCTGCGTTGACTCGTCCGAAGGCGGGTGGGCGTCATCGTCGATCTCAGGTTCCACATGGGCAACCTTGAGACGGTGGATAGAGACAGTTTCACGTTTACCGTGGCGGTCGATAACGAATACGCGGTCCCTACGTTTAAGAACCTTAAATGGACCTTCGTAGGGTCGTTCGTGTGGTCTGCGTATACCGTCGACTCGAAGGAAATGTAAGCGCAATGCAGCAGATCTTGTGGAACGATCGATTTACGTCTTTGTTCTCGCACGGCGGTTATTTTGATATGGCGCATGCTAGTGGCTAACTGCCGAGCGTACTTCGCGTCGTAGCAGGGTGTTCTGGGGTTTCCAGAAATGAAGTCCCCAGGTAGTCGAAGAGGTTGTCCATATACCAGTTCGGCGCTGGACGTGTGCAACTCAGCTTTAAGAGCTGATCGGATACCAAGTAGTATCATAGGCAGTGCTTCGATCTAGCTTAGTGCATTAGCGGCACTAATTGAGGCCTTCAGCTGTCGGTGGAAACGTACCACCATGCCGTTGGATTGCGGGCGATAGGCGGTAGTCTGGATGCGTTGACATCCGAGGACTTTGAGAAGATCGTTGACGGTCGATGATTCGAACTGCGGACCGCGGTCGGTAGTCACGGTGGCTGGACAGCCATGTGAAGCGACCCAGCGCTCAACGAAAGCGCGTTACGGTGTCCGCGGATACGTCGGGTATAGGTACGGCCTCGGGCCAACGGGTGAATCGGTTGATCATGGTCAGAATGTATACCATTCCTCTGGATGGTGCCAAGGGTCCGACTATGTCGAGATGGACATGGGCGAGGCGAGCTGAGACTTGCGGAAAACGACCAAGCGGAGCAGACACGTGCCGCTGTATCCTGGCCTGCTGACACGTTAGACAACCGCGTGCCCAACGCTTAAGATCGCGTTGCATTCCGAGCCAAACGTATCTCTCGGATATGAGCTTAATCGTGGCTCGGACGCCTGGATGAGAGATGTTATGAAGTGCGTTGAAAACTAGACGTCGAAAGGTTTCTGAAACGACGGGTCGAGGTCGTCCAGCAGAAGTATCGCACAAGATTGTGTCATCAGATGACGGCAGTGGATGCGATGTGATTCGTAGCGAAGAATCTTGTTTGACGTTCGGACAGTCAGTGTCGGTTTGTTGCGCGGTAGCCATGGCAGATAAGTCGATTGCCTGGCCAGCGGTGTGGATTGCGGAGACGCGCGAAAGAGCGTCAGCAACGACGTTATTCTGACCTGAAATGTGTCCGAGGTTAGTAGAAAATTGAGCCACGAAATCCAGCTGACGAACCTCACATGGTGAGTGTCGAGCTGATTGTTTTCGAAAGGCGTAAATAAGCAGCTTAGGATCGGTGAACATAACGAACGAATTACCTTCTAAGACGTGCCTGAAATGTCGGACGGTAGAATAAACTGCCAGCAGTTCGCGGCTGAACGTGCTGTACTTGAATTCTGTCGGTTGTAAGCGTCGGGAGTAGAAAGCGAGTGGTTTCCAGCATACCTCAGTGAATTGCTGCAGGACGGCGCCAATGGCGGTGTCCGATGCATCGACTGCAACGCTGAGTGGAGCTTTGGGGTCGAAATGGTGAAGCATAATGACTTCAGCCAAGGCCTTCTTGCAGGCCTTGAAGGCTTCGTTTGCAGCGGGATTCAACGCTACGTTGCCGTTCTTGCGTCCACGAATTAAGTCGGTCAATGGACTGAACAAGTCTGCACAACGTTGCAGAAATCGACGGTAGTAGTTGATCATTCCACTAAAACGGCGGATGGCGGCCAAAGTAGTCGGAACGGGAAGGTCCTTAATAGCGCTGACTTGGTCTTCGAGCGGCCGTATGCCATGCTGGTCAATTCGATGACCAAGAAATTCGATAGATGGTTGCTGAAAGATGCATTTGTCAGCGTTGACAGTAATGCTATTAGAGGCTAACCTCTCGAAAAGCATCCTGAGGTGCTCCGCGTGCTGTTCTTCGGAAGAACTAGCTACTAAGATGTCGTCTATATAAGGATAAACAAAGTCGAGACCTCTCGTGACAGAGTCTATGAAGCGTTGAAAAGTCTGAGCTGCGTTGCGAAGACCGAAGGGCATTCGCAAGAATTCGAAAAGTCCGAAAGGCGTGATGACTGCGGTTTTCGGAATGTCATCCTCGGCTACAGGGATCTGGTGGTAAGCGCGAACCAGATCGATCTTCGAGAACACACGGGCGCCACGTAGGCTAGCCGTGATGTCCTGAATGTGCGGAATCGGATAGCGGTCGGGGACGGTAGCGTTATTAAGAGCGCGATAGTCGCCACATGGACGCCAGTTTCCTGACTTTTAAGGCACCATGTGTAGAGGCGACGCCCACAGGCTCTTAGACGGGCGAATAATGCCTAAGTATAGCTTGTGCTCGAATCCGCAACGTGGCGGATGTGACTCGCCACAAAATAAAGTCACTGCTATACATTTCACACTGACGCAGTCCTCAGCCTCTAACATCGAACCTGTGCAACTGATTTTACTATGAAGAATTCCTTAGTGGAGTACCGAGCATCCCCGGCTTCGTAATGGTCATTGATTGCATTAAACCTTGTTCGGGCTCCTGTGCTCATGGATCACTACATGTCAAATTTACCCCCACTTGTATCTTGACGCAACAGTTTTTGCGCGCCACGGCGCCATTATGATCCTTGGTCTGACTATTACCTGACAATATGCTCGCTCTTATGGACTACATCTTTTCGTTTATTCCTTTCATTGTAACGAAATGTTTTAATATTCCAAAGAAGCTGTGCTTGTATGCATATTTGATCATGCCTTTAGAGGTGTGTCTCGTTTTACAGATAATACACTATTTATTATTTATTTATTTATTTATTTATGTATCGTAGTGCTTGCAAACCACGTTCATCCTACCCATCCTACCCAAATACTTTCGCTCAAGTATTTTCTACTGCTGCTAAAGCCTGCCTGTTACACTGGATCTGGCGTTTTTGCTTTGTGGCATCAAGATACTGCAGTCTGCTGTAGCACTTTTCCTGACTGACTCGACTTTGAATCGCCTGGCTCGTATTCCAGTCACAACCAAATCCTTCCTGACGTCGCTACGGTCCGCCTTTCCACATCTAGCCCTTCTACCAGCAAGTGAACCAGGGCTTTCGACTCTTCGACTTTTGGGCTGCTATCTTTGCTGCTGCATACTTGAACCTACCCGTCCCAAAGGCTTCTTGTCTTCCGTGAGTTTGTTCTTTGCTGTTTTCTCCTGCATCTGCTTACTCGTTTCGCTTTTTGCTTATTCTTGGTTCCACCTTCCAAATAACTATGGCTCTTGATACTAACGATAAATGTGGCGAGCACAGTTGTGGCACTGCAGTCACGGAAGGCATACAGTGTGACCGATGTTTATTATGGTATCATAGCACCTGCTCTAGGTTAGACCATTCGTCCATTGATCTGTACACCCAGCATCCCCAACTGAAGTGGATCTGTTTTCACTGTGTGTGCCTAGCTGATACTTGTGCTCGCTTATTACGCGAGCGGCTTGCTGCTCCTCCACAGTTGCCTGATGTTCAGAGGGTAGCTGACGCGAAGTATCTGCAGCGGCTCTCCACCGCAGAAAAAGTGATCAGCGACCAGGCTTTGCTCATAGATGCACTGCGAGTGAAGATTGACGAATTGCGCGATTCTTTAAATAGCTACGCTCGGAGTGCGGAGATTGCCATGGGCAGGCAAAGAAATGTTCTTATCTACAATCGGGAGGAGCCGGTGATACACGAGGCAAAGACTCGACGAGACCTGGACAGGAGACGAATACACGACATCCTCCGCATAGCCGGGATACCTTTAAACGTCGGTATCAAAAGGGTGCATCGTGTAGGTAGCTGGAGAGAGACTGGTCCACTGCGTCAGCAAGGATTTGCTAGGCCGATTCTGGTTGAATTTAGGAACCCTGTTTATCGTGATCAAATGCTTAACCGAGCCGGCTTAATCGAGAGTCAGACTAATGGCCGGTATCAGGTGGCCCCGGACACACTTAGCTCACAAGCCAAGGTCCCGCGGGTATGTCAGTCGGAAGATACTAATAACCGCTTGGCTGGCGTGTCTGCGACCTTGGTTAAGGGTGCTCCTTTACGTGATCCCCGCATTGCATCAGTGCCTACCAGAGATGATTGTCCCACTGCAGCGGAGGTCGTTCCTTCGAACTACCACACCACAAATTCAGTATCAGATGCAGGTACCGCGAAAGGTGCTTCCTCACAAGTTAGTTCACCCGGAGGTACTTACAGCCGATTGATTGTATACCCTGCATCTCCGGCCGCTGGGGTCAGAGTCAGTCAGCAACATGCCACGATTACACCAAAAGGAACTGGGTGGGACTGCACTCCTACCACAGCGGCAGTTGTCTGCTCGAGTCCTCAAACAATGCAGGTTGCAAGGGGAATAAGTCGCGAGTTACATGTGACAACGACCAAAGTTTCACTGAACGGAAGTACGACTTCCAGCTTGTTACCCGGGGAAAGTTGCGGGGTTGCGGACATGAGCTTACAGGTGGCGCATCCAGGATTATTTGATGCCACTCGCATAATGTCAGCTGCTCCGGAACTCAAGGACACTACGTGCATCTCGCTGATCGGTTTGGGAAACCAGCGCTGTGAATCTCCCAAGGCTGACCTTGCAGGAAATTCGGAAGGCAGCGTTGCTAGACCTTCTAAGTTAAAGAGAAAGAAGCAAGTTGGTCGTTTACGAAACAACTCAAGTCGGACGGAACCTGACAAGGTTTCTGCTCGTGTTGACCTACAAGAGCCTAATCTTGACCCAGCATTGCAGGCGGCGAACGATAATGACGCGGCGTCAAAAAACGGGTTGTCCCCTCGGGTGCTGCGCCCGAGGGGAAACAACCGCGTCAAGCAGGACTAATTGTATGGTATACCAATTGCTGCAGTGTGAGGAACAAATGGGGAGAGATGGTGAGGCGCTGCGGATGTGCTGATGTTGTTGCCTTGACAGAGACATGGCTTTCTCCGAGCGACATGGTTAGCGACCTGCTGGTAGATTTCGTGAGTTACCGAGTAGATAGGCCTGATCACCACACTGGCGGGGGAGCACTATTGCTTATAAAGCGCCAGTATAGTCATTGGGAGGCTCCGTTTATGATGAGTAATACGAACGTTCAGGTGGTGTCTTGTTACTTAAGGATGATGGGCAGGTTGGAGATCTTTATATGTGTCTACCGCAGTCCATCGTCCACACGAGAGGAGGACAAAGAGCTCGGTGCACTATTGAGGCGCGCAGTGGTTGCTGCGCCTAATTTCCTAATAGTTGGTGATCTAAACCTTCCTCATGCGGATTGGCAAGGCACCGCAAACAGAGCGGATACCTTGGAACAGGAACTGGTTGACTGGATGCATGAGAATGCACTTGAACAATACATCAATATACCGACCAGGAGCCGAATCGGGAGTGCCCCCTCCACGTTGGATGTTGCCATCACCAAACACGGTCGTTTCGCAGAGCTACAAGTGGAAGCACCTTTAGGTAGGAGTGATCACTGCGTCCTCACTTTCTGCCTAAATACATTGAAGCCTGCACGACATCCTCGCCTCGTGAGAAATTTCAGCCGCATTGACCACATGAAATTGAGGGATAGAGCCCTCCAGGTCAATTGGATCCCTGACCAGGAACAGGCATCTTTGGAACAAAGGTGGTCTGTGCTTAAAACTGGTTTAGTACAACTATTGAATGAGTTTGCTCCTCTTCGTCCTGCGAGACACTTCAGCAAGCCTCGGTGGTGGAGGAGGAGAATTGATAGAGCTCTAAAGAGACGAAATGAGAAGTGGAAAAAATTCAATGAGGCCAGGGGCTTTCGACGATGGCTACAGTACACAAAAAGCCGGAATACGGCTATCAAGATGCAACGGCAGGCTAAATACTCTTATGAGCTTCGGCTGGCCCGGTATGCGAAAACAAATCCAAAGTGTTACTACGGCTATGTTCAGTCTAAAGCCTCCCTAAGAGAGGACGTTGGGTGTCTAATTATGGAAGATGGCAGCCAGGCTGTGGAAGTCAGAGATAAAGCTGAAATGCTGCTAAGAGTCTTTCAGAATCTGCATAGGAGCGACAATGGATGTGCTGCACCATCGCAGCCACACTGTGTCAGCAGTTATATAATGCAGGACATCGTGCTGACTGCGCAAGAGGTCTTTACTGTGATGACTAACTTGAATCCCTTCAAATCAGCCGGTCCTGACGATGTACATCCGGCAATAGTCAAGCCACTAGCTGACATCCTTCAACATCCTGTTCTGGAGCTGTTCAACTTGTCGCTCCAGGAATGCAAGTTGCCACGAGACTGGAAGGAAGCAGCCATAGTTGCGATTCACAAGGGTGGCTCCAAATCGGAGCCCCTTAACTACAGACCCATCAGTCTAACCTGTGTTCTGCTCAAGTGTTTAGAGAAGCTTATAAGAAACCGGATTTGTGAGCATTTGGCGGAACACAGTCTACTTAGAGCAGAGCAGCATGGTTTCATTAAAAAGAAGTCGTGCCTCACTAATCTACTGTGCTTCCTCGATGAGATTACTCGATGTCTTGACGACGGGATTCCGGTAGAGGTCTGCTATCTTGACTTTAGCAAGGCTTTCGACTCAGTAAATCACCGTTTCCTACTTGAAAAATTAGCATGGTTCGGAGTACATCCTAGACTTCTGTCTTGGGTGTCAGAATTCTTATGTGGGAGAACGTTTCGAGTTAGAATCGGTGATGTGAGTTCTAGTGTGGGCGTGGCCTACAGTGGAGTACCCCAAGGATCGGTGCTAGGTCCACTTTTGTTTCTTATGTTTATAAACGACTTGGCTCCTCTTATTGAAGACCCCTGTTATATCTTTGCGGATGACTTGAAGCTAGTCAGCAGGGGCAACCGTGCAACACTGGCCAAGGATATCATCAGTGTGGTAAACTGGTCGAAGCAATGGGACTTGCCCTTGAATGCAAGCAAGTGCCAAATTCTGACCACTAGTAGAGACGTACTTGCAGTTCAGACTTCCTTTGGGCCCTTCCCCTTACAATGCACTACCCAGGCACGCGATTTAGGAGTCATCATGACGAGCAGCTTCAAGCCTTCGATGCAATGTCGATACGCCGCCAACAAAGCGCGACGAGAATTGTTTCGCCTCAGGAGGGCTCTGTGTAATACCAAGCCAGAAGTGTTCCTGCCACTATACAAAGCAGTGGTTAGGCCACACTTAGAGTATTGTGTTCAAGCTTGGTCGCCCTATCTCCGTGGTGATGTTCTTTGCCTGGAGAAGATTCAAAGACTAGCAACCAGGATGGTTGAAGGTCAACGGGGGAAGCCGTATGAAGATCGCCTAAAGAGCCTGGGGTTGTTTTCCCTTGAACGGCGTAGACTGAGAGGCGATCTGATAGAAACATTTAAGATCATGAAGGGCCTCAGTGCCATCGTGCCCTCTGATTTATTTGAGCTGGCTGATTCTGAACGCTTGCGTGGACATCGCTTGAAGCTCAAACAGCAGAGGGCTAGACTGAACGTCAGGGCTAAGTTCTTCTCGAATCGTGTAGTGCGCAACTGGAATAAGTTGCCTTCGGAACTAATGGATTGTGAGACTGTGGTTGCCTTCAAAGCAGGCCTAGACAGGTGCTGGCCGCGTATTTTTCCGGAATTAATATAATCCTATCCAATTTATTCGCATTGATATCCGATGTTGATCCTTGTAAAAGCAAAGATTGCTCTCGCTTTTGCTTCATTTCTTTTTGCAGAGGCAAGGAGAGGCGATCAAAAGTCGAAGTGCCGGGGCTCTGGTTCGCTTACCGGTACAAGAAGCTGGACGCTCGTTAGGCGGAAGCCTGTATCGTCCACGGATTTTGACCTGACCTGAATCAAACCCGCCGCAGTACTGTGGACTGGAGTGTACCTGAACCTCTTGATCTGGACGATGAATTGAACCTCTTGTACTCCAAAATGATTTCGCTTGTTGAGCAGGTCGTTCCTGTCTACAAAAGACCTTTTGCCAGAGGTCCTCCATGGATTGATCGAGAACTGAGGGGCCTAATGAACAAAAGACGGAAACTGTGGGTCCGATTCAAGCTCACGTAATCCGAGTCTGACTATTCGGAATATAAAGTGTCCAGGAATATCTGCAACTTGAAAAACGAGAGAAACAGCAAAAGTACGAACTCGGTTTGGCTGTGCAATCCAAAACAACTCCCAAGGCACTCTTCTCTTACCTGAAGAGAAGTACAAGAGCAGGAAGTGGTATACCTGCTCTGTATTCCTTGGCGCATGTGGGTTTACTTGACGATGACGCTGCGAAAGCCGGTATCCTTGCCATGCAATATTCGTCTGTTTACTCGATGGAGACGCCGTTTCCCAGTGACGCGGTGCCAATACTCCCTTCTTCGTTGGAGCATGTAGAAATGAGCGCTGATGTTGTTGCCAAAGGCATTCGTGAATTAGATCCGAACTCCTCGCCGGGTCCTGATGGGCTGCATCCGCTGTTCCTCAAGACTGTGGCCGATTACATTGCCGTTCCTGTTTGCCGGGTATTTCGGCATTCTCTTGAAGTTGGACGGCTCCCGCTTGCTTGGAAAGTAGGGATTGTTAAACCCATACGCAAAGGAGGGGATCGTAAAAATCCTGCCAATTATCGACCCATCTGTTTAACGTCAATATTATGCAAGGTAATGGAGAGGATTCTCAAGCGGGCACTTCTCCACCTCGAGAACATAAACGTCATATCCTGTGCGCAGCATGGTTTTCGACGGGCGCGCTCATGTTCTCCGAATCTGCTTGTGGCCCGTGAAAGATGGGCGAAATCATTAGACGCTGGGAAACGTCTGGATGTTATTTTTGTCGACTTCAGCAAGGCCTTTGACAAGGTTCTTCATGAAAGGCTTCTTTATAAACTACGATTAACCGGTGTTTCTGGGAACGTTCTCTCTTGGATCGCTGATTTTTTGCATGACCGGACAATGAGGGTCGACGTGACTAGCGGTGTCCCTCAGGGATCAGTCCTGGGCCCAGAACTTTTCAAGATCTTCATCAATGATCTCCCGGCGGAACTTGAGTTGGATTGCTTGATTTACGCTGACGACTTGAAGTTGTGGACGGAGGTATCCTGTCTTGACGAGGCGGACCGGTTACAGGCTACACTTGATACGTTACATGCGTGGTCAGTCAAATGGCAATTGCCCATAAATCGCGATAAGTGCTCGGTCCTCCCCATTGGTGCTCCTGAGCCTTTCGGGACGTACCACATTGGTGGGGCGTTGCACAGAAACTCAATCCTTGAAAAAGACCTCGGCGTGTTGGTGTCATCTGATCTACGGACTACACAGGACACGTTACGAAGGGTTGCTGTTGCCAACAGGATGTCCCATGCCATACGAAGAGCCTTCTCGCGTATGACTCCGGAGATCTTCCGACTATTGTTTACTTCCCATGTGCGCCCCATACTCGAATACGGATTACCTGCCGTCTTCCCTCTCACCAAGTTCGAATGTGACCTCATTGAGAAGGTCCAACGGCGGGGATCGAAACACATCTTGGAGGTACGGGACTTGCCTTATCCCCTGAGACTTCAGCGCATGAACCTGTTCTCCCTGGATTATCGCCGACGTCGCGGCGACCTGATTTTCACCAGGCGTATCCTGAGAGGAGAGATGGGGACGGAGCTGCAGACATGCTTTCAATTCAATGCAAACAGTTCAACTCGAGGCCACAACTGGAAACTGTTTAAACCCAGAAGGCTCCGGGTTCATCCTGCTCTCGCTCTATCAACTCGCGTAGTCAACGATTGGAACGACTTACCGAAGCATGTGGTCGATGCCCAGACAGAGGAATGTTTCAAGCGGATGTTAGATTCTTATCTTTTGAATACGATGGGCCCTTGCAACTTCCACTGTAGCTGTCACGGTCCCTTGTGGATTACCGCTTAACATCGAATCGCGGCCTCCACACAATGATCGGGAAGCGATGGAGCTGACAAAGGATTTCTCCTTCTGCTCTCTACAATCTTATGATCATAGCTACCGAATCAAACCCGCCGCTAGGCAAAACTCAGATCTGAGAGTCCCGGTCCGCACATCTGTTGATCGCAAAGTGGAGTTACTGATGAGGAAAATGGGAGTCTCCATTGATGTCGGCTCATTGGAGAAGGCCACGCAACTAACCACAATTGCTGTCGAGGAAAATCCGACTGAGGTGATGGCTACCATGTCGTGTGCACCAGCGGTCTAGAATGCCCCTAGAGGACTCTGATGTCGTACTGGACGTCGTACAAGGCGAGATCAATCTTCTATCCTTTGTGCCCAATAAAATCAAGAGGAGGAGGGCTAAGGAAGTCCCTAAGGCTCCTTCAAAGCCTGAAGGTACTAAACCCATACAGATATTGGAGGTGGAGCACAAAGCTCCAACTCCAATCACCCCAGTTCCATTGGCGAAGAAATGCGCCGTGTCGACTTCGGCCACACCCGAAAAGTCTGAGAAGACTAGACCGGGGAGGACGTTGGAGGCAGAGAATAAAGCCTTAACCTCAATTACTCCAGCTCACTTGGCGAAGAAACCAGCCTGTCATCTGCCAAACCGGTCGAAACTGAGATCGCGTCGAAGACGCATGGAGTGAATACGCCTCCTCGAGGTGATTCTTTTACTGATAGTAGCGTTATCTTTCGTAACGTTGTTGAATCCGCGGCACACCTTGCAAAGGAACCCATGCTGGATGACTCAGTGGTTCAAGCTCTGCGTCAACAAGGTGCTTCCACCTGGTTTCCCCGGTGTCACTATCAGGAAACTAACCAGATTAGGGAACGTCCCTGTAGGCACGCCAAATCCGCGTTCCCGACTACTTCGTGTAGTCCTCATAACCCCGGAGGAACGCTAAGCGTTAATGCGCTTTGCATTCAAACTCAAGGGTAGTAATGTCAACGTTCGACCTGACCTCCCACTGACAGATCAACTAAAGTTAAAGGACGCCATCAAAAGCCTCAAGAGCAGGCGGGCGACTGGTGAGCAAGGCCTTTGTGCTGTGGGTTTTCAGGTGGTCAGCCGGAAGTCAAATTCTGCCCCACCAGAACCTCTCCTGGTAGCGTACGAACCAGGGCTGGTCGTGCCGAGTTCCTTCGGGTAGTGCTTAGTAATGTGCGTAGCCTAAGGAACAAGGTACACGAGGTGAGGGTACTTGTGGACAAATCTCGTCCCGACATGCTATCACCAAAACTTGGCTGTCCCCGGATTTCACAGATGGTGAAGTACGTTTTCCTGGCTAAGCACTGCTTGGATGCGATCGCTCCGTTGGCGGCCAAGATTTAAGGTGTCGCTGTTTATATGAGTTGTAACCTCGATGTGTTGAGGACTTGTGTGTTCCAGTCGCCGGATCAAACTGTTGAAGCCCTCTCGACTATTGTGTGCACTTCCTCTGCTCAGTTTACAGTTGTAGTGATATATCGAAGTCCTGAAAGTATCTTCAGGGATGTTATTGGATTTATTCGTACTTAGGCTGCCAATAGGTGTCTAATACTGAGTGACTTCAACCTCCCTGAAGTCTGCTGGGCTGATCTATCTTGCAGTTCGGCGGTGGGCACTTTCGGTTCGGACCTCCTTGAGCTAACATTGCAACTGCCTTTGCATCAGTTCGTGGACCTCCCGACTAGATATATGCGCAACCAAATTCCGTCTACCTTGGATCTCATTTTTGCGAAGTCACACGATTTCTTAAGTGATATTACCTACGACTATCCTCTAGAAGCCAGTGACCATGTCTGCATATCCTTTCGACGTGCTTTAACTAAGTGTCATCAAGCTACCGCTGAGGCATGTTTAAAGATTTGGCGGGCCGATTTTAAAGCAATGCGAGACAAAGCTTCAGTTCTGCGTTGTGGGATCACCGTGGCTGACACCGTTGAGACAGCCTGGGAGAAATTTAAGGCATCCTCCACCGAGATCTCTGCTCCCCACATCCCACTCACTAAGAGAAATTTGACACGGGCGCAGGCTCCATGGATAGATCATACAGGTAAATACCTGCTCAGGAAGCGCTCTAAGTGCTGGCGACTTGACCAAATGACTTCATCAACCAGCACCTACGAAAGCTATCGAGCGGTAGGAAATAAATGTTAGCAATATCTTAGAGCTCTTCCTCTTCAGTACGAGGAGGATTTGGCTGACGCAACCGTAACAAATCCAAAGTTCTTCGCGTACGTAAAGAGACACAGCGGTACAAACTCGTCTATACCGGCTTTACTACGAGCGGACGAGACCCATGGGCATACCGACTATGATAATGCCTGTATACTTAGCAAACAGTATACTGGTGTATTTTCTCATGAGGCCTCTCTACCTCAGGTTGAGCTGATCACAAAAGTTCCGGAGGATTCTTGCCTAGCTGAAATCAGCATAAGGGAGAAAAGTCTTCCGGCTATTGCAAGGGCTAAATCCTTCCAAAATTTCTGGCCCTGATTCAATGCATCCGAAGCTGATGCATGAATTGGCCGCTGAGCTAAGTGACCCTCTGACATGCATGTTTACAATATCACTCGACAGCTGTGCTTTACCTTCGGAATGGAAGGAGGTAACCATATGTCCGATTTTTAATGGCGGGGACAGAGTTCTGCCCGCGAACTACCGGCCTGTCAGCTCAACAAGTGTAGTAGTTAAGTTGTTTGAGAAATTAGTCAGGGATTCGGTGAAGAATCATCTGATTAAGTTTAACCTTCTCATTGCGGCCCAGCACGGATTCCGTAATGGATATTCATGTCTGACAAATTTACTTGTAGCTCGTGAAAGCTGGGTCGAGGCAGTAGACAACGGTCACGCCATCGACTTGCTTTCGTTGACTTCTCGAAAGCCTTTGAGACTGTCCCACATCAACGACTCTCATTGAAGTTGCGATCGTGTGGAATATCTGGAGCCGCCCTTAAATGAGTTTCTGCTTTCCTAGAGGGCAGAGAATAGTGTGTACGCGTGGGGCGTAGCCTTTCGCTAAGACAAGCTGTTCTTAGTGGCGTTCCGCAGGGCTCGGTTCTAGGGCCGTTGCTTTTCGCAATTTATGTCAATGGCCTAGCCCAGGAGCTTGAAGTACCGTCGCTATTGTTTGCTGATGACCTCAAGCTCTGGAATATTGTGGATATCCCTGGTGGCTCTGAGGCCCTCCGGAGTGCCTTGGATAGGCTCTGGGATTGGTTAACCTTATGGTTGATGCCCATAAATCAGGCGAAATGTTCTGTCCTCCGCATTGGATGTGCTATTGCTCCCACGCGCTATGTAGTTGGTGGAAGTGAACTCCCTGTTGTCATTCAGCAGGTTGATCTAGGTATCACCCATACCCCATTGCTTCACTCTGGGGAAAATTGGAGGAAGTCTACTTGTAGCGGTTTCCGTATGATGTGGTTTATTCGCCGCTGCTTCGGTGTCCTAACGGCCAACATTTTGTGATGCAGTTCTCAGCTTTTGTGCGACCTCACTTAGAGTACTGTATCCAGGCTTGTCCACCTTGTCTTGTAAGGGACAAAATGGAACTGGAGAGGGTTTTGCGAGTGGGTACAAGGTTAGTGCAAGGATTACGGGGGCAAACGTATCCCGGACGTTTGCTTAGCTTGGGTTTATACTCCATGCGCCACCGCAGAATTAGAGGAGACTTGATCCTCAATTACCCTACTCTAATGATTACTATCGGTCCAGACTTGTCCTGGCTAATTAGTCCCTCCAATCTGCCTAGTCTCCGAGGTCACCCGTTGAAGTTGCACAAACAGCGTTCTGACCGGGTAAGGACGGAAACTCGTTTGTCGCGTCGAGTTATTGAACGTTGGAACTTGCTGCCGGCGCACGTGGTTATGGAGCCTACGGTAGAGGATTTAGAGCGTCAGTTAGATGCTTTTGGGTGGCGGTACAAAACCTTCCCCTTCTCCTAGCCGACTTGTATTTTCAACTTTCCTTTTGTTCTTGTTTATTTTCTTCTCACCGTGGTATTATCATTATTTAGCTGACATTTGTTCTCTTTTCTTAGCTTACTCTTCACCCTCTTCACATAAACCGGCCTGGCAGGGACTGTTGGGCAGGAAAATGTGGGCAGTAATTGGTTGGATAGGGTGTGATGCGGTTTTAGGCTTTTCAACATCTCAAGCAGACCTATCAATTCCCGATCCAACGATACGCAAAAGAAGGAACATTCACGGGATTATCCTATCGTTCCGGTCCCAACTGAACTTGAACAATACTTTAATCGCTTATCGTTAAAAGGTCGCTTTGACCCAAGTACGTGCTTTCCTGAAATGTGCGGAGCTCAGTCCCTAATTTAAAGCTATGGATGGAAGTCTCCTGTGTGGATGAAGTTGATGTACTACAAGCAAGGCTCGATTCGCTGCATGATTAGTGCCAATTACCCATAAATCAGGCTAAACGTTCCCTTCTTCCGATCGGTGCCTAGGCACTGATGGTTCGGAGCTCCGAACCAGTTGCAATTTATCATATCGGTGGGTTTTTGCTGCCAAACACTAATCATGTGAGCGACCTTGGCGTCGTTGTGACCCCAGACCTTAAATCGTCTGAACATACCTTGAGGAAAACCGCTTCTGCCAATAGTTTGTTTTTCGCCATACGACGACCCTTCTCCCGCTTGACTCCGGTGATCTTCAGGCTCGTGTTCACTTCTCATGTACGTCCGATTCTTGAGTATGGACTGTCCGTTGTCTATCCTCTCCAAATTTGAATGCAACTTGATTGAAAAAGCTCAGCGGAGGTGATCTAAATCCATTCTGGAGTTACGAAACCTGCCTTACTCACATCGTCTTCAATGCCCGAACTTGTTCTCCCTAGCTTATCCTCGAGATCACGGGGATCTGATTTTCACACGACGTATCGTTAGTGGTGAACTTGGAACTGCACAGCAGGATTTCTTTCCGCTCATTTCCTTCAGTTCGACTCGAGGTCACCATTGGAACGTGTTTAAACAAAGGAGACTTCGAGTCCGTTGTGACGTCACTCTGTCTACCAGAGTAGTGAATGAGTGGAACAATCTACCTGTCTATGTCGCTGATGCGTAGTCGGAAGAATGTTTCAAACGTCGTTTGGATTCTTACCTGTTGAGTAAATTCGGATCTTGTTGCTTCTCTTGTCAACGCAGCGGTTCCATTGGTACCGACTTGCAATGTCCACCTTGATCCCTGTGACGAGTGGGAGGCGATGGAGTTGACAAAGGATTTTTCCTTCTGCTCTCTACATTACAATGATCCACCTCAGCGAGCACGAGTCAGCACACATAGGACTCGAACCCAAGCCGCCGGATTGGCAATCCCGCGCTGCCACTACGCTATGCTAGTCTTTACCACGCCCCATATAATTTGGCTGAGAAACCGCCCGTACGTCTCCTATAGCATCGTCCATTACCGCCTGACTGCTGTACCATAGCTACACTGTCAAAATCCCAGTTTTAGCGTAGGCTCATAGCTTATTGGAACGCACTGCCTGCAGACGTCGTGATGGCACCGACAGTGAGAGTTCGAGAATCGACTTGATGCTCTCGGTCTACAGTTTAAAGTCTTCCCCTTCATGCCTTAAGCTTTACTCGTCTACCACGGCCTACGCTCCTTTAACTCATTTTAACTTACATCTTACTATATTACCCACGAAATTCGATAAGCTTGTCTTCTTTGTGTCCTTTTCTTTTATTCACGTGGCCGGCACAGCGAGGACTGCTAGTGCAGGGCACGTGGGCATTGTTTATTTGACCATCATCATCATCATCATTACACGTTAGCTGGAGGTGGAAAACACCAGCTATTGTGTCGCAATACAAAGACAAGATAAGAAAAAACAAACTGTGGCACGCCCGCTGAGTCCCCAGTAACGGATGGATATCGTTCCGGAGAGCTAACAGCTGGCTGCGGTAAAAGTGAGTCATATTATGCCTAATAAGTGAGATAGTGATTGGCGGGGGATGCTAAGCAGGAGGGGATGAACAAAGGAACTCATAACACAAACGCCATTGGGGCCGGCTCCTAGCCATATCAGCAAGTGTGTCCAATCAAACGTGTTCACCGTCCTTAGGACCCCAGCCAGGCAGTCGGGATGCATCAACCGACGCCAACTTCGAAGTGAGGGTTTTCATTTCTCTCGACCAAGTCATCACATGACCTCCCCTCCTCCTCTTCCAACCGCACCTACAACGCGCAAACAATGCACGTCGTGGGAGTCGGTGTGCTGGCATGCGCAACACGTGGCCCAGCCATCGGAGCCTGGTGCGTGATATAATGGTGCTGAGCGGTTCACTCGCTCTTCCTGCACCAAATACGCGACGTCGAACACGGTCATTGCTCACGCGGTGTTCCCACCAGACATGAGCTAAGCTGCGAAGGCAGCGATGATCGAATGTGACGAGCCTCTTTATGTCTGTCGACCTGATGGGCCAGGTTTCACAGCCATATAGGAGAGTTGAACGGACGGCTGCGTTGTAAACTCTGCCCTTGAGGGCGAGAGTAATGTCGCGTCTGCGCCACAGGTGGCGGAGATTGCAAAAGCACTTTGAGCTTTTGCTATACGGTTCGTAATCTCATCTTCAATCCCACGGGTGCTAATATATCTGCCCAGGTACTTGAATTCCTGTACGACTTCTAGCAGATCACCAATCGTTAGCGCAGGGTTGGGTCGCTGCCAATCTTGGAGAAGCACTTTGCATTTCGATGGAGCAAAGCATAGCCCAGAACGATTGACAGCCAGTGCTAATCGGTCCAGTGCTGTTTGGCATGTTTGGGAGCTGTCACAGATTAGGGCAATATCGTCCGCATACTCCAAGTCAAGAAGTCGCTCACCAGGAAGTAGCTCCACACCTTCTAGGTCGTGTCCAGCGAACGCTGTTTCCATGACTTCATCAATAGCGAAGTTGAAGAGGAAAGGTGACAGCAGGCATCCTTGTCTCACACCGCTGGTGATACTGAAGGGTGGCGGGAGTTTGCCATAAACCCTCACCCTGCCCGAACTATGTGCGTACAGCGCTTTGATAATGTTTACATATTTAGCAGGCACACCTTTCCTCAGCAGACAGTCCCAAAGGGCACGTCGATCGACTGAGTCGAAGGCACCTTTTATGTCAAGAAACACGACAACGGTGGGTCGCCAATAAACATGGCGGTGCTCCAACACTTGACGCAATGTGAAGATGTGGTCGATGCAGCCCCGACCTCGACGAAATCCGGCTTGCTCTTCACGAATCTGGCTTTCACGAGTGCCAGTCAGTCTGTGGAGAATGACAGAGGCAAGCAATTTAGGAGCAATCGAAATCAGACTGATCCCTCTATGATTGCCGCATTCCAAACGGGAGCTTCCCTTGAAAACTGGGACAATGACGGAGCGGTTCCAGTCTGTCGGGACTGTCTCCTGCTCCCAAAGTTTTACTAGCAACTCGTGTAGATCATCTACTAGAGCAGGTCCCCCGAATTTGAAGAGGGCTGGTGGAATTCTATCTGCCCCTGCGGCCTTATGCAATTTCAACAGCCTGATCTCACGTTCGACTTCTGCGCGTGAGGGCGGATCCAAGGAGACGGCCCAAGGATAAGGGTGCTCAATGCCCGAAGAAGAAAGCGATAACTGAGGTTGGTTAAATTGCCTAGCAAAGTTGACCATGTGAATCGTGTGTGTTGATTTGGCTCTCCTTTGGCACATCAGTGCACCGGAATCCCTGTTGGATCAACGATATTTTCGAAGATGGAACGTTCACGGGATTTCCCTACTGTTCCGGGCCCACTTGAACTTGGTCGCTCGTAGTGTATTCGACTGTCCGCACGTGGAGTACTACGCGGTAACCACTTTCTGGTGTGCTATACTTTCGAGTCTTTTAGGTGAATATATCGTGAAGAAAAGTGTTTGAATACACACTTTTGGCGCAATTTGACTGTTGTCAAATTTTTCTCTCGGAAAGTGACATCCAAGGGTGTGCACTGTGGCAAAGATCAAAAGCAGTCCTGTGTGCCCTCTGCGAGAGATGGACGCACATAAGGTGCTGTAACATTGGTCATTATCTTTACCAATGTCTTCAGCACAATATCTCTAAAGGCATAAGCTTTCGCTGTGACCCGTGTTTAGCAATGATTAGCGAAAAGAAGCTTCTGATGAGCCTACGCTCCTTCAGCGTGCCTACTACTCCTGCACAAGCTCTGTCTAACTCTGACTGCGAAACACCTGTTTCATCTGTGTGCCTGTCTGGATCTGGTTACTCTACGCCCAAAAGGAAAAGAAGCCGTGGCTCCTCCACTACGCCGACAGGATCACCGTTGCCCGTCAGGTCTGACAATCCAGCACGAAATCTATACCGAATCTCCTCTTCCTCAGAGGACACACTATTAACGCGTTAGTGTCTGCAAAGAGCAATTGGATGCAACTAAGGCGAAAATAAAAACGAGGACTTGTGCGGTTGTAACGAATACCAACGCTGCAGAAATATCCGCGAGGACGTCGTATGCCTCCGTAGTAAAACCGTGTGACTTCAGCGACTGCCACCTCAAGCTTAGTCGCCCGTAAGAATAAAATAAAGGGGATCCCAAAGCCTAAGACCCAGGATTCTTCACGACCTCAGCTGAAACAAGTCCTGGACAGAATGCGTGAGCTGGAGAACTTGATCATGACAACTTCGCAAATCATAAATCTGGCTGTTCCCGAGAGAAGCAGTCCACCTGCTCGTGAACGATGTATTATTATCGTCAACACTCCGGAATCAGACAAGCCAACGCCAGCAGAGAGAATACTAGACAACAATGCTTTCGATGATGGCGAAGCTGAGATCAACATTATCTCCGCCTTTCGACTCGGTAGCAAGCAGGATGACAGCTCTAAAAGTCGCCCACTTAAAATAGTCTGCCGAGATGAAGCTGTATGTTGCCGCATGCTTAAACGGACCTCACGCCTCAAGGGATTAACTTTCTTTGTCCAGAGGACCGTGTCAGAATGAAAATGACCGATGATGAACTGCGAACCCGAAGAGCTAACGGTGAGACCAATCTGCACATCGTGAATTTTCGTGTGGTGAGGAGAACTCAGAGATCTCGCTGGAGACCAATCCTAGTCCTGCCCAGATCACAAGATCAAGGAAAACACTTGGACTGCGGGTGATGTCTGCCAATGTCAGGAGCATCAATAACAAGCTGGACGAAATCCTCTGTACCACCTATGCCCAGACCCGCTTGCTTTATAGACATGGCTATCCTCGGATATGACGTGTGAATCTCAATGATGCGAGAACCGGGAGCGGTATAATATTATACTGAAGATCTGAACTCAAGGTGCATACCATTGAAACTATTAGTGACGACGGTATAGAAATGCTCTGGTGTCGGATTCATGACGGGTGCAAACCCCTTACCATCGGGGTGGTGTACAAGGCCCCGTCGGGTAACGGCAACCGCGTTTTGGATTCAATCAAAACCTATGGGTGTGGCAGGGACTGCCTAATATTGGGTGACTTCAATGCGCCTAGTATTGACTGGGATCTCCACTGCGGACTCTCCGCAGAGTCATTTGATGCTGGTCTTCTTGGAGCAGTCCTTGATGCCAACCTATCTAGCACGTCTCCACGCCCACCAGAATACTCTAATACCAGACACCTCACATTCTTGATTTGGTGCTCTCACCTGTACCTTCTGACATCTCTAAATTGGTCACTCTCCCACCGATTGGTCATAGTGATCACTGTACTCCTCTTTACGTGGACGCGACGATTTGTCAGTCAAGACCGAAGGGTTTATCACCGAACCTACTAGCGTACCAATCCTACCTGCCTAAGAGAGATGGTTAGCATGTTGGACTGGAATACCCCACAAAATCTTGACCTCCATAGTGCTTAGCCACTTCTGCGCTCCAAAATGAACCAGCTCATTGAACAAATGGTCCCAAACTCAAGAAAAAAGCCACACACGAGAACTCCTTGGGTTGATCGGGAAATACGGCTTCTAATGAATCAGCGAAAGCAACTATGGAACCGTTTCAAATCTACTAAAGTGGCCTGGGACTTTTCCAACTGCTAGTGGCTCAGGAACTTATGTGCTACGAAAAAGCGGGCGAAGAGGCAACAATATGAACGGAGTCTAGCAGAACAGTCTGTGTCTGGACCTAAGAAAACCTACGCTAATATTAACAAAGGACCAAAGTCGCCTATGGCAAAACCGCTTTGTCACCCGGTACAACAGATTCCGTTCTATACGAAGACGGCGGGAAAGCAGATCTCCAAGCCCGGCCTTACTCATCCGTTTACGCACTGGAGGACCCACCGTTCAACAGTCTCGATGCTTCGGATCTCAACCGTCTTGAGGACATCGAATTTAACGCGGAAATTGTTTCGAAAATGTTGCTCGAGCTAGACCCTAACTCGTCATCTGGCCCTGACGGGTTGCATCCCCTCTTTCTCAAGACAGTGGCAGATTACGTTGCCACACCCATCTAGCACATTTTTCAGCTACGTTAAGAGGGAGTTGCATTTCAGTGGATCACTTTGGCAGTCGCTCTGTCATGCTGAAGGCGAGCGGAGTCGTCTTGGTTCTCAATGATCCTCCAGGTCTTCAAATCATCCGCAAACATGGCACATGGTGAAGGGAGCTGCTGCGGGAGATCGTTGATATGAATGGGAAATAATACTGGCCCAAGTACAGTTCCTTGAGACACGCCACTGGTCGACGGGAACCAGTATGTCAGGTAGTCATTGACCTGTACTCTAAACTTTCGTCCCACAATAAACTCGTGTAACCACTGAAGTAGCATGGCACCGATTCCGTATGTTCTCAGTTTACCAAGGAGTACCTCGTGGTTCACTCTGCCAAACGCCTTACTAAAGTACACCACGTCAACATCCTTCCGTTCGTTGAGAACTCCTACCCACTAGTGGTTTGCGTGCATCAAGTTGGTGTTGCAGGATCGCCCTTTGGTGAAGCGGTGTTGCGTTGGCCTTTAATACGTCCATCGATCCGAAGAACGACAGCAGACACTTTTTCACAAACTTCTTCTGGATAAGATGGAAATCAAACATATCGGTCCATAGTTCTCTACTTTACTCGGATCATTACCCTTGAGAAACGGTCTCACTGTCGAGCATTTCCACTCGTTGGGGACAGATCCTTCAGAGAGTGATTTGTTGAATAGGTTTGTCACGGCAGGTGAGATGATAATCGATAGGGACTTAAGTATTAGTGGGTGAAGTCCGCTAGTCCGGAGGGCTTTGCACTATCGAGGTTGATAAGTAGCTGAAACACTTCTACTGCATCACATTGTAGGCTGTCGAGCAAGACTGGTGCAACCTGTTCCAGTACTGGAACAGCTGCCGGTTTACTGGAAAATACAGTGAGGAAGTGGCTAGCCAAGGCGTCCGCGCTTCTAATGAGCGTTTGTCTATCCAATCTCTCTAAAACCGGTAGCTCGCCCCCAGGTTTCAGTTGACGTTTCAAGTAGGCAAATATTCTTTTGGGTGCAGTTGTGGCCGAGGATGCTAGTTCCTCTTCGAACCGCCGGCGTTTCTTGACCTTTGCGGCGTTGCATAATTTACACTGTTTCTTGTACACCGTGTAATCTTCATCACAACGCGAACTGATGTATCATCTATCCCAAAGTTTGCGACGCCGTCGCGCTAACTGTCTATATTCCCTATCAAACCAATGCGGTTTAACAGGTCCGAATTTTGAATACTTCAGGTGAACGAACCGAGTACACAGCGAGTTAGGCTTCCCCTTCACTATTGACCAACAGGCTTCAAGGGATGCATCCTGTGATAGTCTCCAATCAGTCTGATTTGCGGCTTGGATGAGCCCGTTGGAGTCTATCTTCCAATAGTTGAATGTCTAGGCCTGGGCAACCTGCCAGTATCCTGCCCACGCAATACAATGAATCTTTCCTCAAACAATTTCTTTATGCTCTGGCCACCGCAGAGGATAATCAACGGTGCCCCATCTGCTGCATCGGGCAGGGTGGATAGGGGTTTGGATGCTACTGCTCAAGCCTTCCCGTCTTCTTATTCCCCTTCTCGCACTTTTTCACCCTTATCGTCCCGTTCCAACTTTACTTATATCCCCCCCTGTTTTCAACCCCCCAATTCTCGGCCTTCCCCCACCTTGCTTCAACAATCGCTTGTCTTTTAGTTTCAACTCAGGTGAACGCGGAGCGTCATTTCTGCACTGTCAACAGGCCCATGTCCAACCAAGCGGCCCATTCCAGTTCATCGGCTTCCATTTGGAGCCCTCGATCCTCCTTCAGATTGGCATGCCTCAATGTACGCACACTGCTACAAATCGGTCAACAGGCAGCACTTGCCCGAACATTGGAGACCCTCTCGATCGATATCTGCTGCTTATCAGAGACCCGCCTGCAAGACTCGAGCACTGTGCTCACTCTGCGATCCCCTTCAGGGGACGCAAGCAGTATTTTCTCCTTGCGCCTATCCGGTGACGATGCAGCTTCGAGCACCGGCCAAGCCGGTGTTGGTATTGCCCTGAGTCCCCGGGCTGAAGCTGCTCTGGTTGATTGGATTCCAATCAGTAGCCGGATGTGTGCGGTCCGATTGGCTGGCTCGTTTAAAGCTTCGAAGTCGCGCGGGACTAATAGATGTCTATTCATCATCGCTGCCTATGCGCCCACAAACTGTAGCGATGATTCGGTAAAGAACGACTTCTACCGCCAACTGACCCAGCTCCTTCGCCACAGAAGAAGCACGGACACTGTTGTGCTGGCGGGGGATCTGAACGCACAAGTTGGAAAGTTGTCCACTGATGAACTGCATCTGGGCGGTCAACACGGTGTAGGCTCCCGTAATGATAACGGTGAGCGGTTACTTCATTTGTGTGAAGATGCTCGCTTATTTCTTGCGAGCACTAATTTCCGACACAGCACCCGCCGAAGGGTGACTTGGCGCCCACCAACCTCGAACCAGCCTTGCACGCAGATCGATCACATTGCGATAAGTTACCGCTGGAGAGGCTGCATCCAGAATTGTCGCTCGATTTGGAGCACATGTGTGGACACCGATCATGCAATTGTATGTGCTGACATGCGGATGCGTTTTGGCGGACGCCCACGACGACGCTGTGAGCGTATTGACACCAGCCAACTGACAAAACCAGCTGTTCTGAATGCGTATCGAAGTACGCTGACATGCAAGTTGAGCAAGCGCTCACAGGAGACAATTGATGGTCACTGGTCAAATGTTCGCCAGACCTTACTAGCAGCAGGCAAATCCTCATGTGGTATGTCTAATAGACAACATGGACATTGGGTCTCTTCGCAGTCTTTGGAACTTATAGATGCTCGCCGGCAAATCCCGGCTGGAAGCGAGCACAATAAAACTCACAAAGAGCTCCGGGCAAAACCGTGCTAGCCTGAAGAGAGACCGCGAATCTTGGTGGTCTCAGCGTGCGTCAAAGATGGAAGTGGCCGCTGCCCTTGGCAACCATCGTAAGTTATTCCGTCTGATACGGGAAACGGGCAGCAGGAGACCTGGTGTTAGTGAAACTATGCGTGACGAGAGTGGACAGCCTATCCACAATTTGTCAAAACGTCTGGAGCGTTGGGCTGAGCATTTTGAAAAGCAATTTAATCGGCAAGAATTGTTCGATTCGCCGGTCACTGATCGCCCCGCTCCGTGGGCTGTCCCTTTGGATCCACCCTCTCGCTCAGAAGTCGAACGTGAGATCGGACTGTTGAAGTTGAACAAAGCCGCGGGACCAGATGATCTTCCTCCAGCCCTCTTCAAATTCGGGAGACCTGCTCTATTGGATGATTTACATGAGTTACTAGTCAAACTGTGGGAGCAGGAAACTGTCCCAACCGATTGGAGCCGTTCCATCATTGTCCTAATTTTCAAAGGAGGCTCACGATCGGAATGCGGCAGCCATAGAAGAATCAGTCTGATCTCTATTGCCTCCAAATTGCTTGACTCTGTCATCCTTCACGGACTGACTGGCACTCGTGAAAGCCAGATTCGTGAAGAGCAAGCTGGATTTCGTCTAGGTCGTGGCTGCATTGACCACATCTTCACCTTGCGTCAGTTGTTGGAGCACCGTCACACATACTGGCGGCCCATCATAGTCCTGTTCCTCGATATCAAAGGTGCATTCGACTCAGTGGATAGACATGCAGTTTGGGACTGTCTACTCAGGAAAGGTGTACCTGAGAAATATGTGAATATTATCCGAGCATTATATGCGCGTAGTTCGGGCAGAGTGTGGGCTTACGGCCAGTTGTCGTCGCCCTTTAATATTTCCAGCGGCGTGAGACAAGGCTGCCCGCTGTCACCTTTCCTCTTCAACTTCGCTGTTCACGAAGTCACGGAAATCGCGTTCACAGGACACGACTTAGAGGGTGTGAATCTGCTCCCAGGAGAACGACTTCTTGACTTAAAGTATGCTGATGATATTGCCCTAATCTGTGGCAGCTCACAAACGTGCCAAGCGGCACTGGACAGGTTAGCACTAGCTGTCCGTCACTTCGGGCTTTGCTTCGCACCGTCGAAGTGCAAAGCGTTCCTCCAAGATTGGTCTGGACCGCCTCCTACGCTGACCTTTGATGGGGATCAGCTAGAAGTCCTTCAAAAATTCAACTACCTGGGAAGTTGTATCAGCACATGTGGGATTGAAGATGAGATCACGAATCGTATAGCAAAAGCTCGGGGCGCTTTTGCTAACCGCCACTTATGGCGCCGGCGCGACATCACTCTCGGCCTGAAGGGTAGAGTGTACAATGCAGCAGTACGTTCGACCTTACTGTACGGTTTTGAAACCTGGCCGCTTAAAGCAGCGGACCTGAAGAGGCTAGTTACGTTCGACCACCGGTGCCTTCGTAATTTAGCTCACATCTGGTGGGAACACCGCGTGAGTAATGAGCGTGTTCGACGCCTCATTTACGGCACAGGAAAAGGTACTGAACCGCTTAGCACCGTTATTTCACGCATCAGGCTCCGATGGCTCGGCCACGTGTTACGCATGCCAGCCCACCGACTCCCGCGACGTGTTGTTTGCGCGCCGGGGGTGTGGATGGAAAAAGAGAGGGGGTGGTCAAGCGATGACTTGGTCCAGAGGAATGAAGGCCCTCACTTCTGAGCTGGCCTCAGTTGGAGCGTCTCGGCTCCCTGGTTGGGGTCCGAAAGACGATGAACACGTTTGGTTGGACACGCTTGCTAGTACGGCTAGGAGCGGACCTCAGTGGCGTTCGTGCTGTGAGTTTCTCCCACCCAATCCCTCTTAGCCTCCCACTCCAACCACGATCTCATTATTTAGCCTTATATAATTTTGCATAATAATTTTTTTGGGTGCACAGCAGCCGGCTGGTAGCTTACCGGAACGATGCCCATCCGTTACCGGTAGCTCAGCCAGCTTGCACCAGTTGCTTTTTTTCTCTCCTTTTTTCTGTGTATTGCGGCACAGTAGCTGAGGTGTCCCCCACCTCCAGCTAACGTGTAGTATGATGATGATGATGAGTTGAATGTCGGCTTCCGTTGGTTGTAATACGGTAACGGCAATTCTGTGCATGCCACAATGGAACAGTGGTCACTGTTCGCCAGAGGTTCGAGGACTCTGATCGCTTTCAGCTTCTGCTCGCAGCTCGTAAACAATAAGTCCAGACAAGATGCCGAGTGCGGTGTTACGCGCGTCGGTTGGATGACATGTTGCGTTGCTCTGATTTCAATAGTCATTTTAGCGAATTGAGCCTCAACGTCGCCATGATCGGAAAGAAGCCGAACCTCTGGGCAGAATATCTTAGGTAGATTTAGATGCCGCATCAGTAGGAAACGAGGGCGGCTCATGTGCTTCTTTAAATGTAGTAGCCAATCGCAGCAACGGTTTAATGGGCTACGGTAGATAACACCCACTATTAGTTCTGCGCGTCTGAGGCGGATTGTACACTACGATTGTTCGAATAAGTTGTCCTCGCTTCAATAAGTACTGGTAAGTTTTCCAGATAGTGACGATTTTTTCTACAACAGAACACCACCGTGAGCCTTTGATTTTCGGTCGCATCGGAAACAAGTGTATCCTGACAACGCGACTTCGTGGTGTATGACGTCGGAGTTCAGCCAAGTCTCTGCAAGTCCTAAAACGTCCGGCCGCTCCGAGACAGTGAGGCGGCACAGTTCGTCACTTTTGACCATTAGACTGTACATGTTAGCGAATGTCACACGGAGGTCCTGGGAGGTACCGCGTGACCTGCCTGGAGGTTGTGTAACCGTTTGATACGGGTTCGTACACCCTTCTTGATCACCCGAAAATTTGCAATTTGTAAGCCAGTCTCACCTTCTTCTGTACGACGTTTTAGCTCAATGACCGTAGTCTTCAAACGATCCCTGACTTCGGGTCTCGAGTCTCGGCAGATTTGAACCTTTGTGCCTTTCAGCCTTGACAGACGAGGTAGTATGAGCTGTGACATATTCTGGTTTGCAAAGGTGATTCTCAGAGGTTGATATGACTGGTTAGTCTTCTGGCCAAGTCGGATTACTTGTTAAATCGTCACACCCTCTTCACCCACATCCCAAAATCTATCAATGGGACCCTGGAGGAACTCAACATCGTGATCAAAGCGTATCTGAGGGTTTTCATCTTTTGACTCTGGTACGTGAAAGACCATGAGATTATGACGTCTCAGCGAAATCGGTGATGAACCTGTGGATGCAGGACTTGTGGCGCTTATCAGTTCGGGTTGTTGTTTATCAGCAGGGGACGCCTGAACTCGATTACGTGGGCCCTTTGCGCTTTTGAGTGATCCATGGGTCATCGGTGTTCTAAGGTTCACAGACAGGCTCTGAGAAATTCATGGACCGATCAGTGAAACGGCATTTCGTAGGTTCCGAGTCTGAGTCTTCAATCGGTGGGGAACATCGAACCTAAGGCTCGGCCGAGGTCGAAGATGCTGGTGGTGGTGCAGATCGCGGAGTGTCAAAGGAAGGCGAGGTGACAGAGGTACTTTCACGAGGACGTTTGACCCCACGTGGTGAACGATTTGTTTCTGCCTGGAAGCGAGGTTTCCCGTTGTTGCTGTTGTTGTTGTTATTGGCGGTCCCCGTGAATTCTGCTGTCTTACACCGCGACATTTATCACATATAACTTGGAAAAACCGATGTCGAATGTCGAGAGCTTTTCGAAATACGTCAACGGATAAGCCAATATTCGAACTATGAAACAAAACATCGCAACCAATGCACCAAAGTGCTTGCTCATTATGTCCAACAATTTTCGTACTCGAACCACAAGTGGCTTGAGACGGCATCACAAGGTACAGCAAATTCAAGTTGGCGGACACAGGTGAGAGATGGGCCAATCAATGAGATTTCCGGAATTAGCCAAAGAATATGCACCAAATTTGCACTGACTGGAAAACACATCAAAAGAAGAATATTGGTGCACATATTGGTGCACACACAAAAAAATTCACACAAAAACCAAATCCAAAGCAAAAGTAGTATCCAGGACACTGTGCTTCAAAAATTAGCCGCGTCCGTGGGTACATTCAAATAAACTTACAAATTTACTAGGACAAGCAAACTTATCCAACACCAGCCACAATGTCTTGCGATTCACCGTATCAAATGCTCTGGTGAAATCAACAAACAGCGAGTACACCGGCTGGTATCGCTCTCTGCATCTCTGGCAACTGCCAAGCCGCAAACACCATAACGATGGTGCTGCGTCCCGAACGGAATTCACATTGCTATTTCGCCATTGGTTCCACAACCTCACTGACGAGGCGGTTGAGCAGGATTCTGACAATCACCTTGCCTACACAATTCAGCAAGTTGATGTCACGATAATTCCTGCAATATTGCTTACTCCCTTTGCCCTCGTACAATAGTGGCACAAGAGCATCTTCCAGAGTAGTAGGCACCTCCTCCTCAATCCATACACGTTGCACCAAGTGGTGCAACGCAGTCAACAACGCGGGTCCGCAGTGCTTCCATACTTCATGCGGGATCCCGTCGACACCGACACACTTGCCGGTCAATTTTCGGATCGGTCTGCTGTGCAGCGGCCATTGCTGCTAGGTCGTCGCTTTGACCAAGTGCAATTAAATTGACGTACACGATCATGAACGGATGGCCCGAAGACAAGAAAAAGTTACCAAAGGAGCTGATTCCACTCTTCCATTTTCGTGACGAACTCATCACTCAGGACGGATTAATATTCAAAGGCAACAGGATAGTGGTTCCAAAGGCACTGCAACGTTCGATGCTGGAGCTGATACATTGTGCACATTTAGGAACCAACAACTGCGTGGCAAGAGCTAGAGAGCTGTCGTTCTGGCCCGGAATGACCAATCAAATACTTGACTACGTCTCCAATTGTGTATCATGCAGAGCACATGACGTTCCGGACAGACCCTGGCAGATGGTTGCACTAGACATTTTTTCTCACGATGGAAAGAATTATTTGATTGTGGTAGATTATTTTAGTGCCTACTTCCAGATCGATGCGCTTACGACGACTAGTACGCAATCCGTGGTGAACAACTTGCGGTGCCAATTCGCTCGGCATGGAATATCCGAGGTGGGGATTTCAGACAACGGGCAGCAATTTAATAGTGCAGAGTTTCGTGCATTCAGCAAGAAGTGGTATTTCCATCACCGGCTAACCAGCCCATACCATAGCCGATCAAACGGTAAGGCTGAGTCCGCAGTGAAGGAGGCGAAGAAAGTGCTTACAAAAGTCAAGGAGACCCAACAAGATCCGTACATAATGCTACTGGATCGAAGAAATACACCATCTCCTGATATCGGAGCGAGTCCTGCACAGCATCTATTCAGTCGCCGAACAAGAACGCTAATACCGACCGCTACAACTCTACTACAGTCCGAAATAGCGCCGTCCGATGTTCTATACGACTGACTACGGAACAGAATGCTAAGGCAAAAATAGTACTATGGTCGCGGATCGACAAGTCTCCCACCACTAGGTACAGGAGGAGAAGTACGGGTGCAGCCATTACCGGAATCCGCTGGATGCTGGTGGAAAGGAGTGATCGAAGGCCGGAAGGGAGAGAGGAGCTACGAAATCAAGGTTGGGGACCATCTCATTCGATGGAATCGGGGAGTTGTCGGTATCATAACTCAGCGAAATTTTCTGTGAATCGTCACCACTATTTGGCTTTCGTTATCAGTATCTGAACATCATCAAACGCGTCACAAACGGCTATAGAGCGCTAGCAAACATAGTCAACCGGGAGTGCGAACACATCAAGTCGCACTCTTTGATGCATGACGAGTCAGTGTTATATTTATCTTTGCCTTACAGTCCTCGCAGGATGCCGAGATCCACACAAGACTCCTCTTGAAGCTGGATCAAGACCCGGACACGACGCTGAATTCCCTTACGGCCGAATGCGGACAATTGCTGTTTGAAATGACACTTCGTGTTCGATAAGGATTTTTTCGCACAGCCGCCAAGTGTTCATACTGTGAAAAATTCCAGACCTAACAGGCTCAACAATTCTGCTCAGAAGTCACAGAACAGATAACCTATTGCCTGTTAGTCGTGCGGTGAGTGGTATTTGGCCCTATTCTGTCCATTCAAGAAACACTTTTACGAAGTATCCGAAACGGGGTCATAAGGCGGAACCCTGCAAGCATTCTGAACCCGTGAACAAAAAACCGCTGCTCTCCAAGAATATGATCAAAATGCCGATACAACTTCCTTTTCCTTCGTGGTCGCTTTTCAGACTGAGCTCAACCACCTGAAGGAGCTTTCTCACCTTACTCATTAACGGTATTCCTTCTAAGCTGCAGTTCGATACTTCCTCTGGTATAGTCGTTTCCAAGAACAAATGGAATTAATGTCGTTACTTCTTACTAAAATTCTCACACTGCGTCTGTCTGAGTACCTAATCTAGTTGGAGAAATCAACTCCATAATCTCATTATATGAAGTAAAAGAACTGGAACTGTACTAGGCTCCTCGATATCGACCAGATCAAGAGGCTAGGAGTCTTTGATACCCCACTTAACCAGATCTGTAATCGAATTTGCACAAATTCATATCTTTCATCGCATTCAATCAAGCACATGACATGACCACTGACGTAGAAAGTATGCTGTGCGTTTCGAGATATTGTCGGTCACTGCGCAAAATCCAAGATAGCGGTGTCCAAGAGCCAAGCCAATCTTTAAGGCTAAAAAACCGGTACTGTATGCAACTATTCAAACAGTTGGTCGGCAACTTGATCGATTAGAACGAGCGTGCATCATCACATCAGTGAACTACTCTGTGGGATGCATCCTTTATTGCAGTGAAGAAAGCGAATGACAAGATACCCATCTGCCAATTACTTAACTGGCCTGATCTCTGAGCCTGACGACTAACAGTACCCATTATCAATACCGGTAGACATCTCCGCAAAATTGAATGGCAGCAAGTGCTTTACAAAGCTTGATCTGTCCAATGCCCACCTCCAGGATGTTTCCGAGGCCTCGAGAGAGCTGCTGATGCTCAGCACCCATCTTGGGCTGTTTCGGTACAGCTGGCTACCTTTCGATCTAAAAACAGTACCAGCGACCTTTCAACAGTTGATAGATTCCATACTCGCGGCAGTTTCCGGAGCCACCGCATTTCTAGATGATATCGTCGTAATCTGCCGAGCATCAAAGAGCTATTTAGCCGGTTGAATGAACTGTTTGCCTGTAGGTAGTCGTATGATTTCTGGATCCGCGGAAACAAATGCGTTTTCAACCTACTATCAAATACCTCGATTTTATCCTTAAAAGACGACCATCGGCTATATCCAACGAAGCTATAAAGAAAATGCCTCCACCAGCAGACATGTAATATTTACGTCCCTTTTGTGATCTCACCAATCACTACAACGCACCTCTGTGCAAGATGCATCGCTGACCCAGCCACTGAGCATAGACCATGACTTGTACTGGAGACAAGAGTGCCAGAATATCTCCTGAGACTAGACGAGTCAATTCATTATGTTCCGTAGAGTTGTTGCTGATTCATTTTGATTCAACTCGTGCAGTTGTTCTCGTAACTGGTCCATCAAGCCATGGGAGCGGTGCAGTTATCTCGCATAGGCACCCAGATCGTACCCAGAAAGCCATGGCTCGAGCTACCAGGTTTACAAAAGTCGTAAGAAATTACACCCGGGTCGAGAAGGAGACAATGGCCATAATCCCATTAAGTAAGCTAGAAACTCATCGTGTGCTGATCACAAATGTATTATCCACGTAGCGCCACCAAATTTTCAGCGCTCTGCAGCAGCTGGTCAGTTGTTCAACATGCTGTCGGAGGATTCTAGAGGACTCTATTCTCACTGTTGTTTTGGCTACTTAGTCCCGCTAAATCCTGTAACCTCCGCTTTCACTCAGTGATTGTACAAATCTCTTTCCGTCCGGATTAGGATGGAACCTCATTTGTCTGTCTGAGTTATGGAAAGCCGGGGAGTACGGTTGAAGGTTTTTAGTCTCTGACGGCTCGTCTTGAATGATAACGTCTAACATTTCTCTTTTCTTAGTCTTTCGGTCCTCCTTCCGCAATTTCCTTTTTTTATCATTTCTCCCACACATTGCTACTGATATCTATCTGATTGGCACTTTTCCTCCCCATTGACTTATTCTTTGTTGCTTCTTGTCTCTTGTAGCTATTACAGTGAAAGCTGCTAGTTTTCAGTAATTTTTTGCTCGGAGTTCGATTCATGTGTTTTATTTTAGCTTGTTCAGAACTTTGAGGCACGTTGCAAGCCTCTTGCCCAACGACTCACCACAGCACACACGGGGATTCTCTTATGCTTTCAGTACCACAGGAATTTGATTTTCTACATACCCAATGGTGTGGTATTACTCCTCTCCATATTGTTTGTTGCCAATACAATTTCCCTGTTCTTTATACTTTCAGCTCTCGTCTGCATTCACAGAGGAATAAAGCCTGAGTTTCCAGGTCTTGATTCTTTACTCGTTGGTCTCTCTCTGGCGTTCTATTATACTACAATTTATTTGTCTTTGAAAGAATCTCCATTGACCGTTTTCCCAGCCTAAACCGTTTCAACGTTGATCCCAATGCTCCCGATACACAAAGGCAGTGGACTCACTGGTACCATACCTTTTGTAATTTTTGGAGTCTGTTGAAACACACAATCCTGATAAGCGAATGATCCTGGTGAGCTACATAGCCCCCTCGGTCTTCGCGTATATCAATGAGAGTACCACCTTCAACGAAGCCATACACGCACTGGAGAGCCTTTATAGCAAGCTTAAGAATGAAATTTTCACGCGCCAAATTTTAGCTACTAGCAAACAAGACTGCGGATCTAACTTAGACCAGTTCGCCTAGAAACTCAGTCGTTGCTAAGGACTGCAACTTCAAGGCAGTCAGCGCGGAAGAAAATCGTGATGTCGCCATGCGCGACGCCTTCATTACTGGATTACTCTCTCCTCAGATTCGACAGCGCTTATTGGAACACGGCGCGTTAAACTTTCAAACTGCATTTGCTTTAGCGAGGTCCCTGGAAATGGCACACCAGCACTCACAGTGTTACCATAATGCCTTGTTCTCCCCACCGTGCGCATCAATGTCCAACAAACCCGATTCACCTCACTTGATTGCCAAATCTTCACCTTCGCCTCCATTAACATTGCCGTTGCATCGAACGAAAAGTGCTACTTTTGTGGTTTCACTCGAAATCCGCGGATAAAGTGCCCTGCTCGCGAGGCAATCTGTACAAATTGTGGTAAGTAGGGATATTTCAAGAAAGCTTATTTGTCAAATTCATCCAAGAAGTATACTTCTCAGGCAACTTCACTAATTTCTTACTCTACGATCGCGTCGGCCGGTGGCCGAGTGGTCTGCACGTTTGCTTTGCAACCATAAGGTCACCGGTTCGAATCCGCGTAGGCGTGGGCGTCCTCGCGGTATACTCAGCCCGCGCGCGACTGGTGGTGGTATCGCGGCAGCGAAGCGCCGTTACGGCGTACAGCTGACACATTATTATTATTATTATTATTATTATTATTATTATTTTTCTACGATCGCAGCTGCCCCTGGTTGCTTAATGCGAGCTATCACCAGCATACTGATCAACGATTCTTAACTGGAAGCGCTGATTGATACCGGCAGTTCTGAAATCTACGTCTCTGCTACTGTTGCTCACAAGGCAAAATGAAAGATTACTCCCTCGCGTACGCGCGTATCTATGGCTTCAATCCAAGTGCAGATGTGTACCGCGGGACATTGCAATGTAACAGTCACATACAAAGGAGACGTGTACCACAACGTTAGACTTTCCATGTTGCAAAATTTGTGCTCAGATGTCTTGTTCGGGCACGATTTTCTTCAAGTACATGAGAAATTAGAGATTACTTTCGGTTTCAGCAAACCTCCTCTGTCTGTCTGCAGCCTCACCAGCGCGAAAGTTGAAGCCCCATTACTCTTCCGTAACCTTGCACCGGAGTGCAAGCCCATAGCGACGAAATCCAGACGGCACGGTCCCACTGACGATATTTTCTTTCGCTCCGAAATAAACCGTCTCCTACAGGAAGACATCATCGAGCCATCCATTCCATGGAGAGCTTAGGTGCTAGTCACTACTAACAAAAAGCATGAACGACGAATGGTCGTAGATTACCGTCAGATAATAAACCGGTTCATCCACCTCGACGCTTATCTTCTTCCTAAACTGAACGAAATGGTCCAGAAGATCGCTATTTTTGCTACATTCAGTACCTTGAATCTAAAAAGGGCTTACCATCAAATCCCCATCAAAGCGGAGGAACGACCGTACATGGCTTTGGATGCCTGTGGCAAACTCTACCAGTTTTGTCGTATACCTTTCGGAGTAACTAATGGCGTCTCTTGCTTCCAAAAGACCATTGATGAAATTATCTCCAGAGAAAATCTAACTGGTACCTTTGCCTATATAGACATCGTCACCATGTATGGAAAAGATGCTGTTGAACGTCAACAGAATTTGAACCGTTTTTGTACCCTGCTTCCAACTACGGAATAACCTTTAATGATATAAAAAGCGTGTTCGGGACCCAACGGGTCAAGCTTCTGGGGTATGAGATCTCCAACGGAATAATTAAGCCCGACCCTGAACGACTGAGACCTTTGCAAGAACTGTCTCCTCCCAATAACATCAAGGTCCAACGGAGAGTGGTAGGGATGTTTACTTACTATTCCAAATGGCTACCACAATTCTCTGACAAGATCAACCCACTCGCTCAGAACACGGAATTCCCCATACCACCATATGTCCAGAATTCCAACGAAATACTAATGGACAAACTGAAAGTTCGACCAAGGAGCCGATACATTCTCATGTACCTGTTGCAGCCGTTCGTCTGGCAACCTGAACCTAAAACAACTCCATGACTCTCTGTGTCACCCTGGCATAACTCGCATGCTCCATTTCGTCCGTGCCACAAATTTTCCTTATTCTGTGACCGAAAACAAGTCAATGATTTCAAATTGTACTGTTTGTTGTGAGCTGAAACCAAGGTTTGCTCAGACTCCACTGGACCAACTTGTGAAAGCAACCCAACCTTTCGATCGCCTCAGTGTTCATTTTAAAGGTCCAATTCCTTCTAACTCCCGAAACCGCTATTTATTAACAATCGTGGGTGAGTATTCTCGTTTTCCATTCGCTTTTGCATGCTCTGACTTATCCTCTTCCACCGTGATTAACTGCTTCTGTCAACTCTTTTCGATGTTTGGGTTGCCAGCCTACATTCACTCAGATCGAGGTTCCTCTTTCATGTCCCGTGAACTGCGTGATTTTCTTCACAACAAGGGAATAGCAACGAGCCGAACAACCGCCTATCACCCACAACCTAATGAGTAGGTTGAACGGCTGAACAAAACACTGGGGAGCGCCATTCCTCTCGCCCTACACTCGCGACCTCCCCGTTGATCAATGGGAGGTTGTCCTACAGGACGCCTTGCATTCAGTTCGATCACTTCTGTGTACTGCAACAAACGGAACTCCGCACGAGAGCTTTTTTCAGGCATAATCGAAGGTCTTCTTCTGGCTTCTCCATCCCTACCTGGCTGTCATCACCGGGTCTTGTCTTGTTAAAAAAACGTCCGATCCTCCAAGTTCGACCCTCTTGTGGAACAAGTGGTACTTATAGAGTGTAATCCTAAGTATGCACATGTCCGACTATCAAACGGAAAGGGGAGACCGTTTCAATCCAACAACTGCACCCCATGGGTGAACACCCGCTCGAACAAGACGACACGAGTAACGCCGGTTCAGAAGAAGTGATCGCACCCCGACATGATGAACAGACTTGCTTACACGAAGAGGGGAACACGATTCCAGGCCATACTCAACCAAACTTTACCGAAACGCCATCTACAAGAAGCGAACTTGAGACCCGTCAACAGCACGTGCGCCCATATTGCCTCAGCAACCGAGAAGCCTAAACACTACCTCTTTTTACTTCCGTGAAACTTTACTACACATGAGGCAATCATATCCAGCAACTGTTATCATCCACTGTTTCTGCCATCAACACAATCCACTTTTGCTACGTACACTCTTCGAAATTTCGGTGGGGTAGATTGTGGTATTATTCCTCTCTATATTTATCGTTGCTAATACACTTTTCTTGTTCTTTATACTTTCAGCTCTCGTCTACATTCACAGACGAATAAAGCCTGAATTTCCAGGTCTTGATTCTCTACTCGTTGGTCTCTCTGGCGTTCTATCATACTACATATGGTCAAGAAAGTTAAACGTCGTGACTATCGGCACCCTCGTAAGTGTGGAACCATTACTGATGTTCTTACATAGCTCAAGCCCGCGCCCCCAAGAACATAAATGCACATTGTACACAAAACTATAATTGCCCTGTTAAAGTATTCCATTTTTCATCGCTAATCTTTTACTTTCCAGGGACTACGCAATTTAGGAAACACGTGTTACTTAAACTCTAGCGTGCAATGCCTTTGCCACAGCCCCTATCTACTAGAGTGTCTATCTTCGCCCATTAAATTCGCTACTTTGCAGAAGCCTCATGAAGTTCGTTTTTTGCCTATTAACTGCCTGCAGTTATCGGTTGACACTCTTGAAATAACACTGCCCACCACGGTATCTTCAGTCACATCCCAGTTCATGGAAACATGTAAAAACATGAAGGAACCGCAAAATCTAAAAAAAACGAGCAACGCTATGAATCCGGTTGTCTGTCCTTTTTCGGTCATTTCCATATGTTTACAGTCTCTGAGAGATTCTGTTGTTGAGAAATATCCGCGATTCGGAGGATTCGGACAGCAAGACAGTCATGAGTTCCTCAGGGCACTTTTAGATTGCCTAAAACAGGAAGAGTTGATAAGATGGCACCAAGGAATTATCGACCAGCTTCATTTGGACATCAAGGTACGCTCTTCACTTGTCTAGGGTCTGCTTACATACCATCTTCATTCATTCATTCACCCACACCCTTCTCACTTCAATTATTCGGCTTTGATCCGAACTGAAATCCGGTGGGTACAGTTGCCACGGCACACTTTGTCTTGAAACAAAAAATAAGGGCAAAAATAATCTACCTCTGCATTCAGTTTAAGAGGAACTATCGAAGTTGAATGGTTATGATATAGTAGTCCAGGCGACTGCTGTTCGTAACCCAAACAAAACTGCCTTCCAATGACTTGTTTTGGAACTTAGTTGTGCCTTTCTTTTTCTCCTTTAAAGTAACCACTTTCGTTCACCTTACCGTTACCTAAAAAGTGCAAAACACGAGGCGAAATGCGATCTTGGGAAAAAAAACTCGCAGTTGTGAAGCGATTAGACTCACTTGTGTTATACTCCTTCCTTCAGTTACTGTCAGTCCGATGCCCACTCATCATCATCAACAGCAGTACATCAGCCATTTGAACTGATGCTTCGCTGCCATACAACCATGAGGACCTATGAAATAAAGAATAAGAAGAGGGAGAGAAAGGGGGACTTACCTGAAAACCTTAATGCCCTAAGCAAACATTCAGGGTCAAGGCGCCTACTCCTTGTGTAGACAACATACGATCACAAACAGCTGGCTATCGTGCAAAGATAAGGCGGCATCGGCGAGACAGCTTCCTTTCGGTTTCCACTGCCCAGCGTCATAATCAGCCATTATCCTGCAGATAACTCAGCACCAAACATGCTTTAAACAGGCAATCTGATTAGGAGACGGCAGCAGACGCGGCACTGGTGTCGGTTGCAAGCCATGTCCTGCAAAGTCTCGAGCCAAGCACAAGGTGAGTCACGTGGACTGCAACCCGGCAGGCGAGACGGACCAACGGCACCCAGTTTGGTTGTCAGTGACTTCATTTCCCGCTGCCAAGTCAACTTCTGTCCACCTCGAGTCTTGCGCCATCCTACACCTGGCAGACTAAACAATGCCCTCCGAGGTAAACGGTGACCAGGCATGCGTAGCACGTGCCCGAGCCAACGTAACTTATTCAGTGATATCTGTTGTTCTAGGGAGCTAGCATGATCGTCACTACCTAGTACTCGCCTACGCAAATCATGGTTGCGGACACGCTGGTGCCATCCGACACCAGCAATGCTTCGCAAACAACGATGATCAAAGACTTGAAGGCGCCTCAGATCTTCGGACCGAAGGGGCCAAGTTTCACTACCATAGAGCAGAACGGCCCTCACTGTGGCCTTGTATACACGGCCTTTCAGACGGAGGGAAACTCCCTTCTGTCGCCAAAGATGACGCAGGTTCAAGAAGGCAGCTCTGGCCTTTGCAATGCGTGAGCTGACGTCAGTTTCTTTGCGCCCATCATTGCTGATGCAGCTGCCAAGATAAGCGAAATGATCAACCACCTCGAGTTCTTCGTTAGCAAGCGTCAAGGGGTCATCGAGTGGCTGGTGGTCCTGCAGCAACACTTGCACTTTGAAGGTGCGAAGTGCATACCAAATAATGGGACCACTCTGGACAGGCTATTCAGGGTTGATTGTGCCGCCTCAACATTGTCGAAAAGCAAGACGATATCGTCCGCATAATCTAGGTCAACTAACCTTTCACCAGGCAGCACTTCAACGCCTACATCGTGGGATTCCGCAAGGGAACACTCCATGATTGAATCCAAGACGAAATTGAACCGAAATGGGGAAATCGGACAACCCTGACGAACGCCACTTGTGGTCGAAAAGCTATCCGATAGGACACTATAGACCCTAACGCGGCCTGTAGTATTTGAGTATAGAGCACGAAGGATGTTCACATATTTCTTGGGAACACCTTTTCGCGCAAGTAATTCGAACAGAATCGATCGATCGATCGACTGAATCGAACGCACTCTTGAAATCGATGAACACAGCTATTGTCGGTCTGCAGTATGCGTGGCGCTGCTCTAGCACCTGCCGCAAAGTAAATATATGGTCTATACAGCCGCGTCCTGGGCGAAAACCGGCCTGCTCTTCCTTAATCCGAGATTCCCGTTCTGCAGTGAGGCGACGAACGATAATCGGGGCCAGTAATTTTGTCACAACGGGTGTTAGGCTAATACCCCTTTGGTTCGCACAGTCTGTGCGACTGCCCTTTATGTATATTGCCACTATAATCGATTCGCTCCAATTAGCTGGCACACTCTCTTCGTTCCAGATGCATTCGAATAGGGAGGTCAGTGCTTTGCAGAGGACCTCACCTCCATCCTTAAATAGTGCAGGTGGTAGGGAATCCGGGTCAGCGGCACGAAAACGATTGAGGGCTGTGATCGCGTTTCGGACCTCGACCTCCGACGGAGGCTGTAAACTAACCGTCCATGGCACGTCCTGCCTCACCTGAGTAGGAAGAGGTCCGGGAGCAGGGGGCCAGCTGAACTGATGTTTAAAGTGTTCCGCCCAACGAGCCATACGGCGCTGCTTATTGTGTATCAGCGCACCCGCGCTGTCCGTGATTGTCTCACTGACGCCTGGTTTTCTGGGACCAGTGGTGCGGATTAGCTGGAAGAGCTTGCGGTAATTGCCTACTGCTCCTGCCTCCTCAATTTCTTGAGCCCGACTGGTCCACCAGGCTTCCTTGTCAGCACGTAGGCTCCGCTTTAGTTCACGCCTAATAACCCGTCTGGTCACATTGTGGTCAGAACTAGCCGGGAGGTGTCTTCTAGCTTCCAACAGATTCACGGACCTCTCAGGTATCCAGTGACTGGTGCGGTGACGACTGATAGTGCCACAGGCAGATGCTCCTGTGTCGTGCATGGTGGCCGAGATCCTATTCCACTGAAGTTCAGTGTCATTAGGAGAGGACAGCGAGAGTTCGATATGCAGTGCTTCTTGATAGGCTTGCCTGACCGAGGGCTGGGACAATTTCTCCGTTGCTAATCGGGGGAGACGCTTTGTGCGCCTTCCGGTAAAGTTCATGGAGAAACGACAGCGCACCAAGGCATGATCAGAATCGATACTGGTACTCCAGTACGAGCGGCAATTCAGAATGGAACATTGCCACCTGTAACTTATGGCTATGTGGTCAATTTGGGTCCATCCCTGGCCAGCTACAGGTGAACGCCAAGTGGCACTTCGGCGCCCACTGTGTCTAAAAGCAGTGCTAGTAAGAAACAACTGGTGCTCCGCACACAGTTGCAGCAGACGCTCGCCGTTGTCAGTCCGTTCGGAGTTAAGTCCATATTTACCACCCAGCTGAGCTTCTGAAGAGCTCAGACACCCTACCTGTGCGTTCATATCCCCTGCAAGTACTATAATATCTGAACTAGTAGCACTGCGTAGTAGGGCGTTCAGTTCGTGATAGAAAGTATCCTTGACTGCATTAGGACTGCAGTCGGTGGAAGCGTTTTGTTTTACTTCGCGAATTCACCTTAGCTGATGTTGTCCAACGGGCTGCACATAAACGGCTGTTCATCGGAATCCAATCAACCAACGATGGCTCAGCCTTCGAGCTGAGAATGATACCTACACCAGCTTAACCCGTGAGTGCCGCATCGGCGTCTCCGGATGCGTGCAACCAATAACGAGAGGATAAGCCGGGTGCAGTCAATTCAATAACCCCGTTAGGGTCGTTAATCCTAGTTTCGGACACACAACACACATCAATACCCAGTGTGTCCAAGGTGCGTGCGAGTGCAGCCTGCTGACCTGTTTGTCTTAGAGTGCGGACGTTCATTGTTGCCGTGGAAACGGGATAGCGTGGCCTTATAAGGGAGTTTTGCCGATAGGCGTCCGATTGGTGCTGTGGGATGGTGGCTGCAGATGGTTCTACTCCAGTAGCACTTCGGTTACTGTCAATTAAGCTGGGAATTATAGTAGGAAGGTCAGTAATGGGGGTCGGGATGGGAGTAAGAGAAAAAGGTGGAAAAGAAAGAAGGGAGGCGCCAGCAGTAGCATGTTTTCGCTTATCCGCCCTACTGTATGCAGCAGATAAGGCGACCCTTGATAATCTGCGCGACGGCCGATGCAGGATGAAGTTTATGTTTGAAGAAAATGTCATGGTTGTATGTGGGCTGAGATACTGCCAGGGCGCCCAGACCTAGAGATTCGCAGCTATGTATCCGACTGCTGGAAAGAGTTTACTGCAGCACAAGCAGTAGCCGTAGCAAACGAAGCCAGCTCGACACGACTGCGTTGAAGATGTGTATACATAATTCGTTAATTTTAGTAGATGGTACAAACAGGTCAGTACCGAAAGTGGTAAAATGTAAGATACAATATGGTGTATTCACAGTCGTTGGGAACATGATGACCAGAAGCGTATTTGAACTTCTCAACTTATGTCTTTCAACTTACTTCGCGTTTAACGGAAAAATATATAAACAAGTGAAAGGTGCGCCGATGGGATCACCTGTATCCGGACTCATCGCAGAGATTGCCATGCAAAAATTGGAAGAGGATCTACTACCAATGATTAATCCGAAACTTTGGTTTCGCCACGTCGATGATACGTTTGTGATACTCAAACGTAGCCAAGTATCGGTGGCACAACAACTGCTTAACAACGCTATGGACGGCATACAGTTTATCATGGAATCATAGAAGGAAAACAAACTTCCTTTCTTGGATGTGTTAGTAGCCAGAACAATGGACGGCGAATTGCAAACCTCAGTTTACAGAAAAAGCACGCACACCGATCAGATTTTGAGTTTCCACAGCAACCACCCAAGATGTCACAAAATAAGCTTTGTGCAGACACTGTTCCATAGAATAGCAACTCACTGCAGTACGGCAAAAGCGAAACGAGCAGAAGAAAAACACTTATTCAAGTCATTTGAACGCAACGGATACCCACGCAGTTTCCTCCGAAGATGCTTAAACCGCAAGCCCTCAAAAACCGAACTTACGTCAGCTATGACGAAACGTATAGTTCTGCCATACATAAAGAACGTGTCTGAAATGACTGCCAGATTGTTCAAATAACATCATATCATGGTAGCCCACAAGCCAACCGCCACTCTGAGGAAAACATTGTCAAAACCAAAAGGAAAGCGAGAGACACTAGAACGACGGAATGTCGTACATAGAATAAGTTGCGCAAACTGAAAAGCACTATGTGGGACAAACAGGAAGGAAGCTGTCCACCAGGATGCATGAACACCAAAGAGCGTGCAAGAAGCATTATGCAACCTCATTGGTTTCAGCACACGTGGATGAAGAAGGACACAGGTTCGACTCTAACAAGGTAGAGATCTTGACCGGAGGAGAAACACAAAAAGGGAGAGAGTTTCTCGAAGCCTGGTTCTCAACCACGAACTCAATCAACATGCATATCGACCTCGATCCAATATATCAACCGCTGAGACAGAGAGAGTTCAAGAGGATCAACAACCGTTGTCCGAAAGAACCTAATCCAACACACGCACAATGAACAGCATGGTCAATATGAGCCCAGACTACTCATCCGCACCTCTTGCACCAATCCGAGTACGCTAAGCCCAACCACGTCGCAACAACATTTCCGCAGCCAATGACAATGACTCGAGCACAACCGCTGAACACAAGGATTCACCAATGAGATCGAGACAAAATTAATAGCCCTGAATGCCTATATAAGGAACGGAGTGGTTACTGACAGTATCCATTATTGGGTTTGCTTTCTACCAGTTACTGCTACTTCACTGCTATCAACCCCGCACTGAAGATGCCACCTCGAATGGTGGCGAAACGTCTGCAACCAAGTTGCCCAGCTCGGAGAACTCCACAACAACTGAGTCATTACAACCGTTCTTCACCGTGGTTCTTGATTTTCCGCGACTATATTAGCGAATCACATGTGAATACTTACCTTTTGCATGTTGTCGACTGATATTTCTCCACTGCAGTCATACGCCGGCTCGTACCAAAAGCTAACGAGCTTGTCTTGTAATCTGACGACGCGGGTTCGGGGCTGCGCAGGGATAGAGTGACCTTCCCACTATCCTTAGCCCACATTCGACCGGTGGTGATTGTGCGGCAGCGAAGCGTCAGTACTGCCTACTCACGTATTACTGATGCTTTTCTTTCTTTACTACGGTCATGCGATCTGCAAGTATCATGCAGTCTCAAATCGGGAACTTCTCAATGTATTCGGCAACGATCGTTCAGCTCTCGTAGGTTGCCCGTTGGATGCATTATTCTAGCTAGCAATTTGGATGTAAACACCCCTTAATGTGGAAGCCATATTGCAGGTCCACCATTCACAGATTGCGATATGCGAGCTCGACTCCGCTAACTTCTTTGGAACCTTATTCAGGCTGCTATAAGTATTTTGCACTATGCACAGAGGATCAGATATCAGCAACACTCCGGTGTTGCGTTCCGATACTGTGCTGTCACGCGATCCTCAGGACCCACCTAGGAGTGTTGCGCGATCACGTATATCTGTGCAAGCTCGAATTAACTAGCTGTGTTTTTCTAGCCACTCGATGAAAATTGTTGCAGCTATCCTCCTGATATGTTCTATTATTTTTTAGCGGTTTCCAAATTAGGCCTTACTGTTTCGGTAAAAATAGGTATACACGATACACCAGACTTCTTGCTTACTGGCTCGCCGAACAACCCCCTCGTGGTGCTAGCTGGGCGGTTCGGGAATTTCCCGTTCCGGCGAACGGTTTGGCGGCAGTGTACCATGACGTAGTGGGTTTTCCCTATAAAAAGCCACAAGTGTCCGTTTAAAAACACTACGACTCGGCGGATGTGACTCGCCACTAAATAAAGTCACTGCCTTTTGTCTCCTTTGGAGACATTACACACCAGCAAGCAATCCGAGCATCGGATCTTGTCTCTGACTTGGGAGTGCTGGGCCCCTGGCATGGCTTATCCTCATTCAAAAGGCGTATGAATTGAGTGTGCAGTCACCGGCTCCTAACGGCTGCGAATCCCCGGCCTTGTGGGTTAGGCCCTTTGACCAAAGGCTCTGGTCGGTGGTCCCCTAAAACAACCTGCCTACCTCGGCCGGGTAGTATCTCGCCTACTGACGGATCATGAACTTACAACTACAAGCATTCACACGCTCTCTTGCTACTGCGATGCTATTCACTCATGCTACTAGGTCAACTTCACAAACACACACCACAATCTTACCTACTTTTCCCTTATACCAATCACATTTATTTTACCGGCTTCTTCTACGGCGATCAACCCCACTTCCACCGATGAACCTGTTCCCGTGACATCTGCCGACTCAACCACACAGTGCTCAACAGGGAGCTGCCAGCCCCGAAGTCTCCCATCTTCGCTCCTGCAACCCGGAACGCAGTTCAAACTTTCAGCCTTCAATGCACGTACATTACAGCAGATCGGTCAGCAAGCTGGACTTGCACACACGCTAGAGTCCCTTGGAATTGATATCTGCTGCCTGAATGAAACACGACTCCAGGACTCTAACTCGGTCCAGCAGCTGGTGTCACCGCTCCACCCACGCACCCGCTTCCATCTCCGCCTCTCTGGTGACGCCGAGTCTGCCGCCTCTGCGCAAGCTAGTGCTGGAATCGCCGTCAGTGCTAGAGCCGAGCCTCATCTGATTGATTGGATTCCGACCAATAGTCGCCTTTGTACCATGAGGCTCAATGGCTATTGTAAAGTTAGCAGACGTCCTCGGAAAGCGTGCTCCCTTCGTGGTCTCTGCCTATGCGCCTACTGGCTGTACCTCGGACACACTCAAGGACCAGTTCTACCAGAACCTTCATGAGTTGCTCCTAAGGGCTCCTAAAACGTACATCATTATTTTGGCAGGAGACTTCAACGCGCGTGTCGGTCGGGTGCTGCCGTATGAGCGCCACCTCGGGAGACCGCATGGATATGATGATGTTCGCTCAGACAACGGAGAGGGACTGCTCAGTCCGCGTGCTGATCATCAGCTTTTCCTCTCCAGCACGAGCTTTCATCATCCTGGACGCCAGTACGCCACTTGGCGCCGTCTATCATCAACCCAGCGCTGGTCACAGATTGACCGCATAGCCATACGTCGCACGTGGCGCGGCAGCGTACGCGACTGCCGATCATTTTGGTCAACACGCGTCGATACCGATTATGCACTGGTATGTGCAACCTTTTACATGCGTTTCGGTGGTTCGCCTAGGTCAAAACACACCAGACTGAATACCTACAAGTTGGAGGACCCAAGAGTGAAGAAAGAGTATCAACAAACGCTTCATGAAAATTTCGCTCTCTCTCACACTCTGGATATTGATCAACACTGGTCAAGTCTTCAAGAAGGCATGCTGTCGGCCGGTTTGTCCAGCTGTGGCCTCGCTCGCTCCACTCCCCAAAGTTGGATCTCTGGAAGATCCTCGGAATTGTTGGATCGCCGGCGGACAGTGCCTGTTGGCAACAGCTGAAAGCAAGCCTTCACTCTGATCGTGAATCTTGGTGATCAAAACAAGCTGCTGAGATGGAAGCCGCTGCATCAGCTGGCAACTTCCGCCGTCCATTTTACATCATCAGGTCCACTGGTTGCAATTTCCACGTTATCAGCCAGACGATTTGCGAATCAGACGACACGAAGATCACCAACCTTCACAGGCGATTGGGTCGCTGGGCAGAGCATTTCGCTCTTCAATCCAACCACAAAATACAGCCCCATGTGACACCTACAGCCCCAGTGTATGATGCTTGTGCTGTCTCCACACCCCCCCAAATGAAGCAGAGATCCGAAATGCAATCCAATCTTTGAAATGGCACAAGGCTCCGGATCCCGACAACCTACCACCGGCTCTATTCAAAAATTGCGGGAGTGTAGTTGTCAGCGAAATCCTATCGCTTCTCACGAAACTTTGGGCTGAGGAGAAGGCTCCGAACTCATGGGGGGAATCAGTCATCGTTCCGATTCACGAGAAAGGCTCCCGCGCCGATTGCTGCAACTACCGCGGAATTTCGTTACTCTCTGTCGCATCCGAAATCTTCGTGTCCGTCCTACTTAGCAGGCTTTCAATGACTAGAGAGGAGATTTCCCGAGAAGAACAAGCCGGATTTCGTCCAGGCCGCGGCTGCATCGACCAAATCTCCACACTTCACCAAGTTCTCGAACTTCGTCACATCCACCGGTGGCCAACAATCGTAGTGTTTTGGACATCTGAGTGGCATTCGATTCAGTAGATAGATCTGCGTTGTGTAACTGTTTACTAAAGAAAGGTATGTCCGACAAGTTTGTACCTATCCTGAAAGAACTTTACAGCCACACGTCGGACAAAGTCAGGGCTTACGGCACGCACTCTTTTCCATTTTCTGTGACCAGCGGTGTTAGCAAAGCTTGCCCTATTTCACCTTTCCTCTTCAATTTCGCCATCGAAGATGTTCTCCAAAGATCACTGGAAGGTGTCCAGGACTGCTGTGTTGAGCTCCTTCCTGCAGACAGAGTCACGGACTGGGACTACGCCGCTGATATCGCCTTGCTGATGGACGACGCACAATCCGTCCAGAGTGCTCTGGACCGCTTGGCGATGGAGGCATCTAAGTACGGCTTATGCTTCACTCCGGGAAAATGTAAAACGCTGCTCCAGGACTGGCAGGTGCCTGACCCCGCGCTCACCATTGCTGGGCATGTGCTGGAGCAAGTCCCTTGCTTACTTCTCCATGGAGTTGCACCACGGCTGGTGACGGTGTTGGAGATGAAGTCTCACAACGGATCGCAAAGACCAGCCTTGCATTCATCAAACTGAGACACTTATGGCGTCTTCGTGATGTTAGTCTCAAGCCCAAGGGCAGGGTGTACAATGCTTCCGTTCGTGCAATACTCTTGTATGGCTGTGATAGCCTGTTCGCTCGGACGCATGAAGTAGTTGCCAGTCTTCGACAATCGCTGTCTACGAAGGATTGCTCTCTTGTGGTGGCAACAACACGTAAACAACGCAGAGGTCCCAGACCGAGTGCTTGTGGTGAGTAGTGCCATTCTTCAGAACGTCATTCTCCGACATCGTATGCGTTGCCTCGGGCACGTTTTACGCATGCCAGCCCATCGCCTTCCACCTCGAGCGCTATTTGCACTCCCAGGGAACGACTGGAAAAAGTGCTGCGGTTGATAGCCAATGAGGTGGAGAAGGATAAAGAAGAAGGCAACCTCAAGTTTGGCGGCAGTCGGACCAATTTGTCTTCCACGTTGGGGACCATGAGATGCTGAATCCCAGTGGTTAGAAACAGTTGATGTCATGGCCCGCAACAGACCTCAATGGCGTCAATATTGTTGTGCTACCTTACCCCCACCTTAATGCACACAAAAAACTCACGAATCAAAAACAGAATACTCAACATGGCGTGTGCAAAACCAACAGAATCGTGTTTCATTTTTTAATCGCCTTTCGTGTCTCTGTTTTCTTCACCTTTTTTTGATGGCATATATGGTTGGCGGCATCCGGTTTCGGATTTGCATGTCACTTTGGCCAGCCACAGAACGCCTGCGCCTACAGAGGGACTATGGATGGCTTGTGCTGCACCACCCACAGCTCCATCCACCCACCCCATATCCAGTGTAAACCCGAAGGAATAAGACCAGGAGGCATTCGGATGGGAGCAAGGTTTCATCAACGGAGCCGGCCCACACTCCTTTACAGGCAAACACTAGCACGCTGTATTTGGGGAATCAAGTGCACACAAGGCGGTGGCTGGACCATAGTCCGCTCCACACTGAGTGCATGGAACCGCTCTTTGAGCCTAGCACGGCCACAAGGACCGTGCACCGCGTCCCCTCCAGCAACGACCAACTGTCTCCTTGAGCCAGTATGAACGAGGTAGTGGGTAATAGACAGGTAGGCACCTTAGTGGAGGGTTTCGGTGTGGCTCTCTCCTATCCCTGCAAGGTAGGCACCTTGTCAACATGCACATCAAGCGCAGACACACCGGGGATATCAAGCAACTGCCATTCACTTTAAACGACAAGCTGAAATAAAATAAATCCAGTAATGCATACAGATACGGTGGCATAACTATTCCCTAAATTACCATATGAAGTAAGTTGGTTAGCAACGAATCCGCGATAAGTAAGAAATGTCCAGAAGTGACTCAGAAAATGCTTCAAACGCAACAAAATTACCGAAGATAAGCGCAATTAGCGTAAGCAACGTGGCCAATTAATAGAACATTATTGAGGTAGGCAGAACAAACCAAATAAAGTGGAATGAAATTTATCCAGCTTAAAAAGACCTAATTTAGGTGTAAGTTGGTTTAGCCCAACTGCGGTGAAGAAGCGTCAAGAGTGCAACTAGGTCATTTTAATGTGGATGAAATTCATTCCATTTCATTTGGTTTGTTCTGCGTGCTTGATAATATTCTCCCAACTTGCACACATCGCTCATGCAAAGTGTGGTAAACTTGCGTCATTGTATCGCGTGGTATTTTTTAAATAACTTTCGGACATTTTCTACTTATCGCGGATTCACCTTTAACCAATTTCTTACATATGCCCATATAACAAGTATTTATGTCATCATATGCGTTTACTTTATTCGATATCGGCATTTCGTATGATTGGCTGTTGTTTGACATCCCAAATGTGTCTGCGCTTGATGTGCATGTTGACAAGGTGCCTACCTGTCTATTACCCACTACCTCGTTCATATTGGCTCAAGGAGACAGTTGATCGTTGCTGGAGGGGACGCGGTGCACGGTCCTTGTGGCCGTGCTAGGCTCAAAGAGCGGTTCCATGCACTCAGTGTTTAGCGGACTATGGTCCAGCCACCGCCTTGTGTGCGATTGATTCCCCAAATACAGCGTGCTTGTGTTTGCCTGTGAAGGAGTGTGGGTCGGCTCCGTTGATGAAACCTTGCTCCCATCCGCATGCCTCCTGGTCTTATTCCTTCGGGTTTACACTCGATATGGGGTGGGTGTGTGTGGTGCAACGCAAGCCACCCATGGTCCCTCTTTAGGCGCAGGCGTCCTGTGGCTGGCCAAAGTGACATGCAAATCCGAAACCGGATGCCGCCAACCAAACATATATATATATATATATATATATATATATATATATATATATATATATATATGATAGGAAGTAGACGGGGTTGGTGCCAACAGTTGTCCAGGCAAAGGTAGCATGCAGCCGTATACTAGCTACGCTGGTGTGGCATCAATGTCTGCCTTAACGGTGTTTTTTAAGCCTAGGAGGACGAGAGGAATTGTTTCGGGCCACGAAGGATCTACGTGCGCGATTACGCGGCCTTCAACTTGCGGTGAAAACGCTGCACTATGTCGTTATCTGCTGGATGATACGCCATCGTCCTAACTTAACGTCAACTTAATTCCTTAGGCAGCGAATCCAACATGGACGAAAAGTCTGACCCACGATCAGTGTTCACTAGCAGGGCAGCCATACTGTGCTCCCCGGCGTTCTAAAAATGCTTTCGCGACTGTTTGTGGAGCAATTAGAGATAGATATGGCCTGAGGCTATCTTGTGAATCGATCGACACAAGTCAATAAATATACAGAGCTTTTTGAAGGCGACAGAGGACCTACGCGGTTTGCGTGCACCTCGTGAGAACGTACGTCTGGCATCGGAAACGTACTTAATGGGCTTCTCGTGTGCTTGTGTACCTTCGCGCGTTGACACGGAAGGCAAGCAGCTGCCCAAGTAAGAATGTCACGATTGACTGCGCCAGACGAAGCGTGTGGTTACGAGTTTAACCGATGCACGAACGGCTGGATGAAAGAAGCCGTGCAACGTGTCGAACACGGTCTGCCGAAACTTGCGTGGTACGACTGGGCGCAGCATGCTCAGAGATAACTCACGAAGTATATTTCCATCTGATAATATCAGCGGAACGGGTCGTATGTCCATTGGGGGGCGACCTGCGTAGTATATCAACCTCAGGATCATTGAATTGTATTGCGGCCATGGCTGCCAAGTCGATAGCGGTGTTGGCATCAGCGAAGATCGCTTGAATTCGGGAAACTGCGTCGGCGACAGGGTTGTGCACACCTGAGACATGCCGTATATCGGTCGTAAACTGAGCGTTGTAGTCTAAGTGCCGTTACTCTCTTAGGTAGCGTCAGTCGGTTGTCGAGCCAAGCACTTAGGTCAGTGGTCCATGGTCGATGAAAACGGTGAAAGTTCGGCCTTCTAAGACATGTCCGAAATGACGTATGTCTAAGTAAATGGCTAATAATTCTCTACCGAATGTCCTGTAACGAGACTTGACAGGTTGCAGACGTTTGAAGAAAAATGGCAACGACTGTTGTAAGACCGTCCCAACTGCCACGTCAGAAGCGTCGGTACTGAGCAACAGTAGGGCTACCGGTTCGTGATGCGCTATAGAATCTATGTTGGCGATAGCTTCTTTCAAAGTCTGTTGCAGCAGGAAAATTGAATTTCTTAAGCTTCCCCCGGAGATGGTTCGTGAGAGCATGCATAAGCAAAGCGCAACTGGGTATGAAACGGCGATAAAAGTTGATGAACCCATCAAAGCGTCTTAGCTGCCTGAAAGAATGAGACTCGGGATAGTCGATGGTGGCCTTACTTTTTTTCCTACAGTGGCACGACGCCTGCAGGAAAGATTTGTTGGCCGAGAAAACTGACTGAATCGCTAGCAAATGAACACTTGGGCTTTGGTCATTACCCCGTGTTGAGATAAATCGTCAAAAACTGCTCTAACCTGGTGCAAGTGCTCTTCTCGTGAAGAGCTCGCGATCGCGATGTCGTGATAAGCATAAGCGATATCCAGACCGCGACAAACTTGGTCGATAAAGCGCTGAAAAGTTTGCACGATATCCTTTAGAGACAATAACATGCGCATAAGTTTAAACAAACCAAATGGGGTTGTCATGGCAGTTTTAGCGATGTCCGCTTTAGCTAATGGAATTTGGTTGTAAGCGGGCACCACTTTGATTTTCCTAAAAATGTTCTTACGCGCCAGCCTGTGAGCTTTACATGTTGGATCGGATAGCGATCGGGCGTGGTAACCGTATTTGAGGCACGATAGTCGCCTAAAGGACGCCAGTCCCCCGTGGTCCTCTGTACCATGTGTATAGGTGATGCCCATAGACTGTCGGATGGTCGGATGTTATCGAGCTAAAACATGTGGTCGAATTCAGCTCTTGTGCCACGTACCTTCTCGGAGGCGAGCCGTCTTGTTCTGGAACTCGTTGGCGGGCTCACGTTAGTACATGCCGAGCGAATTCTGTCGTGTCTGGCGAAAGCTCTGCAGCCGGTCGAACTAGTCGCAGGTATTCAAACAGTAGGTTCGCATAATCTGAACGCACATCGGCGATTCGAGAAACGAGACTGATGATCGGGGCATCTGAAATAACTCCTTCAATTTGTTGTTTCTCACGGTCATCTTAAGTGCTGTGGCGGCCAGCACTAACAAGCAACCCAAAATGGCGGAGGAAGTCGATAACCATAATTGCGAAGGGTACAGACGCAATCATGAAGACCCACTGAAAATCTCGGCAAAAATTGTGGTCCAGGTTCATCATGCGCTGACCGAATGCATCTGTCGCAGAACCGTTTACGTGGGCTTTGAGTGCTTGTCGTTCGCGTTCTCAGGGGTGACGCTCACTTCCACTCCCGTGTCGATGAGGAACCTGATGGAAAGACGTCGATCCTTAATGTAAAACAGGCGATCTGTTTTTTTATTGTTGAATACTTCGGTCATGCTAGTATGCAGGTTGTTTGCTTCCGCTGAAGCGGCTGAGTCCCTGCCTAATGCTGGGAGCCCGTCAACCTTGAGCTTTTCCACCATATCGGCGGTGATACCAACATACTTCTTCGGTGGATTTGGTATTACCTGCCTGAGAACGTGCAGAGAAAATGTTGCACTTTGATGTTGAACGCGACGTACTCGGTGCAGGCACAGATGAGGCGCAATGAACGGTAGTCAAGACGTGGTCAGCGTCTGACCGTGGCACACGCTGCTTCGAAGCTTTTATTGCTGATAGCCTGCTGTAAAATAGTGTGATTTCTTCGCCTTTAGGGTCAGATCGGCCTGAGGACTTGGAGAAAGTATGAGACTCCATTTTAATCGGTGAGATTTCTTAACCGGAGCCACTGGTCATCTGCTGCGAAAGACGTCCGAACGCAGCGTCTGCTTTGGTAGCTAGTTCTTTCAGGTGCGTATCTAAATGTATGTACAGCATAACCGGCAATGGCTCTGGGAGATGTACAAGCCACAGCTTTTTTATACCTTCTTTGCTCAAGAATAAGGAACCAGCGATGCACTGAATTTCGCGGAGCAACACCGGCGGCTTGCCATCTCCCAGCTTGAGACCATTGTGCTGTTTAAATCGAGCTCGTGCACTGGGCTGCAGCTCTTTTAGGATCGCTTGCTTCATCCTTTCATACTTTGCCTCATCCGATGGGCAAAGTAGTATGTCCTGATCCAAAGTCACAGCCGACGAAGGAAAGCATGGGACGAGCTGATTGTACCTCGAACGATCTGTCTGAATGCCCTTATTTTCGAGTTCAATCTCGAATATGGTAAATCAAACCTCTGAGCTGTGTTCCGTGCAACTGAACAGGCAAAGTAAGCATGTATGCGCTGTGAAACGATCCAGATGCCAGCTGCAACTTGTGAATCGAGAAGATCATAGCTGAACAAAAACGCGATGAAACTATTAAATTGTGGCGAGAAACAATTAACTGCATGTATCGTCAAAAAGGAAATCACAAAAAATCCAACGACTAAAATAGTTTAAATTCGCGCGTGCGAATTTCGGTCACCAGTATATAGGAGTAGTAAATAGTACTTCGAGACGATGCGCGTAATCGAGCGCGGATTTCAAACGACAGTTGAAGTTGAACACAGTGTACTATATTCGATAGGCTACAAAAGGCGTGGACGGATGAAGCGAGACAGGAGCAAAGCTTATCGGGGTAACTTACAGAGCAGATGAGTGTCGAGCCGGATATAAGGGTGATTAAAACAAGAAAGATTAATGTACAATTAGTCAGCAATGAAATTGCACATAACATATAGTACTTATCTCTTGGGACGCTACAGGATTGATCGAGTGCTGACCTAAGATCAACACAGGTCTGTTGGTCTATGCGCTTCCTCTTGTTTCGATTTGCCCTCTGGGCATCAGCTGGTCTTGACTTTTTGTCATCAGCTTGCTTTGATCTGTGTATGCTTGTTTCGACCTGTAGTCGCGAAGTCTGTTCTTCTACGCCCAAAGAAACGCATCTTCTAGTAGGTCCCGAGCAGAATTTCTCCCAGTATGAAGCCATAGGCCAAGCATGGCCTATGGCTTGTCGACTAGTTAACGTAGCATTCGACAAATTCGTCCGTGAGTCCTTCGAGTGAACAATGGATAGCGGTGGTCAAATGTTCATTCGTTCAACCCTCATAGAATTAACCGAACTTTATGGCGAGTCTCCAGGTCGTCGGGGTTTCCGTCTTTGTGGTAGTGCATTGTCTCTGACAAACGGCGTGCTTTATCTCCGATTGTGTGTCGATGCATCGCCTAGCTGTACCCATGTCTGTTGCTTCAAATGCACCAATACACCAAAGTCGAACCGTTTACTTTTCCCAACTTTTAGCCTATTGACTAAGTTACATTCATCCTTATTTAATGGAGCAGATAGTTGAACAACCAATTGAGTTCCAGTCGACCGCTGAGCACCATGCGTCGCATTTACTTAGATTTCCTATGATAACGTGTTACAAGTATCTGTCCTTCAGGGTCAGGAGATTTATTCATCAGAAGCAAACAAGCAAAAGTAGCAGCACGTTTGACCCGCCAAACGCCTCGATATATCTTATTCGTGCACTTCCATCAACAACGACGTTTTGTGGCCAACCAAATCCCTCCATTGGATCTGTTAAATAAACGACGATCTAACGGTAGCGTATCCGCACATCAGCCAACCAACGGAGCCGCTTAAACGGGCGTCCGTGTCACCTATTGGCTATCTGATTCGTTCATTTGTACTATCTTTTCATCCCTGTTAGACATTCTTAGCACGCCGACAAGGCACCGTCACCAGTAATCTTTACTAGTCGTTAGTTTCCTTTCTTTTCGCAGGCGTCTTTTATCACTCCGAAAGAGCACTTGTAACCGCATTAGCCGCACTGATGGAAAAACAGGGTTATCTAACTAGGCATTGGACCTCATTCTCTATTGGTTATTTGGGTTTCCCTGCGCATCATCAGATTGGCCACTCACTGTGACTTTACACTGCCTCTGAGTTAATATGTGCGATCTTCAAAACATGCATACAGTATGACAGTGTTCTGATACACTTTAACTTATCAGTCTGCTGATATGGCTTATATACTTCGCGTCTCTGGTAAAGCCAAGTCGATGATTGATTGCACTTAGAGAAGCTCTTCTTCTAGAATGGATCCCATTAGATCACGGCACTTGGGCCATTTAACTTCTAAGCTCACTCGAGGTTGCTAGGCATCAACTGCTGGCGATGCATGATTTTGTTTCTTAAACTTGCGCTGTATTCAACCGCAGCCCGGAGTTCGGTTGGTCAATTTTATCAGCAACCATCTTTTCTTATCCGAATGACGTTGGTCTGGGATACCGTTTTCTCTGCGAGTTACATCATTGCTCAGTCTGGTCACCTTTCCGATTCCGAACATGGTCTTGGTGGCCGTTTCGGAGTCGGCACTTGCCTACGATGACGCGTAATCTTGGTAGTTCGGGTTGGCAGTCGTGGTGTTTACTTACCCTTCGAGCTTGGCGATTTAATTACAGACGAAGTGGCATCTTCAGTGCGTACTAATGAATAGTTTATCAGCAGTAGCTGAGGTCCAGGTATATCTGAAGAAGATGCTTCTCCCATTGATGGCGGAACGTGTATAGAACTAAATTAATAAGTCTGACAAATGATAAAAAACCTATGTTCTTTTCGTTCTGACAATACTGACTCTTCAACCGTGTGTCGATCGCAATCTTTATCTCAATCGCACATCTTTTCTGCATAAGTTTTCACCTTGTGTTACCTATCTTCAGTGGAGCACCAGGCTGCCCTGCACTTCAGTTGACCACGTCGTCAAACGACTCATTTCAGTCCAGCTTCGTTTGGGACACGCTTACACTCGATTATGACCACATTGCCGTGCGTGTCTGCATATAGTGGTTTCGGTGATGTGCGTGATTTCTAAGACACTTGCTGGTTATTTGTATTCGCAATTCGCGAACCAATATTAGCAATCCGCATCGCGTCAATGACTGGCACTAATGGACGAGACGCATGAGTCGAATGAAAATTGTTATCACCTTCAGTGCACAACCCAAAACTCCATGATACCGGTTGTCCACCAGCTTGAGATATTTGAGTACTTGTATGGTTTCCATGAACTCTCAGAGCCTTATTAACCCATTTATGCCGAAGATTGGAAATCGTGTATTTTGGCATGAAACTCATATATGTTATGTAAATAAATAAATATATGAAGAACTAAATAGTTTATTCTCAAATTTATAGAGACACCAAATCAGGCAAAAACATTTACTTTGTCGTTTTTGAGTTGTTACACGTTCCAAAAATAGATCACGAGGCAAAACAAATGCTTTTTGTAATATAGAAGCAGCTTCAGATTGATAGGAAGGATCATCTGGGTCTGAGTCAGATTCAGAACCATCTTGAACTGGATGAGCAGGCGCCCGCAGCAAAGAACCTGGTAGATTATTTATCGTTCCGCCTTCTTCATCTCGTGGGTCCTCATCAGAAACAGGTGATGTAACATTTTCAGATGATTGTATGGCTATCGCGGTTGCATGTATCTCCTCGTTTGTCTCTAACATGTCAGTTATTTAATCCAACGATAGTGTTCTCAGTATGTTGGAATGTGTTCCAAACATGGGTTCAACTAAAAAAGGAAACGGAGAAATACATTAGTCTCACTAAAGCACGGTAATGTAAAGTCAGTAGAGCAGTCAAAGCAAGCATAGCAACGGTAGGACCTGATACACTAAGTTATAGTTACCTGTGTGTCAGAATGGCGCTGCGAGAAACGTCTCATCAATGTTTCACAGCATCGCTGCAGGCCTGCATCAGCATCACTGACTAATCATGTGCACGCGGCGACTCTATAGTAGAGACCCACGAGTCCGGTGGAAGTGATACAGCGGACTACGTTGTCGCCCTAAAACTAACCGACACGCGACCGCTGTTCCGATAACGGAACACTAGGCATAAATGGGTTAATGCATGCTAGGTAGTTCTGTCGAAATAACAGCTTCGAAGCATCTGTGACGATGAAAGGACGTACAACTAAGAGATCCACACACGTCTTGGTGGATGGTACAGATCCGTATGATAGAGAAGGCCAATGTCAAAACATCAGAACGATGTTCCAGCTCAGTCGACGCATTGATTCGAGAAGTGCTTACACGAGTAAATAACCAATGGTAATGGGCTGCATTCTCAATCATGTCCTCTTGAACGATAGTCTGTACACCTTGAGGAGCTGTTCCGCTCGCCTATTGTGTCAGACTTGTTAATGAGATCATCTGAACCGACTCTTGCTGTTGACAAGTAAACTCCCGTGATCGTCATGATCTGATAGGATCATCGGAAAAGGTACTTAACCCAAATGGTCTTCCACTATCGTTTCTGAAGGACAGTGGCGACTCACCAGTTGGGGCATTGGAGGTCCTATTCGACGTTGTTTGACTAAGGTGAAGTTTCCTTTGACTGACAGTTGTCCGTCTTCAATCCCCCCTTTGCAAATGATCAAATGACGTCTTGTAAAACTGATAATGGTATCGGTCTCATATCAGTTGCTTCTAAACTACTCAAATGCGCCATGCTGTAGTAGAGCTTACCGGTCCTCCGAAGACATTATCGAACAGGCTAGCTTCTGCCCAATCAGATAGTATGCCAACTAGATATATACACCCTTCCTGGGGTGCTTGAGCATCATCGCAATCACAGACTACTGAGGCAGGTTAGAGAGGTTAGAGTTAAGAGACACCTTTAATTCGATTGATTTCACTTATGTTTTGGCTTACCTTTGATAAATGCGGCAGCTTAATTTCATCTTTTTTCTTAACTAATAGCATGTCACGACAACCGAGGCTTTGCGAGGTACGTAATATCTGTTTCCTGATGGATGCGCAACCAGATATAGCACAATCACTAAGTCGGCGCCTCTCTTGTGTTCGTTCACTTATTTCAGAACCCCGGTTACCCCCTGATACGTACTCAGCTGGCCATCTACACGTTATCTCGGTCGACTGCGCAGTGCATGCATGCACGCGCGTGTGAGTTAATACGTGTGTACGCTCACTGATCCATGCTCTCCCCGTCTAATCAAATTCTAGCCCCGAACTCAGTGTGTAAGACTGCTCGCTTATCTGCCGAACGCTTGTATACATGCATTCCTAATCGGTCTTATGGCATGCTTCTACTGCTCTGTTAATGTTTCTGATTTCATTCGGGCGTAATAATGAGGGGACGGAGTAGATTGCATTGCTTATGGTTATCTCGACCATGGCACTCTCAGCAGTTTGAAATCCACTGAGAGACCCATCGCACAACACTGGATGCGATTGAACCCTACTTTTACGAACTGTACTGGCATTGCTCTACTTAGCGGCAACAACAATATTTTAATGATGCGGTGCAAATCATACTACTGCCCCACTACCTCGATCACGAGAGTCAGCGACACTTCGATAGTTTACAGCTACACATGGAACAAGATCCTCAGGATGTGTTTTCCTCTCTCGATCGGCTGTGGTGGGGTGAACACCACTATGGGGTTACGGCCCGCTACAGGTCCATCATGATGAGATAGCAATCGAGTGCGTGTGAATGGGTTTATCTCTCCTCCCCGAATCATTTCATAGAAGCAATGTTCGTCCACCCACATCTGACGAAAAGTTCCTAACTTAGAAGATAACTTGCAATATGTTTCGCCAACCTCTTTCGGGGACTCACGGCATTTCCTTCGACGGACTAAACTTTGTCACATGACGTGAGCAAAGTTTCCCAGATCAACCGTGACCGTACTTTGCCTCACGTTGCGCAGCACTGAGGCTTCCCTTATTATCTTTGTGGTGAACGTCACTCAAGTCCGAGTGGCTGTCAGCACGTTTATTCAGTGTGTAAATTTTGAGAAAAGTAGAGCCACATTCAGAAAGTATACCCTTTCAAATGAAATACATTTACAGGAATCAAATCCGGGTCGTCGAATCACGTTGCAGAGGAGTTGAATCAGAAATGGACCAGCACCACGACATTTTTTACTCGGTCCTGTTTCACAGACTTGCTGCTAGCCCGACCAAGCTAGACGGAATCAGTCAACGCCAGAGTAGGAATTGACCTTGTCTATCAGGGCTTCTCAAAAACGTTCGATCGCCTGAACCACCACATTTCAAGCTATGAAATCAGTGACCCTGTTCTAGGTTGAATAAGCATATTCCTGTTTCGACATCAACTGAATGTGCGCGGCTCTGCAGCTCCATTTCCCGACCCAATTAAAGTCCAGTGTGGTGTTCCCCCAGGATGGGTACTTGGACCACGTTCATTCCTCCTATTCATAACCAGTCTTGCCAGTGTGCTCAGTCGGACTTCCTACTGTTTGCAGACGGTCAAGATCTGGGATGAATTCAAGACAGTGGACGATCACGCGGTACTGCAGAGCGATCTCGACAGACCCATCCGGAAACCGGCTCCACTTAAACGTGGCTAAATGCACTATCTTGAGCATACGCCATTAGTGTAGTTGTAAATATTGACTTAGGGACAAGCAGTTGCACCGTGCTTCCCATGAAAGCGACCTCAGGAAAATCTTGAATGGCTGCTCCAGACATGTCGAAAAAGCATCGAAAATGCCGGTCAGTATCTTGGACTTTTACAAGGGACTTCTGGAAAGTTCGTGCTTTGAATCTTTACGCAAACGCTGATCGCCTGCATGAGGCCCCATGCGGAGTACGCGATCCAAGTCTAGCGTCCTTGGCACAAACACGATGGTGATGCGCTTTAGGCTCCGCGACGTATTGCGACCAAATTCGTAATGGGTTTGTTTCACCTTCCCTACCAACGGAGACTGTGAGCCCTGAGGTTGTGCAGCGGTGACCACCGGATTCAACGAGGAGACCTCATCATGGTTTATCTAATACTGACGAACCAAAATCACACATGTCGTAACTTGTTGTAACTCTGCCAAAATACTAACCTGAGAGACCACTAACTCAAACTGGCCACACACTACAGTCGACTTGATTGCCGACAAAGTGTTTTCTCCCTTCGGGTGTCCCGATCATTGAACTCCCTCCCACTTCAACTTTGCCTCTAGATTAACGCTTTTCTAATAACGTCATGGTGGCACACTTTCCCACTTACATTGCTTGTTATAGTTCGTTTCACTTCGCGGACGAATTAACGTTAATCAAACTATGCGCTCATCAGCCTTATCCGTAACGTAGCGGTGAAGAAACCCGCATCAGTGTTCATGTGGATAGCATGGTGAATCACTTAGAAATCTGATTTTCTCCTGTTTCATATTATTGGTTGCTGTTGGTGTTAAAACCTTCAACCCGCTCATCCTACGTCACTTGTCGGCTGCGGTTCGAAGGACGATGCAAACGTTTGGTTGGATGCACTAGTTGATATTGTAACGAGCTGACCTCAAGGGCGTTTGTGTTTGTGTTTCTTTGTCCATCCCTATCCCGTTTATCTTCCCTCTCAAACCACTATCCTTATCCTGACGCATATTATGTTACCAAGCAGTGTCGCCTGTTTTTTTGCATTCTATAATGTTTAGTATTTTCCTTCTTTTTATATCTTTACTTATTGCTACACAATAGCTGAAGCGTGTTTCTCATCTTCAGTAATGTCTAAGGAGGATGATTATGACGGTGGGATTTGTCAAGTAACTGCCTTTTTACTCTTTGTAAATCATTGTTCATTGTAATGTATAAGAAAGGAAAAAACGTTTGTTGTGTCCATGTAAGTAAATGATCAGCCTGTGGCTTATGAATTTGATAAAGGTTTTGCAGTTACGTCGGTACGATTAGATGCCTTCTGGAATCTCCCAAAACTGAACCCACCCAAATTACAACTGCGATCTGACACCGGACAGACGGTAAATGTCACCGGTAGTCTTGTTACACGTATCTCTTACCACAGTTTTACTAGTCATATGTGGGTGTACAGATCCGACGAACCAGGTCCTAACCTATTTGGTCGCGATGGTATCAAACGTCTGTCTGACGCTATGCCAGACGTCAACTCAGTTGAAGCTCATCTGTAAATATCCGATATTTTGTTGAAGCACGCAGTCTTACTCGGCCAAACCACTCCCAGATGGTTGAAAAATTACAGTGCATACCTGGTACTTAGACCAAATGCAACGCCAGAATTTCGGAAGGTACGCATTGTGCCTCACACTTCGAGACAAAGTCGGTGCGAGACTACTCCTACTCCAGGAAGAGAGCACAACGGAATCCTTTAGTACTGAAAGTAGACAGCACTGATTGTGCTAGCGTTAGTGTAACAGGACCGCAAGAATTTGTGGAGACTACTAGGTTGGGGTCACTTATACACTACGGCTTGACCGATACTTGCTGTTGCTTGCGAAGTTTTTACAAAATTAACCCTGAGCTTTTCACATTGATAAGTTTTGCTCGACGAAAAATCGTGAGTCTACATGATGGTAAACGCTCATATTGGGTTATTCCGCTGACAACGTATACCTTCGGAATTAGCTCTGCACCGGCCATATTTCAACGAATTATTGACTCGCTAGTGTATGACATTAAATAGTTGTGTCCATCTGGATGACCTCCTAATAACATAATGAACCATTGCTGAACATCTGCACACTCTGAATGTAGTTCTCAAAAGGCTATCAGACTTGGTTGATAACTAAAAACGAAAGTGTAGATTTCTCGTCTTATGGGTGCATCATCATCATCAACAGCAGTACATCAGCCATTTGAACTGATGCTTCGCTGCCATACAACCATGAGGAACTATGAAATAAAGAATAAGAAGAGGGAGAGAAGGAGGACTTACCTGAAAACCTTAATGCCCTAAGCCAACATTCAGGGTCAAGGCGTCTACACCTTGTGTAGACAACATTCTGTCACAAACAGCTGGCTATCGTGCAAAGATAAGGCGGCATCGGCGAGACAGCTTCCTTGCGGCTTTCACTGCCACGCGTCATAATCAGCCATTACCCCGCAGATAACTCAGCACCAAACACACTTTAAACAGACAATCCGATTAGGAGACGGCAGCAGACGCGCCACTGGTGTCGGTTGCGAGCCATATCCTGTAAAGTCTCGAGCCAAGCACAAGGTGAGTCACGTGGACTCCAATCCGGAAGGCGAGACGGACCAACGGCACCCAGTTTGGTCGTCAGTGACTTCATTTCCCGCTGCCAAGTCAACTTCTGTCCACCTCGAGCCTTGCGCCATCCTACACCTGGAAGACTGAACAAGGCCCTCCTGGGTAAGCGGTGATCAGGCATGCGTAGCACGTGCCCGAGCCAACGCAACTTATTCAGTGCTATCTGTTGTTCTAGGGAGCTAGCATGATCGTCACCACCTAGTACTCGCCTACGCACATCATCGTTGCGGACACGCTGGTGCCATCCGACACCAGCAATGCTTCGCAAACAACGATGATCAAAGACTTGAATGTGCCTCAGATCTTCTGACCGAAGTGGCCAAGTTTCACTACCATAGAGCAGAACGGCCCTCACTGTGGCCTTGTATACACGGCCTTTCAGACGGAGGGAAACTCCCTTCTGTCGCCAAAGATGCCGCAGGTTCAAGAAGGCAGCTCTGGCCTTTGCAATGCGTGAGCTCACGTCAGTTTCTATGCGCCCATCATTGCTGATGCAGCTGCCAAGATAAGTGAATTGATCAACCACCGAGCTCCTCGTTAGCAAGGGTCAAGGGGTCATCGAGTGGCTGGTGGTCCTGCAGCAACACTTTGCACTTTGAAGGTGTGAAGTGCATGCCAAATAATGGGACCACTCTGGACAGGCTATTCAGGGTTGATTGTGCCGCCTCAACATTGTCGAAAAGCAAGACGATATCGTCCGCATAATCTAGATCAACTAACCGTTCACCAGGCAGCACTTCAACACCTACATCGTGAGATTCCGCAAGGGAACACTCCATGATCGAATCCACGACGAAATTGAACAAAAACGGGGAAATCGGGCAACCCTGTCGAACGCCACTTGTAGTCGAAAAGCTATCCGATAGGGCACCATAGACCCTGACGCGGCCTGTAGTATTCGAGTATAGAGCACGAAGGATGTTCACATATTTCGTGGGAACACCTTTCCGCGCAAGTAATTCGAACAGAATCGATCGATCGATCGACTGAATCGAACGCACTCTTGAAATCGATGAACACAGCTATTGTCGGTCTGCGGTATGCGTGGCGCTGCTCTAGCACCTGCCGCAAAGTGAATATATGGTCTATACAGCCACGTCCTGGGCGAAAACCGGCCTGCTCTTCCCTAATCCGAGATTCCCGTTCTGCAGTGAGGCGACGAACGATAATCGAGGCCAGTAATTTTGTCACAACTGGCGTTAGGCTAATACCCCTGTGGTTCGCACAGTCTGTGCGACTGCCCTTTATGTATATTGCCACTACAATCGATTCGCTCCAATTAGCCGGCACACTCTCTTCGTTCCAGATACGTTCGAATAGGGAGGTCAGTGCTTTGCAGAGGACCTCACCTCCATCCTTAAATAGTGCAGGTGGTAGGGAATCCGGGCCAGCGGCACGAAAACGATTGAGGGCTGTGATCGCGTTTCGGACCTCGGCCTCCGACGCAGGCTCTAAACTAACCGTCCATGGCTCGTCCTGCATCACCTGAGTAGGAAGAGGTCCGGGAGCAGGGGGCCAGCTGAACTGATCTTCAAAGTGTTCCGCCCAACGAGCCATACGGCGCTCCTTATTGTGTATCAGCGCACCCGCGTTGTCTCTGATTGTCTCACTGACGCCTGGTTTTCTGGGACCAGTGGTGCGTATTAGCTGGAAGAGCTTGCGGCAATTGTCTACTGCTTCTGCCTCCATTTCTTGAGCCCGACTGGTCCACCAGGCTTCCTTGTCAGCACGTAGGCTCCGCTTTAGTTCACGCCTAATAGCCCGTCTGGTCACATTGTGTTCAGAACCAGCCGGGAGGTGCCTTCTAGCTTCCAAAAGGTTCACGGACCTCTCGGATATCCAGTGGCTGGTGCGATGACGACTGATAGTGCCACAAACAAATGCTCCTGTGTCGTGCATAGCAGCCGAGATCCTATTCCACTGAAGTTCAGTGTCATTAGGACAAGACAGTGAGAGTTCGCTATGCAGTGCTTCTTGATAGGCTCGCCTGACAGAGGGCTGGGACAATTTCTCCGTTGCCAATCGGGGGAGACGCTTTGTGCGCCGTCCGGTAATGTTCATGGAGAAACGACAGCGCACCAAGGCATGGTCAGAGTCGACACAGGTACTCCAGTACGAGCGGCAATCCAGAATGGAATCACGCCACCTGTAACTTATGGCAATGTGGTCAATTTGGATCCATCGCTGGCCAGCTACAGGTGGACGCCAAGTGGCACTTCGGCGCCCCCTGTGTCTAAAAGCAGTGTTAGTAAGAAACAACTGGTGCTCCGCACACAGTTGCAGCAGACACTCGCCGTTGTCAGTCCGTTCGGCGTTAAGTCCATACTTACCACCCAGCTGAGCTTCTGAAGAGCTCAGACGCCCTACTTGTGCGTTCATATCCCCTGCAAGTACTATAATATCTGAACTAGTAGCACTGCGTAGTAGCGTGTTCAGTTCGTGATAGAAAGTGTCCTTGATTGCATTAGAACTGCAGTCTGTGGGAGCATAAGCAGAAATCACAAACAAACAGCGTTTTGTTTTGCTTCGAGAATTCACCTTAGCTGATGTCGTCAAACGGGCTGCACATAAACGGCTGTTCACCGGAATCCAATCAACTAACGATGACTCAGCCTTGGAGCTGAGAATGATACCTACACCAGCTTGACCCCTGAGTGCTGCATCGGCGTCTCCGGATGCGTGCAACCAATAACGAGAGGATAAGCCGGGTGCAGTCAATTCAATAACCCCGTTAGGGTCATTAATCCTAGTTTCGGACACACAACACACATCAACACCCAGTGTGTCCAAGGTGCGTGCGCGTGCAGCCTGCTGACCTGTTTGTCTTAGAGTGCGAACGTTGAATGTCGCCATGGAAACGGGATAGCGTGGCCTTATAAGGAACTTTTGCCGATAGGTGCTGTGGGATGGTAGCTGCAGACGGTACTACTCCAGTAGCACTTCGGTTGCTGTCATTTAAGCTGGGAGTTATAGAAGGAAGGTTAGTAATGGGGGCCGGGATGGGAGTAAGAGAAAAAGGTGGAAAAGAAAGAAGGGAGGCGCCAGCAGTAGCATGTTTTCGCTTATCCGCCCTACTGTATGCAGCAGATAAGGCGACCCTTGATAATCTGCGCGACGGCCGATGCAGGATGAAGTTTATGTTTGAAGAAAATGTCATGGTTGTATGTGGGCTGGGATACTGCCAGGGCGCCCAGACCTAGACAGGAGAACGATTAGGGTCCTCATCCAAAGCCTTTGGCTCAAAAGCCTGTCCGCAAGGCAGCGGGGTGGCAGTGATTTAGTTTTACGGAAATGGACGCCACCCTATTTCAAACCACCAACTTGGAGGACCAGGAGACTGAGTTTGTCTGACCTCTCACCATTGACCAACCTGGTAGGAGTAGCTCTCAAGATGCTTGGAGGCATCACCCAGTATAGCTCAATGGGTCAATGAGGTACGCAAACCGTCGCACCACGTTAAGGTCCAGTCTCGTTGCGACGAAGGGTGCAGTACTCTGGGTATAAACTGTCATGCAATGGGTTGTATCTATTAGATGAGAAAGTAAAGACGTTGACTACAGTCCCAGCTCTCAAAAAGGTGAGCGAACTACGACCCTTCCTGTAAGCAGTCACTGAATTCTCTCGATTCATATATATATATATATATATATATATATATATATATATATATATATATATATATATATATATATATATATCAAAAGTCTACGAATAGACACAATGCCATCAGAAACCATGGGATTCAAACGAAGATACGGAAGTAGTAAAATAAAACACAACACAGCAATATCCATGGTTTCCTCAGAGGGCGAGATACTACCCGGTTGCCCATGCCGAGGTAGGGTTTTGACTTAGGGGACACCACCCCGAGCCTTTGGCTGAATAGCCTGTCCGCAAGGCAGCGGAGCGGATTCAGGGAATCGCGCCCATTGGGATCCGGTGACTGATTGCTCAGTTCATACGCCATTCGTTTGTTCCTTTGTCAAACAGGGGCCCAATGCTCCCCAGAAGTACAGCATGATGTTGCTGGAATACAATGTTTCGCCAGGATGAAGCAATGGGCAGTGACTTTATTTTGTGGTGAGTCACGTCCGCCACGTCACCGTGTTGTTAAACGGACATATGTGGCTTTTTATAGGGAGAACGCTTGTCAGGCGAAGACCCACCACGTCCTGGAACACTGCCGCCGAACCATTTGCTGGAACTGGAAAATCCCGAACCACCCAGCTGGCACCACGAGGAGGTTGTTCGGCAAGCCAGCATCAATTCATTTGCATCCGCTCCATCACCATTTGTACAAGAATCAACCGTAGAGATGGAACGGGTTTCATGAGAATGTTTTAAACACAGTAAAGACAGTTTTAGCAACTGCTGATGTTCTTGTTCAGTATGATCCACAAAGACCGGTAGCCTCTCCTTATGGCTTTGGGGTTGTTTTGCTATACAAACTAACTGATGGCTCTCAGCGTCCTGTTGACTACGCTTCACGAACCTTAACCGCAGCCAAAAAGAACTACTGTTAACTCGAACGAAAGGTAGCCGCTATTATTTTCGGTTTCAACTGATTCCACCAGTACTTTCTCTGCCAAAACTTCACTCACACAGACCATAATCCCTTTATCTCACACCTTGGATACGAAAAAGTAGTTTAACAAATGGTCTCTTGTAGAATGTTTTGCTTGTTCCTCATCCTATCCGCTTACAAACACGAAATTCACTACCCTTCGAGTTAACATAATACCACAGCTAATGTCAGTCGACTTCCTTTAACGAAGGTCCTTTTAGTGTAATTTGTTCCGCAAGCACCAGTAAATCTAAACTATTCACCAAAGCCCCGATCACTTCCCCAAATGGCTGCAAGAAGCTCGATAACAGAATCTTTCTTAGCGCCTATAAAGCGTCAATTTCAGTTTTGATGTATCCAAACCACACTTCATCATCATCAGCAGCAGCATTATTTCAGCCATTTGGACTGGCGCTTTGCTGCCACACAACCACGAGACCTAAGAAACGAAGGGTGATAAAGAGTGATGGGGTACCTAGCATCCAAACTTAGTGCCCTAAGCAAACATTCAACATTAAGGCGCCTACACCTAGTCATAAACTTGCCGACACACCGCTGGCTATCGTGCAAATCTGAGACAGCATCGGCGAGACAGCTTCCTTGCGGTTTTCCCTACCTCGCGTCATAATCAGCCATTACTCCACAGACAACTCAGCACCAGACACACTTTAAACTGGCTGTCCGACTACGAGACGACAGCAGACGCGCAGGTGGTGTCGACTGCGGGCCATGTGCTTTAATATCTCCAGACAAGCATGTGGATTCCAGCCTGGAAAGCGCGGTGGGCCAACAGAACCAAGCTTTGTACTCAGTGACTCCATGTATCTCCGCCAAGTTAACTTTTGTTCACCTCGGGCCTTGCGCCACCCCACTTCTGGCAAACAAAACAAAGCCCTCTCTGTAAGCGTTGAATGGGTATAAGTAGTACATGCCCAGCCAACGCAACTTATTCAGTGCTATATGTTGTTCTAAGTAACTAGCATGATTATCACTCGCCTATGCAGATCATCGTTGCGGACACGCTGGTGCCATCTGACACCAGCAACGCCTCGCAAACAGCGATGATCAAAGAGTTGAAGCCACTTCCATAGTGTGGGACGGCCCTCACTGTAGACTTGTAAACGCGGGCTTTCGGACGGAGGGAAGCTCCCTTCTGACGCCACAGCCGTCGCAGATTCAAGATGATTTTAGCCTTCACGTAGTGAACAGACTTCAGTAGTTATACGCCCATCATTGTTGATGCAGCTGTCAGGGTGAATTGCTTAACCACCTTGTGGTTTTCGATATCAAAGGTCAAAGGGTCCTGAAGTGACTGGTTCTCCTGCAACAACTCGTTGCACCTAAAAGGGGCCAAGCACATACCAAATGATGGGACCATTCGAGAAAGGTTATTCAGGGTTGATTGGTACGCCCCAACCTTGTTTGACAGCAAGACAACATCGTCCGCATAATCAAGATCAACTAACTTTTCATCAGGCAGCTTCTCAACACCTGCATCGTGAGATTCCGCAAGTGAACACTCCATGAGGGACTCCACGATGAAATTGAATTAAAACGAGGGAATTGGGCAACCTTGACGGAACATCTATGACCCTGTCCTGTCCATCTCAATGAGGTTGGACCTTACCGTGGTGCGATGGTTTGTGTGCCTCAGCGATCCATTGAGCTATGCTGGGTGGTGCTTTTGCACCTTCAGAGTCACTCATACCAGATTGGTCAATGGTTAGAGGCCAGACAAACTCAGCCTCCTGATCCTCCAGGTTGGGGGTTGGAATGAGGGTGGCACCTTATTCCTTAAAATGGACTCCTTGTAGCCCAGCGCCAAACCAACTGCCTTGCTGTAAGGTTTTTGAACCAAAGGCTTTGGTTGAGAATCCTAATCGTTCTCCTGTCTAGGCCTAGGAAACCTGACAGTATCCTGCCCACGCAATACCGTCCCCATCCCTTTTAGCCTCCCCCTCCATCTACGATATCATTTCGTAGGGTAAAATATTATATATAAAAAATTTTGCCTAGTAGCTGGCGGGAAGCTTACCGGAACGACGCCTGTCTGTTGCTGGTAGCTCAGCTGGCATGCAACTGTTGTATCTATTTTTCCTTTGTGTATTGTATTATGTATATATGTATGTATGTATTTCCTTCATGTATTGCGGCACAATAACGGAGGTGTTTTCCCACCTCTAGCTGATGTGTATAATGATGATGTCCTGATCTGTGATGTTCGCCTATAGGGCATGCAAAATGTTCATATATTCCATGTGAACATCTTTCCACACAAGTAGCTGGAGCAAAATGGATCGATTGACTGAGTCGAACGTATTCTTGAAGTTGAGGTACACCGCCATTTTCGGTTTGCGGTACATGTCGAACTGCTCTAACACCTGACGCAAGGTGAATATACCATTTTCACTTTAAACTGGACATTTTGCAAACCAAAGTGGACATTTTGCAAACCACATTGGACATTTTGCAAACCACATTGGACATTTTGCAAACCAAACTGGACATTTTGCAAACCAAAGTGGACATTTTGCAAAACAAATTGGACACGTTGCAATCTAAGTAGCCACTCGCCAATTTGTTGGTAAGAAACGAGCAGTAAGACTGCTGAATGATGTTCAGCATATACATTGTGATGACGCTAATACACCGGCATTGTGTAAGCAGCGGGCTACACTGTAAAACATTTGCTTGATCATGAGCAGCGACCGAAGTTCTGAACTACGCTCCCCTCTCCCCATTGACATTCGCCTAATTGGTGTGCAGTGCCCATACGCATCAACCTGTATTGGTGTGTGACAATTGGAAAATCGGACTTCCGAATCGTAATTGTGTATCAATCATTTTGTGAGTGGATTGCGATGCGCAATCTCAATGTGCACCGTTATTCTCATTAGAGAGAACTTTGTCCGATTCGGTCAATGGGACCATGTCGGATGAAGCAGGTAGGCGGTGTCCAAGCTTCGCCCGTCTCTCTATTAGCTTTCGCAACTGCCACGTTATTGCATCAGCGTAGGCTGTAATGACCCCCAGCAAAACCAGTCTAGATCTATAGCCTATTGTTGCAACATATCAACTACTGAGGAGTGGGCCGATTACACGATGTTCAGGCCACATTGTGGTCACGATAATGTAACCGAACTGCGTACGTAGCGGGTGATTGTGTAAGCCCTTCTCTTGACATGAGTGCCGTTCGCCTCGGTCAAAATCGGTGACCTATTTTCCCCTACACCCCCCCCCATAGGAATTCGTGTGTTTTGTCTGGGTGTGTAGACCGACCTATGCAGCGGTACCACTATTGGAGCCGAGCATACGATAATGGTTCCACTCAACCCAACTTAGCTTTATTAGCTCCGTGCCGCACGAAACGACCAAAATGAGTGACGAACAACAGGAGAGCTGGTGTCCGACGCGACGGCACTGCAGGCGAACATCATTTGCGCAAAGAGAAATTCTCACAAAACTTGTGCTGGTCGACGGCAAAACTACTCGGGAAGCCGCTGAAGTCGCCGGTGTTAACGCGAGTACGGCAAGGAACATCATTAATGCCTACAAGCGAGAAGGCTCAAATACACAGCGCACCTGCGGTGGAAACAATAGGGAGAAGCTGACTTCCAATGTATTGCAGCGTGTCGAAGAAGCGGTTGAACGGCACTCTGAGGACACGTTGGTGCAGCTGCAGATGCGCCTGAGAGAGGATGGGATAAACCTATCAGTATCCTCTGTCTTCAACGCCCTCAGAAGACTACAGATAAATCTCAAAAAGTGTCATTACGAGCTCGACCGAGTCAACAGTGCCACGACAATCGCTAGCCGACAGGCGTACGCTCTCGAGTTCTCGGCACATGCACCTTCTAACAAGGAGAAATGCATCTTCATAGATGAGAGTGGTTTCAACCTTCATCTGAGGCGAACTCAGGCTCGCTCAAGAAGAGGGACGCGCGCGAACGTCGTGTTACCCACAGTCAGAGGTCGCATGGTAATCCTGATTGTTGCAATGAATAACCAAGGCGTCATCCATTCAAAGATCATTAACGATGGCACCTGCAATGGTGCAAAGTTCTCAGCGTTCGTCGAGGAACTGGTGGCGCGTATAAGCTGCATAGTGGAGATGAACGGCGCGTGGCTGATCATGGACACTGCCAGGATCCATATGCCTGATGAGCTAAGGAAGATCCTTGGTTCGTCTTATCACCTGCAGTTCTTGCCGCCCTACTCGTACATGCTAAACGCGGTAGAAAACGTCTTTTCAAAGGTGAAAGCGTCGGCGAGACGCCTGCTTATTAACCCCACACCTGAGCAGACGCTGAGCACGGTCATTCAGGACAGCGTTGGGATGGTAACGCAGCAGGACTGCATGAACTGCGTTCTCAATACAATGATGAACCTGACGAAAGCGACAGCCGGACAACCCTTCGTCAACTGATCTTTGCTATGGTTACTGCCTTATTATTTGTTAATACACCATTTCAATTTCAAAATGTGCGTTTTCAATATTAACAGTTGGCTTAGCGTGTAAGAGCAGGACGGTCACCGAGAATTCGAGAGCGTACGCCTGTCGGCTAGCGATTGTCGTGGCACCGTTGACTCGGTCGAGCTCGTAATGACACTTTTTGAGATTTATCTTTAGGCTTCTGAGGGTGTTGGAGACAGAGGATACTGATAGGTTTATCCCATCCTCTCTCAGGCGCATCTGCAGCTGCACCAACGTGTCCTCAGAGTGCCGTTCAACCGCTTCTTCGACACGCTGCAATACATTGGAAGTCAGCTTCTCCCTATTGTTTCCACCGCAGGTGCGCTGTGTATTTGAGCCTTCTCGCTTGTAGGCATTAATGATGTTCCTTGCCGTACTCGCGTTAACACCGGCGACTTCAGCGGCTTCCCGAGTAGTTTTGCCGTCGACCAGCACAAGTTTTGTGAGAATTTCTCTTTGCGCAAATGATGTTCGCCTGCAGTGCCGTCGCGTCGGACACCAGCTCTCCTGTTGTTCGTCACTCATTTTGGTCGTTTCGTGCGGCACGGAGCTAATAAAGCTAAGTTGGGTTGAGTGGAACCATTATCATATGCTCGACTCCAATAGTGGTACCGCTGCATAGGTCGGTCTATACACCCAGACAAAACACACGAATTCCTATGGGGGGGGGGTGTAGGGGAAAATAGGTCACCGATTTTGACCGAGGCGAACGGCATTCATGTCAAGAGAAGGGCTTACACAATCACCCGCTACGTACGCAGTTCGATTACCTTATCGTGACCACAATGTGGCCTGAACATCGTATAATCGGCCCACTCCTCAGTAGTTGATATGTTGCAACAATAGGCTATAGATCTAGACTGGTTTTGCTGGGGGTCATTACAGCCTACGCTGATGCAATAACGTGGCAGTTGCGAAAGCTAATAGAGAGACGGGCGAAGCTTGGACACCGCCTACCTGCTTCATCCGACATGGTCCCATTGACCGAATCGGACAAAGTTCTCTCTAATGAGAATAACGGTGCACATTGAGATTGCGCATCGCAATCCACTCACAAAATGATTGATACACAATTACGATTCGGAAGTCCGATTTTCCAATTGTCACACACCAATACAGGTTGATGCGTATGGGCACTGCACACCAATTAGGCGAATGTCAATGGGGAGAGGGGAGCGTAGTTCAGAACTTCGGTCGCTGCTCATGATCAAGCAAATGTTTTACAGTGTAGCCCGCTTCTTACACAATGCCGGTGTATTAGCGTCATCACAATGTATATGCTGAACATCATTCAGCAGTCTTACTGCTCGTTTCTTACCAACAAATTGGCGAGTGGCTACTTAGATTGCAACGTGTCCAATTTGTTTTGCAAAATGTCCACTTTGGTTTGCAAAATGTCCAGTTTGGTTTGCAAAATGTCCAATGTGGTTTGCAAAATGTCCAATGTGGTTTGCAAAATGTCCACTTTGGTTTGCAAAATGTCCAGTTTAAAGTTAAAATGGTATATATGGTCTATATAGCCCCGTCCTAGGCGGAAATCTCTTTGCTTTTCCATTGTGCAGGATTCCCGTTTCGCAGTGAGTCGACGAAGGAAAATTGAAACTAATAATTTTGTCACAACCGGTGTTAGGCCAATATACCTGTAGCTAGTGTAGTAGGTGCGACTATCCTTCTTGTATATCGCTACTATACTTGATTCCTTCCAGTTAACTGGGATGACCTCCTTCCAGACTTGTTCGAACAGGGAGGTCAATGCTTTGCAGACGACCTCACCACCATCTATAGGTAGTGCGGGTGGAAGGGAATCCGGGCCAGCGGCTCGATCGCGTTTCGGACCTCAGTATCCGATGGAACCACTAAACTAGTCGGCCATACCTCAGCCTACCCTACTTGGGTAGGAAGGGGTCCGAAAGTAGGGGGCCATCTGAACTGCTCTCAAAAGTGTTCTGCCCAACGATCCATACGGCGCTCCTTATTGTGAATCATATTACTGTCTCTGTCTCTGAATGTCTAGCTGACACTTGGTTTTCTGGGACCAGTGGTGTGGATCAGTTCGTAAGAGCTAGCGATAACTGCCTACTGCTCCCGCCCCCTCCATTTCTTTAATTCTACTGATCCACCAGGCTCCCTTTTCAACGCATTGGCTCTGTTTTAGTTCGCCTCTAATAGTTTGTCTAGTCACATTGTGCTCAGAGCCAGCCAAGAGTTTTCTTCTGGTTTCGAACTGGTTCACCGACCTTTCGGATATCCAGTGAGTGGTGCGTTGGCGACTGTTAGTGCCACAAGCAGACTCTCCTGCTGTCGTGCATGGCTGCCGATATCCTATTTCACTGAAGCCCATTGTCATTAAGATGAGAGAAAGAAAGTTCGCTACGCAGGGCATCCTGATAGACTTACCTGCCCGTCAATCGAGGCATGCACTTGATACTCCCCACAGTACACTTCATGGCGAAACAACGGCATACCAACTGGTGATCAGAGTCGACTCAGGTATTCCAAAATGAGCGACATTCAAGCATGGAGAAACGCTACATGTAATTTACGACAACGTGATCTGTTTGTGTCTATTGCTTGCCAGCTATAAAGGGACGCCAAGTGGCACTCCGGCACCTGCTGTGTCTGTAAGCGGGTCTAAGAAACAGAAAATGCTCCGCACACCGTTGCAACGGGCACTCGCCATTGTCCGTAGAGTCGGAGTTAAGTCCATACTTATCACCTAGCAGAATTTCTGAAGAGCTCAGTCCACCTACTTGCACATTTATGTCCCCTGCAACAACAACGATATCTGAACTGGTAGCACTGCGCATTATCGTGTTCAGTTCATGGTAGGTGTCCTTGATAGCATCAGAACTACAGTCGGGGGGGTGTAAGCGGAAACCACAAACAGCGTCTATTGCTACTTCGTTAGACAACCTTAGTTGAAGTCTTCAAACGGGCTGCTCACAGCAATCCAATCAAGCAACCATGACTCAGCCTCGGAGCTGAGAATGATGCCTACCCCAGCTTGACCGGTGACCGCGGCATCAGCGTCTCCGGGTGCGTGCAACTGATAGCGGGAAAGCAAGGCAGACACTGTTAATTCAACAACCCCATCATGCTCATTGATCCTGGTTTCGGACAAACAACACACCTCAATACCCCAGGTATCCAACGTGCGTGCGAGTGCATCCTGTTGACCTTTTTATCTTAGAGTGCGAGCGTGAAACCCTACCAATAAAGCGGGACAGCGTGGCCTTATAAGGGGCTGCTGCCGATATGCGTCCAGTTGGTGCTGATGAAAGTTAGCTGTAGATGCCATTATTCCGGTGGCATTGCGGCTGTTGTCAATCAAGCTGGGATCTGTAGAAGGAGGGTTGATAATGAGAGTCGGAAGGGGAGTAATAGAAACAGGTGGCGAAGAAAGAACGGAAGCGCCAGCAGTATGCAACAGATAAGTCGACCTTTGATAAGTTACGCGACGGCCGATACGGGATGTAGTCGAAGTTTGTAGGGGTAGTCGTGTTTGTACGTGGGCTGAGATGCCGCCAGGACGCCTACATCTAGGCAGGGGGCGATTAAGGTCCTCTGCCAAAGTGTTAGGCTCAAGCGTCTTCGCAAGGCAGCGGGTAGGTGGCAATGTTTTGCTTTTACAGGATGGACACCATCCCATTTCCAAACCGCAACCTGGAGGACCCGGGGACACCACCCAGTGTAGCTCGATGGATCGAAGGGGTACGCACACCGTCGCACCAAGTTAAGGTCCAGTCTCGTTGCAACGCTTGTAGATCTTATACATTTTCGCGATAGAACGACTGAACTCAGTCACCAAAACAGATGTTTAGTGTAAGACGCATGGGTTATGGCTGTTAAGAGGTTGCGATATACCATTCTGGATCTACCTCACGATACGCACCAGAGTTACTAAAATGAAGACTTTAGGAGCTGTTCTTAGTTGCTGGTTGCTGAACTAATGTCCCGTCTTTTTTGGATGCTGTAAAGATATAAAAGCATGCATTCCCATTGATGTATTTTAATGCCCCCACAAATTAATGATGGAAGAACAAGATAAAGCCTTCGGTGAACGCTTCAACAGTTTTACGATAGCTGAAACACCTGTTTGCTAGATTTGGGCTCCCCGAAGAAATTGTGACAGACAACGGACCACGATTTACAAACTACTAGTTCTATCAGTTCCTACAAATCTGCGATGTGAAGCACGTACGTACGGTTCCGTACAACCCAGCAGCCAACTGCATGATTGAGCGCACAAATCGCTCGCTAAAGGAAAGTCTACAGGTGGCACATTTGTTCGGCTTGCAATGGGAAGATGCAGTAATTCTAGCTCTGTTTACACACAGAACGTCACATTACAGAGCGACCGACCGCACACCGGGGGAGCTAATGTTTGGCAGGACGTTACGAACAAAATTAATCGCGGCCATATTGATCCCGGAACACAATTCCGATCAGCTTGAGCGTCGCCGACGTTATCAGTCCACCTATGAAAAGTTGGCTGTACCATTGCGTCCCGAAACATTCGTTCGGCTGAGAGAAAGGAAGGCATACAAAAGATAGCGTACACTATCGCACCCCGTCAGTATTGTCGAGACATTAGGACTGCGTACGTACCAGCTCGTGAATAGCCGCAAAACTAACGCTCCTTAAGTAAAGGGGTCAATTCATTTATGAACATAAGAAACGGTATCGGACCCGGTACTGAACCCTGGGGGACTCCACCATGTGCAGTACCTGTGCTCGAAATATCATTTCCGATCATAACACAAAATGTCCTACCGCAGAGGAACGCAGACAGCAAAGAAAGTAGTTGAAGGTGTGGTCCAAACCAGGTCATCTTTTCCAGCAAAAAGTGGGGGTTTACTGAGTCAAAAGCCGTACTGAAGTCAAGATAACATATTTCTACCGGAATGCTGTCATCAAAACGCCGGGTTATTTCGTCAAAGAAACACAGCATGTTTGTGAAGCATGACTTTTACCTTAGAAAGCCATGCTGTTCCGCTCTGATCAAGTTATGGGCAGGGAGATGCTCACTGAGTCGATCTCTGATGCGCATTTTCTGACACTTTAAAAGTGCGCTGGTCAAACTAACAGGACTGTAATTATTCGGCGCTGATTTGGGACCCCCTTTATGAATAGCCACTAAAACTGCCTCCTTCCTTCACGAAGTGACATATTGTAAAGTTCAAGGACTGGAAGCTGGAGAATACGGCAATTGGCTTCACAATGACTGGATGCGCATTATCAGAGCCAGGGGATTTGTAGGGGGTTAAGTCTTTCAGAACGTAGAGGACATCTGCTACAGTTAGTTCGATTTCCCCCATTTTCCCTCGTTTTTGCTATGGAGCTCGAGTTGATTGAATACTCATTGTCCACTCGGTGCACTTTCTGAAAAACACGCAGTAACTCCTGCGCCTTGTCTAGGTCTTTTGTAACCTGGAGACCATCTTCTGTATTTAAGTTACCAACAACTCTTAAAGAATACTTCGACTGCACATAGCTGTAGTAGCGTTTCGGATTCGTCTTTACATTACGCGCCAGCCTAAGCTTGTACGACTATTTGGCTTGTCTGCAATTTGACAACCAAATTGCGATATTTCTTGTAGCTCTGCCACCTACGGAATCTGCCGGTCTCACTGAACCATTTCCATAGGACATTGAGCCGTTTCAGCGCTCTGACAATTCTTCGGTGCCACCAACGAGACTTTCCTAAGTGAGCAAACTTCTCTAGCAGCAGCGTGAGCCCAGTTTTGATCATATGGCGCTTCTGTTCCAGAGTTGCCTCTGCTCGTTCAGGAACCCAAGTAATGCTCATGGCTCCCCCTCAAAAGCATGGGATTAATCCGGCTGAGGTTCCGTGTCATGCGGGGTTCACCGGATATATTCGGCAACCTAATGGAAAAAGGAAGAACAAAGTGATCACGTTTACCGATGGGAGCTCCCATGGTAATGCCTGACAACCGACAATGTTTCGTGATTACAACGTCTAAGGAAGAGGGAGCATTCCCGCCATGACTTCTAGTTGGAAAATTAACGTGTTACACAATGGCGTGTTGATGCACCCACTGCAGTCAGTGTCCTTCCAAAGAGTCTGCTTTATTGATTGCATGCTCCCAGTCGGCATGTGGTAGGTTAAGGTCACCAACTATTACAAAGCTTGGGGTTAAAGGAGCAGCTCGTTTTAACAAATCGCTTAGCTCCTTGTCCTATCTTTGCGTCGAGGACGGGCTGCGGTAAACACAAGCAATTAATTCGACCCTACGTCACACTCTCATAAAACATGAACTGATCTGGACACTTGGTGGTACGTATGGTGTACGGGGCTTCCCAATGACAATAAAGAGAACGAATAAGCAAAAGCACCCGGCCATCACTTTGGCACTCAGGACGGTCTTTTTTGTGTTCCGAGAATTCAGTTAGGAGACAATCGTTTAATGAATCATTCGGAGAAAGCCAGGTCACGGTAATCGCAACCACATCAACACCTCTGCATCTCAACGCTAGCCCCCCCCCACTTATTTCTTCAGCTACAAGCATTCGTGTACCAGACAATTATTGGTGCCTGCCGCAGTCTCTTTCTGCTCTCAAATGTCCTTTTAAAGTTCCCCTAAGGCGCAGAACCCAAGCGGACAGCCCGTTCTTTGGCGCTTGTGTAACAGGAGTTATTGGGACTTCAACATGTATATGTGGAGACAGTACACGGCTGTTTGTGTTGGTAGTTAAAAGTCACTTCTGGCTGTTTTGGTGACTCGCGTCTCAAGTTATTTTTTCGTTTTCCGGCGCATGGTCTTGACCTCGGTAGCCAGCGACCTCACAGTTGCACTTGACTTGGACAACGTCGTCGGAGAGCACTTCCCTATGCCCGGTAACTGGATCAATCGTAGTTCCTGTTGAATTCGTTTCTGTTTCCTCTGAGTTGGCAACAGCAGTCGTGCTCAATCGCTTACCCACAGCCTGAACTCCCGTAAGTGGAGAGTTCAGGACCCCACTACTCTTCAACCTATCAATGGAATTATTCAAAGGAGGTACTCCTTGGGTAGCCTCGAGAAAGTCGAGGTCTGCCGTAGCCGCGTTCCATGGAGAGGTAGAAGCATCCATCTGGGGAGAGTGAAGCCCATTAGCTCCATGTGGCATATAGTTAACACCGAACTTGTGATTGCAGTGTTGGTTCACTGGTACAACAGGGCTAATGTTCACATTGTGCGGCGGTACTAATGAGGTAAATTGGGCGCGTTATGCGAGCGTATCTGGGGTCACCTGGTAATGACCATTTGTTTGACCAGCTAATAGACCTGCTCGGTTATGAAGATCCCGATATATCAGGTTTTTAAACTCTACTATGATCAGTCCTGCAAGGCCCTCCTGGTGCAAAGCACTTACATTCTTCCAACTACCAACTCGATGGATCCTTTTGATGCCAACCAAAGGCGATACACCAACAATATGTAGTATATCGTGAAAACGTCTCCTATCTAAATCATGCCTAGTCTTAGCCTCTGGTATCACCGGCTCTTCCCGGTTGTGGAAAAGCACCTTTTTCTGCCTTCCCATCGTAATTTCAGTATTACGTACATACTGTTCGAAGCTCGGCGCTCTTCGACGATAGGTCGCAGTTCCCAGATAAATATTTCTACCATGCTGAGCCTATTCAGATTCTTCTTTTCCGAGGTCTTTTGCTTCTCTATGACATGACGGGACTGAATCAGAAGTTCTCCACTCAGAAATGCGAGAAAGTGTCCGCCAAGTACACACAATGAAAACAAATCCACTTCCATTTAAGGTAAAGTGAATAGACCCCAGTCGACTTTTCATCTAACCGTGAACAAACATTGTGGTACGTTAGTAAGCATTTGTCATACTATGCCTTTATCTACTACACCCTTGCAGGTATGCACGCCACAATATTGTCTGTTGATTCCATTACCAACGCCGAGAAACCGGAAATACACGGGAAATACCAGGTTTAGAGCTAATTAAATAAGGTGGAACACTACAACATGAGTACTAAAAATGCAGAGTATTATAAAAAGACAAAAACAACGAGAGAGGAAGGCAAAAAGCTGGTTAGCCAATGACACCAAAATTGGAGTGAGCTCACGGGTATGAAAATATGGTACAAGCCTGTTCTTGTTTTACTTCCTATGTACAGATAAGTAAAGCAACTCAAACATCGAAGTGCAGGTGGGGAGTCCTGTTTTGCTTGCTGGTACGATAAACAGATCACTCGTTAGGCGAGAACCTATCTAGACTGGGCAGGATGCAGCATGGCGGCTGGATAGCGTCCAGATGTCCACAAACGATCGATCGCAGAGTCATTGGACTGCAAGTTCAAGTTCAGTTGCGACTTGACGCGAACAGGATAAAGTTTTCGGGCTCTGCGCCTTTGGACTATGCTTCCAAGTATAGTTTGAAAGCTAGGATGGTTGGACCGGGATTCTAACCAACAAGTTAGGCCCGTAAGCTGGTAAGGGTGTTTTCAACTGGTAAAAATGTCAGCTGATTAAGGGTGACGTCCTACCAAAGGTAGTGTGGCAAAATTCTGACTTGCGCGAATTGGATGGGGCTTGCAGCAAAGGTTTGATGTAGATACGGGCCCGTGGTCTGCCTTGGAATCTGAAGGCACGCGTTGGAGCTTGCGTAGAGGATTGGTCGACCCTCGCAATATTCTTCACGCACATGCGACTGGTGGTGCTTGCGCGCCAGCAAAGCATCGGTACTGTGTACCGGCGTATTACAGCTACCTTCTTATCGGTGCTGCATGTTTTGTCAGGAATCTCGGAGCTCTGCCTGTCTTGTAGCACTATAGCCTTGGAAGTGTGCCGAAACGCTCTGCGAACGTTCCCACATTGGACTTTTTCGGTCCATTTGAAAGGCAGATGGTTCACTTCGCCTGTGGCTAAAAGTATTGTCTACAACGCTGCTGTTGCTGGCAGATGGCCAAGATATTCAGAAATCTGGCTGGTAATCCACGGGTCACCTGTTCAAATCCGCGTAAGTTCAAGCCACCTCGCAATAGATCTGATCCTCATGCGTCCAGTGGTAGTCGCGTGACAGTGGAGTTTCCGTACAGCTTTCTATCGCACTACTGCTGCCTCAGGCCAGTGTTGCCTTCTGGGTCGGCCATCGCCGTTGCGCTATGAGTCCATTAAGGGGCTAACCATGCTGGATCACTGATGCTTGTAATGAATTGCTCTCATTTCGTGGAGAGATCGAACAAATGCTATATAGGTTCCTCGTTTGGCTTTTAGCAACGGAAACCGGTGTTACGTAGGGATGTCCGTTGAACTGGAACGACCTACGCCGACTGGGTCATATCCTTCGCATGTCTGCTTGTTTTCTTGCTTCGATGTGTTTACCAATGTTGCATCTAGTTGATAGAAATACGGAGGTAGTCTACGAGGGATGCGCTAGAGAAACATGAAGCTCGCTGAAATGCTACATAGGCCTGATGAGTGGCGTTTCTCTGCATGGTTGACATTGGTTTTATGCCTTGTCAACCAGGACGCAGTCACGACACCACTGGCGGTTGTGTCCATATTTTTGTTTCCGACTAACACCCGCCACATCTGACCATTTTGCCTTAATGCTCAATTTCCTTGAGTTATCGTTATTTACGATTATTACCTACTACTGTTGTTTGGCGACATGAGTTAGTACGCGTGAACTCGTTCCGCTTCGGTGCGCGGATCATAGTTTGTGACTGAGCTGAATCGTTATGTTTCTGATTCATGTATCGAAGTTACTCCCCACGGCACATCTCCCCTGACGCAAAAAATGCCTTTACACCCACTTGTGTTGCATCCGTTAGGTTATCAGGCGCGGATACCGATCACCCGCTGACTTGCTCGCTAACCCTGTACTTCAGCTACACACGCTTTATAACCACTTAGGGTGACTATTAATGCACAGGTGTAAGCAAAATCGCGACTACGTGTCCGGATTTGTCTGTGGACTAGTACTCACTCACGAAGGTGTTTAATGCCACACATTGCAGATTTCATCCCACGTGCAGATGAAATGTCTACCTGACCAAAAAGTCAACATCAAACCCGGGCTACCGGCACTTTGAGTTATGCTTCTCGGTCATACCTCCAACACCCTGTACACCGAATTTGTATGACACTTCCCGAAACCCCCCTAATTCTCTAACTTTTGAATTCATTCAACTACATGATCATTGCCTTATTCTCATGTGTTTTTCGTAAGCGATTATGTTAAATGCCGTTTCTTTCCTTCTTTGCTCGTAGAGTGCCGCACCAGAGGATCGTCAGCTTGTGCATTCTTGGCGTAAGACGGCTTCCGTTGCTACACTAGTCGACCGGTTATTCGGGGGTATTATTGTGAGTTCACTCCAATGTTCCACCTGTAATGCGACACGCATCGGTTTCGAACCATTCCTCGATCTCTCCTTGCCGATACCGGACGGAGTGGTTTCCGCGAACAGTGGCGTACATAGTGGGCCTTCTGTTGCACGTGGTAATGCTGAAAATTGTATCTTGGCATGTTAATGATACTGATTGTACCGAATCACTAGTTACTTGAATGCGTACTATCATCTAGCGTCACGTTGTTAGCATATTCTCATTTCGCTCGCCTTTTAGAGACCAAGAAATCTAAACAAGAAGTGAAGCGAGAGGTATGTACTTGTCTGTCCTATTCTTATTCTGTTGCCGTTTATTCGGCAACAACGTAAATAGCACCAAGCATCTGGTGGGCTACTGTTAGGGTATTTGTGAGCAAACATCTCAATTTGCCATTAAGCGCTCATTACTCATTCATTCAAAATAGGTTTTATATACCCAAATTAGTGCATTTTCAGCATTTTACTTTATCAACTGCAAATGTACTAAATTGGCATCAAAAATGCAATCTTTTACTAATGCGTAGACTAAAATGAAGAAGGCTACATTGTCACCACTGTGGTAAACGGGCTGGCTTTCCTGCGCAATGTCGAACCAAATCCCCGAGCTTTGCATGCAGTCTTCGGGGCAAGGTTTTATTCGAATTGCTCTTCATAACTGCTTTCAGTTGACGTAAAAGTTGTCCAAAAGCAATAAATCAGGAACAGTGCGCAGCATCTCAGCATTTGTATTCAAACGGGGGATGGAGTACAGCGGTCTCAGTGGCCTTGAAAGTTGTGTAAATCAAGAATCTGTCTGCCTGTTGCAAAACGGATCTATCTGCCATAGATGACAAAAAATGATATTTGGCGAAAGAGGCAACGGCTTACATTAACTCACCGACAAGTATCTATTACCACACGGCAGTCTGACACTCGCTTGATTTTAGTTTCTTGTGACCTATAGTGTTTGTCGAGTGTCATTTTCCTCGTTTTTATTATACCGCAAGCAAGTTCACATTTGAGTGTTCAGCTGAACATCGACCTTCCCGTTCATTTCCTACGAATGATGTGCATGCTAAAGGGACTAGGGTCGGCTCTAAATTAATCGTGGCTCCCGTCCGCACATACCTCACTGTGTTGTTTCTTCCAGATTTACGATGGATCTAGGTGTGGGGCACACATCTTCCTTGTCTATTCACGGACGTCCTTTAGCTGTTCTCAGTGGCAGGCACCTCGGAAAACATATACCTCAAACCTTACATATAACTCTACTAAGGAAACTTGTGGCTTGCTGAATAAAGCTAGGATATGCTTGAAATGGCTAACTGTCCTTCTGAAGTAATAACTTTTTCCGAGGATATCTCTGGCCGGTTTACCGTATTCATGCCCTTGGCATTCTCATAAGATCTAATGAACTACTTTTTTGCTCTATCTGCGTCAAATTTCTTGTCTACACCTCTTTCCTGTTCGTTTTTTATAGCGTAAAAGGAAAAAGAAAAATTTCAGGCGCGAGTCTTTCCGGACTCCGAGACCCGAAGAAGATATTCACTCCGATCCACCCGCTTCGCCCGATCGGGTCATCAGCGACCTCGACGCTGCGGACCCACGCGATTCCGATTCCTCTATCCCATTTGTGCCATGTGAATCACCCATTCCTCCTACAAATACCATTATTGACTATACTCCGTCTCCGCAGAATTCCCATCAGTTGGATAATATTGGTATGCACTGATTAGTAGTTTATCAAAGCTGATCTATCTTTCACCAACTTCTGTTATTTTTGTACCACTGCGCTATTCTATTGGACAGATGAATTACTTTGCTAGAAGCTCAGATCACAATGCAAATTAATTATTTTACCACAGGAGCAGTAGTCTTCGGCTAGTGGCCGAGAGCATAACGCCTCTAAGTTGTAATCCAGAGTTTCCCGGTTCGAATCCGCGGACGGTATCGTTGTACGCCCATCCCACACACGACTGGTGGCAGTCGCGTAACAACGAAGCGTCGGTACGATGTGCCGGTGTAGAGCTGATGCCTTTTTCTTTTTTTCGGGTATGAATATTGAATCATCACTGCGAATGGGTGTCCCCAGAGGAAACCCTATCCCCGGAATAGTCGGACGCTATCACTGCCGTCTTCCCGGTTAATTCTTTCTTTGTCGCACTTCCTTTTTAAGTTATCGAGTATAAAAGTACCTGCGACTCCGCATCAATGTTTTACATAATTCCTCTTTCAACGAGATTCCAAGCGGCTTTGGTGTGCGGGAAACTTGAATCTGTGGCTTCAGGTTCCTGCTGTGACTGAGTTGCAGCAGATGGCGGCATACGTGCTTGGGATTTCACAGAATCTAATAAATCATTGCTAGGTCTTTATAGGCGCCAATACTGATCGCTGCGCAATCTTAAGGTCCTCAGCCTTAACTGATATGGAAGGTTACACAATTTTCTGAAGTGTTTGATGGCTGCAGTGGGGTTGCGGCTAGGCTTACTGTGCTTATTAGGACACAATACCAAGTGTTCTTTTTATCTTCAGCTAATGTGTAATGATGATCATGCTTCCGCAGATTCACGTAGTTCGATATTACAAGCTTTGTTCTCGTGTTGATTTCTCGAAACTACTTTTTCCTGTATCGTTTCTACTCCTGTTCGCCACTGACCTTATTCACGTCATTCTCGTTGCTTCATTTGCACTATCTTTTCTTCAGATGGTTCCAGTTGTGTTGGAAGCGATAATGAGAATGGACCTTTGCACTCTGAGTCGCTCTCCAGTTTGTCTTCTAAACACCACAGTCCAACTAAAACATCCGGCTCAGATGAACGAGATGGTCTATCTGACTGTACCACTGAATCGGTCCCCGTTCATCAGTTGTCAAAACTCACCCTTACCCCAACACAGCCCGACCTGTTTGACTCGGACGAGTTGACCCAAGCCATTCGTTTCTCTCAGCTTCCTTTACGCTCTAGCAAGGCTACCTCATCTATTGCTTCCGATGTTGTTACGCTCGATGCTTGTCTTGCAAAATTCACGGCTCCAGAACATTTGACTGATCTGAATCGTTCTGTTTGCGAGGCGTGTTGCGCAGCAAATAAAACTGCTGATCGTGCGGGAGTTATCCACAGCAAGCCGTCTCAAGTTGTGGACTTTAAAAATGTTGTGCGGCGTGACATGATTCTCGAACCTCCGTTTCTACTTACCATACACTTCAAGCGCTTTCAGCAGGTGGGTTTCAACACCGTCGTTCGATTAACCTTTTACCGTAAGATTATTTGTGACATCCACGGATCTCTTGTATTGTCCTAGTGACCATGATAGTAGTTAATCCTCTGAGCGCTGCTCCTGGATTTTTCAGACTTCCCTTGCGGCTCCATTATTTAGACATACACACCAGCCGGTTGCTTCAAGTGTCTGGATTGTACTCCACAGATTGCTGCTTTGAGCTTGCTTAGTTACAGGAGACTCCCCAATGTTTCTAGCCCCCACGCAATTGGTGGTTGTCGCCCGACTGCGAAGCCTCGGTACGGCGTGCTGTCTTCCTACTGATGCCTACTTTGGACCATGCACTTATACTCACACTGTATGTATCCCACTTTCGCTGCTATCCTATGTTACACACTACTCCAGACTGTTCCACTCTTCTACACTCATTCCCAGAGTCCATCACTTAATGGTTGTCTCGATCCTCCCTCATCACCTTTTTGTACTGCTGTCAGCATCCTCGGTTGGGTACCTTGAAGAACGTGTCATTCAAACTTTAATCCGATTGGGATTCAGATCGGTGACATTATGTAAGTGTTAGAATCCACCTTTGAATCATCAACTGCGACCTTTAATTTATGCTCCCTGATTCAACTACACCAGTTATCATGCTGCGCGCACTGTATGTATGGTGACAGAGTCTAACACCAACTCAGCAATATTTTGCGATGCACAACATAGTCGTGGTGACAAAAGTCAACGAAAGCATTCGCTGCATTTACACTAACCACAGAGGCGTCGACGCGGTGCACTTATTGGCAACGTTAAAGACATCGATCCTCCTCCTATTCGCCGATATCACGGGATCAAGACGTGCCCTGGCGAATCTACACGGTGCCCAGGCTATGTGACTGGCCGAGCGAGTAGCTTGCCAAATGTGGTGTACCGTCATATCCAAACGACAGGCGGGACAGTATCGGATGTCATTGCCTGAGGCAGAGAAGATTAAATCGTACATAATTCCACATACAGAACTGTGGTTAACTGCTTCCTAGACGTATTCCATCCAAAAATATCCCTAACCTTTCAGAAGTGTCAGGGAGCGAAGCAGAGAACAAGAGATCCAGCATTACAACAAAACTTCGGGCGGGAGAGAAGTCAGCTGGCTTACAATCAGGGCGGAACTGTGCGTGTTGGCGCGACATCACACTCCGCAGGCAGACCATAAGTGAGTCCCGCAACTTTAGGGACACCTTCGACTCCGGCAATTACCACGCTCTTTCCGAGGTACTTTACCTGTGGAGGCGTTCTTATGAAGTGTGCGAACATTTAAGTACCCTACACTTCGACGTTTCCAGTCGGTCCATTGTCTACGGCTAGTTGTCAACTACTATTGCTAAAGTAAATGTAGCTCGTCGAATGTGTTTCATATTTCTTATTCCTGGCGAATTTTACGATACATACTACAGCGGAACGTTGTCTCATTTAGTCTCACCTTGCAGTTTTCGTAATCATGCCCGAAGTAACCCCGTTTGCTCCGAATTACATGGTTGCCATTATCATGCTGGTCGATAACCCCGAGGCAAACAAAACAACAACAGCAGTACATCAGTCATTTGAACTGATGCTTCGCTGCCACACAACCATGGGAACCTATGAAATAAAGAATAATAAGGAGAGAAGGGGGACTTACCTGAAAACCTTAATGTCATAAGTAAACATTCAGGGTCAAGGCGCCTACACCTTCTCTAGACAACATACCGTCACAAACAGCTGGCTATCATGCAAAAATAAGACGGCATCGGCGAGACAGCTTCCTTGCGGCTTTCACTGCCACGCGTCATAATCAGCCATTACCCCGTAGATAACCAGCACCAAACACACTTTAGGCAGGTAATCCGACTAAGAGACGACAGCAGACACGCCACTGGTGCCGACTGCGATCCATGTCTTGTAAAGTCTCGAGCGAAGCACAAGACGGCTCACGTGGACTTCAACCCGGAAGGCGAGCCGGATCAGCGGCATCCAGTTTAGTCGTCAGTGGCTTCATTTCCGGCTACCAACTCAAATTTTCTCCACCTCGAGCCTTGCGCCACTCTACACTTGGCAGACTAAATAAGGCCGTCCTAGGTAAGCGGTACGTGCCCAAGCCAACGCAACTTATTTAGTGCTATCTGTTCTTTTAATGAACTAGCTTGATTATCACTGCCTAATACTTGCCAACTTACATTACCGTTGCGGACACGCTGGTTCCACCCGACACCAGTAATGCTCCACAGACAACGATAATCAAAGACTTGAAGGCGCCTCAGATCTTCAGACCGAAGGTGCCAACTCCCACTCATAGAGCAGTATGGCTCTCACTGTGCCTTGTATCCACGGCCGTTTAGATCGAGGGAAACTCCCTTCTGTCGCCAAAGATGCCGCAGGTTCAAGAAGGCAGTTCTGGCTTTGCGATGCATGAACTGACTTCAGTATCTATGCACCCATCGTTGCTGATGCAGCTGCCAAAGTAAGTGATTTGATCAACTACTTCGAGTTCCTCTTTAGTAAGGGTTAAGAGGTCATCAAGCCGCTGGGGGTCGTGGAACAGCACTTTGACTGTGCGGAGCGCATACCAATTAATAGGACCATTCTAAAGAGGCTATTCAGGGTTGATTGTGCCGCCGCATCATCGTCAAAAAGCAAGACGATGTCATCCGCATAATCAAGATCAACTAACCCTTCACCAGGCAGAACCTCAACGCCTACATCATGAGATTCCGCAAGAGAACACTCCATGATAGAGTTCACGAGGAAATCGAACCAAAATGAGACGAACGCCAGTTGTGGTCGGAAAGCTATCCGACAGGTCACCGTATACCCTGACGCAGCCTGTAGTGTGCGAGTATATGGCACATCGAATGTTCACATATTTCGTGGGAACACCTTTCCGCGCAAATATTTCGAACAGCATGCATCGATCGCACTCTTGAAATTGAGTAACACAGTTATTGTCGGTCTGTGTCATGCATGGCGCTGTTCTGGCACCTGCCGCACAGGGAATATATGGTCTATACAGTCACGACCAGGACGGAAACCTGCATGCTGTTCACTAATCCGAGATTTGCGTTCCACAGTAGGGCGGAGAACGAGAATTGAGACCAGTAATTTTGTCACAACTGGCGTTGGGCTAATACTTCAATACAGACAATTATGGACATACTTGTCCTTGGTTTTTTTTTCTTTTACTTACTCTTTCCATCTCCATTGTGAGATGCTATTGTCAGATTACCAACTGTTAGTGGCGAACCAATGATGCATGATTTGTTGGTCTACCCTGGTCACTGCGTTCGCATTGATGAGCACATAACTTTAATTAGGTCGTGTGTTGGACGAACGGGATCCTGTGCTAAGAGTCAGGATATTTGAGCATCCAGAGATTCTTTTTGGTCCTCACAGTGTTGTATACCATGCCACCTTGGGACCGATTCTACGGTAATGAAACTTGGTCTGAGAACCGCAGTCGTTTTTTTTCAAAGCGCGTTGCTAATGTCGGTTAGCACCGACTTGTCCACAAAGATTGGGTTCCACGGGTGAGTATCAAACCCCAACGACCATGTTTGTTCGTCTGATTAGCGAATGAGATTGAACGAGTTACATTGGCTCGAGCATATTCTGCGTATGTCCGCTCGCATGTTGCCTCGGAGAAACTTGTTTTTCTCGTTCTGTGTTGCGCATGGCGTAATTCACAATGCGATCGTTGGTGTGTCCCTTACGGCGAGAAATGAAGTGGCTTTGCACAATGACTTGTTTCGGTTTATCCGACTCGGGTTCCGTGCTTGGCTCACCCACTCGTATTACTTTTTGTATTAGTCATGGCGTAACGGCTGAGGATAGGAGGAGGATGGACTTACTGCCACTTCCTGTTCTGTCTACTTATTTCTCAAATGCACGTCGCTGAGCTATCCGTGTGTTGAGGACACTCGGGGACGTGTAGCTTTGAATGCTTGGCAGAATCCGTCTCACTGATTCCATCCTCACTTGCGCATTTATGGTTCACATCAGGCTTCTTTATTCACTTTTGCCAGTTTGATCACACTTTTCTGCCTGTCGTTGTGCTGTCATCGTCGTCGTCCTAGTGAATAACGGCGATGACAAAGTATGTATCCATGAAAAGCCATGCTTTGTATTCAGTGAGCTGGTTTGATTTTCCGTTTCCGCTGTTCTTCAAAAATTACAAACTGTTTCCAACTTCTGACGATCGTCTTTACTCTTTGGACCGTGTTCGTGATTCTGTCCGATGTGTCTTTCCTAACCGCCCTGGGTTCTGTGTTTCGTGCAAGGCCGTAATTCGCAGAGCATGCCTTGATTGACATGTCTCGCATTGTCTAGCATAAACATTTATTTATGTATTCCTGATATACACTTAATTCCTTTTTATTATTTGCAATCTGAATTTACTGACTTTCTGATATGTTTTTAGAGCGGAAATCGTCTTCGAAAATCGCAGAGACATGTCTTGTTTCCAATTCTTCTCGATCTTAGTCCTTTCTGCTCCGCCCTATACTTGGTAAGTAACGTTTGGATCCCTGCTAGCATTTATATACAATAGCAGCTTTAAAATGTCATTTTATAAAAGCACCGACTTTACCGCAACTGTATTTGTGGTTCTTTTTCAACATGACTCATGATTCACTATTCATACTATCACTTCGTGTGTGCAATTATTCGCTCTTCACTATTCTTCTCCAGTAAGATGTGGAAACAACGATGAGATAATTTGTTGAGACTAGGTGTGCGACTATTGCTGTTTTGCACGTTTTGTTGAATCTTCGGCTTATCCACACCAGGTCATGCTCGCGGATACGTTCAGACAAAACTTTCGTGATGTGACCTATGTGACTTGCCCCACAAGAACCGGTAACTAGGTACACTCGGAGGGAAATGATATCCACGGAAGGTTTATACTTCAGCTGGAGATGTAGCATGAGTGTGGATGTAAACATGCGTACCATCTACTGTGTGACGGGTGTCCATCCCAAGCTTATCATGCGCAGAATCCCTCCATTGTCAGAGGCGATCGGGATTCGTTTCAACAACCCCCGTTGTGTGTGCACAAACAGTTCTTTTGAACCTTGGCTTTGCCGTGGCCAGCTGCTGTCCCGGCAACTTCCGCGTGGACAAATCGCACTCATCATGGTTATTTTTATACGTTTCTTTTCCAGTTAATCAATCCATCCTCTCTCATCTCAAAGATGGGAAAGCGTCGCGCGGTCTTTTGTGCAACGAAATGCTGCCTACTCATATCATCATGCACTGATTACTCATTTTTGCAATCTTAACACTGTCAATCATCGTCTCACAGTACAATGCAGCATAACTGTTTCATTTCTCGGTCTGTTTATGAACTCCATGAAACATACGCTAAGCTCAGCGGCGCAGGTCACCCATTCTCCATTGTTTTACGAATATTAAGACTTACACTTCTCTAACATCTTCCGAACGCTCGGAATTTGCGACTTTTCTACTATATGGTATGCTGCGAGTTAACATCGGAATCAACAGGCTATCTTGGCACACTGTGTAGATTTCGAATATCTCGGGTTGACTGAAACTCAACCCCTCAATGCTATTTTCGCGCCCAAATCGTCTACTGCGAGCCCAGTTATTTTCTCCGTCAACAACAGAGTCAAATCTGATGCTTATTCCACCTAGCTCCCATGTCTGGACATTTACTTGTATATTTGCGTTTTGGTGGCTACGTCCTTTCGTGCTGAAACTAGACCATATTGCACCAACACTTATCACATCGCATCCCTCCTGCTAACCTCAACGTTGATCTTCACACACAACTTTTTTGGCACGGCGGCAGCATCACCTTTAGACCAACCGTATCTCACACATTTCTATAATCCATCCGATCTCGTGATGTATGCTGTTTTTATTCCGTGCCCTCATGTAACCATGAAATGAATTTATTTTCACCGGTTCCTCTTGTCTTTTACTTGGTTGACTCCTCACTCTCTCAGTCCCCGGTGGATTCCATGCTTTATCGCCTATATGGTGTTGTTGAACATATGGGTTCCATGACACGTGGACATTATGTGGCTTACGTTGCAGCGTCACCAGATGGGCCAGAAGTTACCAACAGTGGGGATTCATTACGCCTTCAGCCAGATATGCAGCGAATACTCAATATGTTACATCGACCTGTCAAGTGGCCTTTAACTCCTCATGATCTAGTACAGAGACTTCGAACCTGTGATCGCGAACAGTTGCTTGAATCCCTTGCGAGATCATCCAGTCTCCCTTTTTCGGATTCCGAATCAACATTCGACCCCAATTTGAACCCTCCGGATGGAGGCGCTAACTTAGATGATCGCCCGTGGTATCGATGTTCTGATGACCAAGTGACTAAAGTCCCCCTATCCGATGTCCTTAATTGCCAAGCTTTCTTACTGTTTTACGAACGAATTGCTACGTAACGTTTTCGCTTCACTTATTGTATGCACGCAATCTGGGCTTCGTGATGTACAGTCCCTCTAGGTTATTGTACACTTCCTTCGGTATGGGATAATTGTGTGAGAGCTTCTCATTGTATAGTGATTTTTACACATGTACTTCAAATCGCCCGTTCAGTTCTCTATTTTCACACATTGTATCAAGGTTAGTGTTTTTTACTCCCACTTATAAATCAGATTTGGACGTACGACAGAACTTTCGTTTACTTCCTTTCGCTTTGATCTAACTGGTGACTTTTCGCAGTTGCATCCCTATCCCATCCGCGTTATTTGGTCTCACGATGCTCACCACCTTGATTTGTTCCGGTTGTAGAACGCTCGTGTGTTCCGGAGTTGTGATAACTTTCACAGCAAAAGCATATACATCAACCCCCCACTTGATTATCCCCACGATCACGTGTTTGAAGCGCGCAGGATTGTTGGAAAGTGTATGCTTCACCTTGGCGTGTTTGCGTCACATTATACGGTCAAATAGTATCATTGGCATCACACGTTTCGCCTGGTCAAATAATGCACGGATGGCAATACAGAGATGCGGTATGTGGTGAAGTGCGAGAATAGAGGGACCTTGACTGAGAGCAGTTAGAAATAAGTTGTAGGTCATCATGCGGTGTCTGCAAATGATCGTTTATAATCTTAAAAGCATACACGACACTTCAAAATGTTGATTGATGAGAGAATAAACTATATACTTCCTCGTTAATCCGCTGCATCCGGGAATTAGTTTTATCGCTCGTACAAACAAGATTTGCTCATTGTGAAGTGGGTCGTGGAAACTAAACCTGGCACAGTATAGTCAAAGCACTCGTTCATCTACGAATTTGAATATTAACATGAGCGTTAGAGCATAAAAAGATTATCTTCCTAGGTTGCGAAATACTTCGCTGACGTGTGTAAACCGGTATATGTTTTAAGCTTGAAAAGCACCAAGACACTTGCCCCTGAGTTGACCGTTCACAAACGTACGAGATATCGGGTGCATTTCTGGTGACCTCCATGGATTTCATGGCAGTTGTTCCTGCTGACCTGTTGGTTTGTGTCTATCGTAAATTATTCACTTGAAAGACACCTAAGTCGGAAAACACAGGCCAGGGATTTCATGTGGATTTAGAAGCATCGCATTACTTTGGTGTGGTAATTGAACATACCATAGAAAGAAGACGGTTATTATTGGAGGAGTATTGACGTTTCTCGCTCATAACGGCACACCCCACGTTCAGTTTCGTTCACGTTTAGGGTTCCCCGAAGAGAAATAGCACGAGCTTGGAGTGGAACACAGGACCTAATTGCATCAGACGACTACTAGATCCCGGTCCAGACTCTGCGAGGACAAAACCGGTCGTCGTCGGGTGCGAGTAACAGTGAAACTCCTGCTCCACCTCTGATGCGGTCCCGGTGATCGGAATGAGGGTAGTCTATTTCAAATTGGACCGAGCTTTCAATAGGGGTTGTGTGTCGAACTCCATGACCCAGATGAAATCTGTGAAGTATCCAGCGCCTTTTTTGCCACTATCATGAGTCGCGAAGCTGACCCTGTACCTGTGTGCACAGAGCTCACCGAAACAAACCTCTTAAGCAGAGTCGATATCTCGCTCAACGCTATCAAGTTATCAAATTAATCAGGCCATCTTCCAAGCTGGGATCTGATGGCATTTCACCAACCACCAGTAAACTAGGAGGACCTGATATACCATTGCTACTGATGAGCATGTTCACTCTATCTCTGGAATCTGGCCACTTTCCAGACCAATGGAAAACGTCATTTCTTATCCTCGGCATAAAGGAGGTCCCAAACAAACGATTGATAACTACCGACCAATCCATCACACTCCGATAATCGCTCGGCTATTTGAAAAGCTGATTAGAATGGAGATGATAAACGTTGTTGATTCTATTGACCTGATCAACAATTCGCAGCATGGTTTTCTTACTAAGCGACCGTGCACCACCTGTCAACTGCATTATCTTAATCACATTTCAGAATCAATCGATTCCGGCTATGCAGTAGTAATCTTGTTTCTTGACATACACCAAGCGTTCGACCGAGTACCACACAAGCGACCGTTACAAAAGTTGGAGAACTTTGGGATCCGGGACTCATTACTAGCTTGACTATCGTCATACCTGAGTGATCGTCATCAGGTAGTCACTCTAGGTGATTATCGTTCTTCCTCACGCTCAATTACCAGTGGAGTCATTCAAGGGAGCGTGCTTCGTCCCTTACTCTTTTCGCTCTACACCAATGAGATCACCACATTTGTAAACATGGTACTTTATTTTTATTTGCTGACGATATCAAACTAGTCTATAAGTTTCGGCGTGACGAGCTTCACGGGACATTACAGCACATTCAAGATGATTTACATTCCCTTGAGTCCTGGTGTTGCACATGGGTGATGAACCTCTCGGCTAAGAAATCCAGCATCATGTCTTACGCTTGCTGCATTCCCGAAGGATCTATCACCCTAAACAATGAACGCCTCCCTATACAGTGGTCCACGCGAGATCTTGGCATTAAGTACTCCTTTACCTTCAATTTCTCCGAACAGGCCAGACAGTTCAATATATCAAACAAAATGCACACAACTCGTGCTAGAGCTGAGCTTTTCAAGCTACTCACTCACCCCATGCTCGAACACTACAGCACAATATACGGAAATATGAGAAAGAATGACAGAATTGCTGTGGAGAACCTGCAGAAGTCATTTACTAAACATCTGATTGGTAAACACTGCTATGAGTTATCGAGAACGTTGCAATGAACTTCATCTCGAACCACTTTGGATTTGACGATTGAAGCACAACTTGTTGATGCTTTTCAATATGTTACACAAAAAGATCTATTCCAACCTGCCTACACTCAATTTACAACATTGCTCAACTCGAGTGCTTCGTAACAAAGATTTTACATTGAATATACCGCAGGCTAGAGCGAACGTCCGCTCTAATTTCTTCCTGGTCAGTTACAGCTATCTGTAGAATAAACTACCAAAAACACTCAGGTCCCGTGGCAACATTTTGAAGCAGACTCGACAATTACCTTGGTTTAACTACCATAATCTCTATATTCACATAGGAAAAATACCTCAATGAGCTATTCCAAGAGGGGCCCAAAAACATATAAACACCAATGTTCTTATAAATAGGCTTTGGCCTCAACCATCCGCCAGAATGTTAAAACATAAAACGTATATCTTAATACTCCACCTATGCATGTCACCCATGCAAGAGCGTGGATTCTTCTGTACAGATTGATCTGTGCCGCTATAGACACAGTTTCTCTCATCAAGAGAAATATACGTATTCTTATTGTCTTTCCCTTTTTCTTAGTTTATCCAGAAGATTGGTCATGTCCAATTCAACTTCTAGGAAGCGTTTCTACGCTTCCGTCTTCAATCCGCTTGGTACTTGGGTTTTCATAAACCCCGATGAATTCCGAATGGCTGATGAACAACGGGAAATAAAGTTATGCTCACTCTCATCATTAATTGTCGGGATTGTTCACTTTCCACGGATTTTCCCCGGGTAATTTCTCTTCGGATGCATAGTCCAACGTGGTCACACGAGGGACAATCGTTGATCATTGTATGCTCCAGATATCAAACTTTATGCGTACTTTAAGCGGCCAAGCGCTTTTAATCCTTGGGTTCACACGTATCTACCGAACTAGAAACATACTCATTAATTTGCCACCCTCGTATTGATCCGTAGCAATAGCACAGTTCGCTTGGAAACTCCGCGCGCACCTCAAATACGAATGAGCTCATAGATGGACTGAACCGTTGTTCAGCAATGCATCGGTTCTCTAAGTGTCGTGCTAGTTAGCATTGGGCAGTTGGTCAAGCTAGGGTCATGTAATCTACAAATCGATTTCAAGGGGCAGAATGTAGATAGCATAGTTTGGTGAGCAATATCAGGGAGCTTACATAGTGATGTGAATCGCGGCCGAATGATAATACGAAAAGGAAGATGCCGTAGCTCTCCGTCTCAGTATGTCACCGTACTAGACTCCACTTGAGAAGGTAGCAAGGGTATCATCGATCATGATGAGTAGAACAGTGTAGTGGGCAACACGTGAAATAACCGCGAAATACAACCGAGTTAGGCAAGCCCTATAATGGTAGGTTAGATGTGACTCATCCGTTCTAGGCAGGTGCAATAAATATATTACATTGCACCAAGTCAGTATTTACCCCTTCTAGAGGGAAACTGTACCCAAGCACGACTCACATGTGCGATAGAATAAGGATGACACAAAGAAGATGACGGAGATGGAGTAAACAACCTTACAAGTTAGCAGGGAAATGGTGGTGATTTTTCTAAGTTCAGGTAAGTTAAAGCCCGCGGTGAAAGAACGGGGATTATAGTTATGCTCACTTTAACGAAGAAGTAGAAGCATAGTGGAACAGTGGTGACTTATCTTTGGTGTGTGTTGTGAATGCCGTCTCCTATATTAACCGCAGGCTATCCGTGTCGGAAGGTAAACCAGAGCCGGTCCGCTTGTCACATGTCCGAGGTGAGCGAGAATTAACAGGTATGTGGAACCACCAGGCAGTCCATCGTGTGTGAGCTATTTATTTCCCTCTGGTCATTGGTTCTGACCGCTATCATATCTCGACCAATTCATCGGTGCCTAGAATGCTACCTGTGCCTAAGCATTTCGATTTGAATGTCACATGGTGTTGCCGCTGTTCCGGAATCAACCTTGATGACTTGTCTGAATTTCAGTCCGTTTATCTGAAGTCGGCAGCGGTACAAGGGGGCGCATAGAAGCACTTGAGATGGGATTTATGGACCTCGTATTGGAACCCGCAATAAGTCACAGTGTCACACGAGAAGCAATGTAATATGATCCATCCGTCAAGTGAGAAGGTGGAGAGACACAAACAGATGTTAGTGCGACTTGTAATTCCGGCGAGCCCCAGTTAGACATCTAGCCAGCAGTTAATGGTGTCACGCGAGGGAAAATGCGATCAATCTGTCAAGCTGAAGCGTGGCGCTTACAAGTATTTCTAAATGGCTGCCACTTAGTTATTCAACATGAGATATCAGTAGCAATATCAAAGATCCCTGATTCAAATTGCAGTGTTGCGAGCGGGCATTTGTTCACAATTGTATATGCACTACCACAAACAGGATGGAGAAACCGTAACCCTCCTGAGCAGTAACACTGCGAAGGTGCATGAGTATGGATTGAATGTAAAAATAACAGCCATATTCCTCTAGTGTTGGAAGATCGCACGTACAATTATAAGCAATCATTACGCTTGCCGTGGGTTAGCTAACGTTTAAACGTGAACCTAAATGGCAGTCATAAATTTAGTCCGAAGTGTGGGCATCAATAATAGCTAGAGACAGAGAGAAATAGGGGAGCAAATGCCGTTAATATGGTTACTAGGTGGAATGATGCACAAATAAGAGATATAGTAAAAAAGTGATATCTTATCGTTAGTGTATGCTACGGATGCCGTCTACTATATGCATTAGAATTCGGGAATATCACACATTCTGATAACCGTTTTGACGCGATCACAGCAACAATACATCTGGTAAATCCCGCTGTGTCCTGTCTTACATTCGGCTTTGGAAAAGTGCTCAAACTGTTTTAGCCAATTTACAAGAAGTAGCTTGCATAACATCCAATTACTTAACAGTTGGCGATAAGCTACATATGTAAACGACAGTATATATATATATATATATATATATATATATATTACATGCTCGCTTGGGGCTCAGGTAACACGTTAAAACTCTCGGGTGCAATCAAGAAAGGAAGCCGAGATGTTTATCTCAGTCCTAGTGCACCTGCGGAGCCACTTATATGTATGTCTCACGGCTCGTCAGTTTTCATGTCGCATTAAGGAGCATAGCCCTAAATGGTTGGCGAACGGAGGCACTGGCGTTTTAGCAGACGGAATTTTGTCCCACCCATTCGAATCAAGTCACAGGGCTAACCTTCCGAACGCGTTTACTGTGGTCTATCAGGTCCGCTCGAACAGGTCGTAAGTTCTGCGTCTACGAATGCTAGCCACAGCAGAAGTTATTGCGATCCGAGTATTTCAACCTCCACTATGCTCACCAAAGATGTTCGTTCAATCATTCTGACTGCCGTGACCGAACAGTAGTCAAGCTAACCGTCAATCTGACACCGGTATCGGAAGTTTGTTTACGTAACCGTGATCGATCTGTGTGTGTATGTGTGCCTACAAGACTGCGAGGAACTATCTGCTGTTCACCCACTAACCTACATCTGAATCACTCATCGTGCATCTCCTTTGTATTTCAACTGTATATGATTTACACAGATGAATCATTGAAATCAATTGTGTACCTCAGAATGGGGTTCTTGATGAAAGTGACAAGACTTGCGCTGACTAATATCGCCCTCATCTAATCCACAATATGTGGTTCGCCGAGGTGCTGTCACGTGCGCCCGTGCGTTTCACGTTGCCTTAGCCGACTTCGCTGGTTGGAGTAGTGATGCACCTCCGCTTGCACATCCTATAGCTGTTTCGCTTCACCCAGCGAGACACCGATATCCACCGATCATTCCAGGGCCTGCTTTTCGCTATGACCTACCCAACTCAGAGCGAAGTTCGCTAGCAGCCAGCGATCGCCGGACAGCGTTATGTGCCTGTCTGTCCTCATCTTGCTCAACGACATAAAAGACTAATGTGGCTATTAGCTCTAACTCTTGCACTCAGTTTATCCCTGTACCAAACCATTGGTCTGCCGAGCATGTCACGTCCTTAAACCTAAGGTTAGAGAGAAACTCATGGGTCTGCATGCGCACACCATACGCATTACGTCAGTTTGCACACTTCCGCTAAACATTGGTTGGCTAATGTATGGCGGGGACAACTATCGCCAATAACCGGCGTTCAACATAAACATGCAACAGTTAGTACATGAACCACCCTACCCATTCTGGATTGCGCTCATCGGCACCTATTTGTCAGACTATTGAAATCTGTACGTCCTTTGGCACTTGATTTGCCTTATGAGGACGCTATCTCCGGGCGGATCATGTGTAGGGTCTAGGCTGTTTGGATGTTGACCTGATCACAGTTATTTAGCGTGCTCAGTAACTACGACACTGACATGAATACAACTCAGGAGGCAGACTGTTGACTTGAGTACATTCCGATGGTGACACTTGGGCCGGTTCTTTGAGAACTGTGCAGGATGCACTTCTCGCGTTCTCACAAGATAACTTCGTTTTGATCTGCGCAGATGGATGGACCGTTGGTGGCAGTTTCCGTAAGCGGAGCTCCGCTCTGAACTGTGTACAATGAACCATGAACAATGATTTATAACGGGTAAAAAGCAAGTGTTTAACATGTCTCGTATGGTGGTTTGAGTGAGAAAAGATAGATTATGGGATAATAGAATCGTCGGTTCGGGCGTTTACAGATTTAACTGCACTGCCGGATAAAGGGAGTTTGAAATTAGATTATGCGCACACCATGCAATAAGGGGAGTGGTTAGTGAGCACATAATAAGCGAGAAAAAATAAAAAAGAAGCAAGGACAGCGCTTACTCGTGTGCAGCCACCTCGGATCGACGGGATACAGGAATCCAGTTTCTACAGTAGTAGCGTTTATCAAATTATGTGCAAGGGGTTTGGAGTGACTCATTCTCGAGTAGGGTTATGGCACTGTCCACTGTCTGTTGTGGATTAGTGCCAGCATTTGGTGGTTATGGGCTATAGAACGTAGTGTAAATGTGACAGAGTGCCGTCCAGTCAATGAACAATGAACGTTGATTTATAACGGGTAAAAAAGCATATGCTTGACAGGTCCCGTAGGGTGGTTGGAGCAATAGATAAGATGGAAGGATAATCGAACAAGTAAATCGTTTGGTAAGCCTCTACAGATTTCAACGTACCACTTCAGAATGATAGTTTGAAGTATGGACTGGATGTCTGCACCCAAAGTAGAGCTGTTATATTACAGCAAATGTGGGAAAAAGAAATCAAAGGAACGGATAACGCTGACTCGTGTGTTGCTTCCGTTGAGAGATGTGGTACGTTATTCCAGTTTGTATACATCCATGTCGCTCATTGGGACACTTCTGTATGTAACATCACCGCCACTTTGCGGGGAGGGTCAGTAACCTCATGGTTTGGGTCTCGTTATTTCGTCCTCCGAATAGGACGTGCTATGCCAAATAATGCAAGTTGGAAAGTGTGTCATCTAGGCGTTTTTTAAATAGTGCTAATGTGGGGGCAAGGACGACGTGAGTGGGGAGCGCATTCCAAGCACGGGACACACGGAGTGAGAAAGAGTTTCGTCGACAATCAAGTCGGCTGTAGTGTGTAGTCAGTTTGAGCTGATGACCTCTCAGGTTGGTATTTTGGCCCAGCTGCAAGGGACTGCGACATGGGTGATTTGGATTCATCAGTATTAAGTAGACCATGATGAGGTCTCCTCGGTGACGACGATATTCACCACTGTACAATCCCAGAGACTGCAGTCTGCGTTGGTAGGGGATGTGAAACAGACCTCTGACGAGCTTCGTTGCTCTACGCTGTGGAGCTTCAAGTGCACGGATGTCGCGCTTGCGGCAGGGACACCAGGCCTGGATCGCATACTCCACGTGGGGTCTCACGTAAGCGCTCAGCATTTGCGGAAATACAGATGGCTCGAAATTTCCGAAAGCCCTCCGTAAGAGTCCGAGATGTTGACTGGCCCTTTTCGATGCCTTTTCAGCTTGTCTGGAGCAGCCAAGGTCGTCCTGCACGATCACTCCGAGGTCGCATTCCTGGGAAGCATGTTGCAACGGCTGGTTTCCGAGTAAGTATTCATGGATGAGCTGGTGGCGTAAGCTCACGACTTTGCACTTGGCGACATTGAAGTGGAGCATGTTCTCGGATGACCAAGTGTACGCCCTGTCTAGATCGCTCTGCAGTGTTGTGTGATCGTCCTCTGTCCGGATGTCATGCCAAATTTTGACATCATCTGCAAACAGCAAGAAGTTCGACTGTAGTACACTGGCAATGTCGTTAATGAATGTTAACAATAAACGTGGCCCCAGTACTGACCCTTGTGGCACACCGCACTGGACGTCAATTGGGTGGGACATGGAGCTGCGGACTCTTACATTCAGCTGACGTTGAGTGAGAAAGTTGGCGATCCAACCAAGCACAAGGTCACCGATTCCGTAGCCTCGAAGCTTGTGTAGGAGGATGCGGTGGTCCAAACGATCGAACGCCTTCGAGAAGTCCAGGTAGACAACGTCGACTCCAAATCTAGCATCAGTTGACTCCGTCCAGCTTGCTCGGGCCAGCAGCAAGTTTGTAGTGCAGGATCGATTTCGGCGGAATCCGTGTTGCTGTGGTACTATGATATTGTTGTTCTCCAGATATCCCATCAGCGCCTCCGCAATTATACGTTCCATTACTTTGGATAAAACTGGGAGGAGAGTGATTGGACGGTAGTTCGACGGCTCCGCACGATTACCGCTTTTGTAAATGGGAGTGACTAGCCCATGTTTCCACATTGTGGGAATCAGCATTTCGTCAAGACAACGTTGAAAGAACCAAGCTAATGGTTCGGCAATGTTTAGGGCCGTTGCCTTCAACGCCTTCGGTTTAATATCGTCTACGCCTAGCGAGCTGTGCACACGCAACGACATTAGCGTTTTCAACACATTGGTTGCCGTGAACGATACGTTGTGTAAACCTGGGAACGGTGAGAGCTCTGTCAAAATCGGGTGAAGGGATGGTTCACTCCGGAAAGTATGGAGGAAGTGTTGACGAAACACGTTGGCCGCGTCCTGTGCAGTTTGCGCATGACCATCTGTTGCACGCAAGACCGGGATCCCGCGCTGCACTCTACGGAGTTTGTTGATATGTCTATACAATAGCTTTGGATTTTTGCTGAATTTCGCCGCTAAGTTCTGTTGGTGCTGGAGTTTGTCTTCGCGAATCAACTTGACGCAGTGGTTTCGTTGAGTTGTGCAGACTCCCCAGGTCAGATTACTTGGGCAAACTTTGTAAGCGTGCCAGGCCGAATCCCTTAAGGCCATAGATTTTCTCGTACAGCTTCTTAGGAACGAATCCACTTGCTTCGGGCGAAAGGCCTTGCGTTCTGATTCATTTGCCACTAGCTCAGTGAATTTGGTGACAAACACCATCCAAGCCTCATCGGGCGGATTTTCGGCCAGGAAGGACCAGTTGGTGTCTTGAACAAGATTAGACAAGATGTCGTAATGTGTAACCATATAAGTTTCCTTGTCGTTCTCTCTAACGTACTCCGACTAACAGATGTAACGAAAGTGCAACGTCGCGTGATCATTACGACCTAGTGTTGTAGCTATGGTAACGGTGTCAATCATTAGTTCCTCGTTGGTGCGCACAAGGTCCAAGACAGAGGGGGTGTCACCCGTTCTGAAACGAGTGGGGGAGGTGACATTGTTATACAGTGGTACATCGGTAATCAGTTCTTGCAAATCAGCCTTGAACTGTTCGCTGGGCGATGCTGGAACTTCGAGTGCGTGCAGATTGAAGTCCCCCACCAGAAGAACGTGACTGTGTGGACGTGTCAGTACTCGTTTCATCGCAGCAGCAAGGCCTTGCTCCATTTCCAAGGTAGACATTGGAGGACGGTAAACTATTGCTAGCAAACACACATTGCCACGTCTCAGGTGCATACGACACCAAAGAGAATCGTTGATGTTTGCTTCTGAGTCATCAATGATCTCAACATGTAGGTCGGATCGATAATACAAAAGCACTCCGCCTCGTCTGTTAGGCCGATCTTTTCGTAAGGAACTCATGCCAGGTAACGCAATCTCGGCATCCGCGATTTCTGTGCTCAGCCAGGTTTCGGTGACCATAACTAGGTCCCAGGGCGTGGAGACCTGGCGAAATCGAAGTTCGGTTAGCTTGCTGAGAAGACCTTGTGCATTAGTATAGAAGCAGGTGAGGGCATCGGTGGTTAGAAGAGTGTTTGTAGATTCTGGTTTTCGATTGGAGTTTACGCCGACCCTTGTGGGGTCGGCTGCCAGTAGTTTTTTTGTAGGACCGATGCTGCAGACCCTAGGGCCAGTTCAGGTCGTTGTATTGAGCTCTCAGCGCCAACAAGTGGGTGACCAACTTATCCCCCTTCAGCCGGCAGCGTGTTTTGGCATTGTCTCTGGTCTGAGCTACATGGCGGCAGAATTGTATTGGTACGTTGCTTGCTTAGTGTGACATGGCCTGTTGGTGGTTCAGTGCCCATCGTCTTTATACGTATTTCGGATGGTAGCATTTGACGCATTTTGCGCCACGTATTGATAACATATTCTACCATCATTTCGGAATGCAACGATATTTTCATCACTCGCGGACCACATCCTTTGTAGTTAGGTGAGAGTGGTAACCTTGATGTCGAAGTAGCAATAACGTTTTCGAGTGAGAGCAGTTCGCAAATAAAACGCCATTCATCCCAGTCATGCGCTTTGGCTTCTAGATCGCTTGAGGTCTTGAGCTCGGGGACACCGTGAACAAGAACAGATTTAGCGTCTTGTCGTTTACGGAAGTCGTCCGGATTTTGTTTGCGTTTTTGACGTTCGCTCCAAGAAACATCTGGAAAGATTCGAACTTTGCATGATGTGGTACGGAGGCGAGTAGCTGACAAGAGAACTTCCTCTGCATCATTAGCTGATTGTAGTGTTACCTGGAGTAAACGTGGATCACCATAGTGTATGGAAGTGGGGTGGCGGACGAGACGCATCATACTGACGGCTTTAACTTGAACCTCCATCAGTTGACACAGGGAGTCCCACTGTTTTTTGTCGTCCAATATCTTATCTTTTATAGAGTTCGCCCCGGATTCAGTCACACAGGAGCATATAACTGTCAAGGGATTATGGTGTTTTTTAATGTCCACCTTCTTGTGAGGACCAGTAACTGGTTTCTTCGCTTGGGTAGATGATGAGGTCTTGAGTCCCGTGGTGGTAACGGTAGTATTAACTTGTTTGGCGGCGGGTTGCGTAACGATGAAAGGGGCCTCAGCCGTATGAGTAGTGACAACGGACGCGTATGTTGTCGTCCTTTTAACAGCGTCCAGCGTGGTGGGTTTTTCTGGTGGAGAGTGTGCGGTGAATGCGTCTTTATGAGCAGCCGCTACTGTCGCGGTGACTAACACTGGAACATTGTTCTTACACCGTTCTGGATTGGAGCAGGATGTTGAGCATGGATCTTTATGTACAGAGCTATCTGGCACATATGGGACAGCTTTCACTGCTGTTGCTTGCTCTACAATCTTTGACAACCTATCGCACTTCTGTGCCAGCACAGTTATACATCTGACGAGGGGAAGAGATGAACACTCAATGCAGAACCAGAGAGAATCGGTCGTATCATGGAGTTTTTTTATCTGGCTGGTACTAAGGCGAGCACACCGAGGATGAAAGTATTTTCGACAGCTACTGCATTCAATACCAAACCGCACAAGTTTTACACAGCTGCCAACGCCGCAACTAACGTTCATCTCGGTAGCTTCGCTTTCCGCGGGTAAGAGGTACGTGCCATTGTAGAACCAATGTAAGATGGCGGACACCGCCTGTAGTTGGGTGATCAGTGAGATCTCCGTAAGTAGCGAGGGGATATTCACCAAATTCGCACAGATAAAACAATACACCAAAAGAACTGTATTGGTGTAAAATTCACGCACATAAAACACGTAAAACACAGTATTCCAAAAGAAAATTGCACATCCAGCATGGCTTAGCAAAATTCCGCGGCGTCCGTGGGTACAGTTTGGAACAGCTTGTAAAGGGATAGCGTGGGAGCATTAATTGCATGTTCCGGAAGGGCGTTCCAAAGCTGTGACACTCGAAGGGAGAAAAACTTCCGCCGACGTTCCAATCGGCTGTACTGCGTGATCAGCTTAAACTGATGACCTAATAACGGGGTGCTTTGACTGAGCATCAGAATGGAATGGCATGAGTGGTTGAGGTTTCTCCGGATCTGATACTCCATTATGAGATCGCACCTTAGACGCCGATAACGCCCACTGTATGTTTTGCGAGTCTTCCGCGTGAGTGGGTGAGGGAGGATGGTCAAACCTCTGACGCTCTTCGTTGCCCTACGTTGCGCAGTATCGTGCACGGTGAGATGGTGGTTGAGCCAGGGTTGCCACGTATGGATAGCGTATTCCGCATGCGGCCTCACGTACGCACTAAGCATTTTTGAAAAAATCGTAGGGTTAAACTTTCCGTAGGCTCCGCGAAGAAGGCCGAGGTACTGGTTCGCTTTCTTACATGCCCTTTCAGTCTGCCTCAAACAGCCGAGGTCATCTTGAACTAGCACGCCAAGGTTGCACTCGTGAGAAGCCCGCTGTAGAATTTGTGGTCCTAGACGGTACTTGTGCGTGCTCTTGTGCTGTATGCTGAGAACTTTGCACTTGGTGACGTTGAAATGCAGCATGTTCTCGCTAGACCATGTGTACGCTTTGTCCAGGTCCTCCTGTAACGCTGTGTGGTCCTCCAATGCAGCTATAGTACGCCACAACTTTAGGTCATCAGTAAATAGCAAACAGTTAGAAGATAGCACACTCGCGAGATCATTTATGAAAACCAGGAACAGGTGGGGTCCAAGTACCCAGTCCTGAGTTACCCCACACACTGAACGTCGAGGGATTCCGATAGGTTGCTTCGAACCCTCACATTCAGGTGACGTTACACGAGAAAGTCTCCTATACAGCCCAGAACAGGATCGCCAACTCCATATTTCTAAAGTTTGTGGAGTAGAATGCGATGATCTAGACGGTCGAATGCCTTTGAAAAATCCAAGTAGGCCCCGTCAACTCCTACACCAGGGTCCACAGATTCCGTCCAGCTTGCCCGATCAATCAACAGGTTAGTGGTACAGGACGGATTTTGTCGAAATCCATGCTTCTCCGGAACGCGAATTTTGTTGTTCTCCAGGCACCCCATCAAAGCCTCAGCTACGATGGACTCCATAACCTTCGAGAACACAGGAAGTAGTGTTATCGGGTGATAATCCGCTGGTTCAGCACGGCTGCCACTTTTGTAGATTGACGTGATGATTCCGTGCTTCCACATCGTGGGGACGTGCATCACATTCAGACATTGTTGAAAGCAAATTGCTACTGGTCCTGCCAAACTCAAGGCAGTAACTTTCAACGCCTTCGGGCAAATGCCATCTTCACTCCGGAGCTGAACTCACGCAGAGACATCAACCACTTCAATACAGCTGCGGAGGTAAACGATATAGGATTAAGCACTGATGGCGGCATTATCTGCATAGGCAGGATATATGATGATTGCACGCTTTAAAAGATACGGTTAAACTGTTGTCCAAGAAACTTGGCTGTCTCTTGTGCGATTTGGGCTAACCCACGTGCTGTATGCAGAGCAGGAATACTGCGCTTAACATGGCACAAGCTGTTTACGTGTCTGTATGGCAGTTTGAGATTGGAGCAAAACTTTTCCACTAGACCTTGTTGGTTCTTCAGTTTATCCTCCCTGAAGAGTTTGACACAGTGGTTCCTTGGTATTTTGTAGACATCCGTGCTGTCGTCGTTCGAAGAGGCTATGTAGGTGCGTCATGTAAAGTACCTTAATGCCATGCATTTACGTGTGCTGCTCCTTACAAAAGACTTCATCATTTTAGGCCGGTAGAGTCTGGTTTCAGATATCCTTGCCACGAGCTTGTTAACTATGTTGATGAATTCTCCGCAGACCACCTCAGTGGTGAATTCGGCTAAGAACGACCAGCTGGTTGCATCAATGAGGTCGGACAGGTCGTCATAGTTGGTTACGACATGATATTCCTCGGCATGCTCGTTAGGATAATCCGCGTAGCACATGTAATGAAACACTAGCGTCGCATGATGGCTGCGGCCCAGAGGAGTATCAGTTATCACTCTCTCGACCATCAGTTCTTCATTGGTAAATATTCGGTCCAATATGGATGGCCTGTTAGTTCCCCTGAATCTGGTGTGCTTAGTGACGTGGCCATAAAGAGAGAAGTCTGAAACTAGATCTTGCAGGTGTCCTTTGAATTGCGCTCCTGGTTTGACCTGGGATTCTAGAGCATGTAAGTTGAAGTCGCCGGTGACTAGAGTGTGACTGTGCTTCCTGTTTATCAATTACCTCAATGCAGCCACCAAGTTGCAGTCCATCACAGGAGTAAACGATGGTGGGCGGTAAACAACAACCAATAGGCCAAGATCGTTCCCTCTCAGCCGGAAACTACACCAAATGGAGTCAGGTACGTCGGTTTCCGAATCGTTTATGGCATTGCCGGTTGTTACGATAGTAGAGGGCTACTCCACCACCTTTGTTGGCTCGATGCTTCCGGACAACGGACATACCTGTTAGCGCGATTTCGGCATCCGTTATATCACAGCGCAACCACGTTTCAGTGACAGCGATGAGGGTTCCAAGATGCTGATACGTGTAAAGTCATAATTCAGCTAATTTGCTGAGTAGACCTTGGGCATTTGTGTACATGCATGAGAGCTTCTCGGAGACCAAAAGTGTGTTAGATTGGATGAATGAAGCAAGCGAGTTTACGCCGACCAATAAAGGGTCGGCAACTAATCGTTTTTTGGTTGGGTTGCAGACTCTCGAGAAGAATTTGATATATAGTCAGGTGTCAGATGCCCCGGATGCTATCAGATGTCCTGGGTAGTCTAGGTCTCTGTAAAGAGACCAAGTTGTTCGGGCCCGATAGTGTACTGGCGCCTGTGAACACCGGTGAGTTTGACATGGCTGTGCAAGCTCTGTTACACAGACGAATTCACCTTAGCATCGATAAGGGGACATTTTGGATGTCTCAAAGCTGCGGTATGACCCAAACCAAGTATTGTATAACTGTAATCTTCCAACATCCCATGATTAAATCCTGTTCCATCAAGCTTCTCAGGTCATCAGCCTGTTTATGTGAACCATTTTTGTTCCACGTTTTTTATCGGTGACGTTTTGGGTTGGGAAAAACAATATTAATGGTTATTTGTTCTACCTGTGAATTCTAGGTGACTGACACACCTCCCTCAATTTACAGTCCAGTTAGCATTTTCAACGGTCTCCTTCCCTGAGCGTGGTCCGCATTGTTTAATAATTTTAGCCTACTTTCTTACCTAGTAAGTAATCAAATAAGGTCTAACTTCCGTTTTCTTAACGTGGTTTGAACATGGTCAAGTAGTTGGACTTAAATATCCCCAATTGGCACATCATCCATGTGCTGACTGACAGTTGAAATTTAAAGATAATTGACGCTATTCCCCCCACCATAGTACCCTTACCTGGACCGTATCTCCAAGTCGATACGCCGTGCGGCTAACACAGCGTCAAGGATTAGCCACCAAAGTCCAAATTCATTATTGATGCGTATATTTTATGGGTTATATGGTACACCATTTAACATCCTTGTAGTATGCTAAATCAATGTCTATCTGCTACTAATTTTTAGGTGCATAAAGTGAAAGATTCCAGGAATTCTGCATTCACCCTGGCTCCGCCAATCTTGGCTTATTTGATCCAGCTTGCTCACTATGGGACCTCAGTCCTGAGTATATTTAAATAAAGCAGTAATTAACAATAAATTATATACCCTAACCCCATTGCAATACCTATACTACACTTTAAAAGTTTCCTTGCAATTCCGTTACAGGCCATTATTCAGAGAAGAGGAACGAATGGCATCTCAATTCGCGTCTTTACGTTGACAGCCAGCCTTGTACGTACCGGCAGACCTTGTTTCCGTCCCCATGTCATCATTATTCAAAAGGCTATGACATTAAAACTTTTACATTAAGTGAAGCATCGCAACGAGACTGGACCTTGGCGCTGTGCGACGGTTTGCGTACCCCCGTGACACACTGAGCTACGTTGGGTGGCACTTTCCAAATACCTTCAGAGCCACTCATACCAGACAGGTCAATGGATAAAGGTCAGACCAACCCAGTCTCACAATCCAATCCTCTTCGGAGATTAGTGAGAGGTCTATGGCCCTCTTCCTTCAACACGTAACCATGGGAGACGACAGGTCTACTCGTCGTAAGCTCACAGCTGGATTAGCCTAGAGCAAGAGAGTCATGTTTTCTTCTCTGACGGTGGGAAGGCACTTTCCGATGCCCAATGGTTTGCTACCGCTCGATATAAGCCAGGCAGCCCCTGGTCAAATTGGTGCAAATCCGCCAAATTCCACCCCCGGCTGGCCGTTTTCGCAGGTGCGTAACGTGGTTAGCGCAGCCGGTTCCGGATTTGCCTGCCACTGTGGCAAGCCACAGGACGCCTGCGCCTACAGAGGGACCATGGGTGGCTTGCGCTGCACCACCCACAGCTCCAACCACATACCTCATATCCAGTGTAAACCCGAAGGAATAAGACCGGGGTGCATGTGGATGAGAGCCACGGTTCATCAACGGAGCCGGCCCACACTCCTTCACAAGCAAACCCAAGCACGCTGTATTTGGGATTCAAGCGCACACACAAGGTGGTGGCTGGACCGTAGTCCATTCCACACTAAGTGCATGGAACCACTCTTTGATCCTAACACGGCCACAAGGACCGTGCACCATATCCCCTCCAGCAATGACAAAGTGTCTTAGAACCAGTATGGACGAAGTAGTGGTTACTAGACAGGTAGGCACCTTGTCAACATGCACATCAGGCGCAGCCACACCGGGGATATCAAGCAACAGCCAATCACTTGAGCGAAAGATAACAAAGTAAATAAATCGAGTAATGCATAAGGAAACGTGAGCAGATGAAATAAGTTGTTATCAAAGGATCCGAGATTGCTTCACGAGGTCAGAAAGTATATTTTACGGAAATGCCGCAAACACGACAATATTATCGAAATTAACTGCAATTGGCTTAAGCGAGGTAAGTTTATAGAAGAGAGTACAGGTAGACATTAATAGGAGAAAGAAAAGCATTAGGCTAAAATTGAAAACCACCGCCTCAGCATACTAGGCCAAGAAACGCATGTGAATTGTTCCAAATCTTCAAAAGCTCTATGTGACAGACCTCAAACAGATTCCAATGGGTATCCGCAATCACACTTCCGAGCTGGACATGCTTCCCACTGCCTTGTGGATTAAGCCATTGAACCAAATGCTTTGGGTGGAGTCCCGCAAGCGAACCTCCAAATCCGTATAAGCTTGTGGATCAGACTGTTAACTTAAAGGCTAGAGGTAGGGCAACTCGAACAAAACCGCTCTATTAGAATGCGCAACAGTAAGTACCACCTGTCCTCTCGAGCACGTCGAAAATACTCCTTCTTTTTATATTTCTGTCCCATCTTAACTCTCTTCTTCCCCATCTATTGAGCAAGAGACTGCCGCTGAACTGGCAGCTGCTACCATCGATACTCGTAACTCGTCCATCAATGCACAAGTCTCCTGTCACATTGTTTCTTTGAACGTCCGCACTTGGGTCAGATCGGTTAACATGCAGCAATGACTCACTCTTCACTCTCTTGGTATTGTTGTTTGCTGTGTCGCCGAAACACGAATACAGAATAACAGCATCGTGACAAATCTTCCACTCCCTGGTTCTGAATCTGATGACGATGGCTACACTCTTCGCGTCTCTGGTGATACCGAGGCAATGGCTCAAGTATTTACGGTGTTAGTAGCGTCCTCAGCAAAAGTACGGAAGGTAATCTACTCCATTGGACACCAGTGGACAGCCGCAAATGTGCAGCTAAACTTCGAACCTCTATTGGCTTTAATAAGCACCGTATGAATACAAGGTGCCTTTTCATCGCCTCCGTTTATGATCCTTTTCACTACGTGTTGGAGAGTACCAAAGATAATTTCTATCTTTCATCTCTTCTCTGCATGGCGAAGAATGTTGAGATCGTGATTGTTGCTGGTGACTTAAATGCCTAAGTGGGACATCTTTCAGTTCCTGAACATCATCTAGAAGGCGCTTCGGATCAATACACGGCGAACTGGCGGTGGTGACCGATTCATGCAACTGTGTGCAGACTACAATAGTTATATTAGTAGCGCTGCTTTCCAGCACTAACGTTCATACCCCGTCACTTGTGCCCTCTGAATGCCTCAATGACCTGAACCCAAGTTGACCTTATTGTCATCAGCTACAGGTAGTGCAAATCATTTCAAGACTGTCGGTTATTTTGGAGCACATGCCTAGAGTCCACCCAGGCTCCGATGCGCGCACGCTTGGCGCTCACTCTTCCTACTTCAATGAATCGCCTATCTTCTAACCTTCTTACCTGTAACTTGTACTCTCAGTCTGCGGTTCTACAATATCACAACAAACTGGCCCTCAAATTGTCAATGATGAATGAAGTAGGTGAGCTTAATGCTGAGGAATCTTCTCAAGTGTGCGATGAAGATTATCTTTGACGCTTGCTGTGCACCAAACGGAAGACGTCGTAACTGTGAATAGATCTCTGAAACCTTGGTTAGTTTGATCGAAACGCCTAAACGGGTTCCGATGGACGTTGCGTTTCAGCTTGTCTGTAACCCCGTGAAAGAACGTCTGACAAGTAGTCTTCGAGTTGGCCGGGAACGTTGGTGGATTACGAAATCCCGTGAGTTAGAGAAAACTAGTGCTGTTGGAGACAACCGAATGCTATTCCAGCTCATCCGGGACATGGGTTTGAGAAAGCCATCAGTTAGCCGGACTGTAACTGAGAAAGACGGACTGTTGATACATTCGCAGCGTTGTCCAATAATCCGTTGGCTGGAACAGTTTGCAGCGCAGTTCAGCAGGTCAGCTGCGATACTGCCGCTTGCCGAATCATCGGAGTCGACGTGGGAAGTTATTACCATACCCCACTTTGGAAGAGATTCGATGTGAGATTTCCGTGTTGCAACGAGACAAAGCTCCTGGACCCGACGAACTTCCCCCATCTTTGCTGAAAGACGGTGCTGCCTCGTTATGGACTGGACGCTTCTCTTCTTAACACGATTTGGGATACTGAAGAAGCACTTCCAAGATGGGGACTGTTAACTGCCGTACCCATCTTCAAGAAGGATCTGCGTACTTGGTACGAAAAGTATCAAGACAGCTTTACTTCTATTTCCACTAAACCTCAGCTATAACTGCCCATGTTGCCTCATCGTTCGCGTTCAATTCCCACTTATACTGCTATTATTCAGCGGCGTATTTGTGAGCTAAAAGCTCAAGCAGACAACGCACATATCTTTGATATTGTAGTTTTATCCCCACCATTCTGCGGGACTTGCCAAGCAACTGCAGTTTTATCCGGCATAAATCATTATGCATTGTTTACTGTTCATCATCCTTCAACGACTTAGTGGTCCCCGTGAGGTCCGAATCACTGAAATCTAGGCTGGCTTCCGCCATAGCGTGGTTGCATCTACCATGTATTTACTCGTCGCCATGGTTTAGTGCAGAGACACACAGACAGACGAACGACCATGGTGCTTTCCTTTGACTTGGTAGCCGCCTTTGACTCTGTTGATCGACACAGCTTAAGCAACTGTCTATCCATGTAAGGCGTACCACCTAAACAACTTTTCATTCTGAAGTGTCTATCGTGATTCCCGAGACAGAGGAAATATCTAAGGGAAACTGTCTCTTGAGTTTCCTACAGCAAGTTGGGTCCGCCAGAGTTGTCCTATCTCCTTTTCACCTCCAAATTTTTTTCGAAAGGATCATGAATGACTCGGTGCATTCGGACTCTATCGGAATGGAAGTCTTGCCAGGTGACTGACTGACGAATCTGGAGTATGCGGACGACATTGTTCACCTTGGGTCTGATATATTAGCCATGTAAACATTACTGCACCGACCTGTGCGTAGCGCTAAGCGCTGCGACACCTACTGTAAAACTTCAAAGAGCAAAGGGTTTTAGTTGTTTTCGAACAGCCACTGGAACTAGTTGATCGGTTCATTTACCTGTCACCTCTGGTTGTCATATAACTAAGGGGGTTAGTCTGCATATCAGGAAGGCCCGTGTGACTTTCCAGAGGCTTAGCCATCTATGGATACGGCGGGGTATCAGCTTGTCAGTGGGTTAGGGTGTATAACCCTGCGGTAAGGATGGTCATACTGTATAGTGCAGAGACCTGGCCAGTCCACAACGAAGATATTAAACGCTTGACAGTGTTTGACCACCGGTGCTTGCGAAGTATTGCACACGTTCGGTGGAAACACGAGGTGAGCAATGCTGAGCTCCACCACTTGGTTTTTTGTCAGGAAGCCTTCTGTTGTCCCACTCGCGTGTTTGCTGAACCTTAAGTGTTTAGTTTGGCTAGGCCACGTCCCCCGTACGCCCGTTGACCGGCTTCCTAGGCGTGCATTATATACCATGGCTGCACCGAGTTGGGCGGAACCTCTAGGAGGCCAGTCCATGACCTGACATCCAGACATGAAGAAATTGGCAAAGAGAAATAGTCAAACTGTTGAGCGCCGTGCATGAAGGCCTCGGGATGATTCACACCATTGGTTGGAGAAGTGTCCGACGTGGCCCAGTCAAAAAGTCTGTGGAGTTCCTGCATTCGGTTTCTTGCATGTGATTGTTAATTTGCGTTCCATTCTGATTAGTTTAACACACTTCCTTCTTGCTTCTAGTTCTTCTACATTCTATACGTACCCAAACCCAATATTTATTGTTATGCTTACGGTGTGATTCATGTCAATGGGATCCACCGCACTTCTGTGCTCGGATCACAGTTGTCCAACTGAACTGAACGGAATTGTACATTAATGGGACCATAGCCCATACCTGTCAAATGACGAAATAAACCTAAAACTGGGTATACTCATAAGATGTCTGTCTAAATGGAGGCAGGAGTAAATACGTATGTGCAAATGTAAAGCTTTCCTTAGTTCACAACATTGGATTTAAGTAACTAATAAATAAATAAATTTATAGTCTTGGGATTGCACGAGGCACGCCAACGGTATGAGCAACGGTTGTTTGCACCTTCTCAATATCCATATGTTTTACTAACTATACCTACGCTTTCACATTTGCTCTGGTACTTTCCGCGCTGTACGTTACTCGTCCTTGCTGATTCGCTTCCCATTCCTTGTGGTCTGTTCAATATAGATTGTCCGGCTGTCTCAAACTTCTCTACTGTCCTGTATTTGGAATGACCCTTACGTATCATCGCGACCAAATAGTATCCGAGACCCACTCAACAAACTTTTGTCGGATCCAGTAACGCGCACCTTATTTTGTTCCCCGTATATTTCATCTCGTAATTTTTACTCCAACAATCCTATGGAACCTATCAAGTACTTCCTTTCTATCCGTTATAAAGGTTTTGACATCTTCCACCTGACAGAGACACGGTTTACTTCCGCTCTTGAGTTACCTTGCCGGGTAAACTAAATCAGCAGATAATATTGCGGGATCCTTTGATAGTCGGCTTACATTCTTATTCCGTTACCTTAAGTTTTCGCCATCATTCCAGCGCTTTGCTTGTCTGTTTGTTATGTCATGCGTATGGATACAAAAACAGCACTGGAGGGAGCGGCTTTCGCTCCAGCTGAATCCTTTCCGTGTAAATGTGCACTTTTCGTCCACCGTGTGTTTAGTGACCTGATCGACGCACCTTTCACGTTGTATCCCGCCCGACAGTCGCATCAAGGTGCGTTCCATATTTTTCGGATTTACCCCAAAACTGTTCGTCGCACTTCGCTGGATCTAGCTTTATTCGTCGCGGTTTGATGAATTTCAATTAGGAAACGGAGCTTCTACTGGGATTCATAAACGTGAACAATGTTTCTCCGTTACTCATGTATATACTTTGCGTTATCACAAATCCTTACTGGGATTTTGTCCACATTCAATAAAAGAATCCATCAGCTTCCTAACAAGCACTCATCCCTCATACTTCCTCAGCCTGTGTAGCAGCCGTGGAACAAACTGCGGTTCCTTTCTGAACCCTTCTCAGTCAGCCGGCCACCAACTTTCGCTGATTTGCATTTTAGTCTATGTATCTAGCCAGCTTTGAGGCATACACAGGTAGCCTACACTAGTCGACGTTTGCGCGATCGTATGAGGGGCGGACACCAAAGACAAAGCACGGCCAGCCAGCCAAATTACCTCCACCTGATGATTGCCGCGCGTAAGTGACCCGATGGTGAGATGCCCTTAACGCGTAAACCAAGCAGCAGTTGTTTGACTACCATGGCCGCAACTTCTTTACCCCGAAAGGAAGTCGTTGTCGCGCACAAGCACTTGCTGGAGTGGTAAAACTAGGACTGTATGTTTGCACTGTACCAATTAGTATCGTTCGAAACGCGGAAGCGTGTGCTTATGCCAGGCTCAGTTTGGTTCTGTCCAGAGTGTATGGCCGTTCCCACCTTAACGTGTTTACTAGCATCAGCGCAAATGAACGACAGTCTGATCGCCGCAACTGAGCTCCGTTTAAACGTGAAAACTGCTTCTATAGAGGCGAAACTACTGCGGCTTCCACTTCATCCATCTCCCTCACTTGTTACTACGACACCAAGGGAAGGGCCAGTCGTTCACGTCGTCACGCAGCAACGGAAACCTTAGGAACCCTGAACCGACCAGAAATCGCGGACCATCGAAACATGTCCAGCTCCACCACCCACATACATTTGTCCAATATATATGTATATATTTTTATTCACAGTCTGTTAACAGACACTGTACCATCAGCACCATGGCAGAAGATAAAAGTGAAGAAGATGGGAACAAGAACTGCGATTAACACATATGGGAAATGCTTTTTTCTGGTTTTACACACGCCATTTCGTATTATTTGTTTTGGTTTTGTGAGTTTTGTGTGTATCAAAGGGATGATAAAATGGCAGAACAACCTTGACGCCACTGATGTCCGTTGCGGGCCATGACGTCTAATGTTTCCAACTACTGCGATTCAGCATCTCGTGGTCCCCAATCTGGAAGACGGATTGGTCCGACTGCCGCCAAACTTGAGGTCGCCTTCTTCATGCTCATTCTCCAAGTCATTGGCTGTCCACCGCGGCACTCTTTCCAATCGCTCCCTGGGACTGCAAATTGCGCTCGCCGTGGAAAGCGATGGGCTGGCTTGCGCAGAACCTAGCTGAGCCAAGGCATACGATGCCGGAGAATAACGTCCTGAAGAATGGCACCATTCGCTCCAAGCGCTCTGTCTGGGACCTCTGCGTTGCTTACGTCGTGTTGCCACCACAACCGAGCAATCCTTCGTAGACAGCGATTATCAAAACTGACAGGCGCTTCATATCTGCCGAGCGAATAGACCGTCTCACATCCGTACAAGAGTACTGCACGGACGGAAGCACTGTACACTCTGCCCTTGAACTTGAGACTAACATCACGACGACGCCATAGGGGACTCAATTTGATGAATGCAAGGCTGGTCTTTGCAATCCGTTGTGAGACTTCAACTCCAACACCGCCACCAGCCGTGATGCAACTCCCTAGATAAGTAAAGCAAGGGACTTGCTCTAGAATATGTCCAGCAATAATGAGTACGGGTTCATGTACCTGCTAGTCCTAGGGCAGCATTTTACGTTTTCCCGGAGTGAAGCATAAGTCATACTTAGACGCCTCCATCGCCAAGCGGTCCAAAGCACTCTGGACGAATTGTGCGTCGTCCCCCAACAAGGCGATATCAGCGACGTAGTCTAAGTCCGTGACTCTATCTCCAGGAAGGAGCTCAACACCGCAGTCCTGGACATCTTTCAGTGCTCTTGGAACAACATCCTCGATGGCGAAATTGAAGAAGAAAGGTGAAATAGGGAAACCTTGGCGAACACCGTTGGTCACAGCAAATGGAAAAGAGTGCGTGCCGTAAGCCCTGACTTTGTCCGACCTGTGGCTGTAAAGTTCTTTCAGGATAGTTACAAAATTGTCGGACATACCTTTCTTCAGTACATAGTTCCACAACGCAGATCTATTTACTGAATCGAATGCCGCTCGGATGTCCAAAACACTAGGATTGTCGGCCGCCGGTGGATGTGAAGAAGTTCGAGAACTTGGCGAAGCGTGGAGATTTGGTCGATTCAGCCGCGGCCTGGCCGAAATCCGACTTGTTCTTCTCGGGAAAACTCCTCTCTAGTCATTGAAAGCCTGCCAACTAGGACCGACACGAAGATTTTGGATGCGACAGGGATTAGCGAGATTCCGCGATAGTTGCAGCAATCAGCGTGGGATCCCTTCTCGTGAACCGGAACAATGATCGATTCCCCCATGAGTTCGGAACCTTCTCCTCAGTCCCAACTTTGTGAAAAACGATAGGATTTCGCTGACAACTACACTCCCGCCATCTTTGAATAGAGCCGGTGGTAGGTTGTCGGGATCCGGAGCCTTGTGGCGTTTCAAAGATTGGATTGCGTTGCGGATCTCTACTTCATTTGGGGGCTGTGGAGACAGCACAAGTATCACACATTGGGGCTGGAGGTGTCATGTGGGGCTGTGTTAGGTGGTTGGGTTGAAGAGCGAAATGCTCTGCTCAGCGACCCAATCGTCTGTGGAGGTTGGTGATCTTCGTGCTGTCTGATTCGCAAATCGTCTGGCTGATAACGTGGAAATTGCAACCAGTGTCCCTGATGATGTAATATAGACGGCGGAAGTCGCAAGCTGATGCAGCGGCTTCCATCACATCAGCTTATTTTGACCACCAAGATTCACGATCAGAGCGAAGACTTGCTTTCAGCTGTTGCGTATTGGACCGGCGGTGTTCGTGGTACTCTGTGCCAACAGGCACCACCCGTCGACGATCCAGCAATTCCGACGATCTTCCCGAGATCCAGCTTTTGGGAGTGAAGCGATCGAGGCCACAGCTGGACAAACCGGCCGACACCAAGCTTGTTGCGGACTTGACCAGTGTTGACCAACATCCAGAGTGTGAGAGAGAGCGAGATTTTCATGAAGCGTTTGTTGATACTCTTTCTTCACTCTTGGGTCCTCCAACTTGTAGGTATTCAGTCGGGTGTGTTTTGACCTAGGCGCACCACCGAAACAGATACCCACATACTAGTGCATGATCGGTATCGACGCATGTTGACCAAACTGATCGGCAGTCGCGTACGCTGCCGCGCCACCTGCGACTTATAACTATGTGGTCAATCTGTGACCAGCGTTGGGTTGATGATGGACGGCACCAATTGACCTACCGGCGTCCAGGATGATGAAAGCTCGTGCTGGAGAGGAAAAGCTGATGATCAGCACACAGACTGAGCAATCTCTCACCGTTGTCTGAGCGAACATCATCATATTCATGCGGTCACCCTAGGTGGCGCTCACATGGCAGCAGACGACCGACACGCGCGTTGAGGTCACCTGCCAAATCAATGATGTCTATTTTAGGAGCCCTTAGGAGCAGCTCATGAAGGTTCTGGTAGAACTGGTATTTGACGGTGTCGAAGCTACAGTCAGTGGGCGCGTACGTAGAGTTCATGAAGGGAGCACGCTTTTCGATGACGTCTGCTAACTTTGCAATAGTCAGGATGGCTCATCGAAAAAGCGGCAATTGATCGGAGTCCAATCAATCAAAACAGTCTCGGCTCTAGCACTGAGGGCGATTCCAACACTAGCTTGCCCAGATACGGCAGACTCAGCGTTACCAGAGAGGCGGAGATGGAAGCGGGTGCATGGGTGGAGTGGTGACGTCAGATGGCAGACAGAGATGGAGTTCTGGAGTTGCGTTTCACTCAGGCAGCAGTCATCAATTCCAAGGGACTCTAGCGTGCGTGCAAGTCCAGCTTGCTGACCGATCTGCAGTAAAGTGCGTAGGTTGAAGACTGAAAGTTTGGACTGCGTTCCGGGTTGCAGGAGCGAAGATGGGCGCCTTTGGGACCGGCAGCTCTCTCTTGAGTACTGTGTGGTTGAGTTGACAGATGTCACGGGAACTGGTTCATCAGTGTAGGTGATGCTGATTGCCATAGAGGAATCAGGTAAAAAAAGGGGGGTGTGAATGGTACAAGCGAAGGGTAGGTAAAATTGTGGCGTGTGCTTGTGCAATTGGCATAGTGACACAAGTGAATTGCGTGGTAACAGCAAGAGAGCGGGTGAATGGTTGTGGTTGTAAGTCCATGGTTCGTCAGTGGGCGAGACACTACCCGGTTCCCCGCGCCGAAGTAGAGGATTGTCTTAGGGGGCCCCATCCCGAGCCTTTGATCAAGGATCTTACCTACAAGGTAGCAGGGCGATATGAGAGTATCGCAACCCGTTAGGAGCCGGTGTCCAAACCAGTGGTTCATAAGCCTTTAGGACCGGATAGGACCAGGGTCCCAACACATCTTTGAATTACAATGTCACTCAGAGAGAGGCAAGGAGCAGTGACTTTATTTAGTGGCGAGTCACATCCGCCACGTCACCGTGTTATTAAAAGTACATATGTGGCTATTATAGGGAGAAAGCTTTCCAGGCGAATACCCACCATGTCCTGGAACACTGCCGCCGAATCATTTTCTGGAACGGGATAATCCCGAACCACCCAGCTGGCACCACGAGGAGGTTGTTCGGCAACCCAGCGTTTTGTCCAATGTATCGACTGATGCTGTCTCGACAACACCTACAATTCCAACTGACACAAGTCTGTCCGTGGCCTTAAGGAGCACAAGTCTGCCTTGTAATCCGATGGTGCGGGTTCGAGCTTGCGTAGGGACCGGGTGCTCTCAAAGTATCCTTAGCTTACGTGCGACTAGTGGTGGTTGCGCGACACCTGTGTTGGCATTGCGTACCCGTGTACTGCTGAGGCTTCTGCTTGATCAACAACAACCAAACCTCTCTGTCAGTAACTTGGGATTTGTGCTTGTATACTCTTACACTAACTTCCACTATGAGCACATATCGGATCCGTCCAGTATGGTACAAAATTCCATTTAGTGTCGTCTACACTTGAGAAGCGACGCTGTGGAAACACCGCTGTTCATCTTCCAATCACGTGACGCACTTTTTCTGGCATCCGTGTTGAGACGGGGAACAAGCACGAAATACAACCACATTCTTACTGGCGATTACAACATCCACGCTTGGGTATCCTAAGCCTTCCCTGGAGAGCCGTTGGAAACGGATCTGCAAGAGCTTGTCTTCAGTTTTTCGCTTTATATTCACCAGATTCAGTGAGACAGCTAAACCCTCCATATTAGACCGGATATTCACCAACAATGAACAATGAATTTATACGGGTTAAGAAGCGTTGCTTTACAAGTCCCGTTGGATAGTTGGCGGGGATATCAACATGACAATAATGATGATAAGGATAGTAAAATAGATGATACTTTAAATGTGAAATAAGTACTTATCGTTTGCTTCGCTGCAGTCCTGCGATCCTCTTAGATTCACAGCTTCCACAGTTAATAACAAATAATTCCACGGTGAACTCCAGGTGTGGGATGGAGACGTAGTGTTAAGTAACAAAGTGTAAGTGGATGAGTGGATCGTTCAACCGTCTTTTAAATACTGTTAGTGTCGGTGCAGAGACGACCGATTCTGGGAGAGCATTCCACGGGTGACAGACGCGAATGGAAATGAAATTTCTCCGGCACTCCAGACGACTGTATTGTTCTGCGAGTTTTAATAAGTGGCCCCTCAGGTTTGTATTGCTGCTGAGTTGCAGTAAAGGGCGGCACACATGATGTGGGTCTCGCAGAATCAAGTATGCCATAATCAGGTCGCCTCGTAGTCTGCGATATTTTCCACTGAACAATTCCAGTCGTCGCAGCCTCTCCTGGTAGGAAAGATTGCGCATTCCAATTACGTTCTTAGATGCCCGGCGTTGTGGCTGCTCCAGTGCATTAAGGTCGTGTTTCAGCCATGGATGCCAGGCTTGAATTGCATATTTGACATGGGGGCGAACATTCGCACTGAGCATTTGTCGAAATATGGAAGAGTTTATTTGTCCAAACGCCCGCCTCAACAGCCCAACGTGTTGGTTCCCGAAATTCAAAGACTTTTCGGACTGCCTGGAGCAACCCAAGTCATCTTGAACCAGGACACCCAAGTCACGTTCGAGAGTTGATTGTTGCAGTACATTCGTACCGAGTCGGTATGAGTAGCTGCTCTGATGTCGGGTGGAAAGCACCTTGCATTTACTGACGTTGAAATGCAATGAGTTTTGGGTCGACCATTGATACACCGTATATAAATCACTCTGAACCACATGTTGGTCGGTGTTCGCCTGGATCCTGCACCAGATCTTGATATCGTCGGCAAACATTAGGAAGTTTGAAGCGGTTCCCTGTGCAAGGTCATTAATAAACACCAAAAACAAACGTGGACCTAGAACGGAGCCTTGCGGCACACCACACTCGACTTGTATGGGGTCCGATAAAGAGCTCCGAATTCTGACCACTAGTTGCCGTTGAAGTAGAAAGTTGGTGATCCAGCTTTAAAGTGGGTCTCCGATCCCGTAATGCTGCTGCTTGGATAGTAGTATTGTTATAATTGCGTCGCCACTGTTATAATTGAGGGAACGCCGCCTCTCGATATGGATTGCGTAATTGCCTGATAAGATTGTCGCTGGCCCGGTTGGAGCACGCCTACGATGACGACTTGTAACGCTGGCCAATCGAACGGAGTTGCGCTGACCTGATGACGCTAGCTTAGCCGGTGAGACGGAAAATTGAGCGAACGTGTGACCGATCCTAGCCGCAAGTGTTCGGATAGACGCTGACCCCTCGGAACGGACGCGCACGAGAGGGGGGTACGATAGACGCGCGCTAAGGACTTAGACGCGAAGGCTGGCCAGCTAACGACTCACACGCAATTACGTGACCCGACCGACTCCCAACTGAGGCGAAGAGAAAGAAAAGGCAAGTGGTCCTCTGTAGGCTCTTTTGCGACCAACAAAGGGCAATCACAGCCAGTGCTATGGGTTATTAAGTTAGGGGGAAAAGTCACCACGCAGAGGTGGTAGTTTGTAAATGAGCATTGTCAAAAGGTTCGCAGTTGGGACGCGCCTCGGAGTGGCTGAACACTGCTGCGTTGTAGGGAGAAATTGGACTCCGCTTCCCACAGCCATTATGCCGGAGTCACTGGCGCGTTTTTTGCGGGGATTTTTGACGGGCCCGCAACACCTCCGTAACATCATTAATGCATACAAGCGAGAAGGCTCAAATACACAGCGCACCTGCGGTGGAAACAATAGGGAGAAGCTGACTCCCAATGTATTACAGCGCGTCGAAGAAGCGGTTGAACGGCACTCTGAGGACACGTTGGTGCAGCTGCAGATGCGCCTGAGAGAGAATGGGATAAACCTATCAGTATCCATCTGTCTTCAACGCCCGCAGAAGACTAAAGATAACTATCAAAAAGTGTCATTACGAGCTCGACCGAGTCAACAGTGCCACGACAATCGCTAGCCGACAGGCGTACGCTCTCGTCTTCTCGGCAAATGCACCTTCTAACAAGGAGAAATGCATCTTCATAGATGAGAGTGGTTTCAACCTTCATCTGAGGCGAACTCGGGCTCGCTCAAGAAGAGTGACGCGCGCGAACGTCGTGTTACCTACAGTCAGAGGTCGCATGGTAACCTTGATTGTTGCAATGAATAACCAAGTCGTCATCCATTCAAAGATCATTAACGATGGCACCTGCAATGGTGCGAAGTTCTCAGCGTTCGTCGAGGAACTGGTGGCGCGTATAAGCTGCATAGTGGAGATGAACGGCGCGTGGCTGATCATGAACAATGCCAGGATCCATATGTCTGATGAGCTACGGAGGATCCTTGGTTCGTCTTATCACCTGCAGTTCTTGCCGCCCTACTCGTTTATGCCATCGCAATGAGGCTGGACCTTACCGTGGTGCGATGGTTTGCGTGCCTCAGAGATCCATTGAGCTACGCTGGGTGGTGCTTTTTTGCACCTTTAGAGCCACTCATACCAGATTGGTCAATGATTAGAGGCCAGACAAACTCAGCCTCCTGGTCCTCCAGGTTGGGGGTTGGAATGGGGGTGGCTCCTCATTTCATAAAACGGGCTCTGTAGTCCAGTGCCAAAACCCGCTGCCCCCCTATTTTTAATCTCCCAATTCTTGGCCCTCCCCCAGCTTACTTCAATAGTCGCTTGTCTTCTAATTTCAAATCACACACAATCGCAGGGCCTCGTTCCAATCCAGTCGACAAGTCCATGTTCAACCAACCGGACAACGTCAGTTCATCCGTTTCCCTTTGGAGTCCTCGTGTCTCGCTAAGATTGGCATGCCTCAACGTGCGCACTTTGCTGCAGATTGGCCAACAGGCAGCACTCGCCCGCACACTAGAGACCCTATCGATCGATATTTGCTGTTTATCAGAAACCCGCCTGCAAGGTTCGAGCTCCGTGCTTACCCTGAGATCCCCCACATGCGACACTGGCGGCACATTCTCATTGCGCCTATCTGGCGATGATGCAGCTTCAAATGCCGGTCAAACTGGCGTCGGCATTGTTTTGAGTCCCCGGGCTGAAGCTGCCCTGCTTGCTTGGATCCCAGTAAACAGTAGGATGTGCGCCGTTAGATTAACTGGTTCGTTCCGTGCTACGAAGTCGCGCGGGGACAAACGGTGCCTGTTTGTCATTGCGGCCTACGCCCCCTACAAACTGTAGCACTGATTCGGTAAAAGATGATTTCTATCAGCAACTTCACGAGCTCCTTCGTTACAGAAGAAGCACGGATACTGTGGTGCTGGCTGGCGATCTAAACGCCCAAGTGGGAAAATTGTCCTCTGATGAGCTTCATCTGGGCGGCCAACATGGTGTAGGCTCCCGTAATGATAATGGTGAGCGATTGCTCCAGCTGTGTGAAGATGCTCGCCTGTTTCTCGCGAGCACTAACTTTCGACACAGCACCTGCAGAAGTGTGACTTGGCGGCCACCAGCTTCGGGCCAGTCATGGACGCAAATCGATCATATCGCGATCAGTTACCGCTGGAGAGGCTGTGTCCAGAACTGTCGCTCGATTTGGAGCACGAGCGTGGACTCTTACCACGCACTTGTATGCGCCGACCTCCTGGTGCGTTTCGGTGGACGTCCGCGACATCGATGTGAACGGATTGACACCAGCCAGCTGGCGAAGCCAGATGTTATGAATGTATACCATAGTGCGCTGACATCTGGGCTGAGTAAGCGCCCACTAAACACCGTTGAAGATCACTGGTCGCATACTCGTCAAGCGTTGCCATTAGCAGGCATGTCTTCATGTGGCAAAGCAAATTGCAAAACCGGACATTGGGTCTCTACACAGTCTCTGGAACTTATGGATGCTCGCCGACGTATTCCGGCTGGAAGCGAATACAATGAAGCTCGCAAAAATCTCAGGGCAAAACTATTGCTAGCCTAAAAAAGGACCGCGAAACCTGGTGGTCTCATCGTGCCTCTGAGATGGAAACAGCCGCTGCCATTGGTAATCATCGTAAGTTATACCGTCTGATACGGGCAACAGGCAGCAAGAGACCTGGTGTTAGCAAGACCATACGCGACGAGAGTGGGCAGATGATCCACAGCCTGTCAAAACGCTTGGAGCGTTGGGCTGAACACTTTGCGAGGCAATCTAACCAACCTGAGTTATCGCTTTCTTCTTCGGGCATTGAGCGCCCTTCTCCTTGGGGCGTCTCCTTGGATCCGCCCTCACTTGCAGAAGTCGAACGTGAGATCAGGCTGTTGAAATTGCATAAGGCCGCGGGAGCAGATACGATTCCTCCAGCCCTCTTCAAATTCGGTGGACCTGTTCTAGTAGATGATCTACACGAGTTACTAGTAAAACTTTGGGAGCAGGATACAGTCTTGACAGACTGGAACCGTTCCGTCATTGTCCCAATTTTCAAGGGAGGCTCCCGTTTGGAATGCGGCAATCATAGAGGGATCAGTCTGATTTCGATTGCCTCTAAATTGCTTGCCTCTCTCATTCTCCACAGACTGATTGGCACTCGTGAAAGCCAGATTCGTGAAGAGCAAGCCGGATTTCGTCGAGGTCGAGGCTGCATCGACCACATCTTCAGACTGCGTCAAGTGTTGGAGCACCGCCATGTTTATTGGCGACCCACCGTTGTCGTGTTTCTTGACATAAAAGGTGCCTTCGACTCAGTCGATCGATGTGCCCTTTAGGACTCTCTGCTGAGGAAAGGTGTGCCTGATAAATATGTAAACATTATCAAAGCGCTGTACGCACATAGTTCGGGCAGGGTGAGGGTTTATGGCAAACTCACGCCACCCTTCAGTATCACCAGCGGTATGAGACAAGGATGCCCGCTGTCACCTTTCCTCTTCAACTTCGCTATTGATGAAGTCATGGAAACAGCGTTAGCTGGACACGACCTAGAAAGTGTGAAGCTACTCCCTGGTGAGCGACTTCTTGACTTGGAGTATGCAGACGATATTGCCCTAATCTGTGACAGCTCCTAAACATGCCAAACAGCACTGAACCGATTAGCACTGGCTGTCAATCGTTTTGGGCTATGCTTTGCTTCATCGAAATGCAAAGTACTTCTCCAAGATTGGCAGGGACCCAACCCTGCGCTAACGTTTGGTGGTGATCTGCTAGAAGTCGTTCAGGAATTCAAGTACCTGGGCAGCTATATTAGCACCCGTGGGATTGAAGATGAGGTTACGAACCGTATAGCAAAAGCTCGAGGTGCTTTTGCCAATCTCCGCCACCTGTGGCGTAGACACGACATTACTCTCGCCCTCAAGGGCAGAGTTTATAACGCAACCGTCCGTTCAACTCTCCTATATGGCTGTGAAACCAGGCCCATCAGGTCGACAGACATGAAGAGGCTCGTCGTATTCTATCATCACTGCCTTCGCAGCTTAGCTCATGTCTGGTGGGAACACCGCGTGAGCAATGAGCGTGTTCGGCGTCGCGTATTTGGTGCAGGAAGAGCGAGTGAACCGCTCAGCACCATTATATCACGCACCAGGCTCCGATGGCTGGGCCACGTGTTGCGCATGCCAGCACACCGACTCCCACGACGTGCATTGTTTGCGCGTTGTGGGTGCGGTTGGAAGAGGAGGAGGGGAGGCCAAGTGATGACTTGGCCGAGAGAAATGAATACCCTCACTTTGAAGTTGGCGTCGGTTGGTGCATCCCGACTGCCTGGTTGGGGTCCTAAGGACGGTGAACACGTTTGGTTGGACACACTTGCTGATATGGCTAGGAGCCGGCCCCAATGGCGTTTGTGTTGTGAGTTCCTTTGTCCATCCCCCTCCTGTTTAGCATCCCCTCCAATCACGATCTCAATCGTTAGGCATAATATGACTTTATCTTACGGCAGCCAGCTGTTAGCTCTCCGGAATGATATCCATCCGTTACTGGGGACTCAGCGGGCGTGGCACTGTTTGTTTGTTTGTTTTTCTTTTCTTGCCTTTTGTATTGCGGCACAATAGCTGAGGTGTTTTCCACCTCCAGCTAACGTGTAATGATGATGATGATGACTCGTATATGCTAAACCCGGTTGAACACGTCTTTTCAAATGATGTTCGCCTGCAGTGTCGTCGCGTCGGACACCAGCTCTCCTGTTGTTCGTCACTCATTTTGGTCGTTTCGTGCGGCACGGAGCTAATAAAGCTAAGTTGGGTTGAGTGGAACCATTATCGGATGCTCCGCTCCAATAGTGCTACCGCTGCATAGGTCAGTCCACACACCCAGACAAAACACACGAATTCCTAGGGGGGGGGGGGTGTAGGGGAAAATAGGTCACCGATTTTGACCGAGGCGAACGGCACTCATGTCAAGAGAAGGGCTTACACAATCACCCGCTACGTACGCAGTTCGGTTACATTATCGTGACCACAATGTGGCCTGAACATCGTGTAATCGGCCCACTCCTCAGTAGTTGATATGTTGCAACAATAGGCTATAGATCTAGACTGGTTTTGCTGGGGGTCATTACAGCCTACGCTGATACAATAACGTGGCAGTTGCGAAAGCTAATAGAGAGACGGGCGAAGCTGGGACACCGCCTACCTGCTTCATCCGACATGCTCCCATTGACCGAATCGGACAAGGTTCCCTCTAATGAGAATAACGGTGCACATTGAGATTGCGCATCGCAATCCACACAAAATGATTGATACACAATTACGATTCGGACGTCCGATTTTCCAATTGTCACACACCTACACAGGTTGATGCGTATGGGCACTGCACACCAACTAGGCGAATGTCAATGGGGAGAGGAGAGCGTAGTTCAGAATTTCGGTCGCTGCTCAGGATCAAGCAAATGTTTTACAGTGGAGCCCGCTGCTTACACAATGCCGGTGATGACGCTAGTCATCACAATGTATATTCTGAACATCATTCAGCAGTCTTACTGCTCGTTTCTTAACAACAAATTGGCGAGTTGCTACTTAGATTGCAACGTGTCCAATTTGTTTTGCAAAATGTCCAGTTTGGTTTGCAAAATGTCCAGTTTGGTTTGCAAAATGTCCAGTTTGGTTTGCAAAATATCCAGTTTAAAGTGAAAATGGTATATATATCGGCAAATCTTCTAACAACCCTTGGTTTTTCTGACCATTTCGATCCTTTAGAATTCCCAGTGCACCGACATTTTTTCTTCGAAGTGTCTGGTTACCTGACTTCTGTCCTCCATCCATAATTATGGTCTCTAAGATTTCGTTTATATTTTACCAGCGTTTTTTCCTATAATTCGGCAATACTTGGGCTTTGCGAATCAGAACCCTAGTCATATCTGTATTGTATCCTCCAACTGGCCTTTCCCAGATCTTAATGACTTTTGTGTGTGTTACAGCGGAATATTCACCCGCCAAAAGTGTATAAACCAGTTTTTGACTAGACTTGCTCCGTTTTCCCGTCCTCTCGCACACGCTGCCTGACGCTTCATTTACTCTACTCGCACTTCTTATCTTCATTATTCGAACATCAATGTTATACCTATCATTTCAGAAATCTGATGGAGTCCGATCTGCCTCAGGCCACTTGACGGTTGAGCAATGTATGATGTATCCACTTAAAAGCGTCCCGCTCACAACTATCCATATTGACTCCTAGTTCCTTAGGTCTTCTCCATCATGGCTGCTATGCGGCCCATGCTCTTTTTCACCACCTGCATCTATTTCAAACCCAATTCAGGTTGCCGATCCGCTTGGCTCTTTTCGTCAATAACACACTAGCACTCCGCCGCTTGTATGTCATATCTTCCTACACCGAAACTCCCCACTTTTGAATGGTTGACTCATCTGCATTCAGCGCTGCTGACTCATCATATTCAGTAACTTTCGGTCATCCCTCCGGTCGGCTCTGTATCGCTATGCCCTAAACATAGCTGGCGCCTTTAGTTTGGCTTACCTCATCTGAAGCATAGCTCCTGCGCAGCCTATGTTCTCCTGTCATCACATGCGATGACTGATTCATACCCAATACAGGTTGCTGATCCTCTTTGATCTCAATGCCAATGAGTTGACTATACTCCGCTGATTGTTTGACTTATCCCCCGATATCAGAGCTCTCCATTCGAGGGTGGAAGAGTAAATCACATATATGCTTCGCTGCTAACCCCAGTATCAAAAACTTCGTTACACTAGGCACATTTTGCATCACATATTTCTTCACCTGATAAATAGCCTCTGCACATGCTACATGCCCTACTCTTAAGTACTTCGTTCTTCCTGTCTGTCACAAGCACCACATTCTTACCTGTCTCCAAAACGAGTCACCGTTGTATAGCTATTTTCCACATAGTCTCAATACTTCGAAGGCCAGTACATAGGGCTGTATTCAACGGCTACATAAAAAACGAAGGAAACGTGTCAATATGGGCATAACTATTTTAGTCCGTTTCGCTTCCTCCGTTGCCCGAGGAGGCCCTCTCTATGGGTTTTTCCCGTCCTAATCCAGGATCTAGAGCTCAAGGTAAAAGGAATAATCGGACTTACTTGGACTGTCCTCCTCAGTCGAACTATGTACCTTATCGTCTTGTTTACCGGAAGAATGACGTAGAAAACTTGCTCACTTTATTTGGAGTACCATCACTTTCAACCACTTATCCGTAGACCCTGAACAATTGGGTTCAGTTCTATATATTCGCGAAAGCTCTGTCAGAAAAACACATCTTTGGCTTTAACCTTCCATTTCCACTTCACCGTGCATCCGCACATTAACTCGGCCTCGCTTTGCCCTATATGGCTACTCTAAATTTTCCCACAATATTGTGTGTGCGCTCGTTCGAACCAGTTCGACGTGCTCTACTCAGTGCTTCCCAACTCTTGGATCTAACCTGTGTGAAGTATACTCTTGCTTCAGTTCCCAGTTTTCGGCATATTCTTTGCGGAGTTCTACGTGTGTAACTACATCGAACCGGAGTTTTTCAGGAAAGATTTTGGTCTCATTCGGAAGAAGCTGAGGGCTCCCAAACTACGCGGCAACCATCCCTGCAGGTTGCAGCATAACCAAGTTACAGTCATTTTGCTCCGCTCATCAACTGAACAGCTCTAGGACGCTTATCAGCGCTCCACCTGCATCGTCGCTTAAGGCAGGCCGATCAACACACGCTGTCGCTTTGTGTGGGTGTGGGTGTGTGTTCAACTGCGAGTCTATTGATCGCTGAACCCGACAGTATGCGAGTTACGACCTCTATCTGCCTCTACCGCCTGATCTTGGTGCGATGGAACAACTCTCAATTCGTGTGCGTGTTCTAACCTATTCGTACGTTACCCCTGACGCAAAGAACACTCATCAAGGTGAGCACTTTGAGAGGCCTTGCTGCAAACGAGGAGGGGTAGACTAGCACTCCAGCGATTCAACGTCGCCTAAGTTGCGCAGACAATTGCAGTAAAGTCCTTAAGATCAGTGTAATTTGTTCTAGCTGCATTAGATCGTACTGTCAGCAATGTGTAGGCAAATCCGTCCAAGAAGTGAGACAGACAAACCAAGTTGCTGACACGATTTGGTTTTGCCCAACATGTCAAGTCATTCCAGTTGTTAACCGTTTATCTTTGCTCAGGAGAAAGCGCAATAGGATGACTGAGAAAATCACCCATTTTGTACATTCTAAGGTCCGTCCCACGGAGGTAAATATGGAACGATAATACCTCACCCAGCCAAAGTAAGCTCTGAAACTAAGACGAAAGATAGAGCTAGAAACTCCAACCGCACTGCAGCGTCTGTGACTCTAAACCCACTGAGTCACCTCACTCCCATAAGTGGACAAGCCTCAAAAATTCTTGCTTCCACTTCCCCAACCATAGACGCTTCTCCTAGAGATTCAGCCATGACACGGACAGCTCAGAGCCGAAGGCAATCCGATGCACATGGTGGGCGGCATCCGGTTCCGGATTTGCCTGTCACTGTGGCCAGCCACAGGGCGCCTGCACCTACAGCGAGACCATGGGTGGCCTGCGCTGCACCACTCACAGTTCCATCCACACACCCCATATCCAGTGTAAACCTGAAGGAATAAGATAGAGAGACACGTGGTTGGGAGCCACGTTTCGTCAACGGAGCCGTCCCACACTCATTCACACGTAAAAGACAAGCACGCTGTATTTGGGAATCAAGCGCATACAAGGCGGTAACTAGACCGTAGTGCGCTCCACACTGAGTGTATGGAACCACCCTTTGATCCTAATTCGTCCACCACGACCGTGCACCCCGTTTCCTCCAGCAAAGACCAACTGTCTCCTAGAGCCAGTATGGACCAGGTAGTGGTTACTAGACGGGTAGGCACCTTGTCAACATGCATATCAAGCGCAACCACACCGGGGATATCAAGTAATAGCCAAGCACTTGAAACGACAAGATAAAATAAATCGGTTAACGCATACATATACGGAGACAATTCTGCACTAAATGGGGTTTAAAAATTGATTATGAGCGAATCTGCGATAAGTTCTTGAGGTGCGAAAGTAAATTTTAAAGAAGTGGCACAAACGCGAAAATGTTATCGAGATTAACTACAATCAGTTTCAGAGACGTGTGCAATTTTATAGAAGATAGTACAGGTAGACAATAATATGAGAAAGAAAAGCATTGGGACAATTTGACAACCCACCACCTGAAAGAAAGAGACTTAGCATGCAAACATACGGTTAGTAAATCGAATGCAGCGTACCTACAAACGCTGCGCCGGTTCTGCCTACGTTTTCTGCAGGACCCGTCGTCGCTTCGATGATGGTCCCGAGTGGCCTCGCTCATGACTCACTAGACCTGCCTGACTCAGGCACTCGCGACCGCATGTGCTACAGCACCATGCGCTCGATGTCGTTGGAGTACAACCCATCGGTGCTTGCCGCTTCCCCACTTGCCGCTTCTTCTCGGCATATATGAAGTCTTTCTCCCGTACTTCGGCAACTGCCTTCGTGATCAGATCGCGCCATGCACGCCGATCAACCGCCTTCGATTCCCATGACCTGCAATCAAGGTTAGAACGTGAGAGGCTCAATTTGCTCATGTCCTGGTAACGTAAATTTGGTTTCCTCACATACCGCTTCCCAATACTCAGCTGACCACATAATAGTTGTTTCGGTATCCGCGTCGAATGCATACGGCTCATATGACCGAGCCACCTCAGGTGTCCCAGCAAAAGTACGCAGTCCACTGCAAACATTCCACTTCGTCGCAACGCTTCCGTGTCCGCAACTCTGTCGCCGCAAATGAGACTCAAAGTCTGTCGCAAACTGCTGATGGAACCACTCGATATATCGCACATCCCGCCGATACATCGTCCACGTTTCACTGCCGTATAGAAGAACGGACAGCATCATGGATTTGTACACCATCAGCTTCGTGTCAATGGTAAGCTGATGGTTGTTCCACACTCGGTACTCTAGCTTCCCGAATGCCGCTGCTGCCTTCGACACGTGGATACGCAACTTACTGTGTAACTGCTGGTCAGTCGGGATCACACTACCAACGTAGCAAAAGCGGGAGGTGGTTTCCCATACTTCAGCACCAATGCTGATTCGCGGCAATATTGAAGATTGTACCTTCGGTGAAGGCTTAAAAAGACAGAGAGTTTTGCTTGTGTCGATGGTCAGCCCGAAGCCAGAGCATTAGTCATGTGTTGCAACTCATCCGCGCTGTGTGAAAACAACGCACAGTCGTCAGCAAACAGCGACATCCGGATGGTTATCTCACAGACTAGGGTTTTCTCACTGAAACCACGGATGTTCAGCAACCCACCATCAATACGGTGCTCCACACGAACACCATAACCACAAGCGGCATCATAAGCACAAGACATCATTGCATTGCAGATATATAATAAACAGGGCAGGATCTAAGACAGCCTTGCTACACACCAGTGACAACTGCAAAGTTATCCGAGATCTCTCCACTCAGCTGCACCCTCGCTCGCATACCACTATGCAAACATTCAATTAAACTTACATACATAAGCGAGCAAGCAAATTTACCCAACACCAGCCACAATGCCTCACATTTCACCGTATCGAATGCCTTGGTGAAATCAACAAAAAGCGAATACAATGACTGGTGTCGTTCTCTGCACTTCTCTCGCAACTGACTAGCCGCAAACACCATATCTATAATGCTGAGACCCGAACGGAATCCACACTGCTCTTCCGCCACGTTAGGTTCCACAACCTGACTGACGAGGCGATTGAGCAGGATTCAGGCAATCACCATGCCCACACGGCTCAGTAAGTTGATGCCATTAACATTTATTTTTGTTATTTGCATGCATGGCTCGAGAGATGAGCTGTACAGCAATATGCCAAGAGAGGACGAATGTCCTGGCAGAATAGGAAACACTGATTGAAATAAAAAACTTCAAACAGTGGTCGGAACCGCGCCAACTGTCACCATGTGGGATTGAGTGCATGTTGTGTAAGGCGTGATGATGCACCACGCATGTAGGTGTCGTAGACCTTCAAAGTCAGACGAAGAGTAGAAACACAGAGGTCAGAAATATCAAGTGATGTCATCCCGAGTGCGGTAAGATGTTTGGCTGAGGTGGAACATATCATCCCTCGATTATTGATAACGACGGGGTGGTGAACAATATTTGTCGTCTTAGGAAACTGTTCACGTATGTATCGCGATATGGCTGCGGCATTCTCCCCTGATCCGTATTTATCCACTTTCAATTTGTAAGTACAATCCATTCGGTACGCGTCACAGATGGCCACGTCCACAATGTGAACCGTAGAATTTCAAACCGCAAGCAGGTCTGGCTTGATGAAGGAGGTGGCTGTCGGAATCCTCGGCTCCATAACAATGTTAATGCTTCGGCGCCGCAATTGCCTGGCAATCTGTTGGGCAATTTCATTGTGACGTTTACGGCGGACATCATGCGTGATGCAGCACGCCTGAAGAACATGTGACAGAGTCTCTTTTTGTCCGCAGCTCCCGCGGCAGTTGAGAGAAGCCGGGTCATTTGTAGATCTGCCTCTGCTCCGTCGCGTTTTGGTAGAAAGAACACCCCCCTCTTAGTTGGACACCCCGTATGAAAAGATGTGGAAAAATCCTGGTGGGGTCCCTCAGCCAGTGGTGAGCGGAAGGTGACGTGACCACATTGCGCAAGGTAGAGCCATACACTGAAGCAAAAAAGCATCTCTCCAGGCTTCCGCAGCTGAGCTTTTATCCATGACGACGCGATTACCGATGGTAACAGTGGAGTGCGCTTGGCGTTGGATGGCAGCGGCTGCAGGGTCCCGGATCGCCCAACTGGTCACTGGATGGCAGTTGGCTAGGTGTCGTTCCAGCCTCTCCTTCCGTAGCAGGGGAATACTCGTTGGCAGACACGGAATACCCAAACCAAAGCTCGCATTGGGAGCGTGAAGATATGCAATGGAGGTGTCTGACGGCAAGCGCAGCCATTTTCTGACGTGTGATCTGACAATGCGATCCAACCGCTTTAATGTATTCCGGTGAACCACTGCCAGAGCTAACTGATGAACATACTTGGGGAGCAGATAGGTCCTCAGAATCTCAAGTCGTTGTTGTAGTTTAAGCGGTGCCTTGGTAACTTCGTTAAGTTGCACAGTAATATCGTCGATTACTGTTAGAGAGAGCTTACCCTTCCAGTTAAAAGGCAGGCCCAACATCTTGAACTTTTCATCGGTCTGAATGGAGGGAATAAAAATAGGACCACAGTCCAAAGCATTCGTATCCAGTATGGTTCGTTTGCGAGCGCCATCCACAATTATATTTACCGAGAAGGATTTTAGATGGTTGATGTTGAGGCCGACGCACTGCAGTCGTTGATGGAATCGCTGAAGGTGATCTCCCAGAGAAATGCGGTCTTGAGCAAAGATGATCACGTCGTCCGCGTAAGCGAGGTACTCAACCGGGCCAGCCGGTGATATCCAAGGCGAAGTGGCGACTCCGTGTAAAACTTCATCTAGAGACATTATGAAGAGCAAAGGCGAAAGCGGATCTCCTTGCCGGACCCCTCTATCAGGATGAAGCTTGACATCATTAAAGATTGAGGACGGAGCTGTAATACGATGCCAAGTAATCTAATAATAGCGGGGGGCTCCGAAAGCAGCTGCTGCTCGAAGTAAGGAATGATGAGAAATGGTATCGAACGCCTTCGAGATATCCACTGCCGCAAATGAAAGGGGGGTACGAGAAGAATGAGAATGGCGAAGAACAGCATGGAGTATGGACGGGGCTTCGAAAGCGCCATCTTTACGAAGAAAACCAAATTGAAGGTGGTGGGTAGGGAAAGTCGGAACCCAACGATCAAAGAGGATACGATGGAGAAGGCGTGTGAAGACAGATGAAACTGCGATTGGACGGAATTGGTCAGGGGAGATGGGCTGGAAAACTTTTGGTACGAAGGTGATCCGGGCAGTGTTCATGTGGATGGGAAATGGGTGCGAAGCAAGAAGACAGTTGCGAAAAGAAGTTAAAAAGTAGGGATCCATCCTTGAAATATCGGCTGGCTTGATGCTGTCTACACCGGGAGCCGAACCGCGCATCTGTTTGAGAAAACTTTGCATCTCCTCCAGGACAATTGGCTTCACCAAGTCATCATTAGCTGGAAGGAATCGACGCGGTGCGCGCTCATCATTAGCAGAAGGTCTGGAGAGGACATTCTTCCAATATTCCGTGAAACCTGGAATGTTCTCGTCCTCATTAAGAAAGTCAGTGCGCCATCTTCCGTCAATCACCGTACTTGCAGCGTCTTTCCGGCGGGTATGATAAAGACGTTGAATATGGCCATATTGTAGGCGTCGCCGGTGCTGATTGTTTCGAATCTTAACGGTATGTACACGTTTTTTCGAAGGCCTCCATCAGTGTGGAAAGAGAGTGGCACACACATCGTTTAAGGCCTCACTAAATGCTAGCCTCGATCCATCAGTAGCGAATGAATTCACCAGATTCCGAAGTATGCGGTGTTCCTCCTTGTAAGGAGAGGCGCAGTTGCAAAGAAGCTGTTGGGCAGCTAGCAGCAGAGTGCGGGATACTGGTGTTGGCGCGGACGCAATGGAAGCTTCGTAATTAGAATTGGAAGCTTCTGGTTGATCCTGTACCGCAATGGCCGTGGGGCACTTAGTGGACGGAGGTGCCATAATACCAGCTGAAGTTTCGTTAGAGAAACTTATGATAGACCAACTCTCCTGAGGTCATACTGTTGCCTCTGGAACTAACACTGCAGATGAGTGAGGCGAAATTGAATAATCTATCGAGGCAGTGGGGGATGGTACATTGAAAAGCAAATCAGCGTCGGAGGAGGCGGTGGTCACCGCAGGATTGCCTTCGTACGATTCTCGAGGGGTTTGTGTAGACACACCCAAGTTAGTAGTTAATGTGGACTGAGGTTGATGGAATTCATCGGACGTAATGGTTGGGAAGGGTGACGCTCGTACGGTTCCATCTGGAGGCGTGATTGGATGTTTGGTTTCAGTCGATGGTTGCGGAAATGCACTGGAAGTGGAGGTTGTGTGGTGTTGATGAAAGAACCATCTAAGTCTTTGCAAGCGTTTTCTGATACCGTCCCTGGTGCGAAAGGGGAAGACGCGCCTCAATCGTTCTAAAAGGATATTTAAGGAAGGAGACGTAACCGTAAAACGTGAGGCTGCTAAAAGTAGGGATTTGTTATCCCTGGCTGGCCAGTTGTAAGATTCCCTCGGTAGTCGGGCTAGACAGTCTGCATTGTAACTGACAGGATGCTGATGTCTGCAATGCTGAGACAGGCCATTTTTAGTCGAAAACGTACGGTGACATGTTGGGCATTCGAAACTGGAAGTATTCCTGGCAGCGGCCGCAGGAGCGGCCGCAGGCCGCTCCTAGATTTAAACGTCCTCGAGCACAGCGAACAAGAGGGAGGCTGGAGTACGTCAGAGACCGTCGCCGGATCGGCGGCGGGAGATTTGGATGTTGATAAAGTAGCTTCGGCAGAAGAAACTCTTCGTCGTGGTGATGGCAGCAACTGAGGGAGGCGATCAAGTAGTACACATGGTTGTCGTGGTCCCGATGGTAGGGCTATGGGTGATAAGGGTGAGTGTGTGGGTGACGGGTGGACGCGGTTCCGAGAGCTGGCTATGGAGTCGGCAGAGGCCGGTCCGTTTGATTCGTTGAAAGAGCAACCAGCAAATCCACTGCTCTGACTCTGCAGGGCAGGGGATGAAGGGAAACAGGTGGGAGCCTGCGTCGCGAGCCGTTTATAGGCCCCTATCCACGGCTGGGGTGAGGGGGTGCATCGAGTTGGGCGTATATATAATTGCATTCGGTCATTGGAGGGGTTAAAATCTGGGGCGTTGGTGATAAAATGGTTGTTGGGCGATCCGGGACTACAGCGGAGGTGCGAAATAGACGGTTGGCGACGAGTAAAATATTTCCAAGAATAAAGTACTTCCAATTCTTTGTTGCTGTCAGAAGCAGATGATAAGCTGGATGATGTACTAGAAGATGCTGAGCCGGTGGAAGGCGCAACAGGAGCAGAGGGGCGATGTGATCGATTCTCTGGAGTGGGTGACGCGGTCTCTTTGGATGCTAGGGATATCACAGGAAAGCTCGGTGTGTTTTGCTCCGGACTGTGGTTACTGATTGTGTCCTCAGTAATATTATTGGATGCACCCGTCGTGGGTGTTAACGACTGTTGATGTTGGTGGCGATGAAGGCGGCGGCCTGGAGGGCGTTTCCATTTTAGAAACTGGGGCCGTTTCCTTATTGCTGTCATCGTTCGGAAGGGGAGTTTAATTTGTAAAAGTGGCAGAAGCTACGCTAGTGAAGATACAGATTCGCCTAAATGAGCTGCGTGCAGTAATAACTGAGCATCTTCCTCTGCAGACCAGTGTACTTAGGATATGATCGCTCGGGTTGACAGCATGTCTTGGTAAATAGTGGGGTGTGCCTGGCGGCAGTGAGTGGTAAGCGCTCTTGCTGAGGCGAATTGACGATTGCATTGTTGGCACGACATCACCGGAGCACCGCGCATACGTAGATCGTTGGGATGTCGTTTGTGGTATCCGGTATGCCGAGTAAGACCAGCAACCGTCGAGAGAAGAGCGTGACAGATATTAAAGGTGCAATTTTGCAACACAGTGTGAGGAGTCGAAAGTATGGCGGAGGTTGTCATTGTTGGTTGTGGAATGTTGTTTGTTACTCCGTCGATGTGCAGTGATGGGGAATTCATATTTGAGATGTGTGAGTGAATATGTGCACGGTGCATGAATCCGCGGTCGACTAAAAGAGACTATCCATAGGGCTCAGGCCACAATAAGTGAAAAATAGGAATAAAAGCTAAAGCAGAATGGGGGAAGGGAAATGGTGTAGGCGAGAAGGATAACGGAAGAATTTATAGAATGCACGAATTACCCCAAGTAAAATATGATTGAGATCTAAACACGAGCATACAAATTCTCTAGTTAGTCGGTCAGGTCAAATATTGTTCGCAGCATGCGTAAAACGACAAAAACTGACAAATAAAAAACGATTGCCAGAATACTCCCGAAAAATACCAAGGTAGGTGGACAACACTTGAAAGCCCAGAAATATATCCCTACTTCAATCACAGTTTATCAGCAACATCTGCAAAACATCAAAAAATAAAAGCCCCTCTAACAACTTGAGACCCATGACGATCGTAAAGCGTTGGCCAAACTTCGCCCAATTAAGATGAAAACCAGGCATGCGGGGTCAATGTGGCATCAATCAATAACACTATAGGTCAAATAGACCGGCAAAATCTTTGTAGAGTGTTGATCAAAACTCAGCCTAAACTGAGGAGAAGCTATTGGGGGCGATCAATATCAAACGTCGGTCTATCAAAATGAGGCTCATCAAGAGGAAGCTAAAAGTTTGGAGTTTTCTAGGAATATAAACCAACATGCATAAAAAAGACTTTGTAAAAAGCACAAGCAATGTATATAGTATACAATAACAGCAAAATAATTGTATGTACGCACGTTGAAGGTATAAAATTCCCTTAGAGCAAATCCTTATAAAAAGACATTGCAGTAGAAGGCTCAGCCGGAATATGACATATAAAAAACAAATGTAGGCTAATCCGAAGAAATTCCTGGGCGTAAGATGACTTAAAAGAAAGAGCATAAAAAACTACATAAGATGGATATAAATGTAAGAAAAACTTGGCCCAAACCCTACGGAAAAGCCACTTTAGTCAGACTCACGGTACAGGTTGGACAAGTGAAAACGTTTGTCACAGTTTTTGGAAAAACAGTTGTGAATTTGTCCAAACTTCTTATTTCAGTAAATTCAGTGCACAGTTTCCAGCAAAACAGTGTATAATAATCCAAATTCCGTTGACTTGGCAAGAAGAAATCACACAAAACTGCCGGAGCACAGTAAACACGTCCGCCACACAACTCAAGCAACTTCGTACAACGTTGCTTGCTACCTTTGCCCTTGTACATTGGTAGCACAAGGGCATTCTTCAGCTCAGGAGGCACCTCCTCCTCAATCCATACGCGTTGCACCAAGTGGTGTAGCGCAGTCACCAACGCGGGTCCGCCGTGTTTCGATACTTCAGGCGGGATCCCGTCGGCTCCGGCACACTTGCCGTTTCGCAGCTGAGCAAGTGCTATCTGCGCCTCATCCAGTGTCGGCATGTCCGCCAGACTCGTCTTCACATCGTGTTGCTTCAGGTCGTTCAATGTAGGCCAGTCGAGCTCTGAACGGTTGTTCGAGAGACATTCGAAGTGTTTCCTCCAGGTCTGCATTATGTCTGCAGTCTGTGTGCAGGTAGCGCCTGAACTACCATCCATCAGCGTCCTCAGCGGCTCCAATCTCGGTCCATACACCGCCTTCAAGGAGTCAAAGAATTCCTTGTGTTGGCGGCGTTCGGCGTAGCATTCCATCTGCCTCGCCTTCTCCGTTCATCATGCATTTTAATGCGACGGAACTCTCGGATAAGTCGCCGTCGAAGTTTGCGAAACTAACTAAGCTTCCCCAAGTCATTGAGGTCCACCTCATGTGCGGCAAATGCTGCATTCTTCTCACACACCAATGCGCCAATCTTCGCATTGTTCTCATCAACCCAATCAGACCGCTTACAGTTTGCGCGCCCAATGGTCTCTTCGGTAGCAGCTGTCACCTGATCGCGGATGTGGTGCGACAGGTCGCCCACTGTGGCTATGCAGTCTACATCACACAGGCGTGCAGCCATCGCCTTCTCCAGCTCAGTACGTTTCGCCACAGTACCGAGGGAGAGAATGTTAAAGTTACAGTGCATTACATAGAGTTCCGAAAACATGTACAGTTTGGTGCGTACCAATTTGTGATCCGTGCCACACTCACCTCCACGCAGTACACGTGTCATGGCACTTCACGCATATCACGCTGACGTACGATGACATAGTCGAGCAGGTGAGCGTGACCACTCCATGGATGCGTCCAGGTTGCTATATCATTCGCACCCAGTGCAAACCATGTGTTCGTGATCGTCAGACCGTGAGTGGCACAATGTGAGAGAATCCTGTCACCGTTCGCATTCGCTGAACCAATGCCATGCTGACGAATGACATCTGTCCACACCGACGTATCACGCCCAACGCGCGCGTTGAAATCACCCAGTATAAATAGTCTGTTGCCCCTCGGCACAGACCGTATCACGGAGGATAGCTGAGTGTAGAACTGATCACGCATGTCATCAGGATAACACATGGTCGGACCATACGTGCTTATAAAAGTGGCAAACTTACCTCTTCCTAGTCGTAGGCGAACAGTCATCAGTCGCGCGCTGATGCCTGTTGTTTCATCCACGAGCTGGCGGTGGAGGTGATCGGATATTGCAAATCCTACCCCATGATCACGTGGGGTTGAGGCGGCGTTGCCCACCCAGTAGAATGTGTAGCCAGCACCTGCTTCACGCAAGGTACCTTGCTCAGCGAACCGGGTTTCACTGAGCAACACAATAACAATGTGCTAATGCGCCAGTTCCATCGTTACCAGTGCAGTGCAGATAAAAAGCAGGTAACCTACGCATCGATTGCCTCGACAAACACACCGGGAGCGACACGCACTAGTGCCGCAACTCAGCTTTCGCCGTCAACTCCAGTGGTACTTTTTGAACAACCCAAATTGCCGGCAAAAAGTATAAAGCTGACACTCGCTAGACAAAACCGCACTGCGTTAGCTCTCGTGTACACCAATGTTCCCGAATCCAAATCTGGCACAATAAAAGGCAAGTTGCAAGACAATCGCAACCATTGGAGTTCCATCTGCGATGCGGTTGGTATTCAGGTTGAGACTGCAATGCTGCAACGCGACCTCAATGCAATCTGGTGAGCCTCGAATTCTTCGAGTAACACGAGACTCAGCAGATGAGCCAGAGGCTGTCCTTCTCTCAGCAGTTCATCTTCGCAACTCACCGAGCGGAGTGCGCATATTACCTGATCTACCTTAGAAAGATCGCCCAAAAGAAGCAGTTGAGCAACGCGGCATTCCTAATAGCGATAGCAAGAAAAGAATATTTGTCCGTAGTATGCTCGAGCTACCGCATTCTTTTGCTCAATGGCGTAAACACATAACCGAGAGCAGTGGTGCTACATCTGCGAAGCACTCTCTGTTGACAATGTTATTACAAAATCCCTGACAAGAGTTCCGTCATCACGTAACTACAAGGGCTGCGGTCCAAGACTAATGAAAGTAATATTACACTCCGAGGGAATGAGGCAAGTTCTGTTGGAAAGCTGGTTAAAGTTTCGAGCCAGATTACCAACAGAGATCCGGCTAAAGGCAGCAGGCGAACGGCCAAAAGTCGTAAGCAATTCAAAGGAACTCGCAAAAGCTGCAAATTTGTTATCTGTACAGTCCTGCGGAGAGACCGACACAGCCGCGCCCACCGCATGTAAGAGGACCGAGCACAGCACAAGTGAAACGTCTGTTCAGGAATACTCAATAATGCCATGCAACACGACTGAAATTCATAAACCAAAAAACGATTAATGGCCGGCCACTTAAGGGCCGGTTTAAAAACTAACACAAAGTTGACATCAATCAAAACACTGCTAACAACAAAGACCCTATCGTGCATGTACACGAACGCACAAGGCCTTATAAGTAAGTTGGCCGAACTTAGAAAACTCCATGCCTCACAACCGCGGGACCTCGTCATGATTACAGAGACATGGTTAAACCCTGAGATAACCGATTCTGAGACCAATTTACCCGGTATGTCGCTGCTTCGGACTAATATAACCGGAAGGGGTGGCGGTGCGATTCTTTATTATAATATAAACCTCCGATGTGAAGTTATCGAACACCAGGAAATCCGAGCTCCTGATTCGCTTTGGTGTCGCCTACGGTTGCGAAACAAGGACACATGTCTACTAGCCGTGATTTATCGCCCACCCAACTCAATGTCGGAAATGGACTCCAAATTAAACCACGTCGTTCAGTTTACTTTGAACAAGTCCTACACCCACATTCTTATCGCTGGAGACTTTAACGTGCACGACATAGAAACGCCGGCAACCGACGGTACGGAGTTTAAAACCTGCTTGCAAGAGCTAATTACTAGCCACCCACTTTACAACCACGTAAACTCTCCCACCAGATTTCGAACTGCAAACAAGCCATCGATACTGGATCTTGTACTCACTAACGAAGAACTCATGGTTGACTGGATAGTTACAAGCACACAACTGGGCCGTAGTGATCCTGGTACTCTACTCTTTGACTATATATGCTATGCGGAGTATACTGAAAAGCAGGATGACGAAGTGCATACTGTCACGCCCTACAATGTGTTATCTAAGCTTGTTAAGGATACATCTTGGACTTTCGTACCCGAGTTCACCCCAGATGTCGCCTTGGAAACCTTTACAAGGACTTTTAGCACACTGGTAGCGTATGCGTCAGAGCAGAAGTCCTTCCAACCCAAAAACCAGAGTAAGTCATTTCTGAGGAGCAGAACACGTAAATGTATGTCCCGGAGGGATTTGGCATGGCGAGATTACAAGGACTGCTCGAATGCCGAAACCTGGATTGCATACGTGACACATCGTAACTTCTGTGTGAAACTGATCCGCGAAGACAAGGTCATGCATCAGCAGAAGCTAATGAAGCGTTTCTGCACGAACCGCAAACGTCTGTACAGGCACGTTAACGACCTTCGAAAGGTGAAGCCGGGGATTCCAGCACTTGTCACGGCTGATAGGTGCACGCGGTCAGCAACAGAAGCAGCTGATCTCCTACGGCTTCATTACTCCCAAACTTTCCGTCAGGTAACGAGCCCAAACATTCTCCTCATTCCTCTTACTCCACCATCGGGTTTAGACATCAGCTTCACTGCGAAAGCTGTGTTGAAGAAGTTGTTATCCTTACGTCTCCACACTTCTCCCGGAACTGACAACGTCCGACCAAAGGCTCTGAAGCGTTAGCTAATGATCTAGCAGAACCACTGGCTGTTTTCTATCAGCGATGTCTAGAAGAGAACCATATTCCACCAGAATGGAAGCGAAAGGTCATCACTCCTATCAATAAAGGAGGTTGCCGCACTGATCCTGCCAACTACCGTACAATAACACTACTTCCAGTACTATCCAAAATGATGGAATCAATCATCGCAGATGCACTGATGGAATACCTGGAAAACCACAATTTAATAGCCCCAGAGCAACATGGCTTTCGTCAAAAGCATTCGTGTAATGTTAACCTATTAATTGCACGTAATAGCTGGACTGAAGCTGTTGATGATGGAGTAGGGGTCGATGTCATCTACCTGGACTTTTCAAAAGCATTTGATCGCTTAACCCACCGCATTCTCCTTCACAAGCTTCGGAATTACGGCATTGGCGACCCAATCCTGAGTTGGATTGACAATTTTCTACAAGAACGACGGCTAGTGGTGAGAGTCCGAGAACCATTATCTGGTGCAATAGATGTGGCGTGCGGAGTACCACAAGGCTCGGTTCTTGGACCTCGTCTATTCTTGATGTTCATTAACGATTTGGCGAGATCAATTACTTCCGATTTCCTATTTTCGTTAATGAAATCAAGATATGGCGAAGGATCAGAGGACCGGACGATCACGAACAGCTCCAGTGCGATATCAACACAGTGTCGAACTGGTCAGTTCAAAACGCCCTACCGTTCAACGTAGACAAATGTCGCGTTGTGCAATTACGCCATAGACATAACTACACCTATTTACTTGGGACAAACGAATTGCAGAATAGCTCCAGGAACATGACCTTGGTGTGCTCTTGTGCTCTTACAGAGCGACCTCAACTGTTCAAAACAGGCTGAAGTAGCTGCGAAAAGAGGCAACCAGTACGTCGGCATGTTGCGAAGGGCATTCGGGGGATTTGACCCATCAATCTTCCTAATGATGCATAATTCCTACGTGCGCCCGCATGTTGAATACGCTATCCAAGCTTGGCAAGCTTGTTTGAAGCGTGACCTAGCGGCGTTAGAAGCGACACAACGAAGAGCAACAAAGATTGTAAAGGGCCTGTGCTATCACTCTTACCACCGAAGGCTGAAATTGCTGGGAATTTTCAGCGGACCCTATCAAAGGCTGCGCGGCGATCTCATACTTGCCTATCAGATACTGAGTGACCCCAACCACGTATGCCGCCATTTGCTGAAACTTAGCTCAGGGGTAACTGCTTAAAATTGAAGGAACAATATAGCCGTCTAGAGTGTCGACGGAATTACTTTTCCCTTCGGGTTTGCCAACCCTGGAACGCACTCCCAGACTCAGTTGTATCGTCCCCTACCTTGGGCGTTTTCAAAAAACGATTAGATGTTGCACTTAGCTCCCAGGATTTGTTTACTCAAACTCCTCTGTGAATTACGCCAAGAATGTTTTCAACAGGATTTATGTATCAAATGAACCTAAGTGCGCGACCATATTTTACTTTTCTCACTCCTTACCTCAACGATCACTGTATCCCAGTGTCTTTCTGAACGTTTACGCTCGATTTTACTTTAAATTTTACACTGATGTTATTTATCCAAGTATTCATCTCGGTAAACGCTCGGTAGATGACCCAGATATATTTTGATTTCATCATATTCACCGCAACCATCCTACGGTACGTGTAGAGCACTTGCTTTTATCCCGTGGTAAATCATTGTTCATTGCGCCGTCTAGCTCGCCAGTGCATTATTTCCAGTGAACAAGATATCCATTTTCCCATTGCGATTCTAATACATTTACTGAAGACTGCAAAGGAAGGCCAAGTTAACTCACCTGCCTGTTGTTAAGCACCGGGAAAGTGCAGCGAAACTACCTCAACAGAGTGAAACAAACTGATTCTTGCCGATCGTCGTCTCCAGGAATGAGCCAACTGCTTAACACTATCAACCGAAATTTGGTGCCTGCCGACTGCGACTAACAGAAACTTGTTTCAACCGCCAACAATCTGGACAAGTGAACAAACTTGCATTCATCGAGCAAAGTTTTTTTTTACATGGGCTCCGTACTATCGTCCCGTTACGACCCATTGACTTCATCTTTCATATAATGGAGTATACCACATATTCTTTTACATATAGTCCGAAGAAAGCAGATGGAGAATATTATATTTTGCTCCATTCGAGCTACCTTTGTACCTTCATTGTCCATATGTGTCCGGAAATCAAACCTTGTTTAACATATGATCAACGTGTTGTACATCTTCGCACCTACATTATCCTGTCTTTGGTGTTGTGCAAAGCACAGGTGACAAAAGGATGTCTTGCGGTGTTCCAGGACTTGGCGCGTTTTCGCCTGACAAGCTTTCTCCCTATAAAAGGTCACAGAAATCCATTTAACAACATTGCGACGTGGTGGATGTGACTGGCCACTGAATAAAGTCACAGCCAACGGTTTCACACGCTACATTACTTCCCAAAGGATCCAAACAGTAGCCAAAGCATCTTTGCTGATTTCCTCGTTTGCACTTTCTTCATTTCCGCAAGCAGCGAAATGTGCCTACTGAGAAACATTGCCTGTAAAACTTTGATCATGCCTGATAAGGCATGCCTCGGTGTATTCAAGTAGGAACTATTTATTTATTTATTCTACGTTGGACGCATGGAACCACTCTCTGAACCTAGCACCGTCACGGGGGCGGTGCATCCCGTCCCCTCAGCAACGATTCACTGTCTCTTGGAGTCGGTATAATCGAGATAAGGGATAATAGACAGGTAGGCACCTTGTCAACGTGCACATCAAGCGCAGCCAGGCAGTGCATATCACACGGGAGGTTTCATGTGTCAAGCGCATATCCGACATACAGTCAGTCGAGTTCAGCCAGACTGCAACGACTGAGCACCACATGTGATTGATCAGTCTCGATCTTGACAATTGCTCAATGGTAGTTTAAACCTAGTAGTGGGACACACGTTTACGTTCATTTGTCCAGATTTGTCCACAAACTAAATGGAGAAACAGTGACCCTCATGGACAATAATACCACCAACGTGCATGGGTTTGGATTTGGAGTGGGACTAACAGCTATATTCGTCAAATCTTGGGGAATCGTACGTACGAGAATAAGCGACCAATGCGAACTGGTGGTTGTTACTTAATATTTGGACAGTAATCCAACTGGGAGCCTTAAATTTAATCAGAAGCTTGGGCATCAACAATAGATGGAGAAAGCTATAGGAATATGGAAGCAACTGTCAACTGTTATAAATAAATAAGCAACGTTTAATTTCTGACTATGCGAGACACACCATTAGAGGCAGCAGTGACATTGAATGCATCATAGGCTACTCCGAAATAATGTAATAGATGGATAAGTGCAATTATACATGCGGTGAGTGTTCCGATATTCGGCAAACGTAAAAAGACAATAGAGTAATTTCGAAATAAATAGTTACTTCCAGTCAACAGAAAAGACTATGGGGGAGCAGTTTAACGAATGGGAGATAATGCATGATGTTACGATTCTAAATATTAGAGTACGGGGTAATGATTGCCCCATTAAGTCTGAGGAGGTAAAAAGAAAATTTATCTGATTGTTTAAAATGTTTCACAGACATACGTGGACCAGGAGGGTTTTGGAACATAAAGACACTGAGATACTTGACTGTGGAAGAACTGGGTCTGAGATTTTTGTTCACAGTTAGAGTGGGGGAGATAATTATGAGAAACTGCAGCTTACCGTCACGAAGAACAAATATTATACCATTGCAGTTAGAATAGTGAACAGCAAGGAGCGTGGATGAAGACAACACCAAAAAATCTACTAATCTACACAGACGAGATGAGGTATCCTGAATAGTGGGTGCCACACACCTCAGCACAGTCTTGTCAGCGTCTCAGTCTCCAACTGTCCTAACCCGCTTCACTCCCTTAAGTGGACAAGTCGTTACCAGCTTGTCTACTTATACTTCCTCAAGTGACACAGCAATCAGTAATTCAGTTGCCATATTTAAGACCCATAGCAACAGTCGGTCCATAGTATAGAAAAATAACTAGACATCAAATGCACCACAAAATGCGGTTGGCGATCGGCGTCATCATGACCTGGAGTGTCTGGTGCAGCAAAGCATCTCGACTTTATCTTGAGACCCAGTGATTGTTTAAAGGTGGAGCAGCAGCCGACCTCGCGAGGATCAGCCAAGTCTTGAAACTGCTCTCTACCCCTTACATCAATCTTGCAACGTATAAGGCACCTTTGTTGTTACGCAGACGCACAAGTCCTTTACTGCAAACGAACAGAACTTCGGCTGCATTAGACCTCGATGTCTTGGAAACTGTTTCATGATAACCGAGACATGGTTCGTTGAAGTGATCACTAACGCCGAATTTGTTCTACTTGGTATGTCCATTCTGTGCAACGATCGAGGTGATGTGCTGCTAGATTACCGTAGTGAGGTACACGTTGATCTCATTGACGACCCGGAGGTCCATATCGTCGACGCTTTTTGGTGCCGTCCTCATTATGACATGATGAAACACGTTTAGTTGGCATCATGTACCGCCATCCGTCGTCCACTTCAGAAATAAAAGTCACCTAGCGTCCGCTCTGAAGACTATCCTCACGCAGTCATATTCGCCTTGTTGGTGACTTCAATCTTCACGCTCTAGAAACCTCAGCCTCCCGATGAACACTTCAAAATGGAATTACAAGGGCTAGTAAATGGAATACTACTATACAACTATCTTACATCCCCCACAAGATTCAGGACGGTGAACAAATCAAGTAGCTTGGATCTCGTTTTTACTAACTAAGAGCTTATGATCGAAACGAAATTGACAGCTAGTTATTTTGGTCGTCTCGATGATGCGACACTCTTAGCCAACAACTTATGTTACGCAGAGTATTATGTAGAAAGAGCCGACTACTCTCAGTATATTATCGATTACGGCGTTCTGACCACACTCATTAATGCAACCAACTAGTCGTTTCTAGCTGAACTATCCCCCGATGTCGCCTGATAGAATTTTGTTCATCAGTTCAACAAGTCCGTAAGCAGCGCTTCAAAGAACAGGCCCATGCGCGCGATGAGAGTAAAGCCATTCATACGCAACAGGACGCGGAAGAGTATGGTCAAAAGTGATTGCTTTTGGCGAGACTACAAGGTGTCACTGGCTGCCGAAACGTTGGAAGTTTGCAATACCCAGCGATCTCATTGAGTGAACCTGCTACTTAAGCATAAGGTAAGGCATCCACAGGATCTAACTGAGAAATTCTCTCCAAACTCCTGGCTACTTTATAGGCATGTTAACAAACTCCGTAAAATGCACCGAAGGATTTCTTCCCTCCATAACCCATGTGGAACAGCACAAACTGGGACAGAAGCGATCAACTACCTACGTCAGCAATGCTTCTCAAACTTCCACAGCACGACTTTAACACCTATGCTGTTCAGGCAATTCATATCGCCACCGACACTTAGCTATTTCTTGTTTACGGCTGCAGATGTTTTAAAAAACCTAATTTTCCTACACGTACATACCTCTTCTGGTGCTGATAATAACTACCCAAAGGCGCTGAAGTTAGCTGCGATGAATCTGGCGGCTCCACCCACTCATTTCTTCCAGCGATGTTTAGAGGAGATGTGGGTTCTAATAATGTAGAAGCACGGAATCACCACTCCCATTCGCAAGGGGGTAAGTTGAGTAGATCTGATGAACCACCGCCCGATAACACTCCTTCCGGTGTTATCCAAACTCATGGATCCTATTATTGCTAAAGCGCCTAGGCATTACTTGGAAAGACAATGGAAAGTACAGCGTCAGAACCACATGAATTCCGTCAGAACCGCACTTGCATCACAAACCTGCTATTTGCTCGCTCCAATTGGATTGAAATCGTCGACAGCAATGCGGGAGCTGACGCAGTTTACCTGAATCTCTCAAAGGCTCTCGGGTATCTGAATCACCGCACCCTCATGCAGAAGCTTCAGAGTTGTGGAATTGGTGACCCAGTTCGCGGTAGGGTGGGGAACTTCCCGATTCAATAACATTTGTACGTGAGAGTTCGCGGTACCATCTCTAACCTTATCGAAGTTTAGTGCGGAGTGGCACATGGCTTAATACTTGGTCTATAGCTACTCTTGATTTACTTGAACGGTTTCGGAAGAGTGGTGAAGTCCAATTCCGTACAGTTCGCTCAAAATCTCAAGTATGGCGCGCCGGTGACCACGTAGGTATTCAGAGTGACACTGATTACGTAAACAAATGGGCGACTCATAACCTGCTTCACCTTAACCTCAACAAGTGTATTACCAAAACGGCTTGATCGCTGTGATCTTCCTAGTTGCCTGGATCGATTCGGACGCCGCGTAAAGTTGTACGCTGAACGAGGCGGAACATGCTTATTGATACTCGTGAACTAGACGAAATGCACTAGTCGATACTCGCGCTGTGTCCCGCTTGACACCTGCGAACCCAACCCCGAGAGGAGAGAAGAATGGCCTTCAGCAGAGCACTTTTACGACCCAGTAAAAAAACGAGTACATAGCCGCACAGCCTCAATTTTATACCGGGACTGGTGACATGCGCTGCGGAGGCGAATACATCGAGAGGGCGAGGAATTAGGTCCCAGTAATCGTGGGCTTGTACGTGGCGAGATTATTCACATGCAATGTGTAGGCATGTCAGACTTGAGCGTGGGTGTGATTGGATCGTCCACTCACAAAAGTACGGTGTCTGGATCACGATTTGCGCAACTTTTCTGGGACAAGTGCTTCCTGTAACAAAGACCTTGGGCATTAGCCATCAGTCCACTTACGAGTACGGGCTAGGGTCTTATGTTTTGCACTCCGACCTAGGTGTGCAAGAATATATTGGTTGTTCACATTAGGCCGAGAAGGCATCCACAAAAGCTAACCAATACCTTGGCCTTTTGCGAACCGCATTCTTGCGCTTTGATCTTTCCATCTTCTCTCGGATGCTTAACGCCCATCTTAGGACCCACTCGGAATACGCCGTTTACGCCTGGCAGCCCCCGCACAAGAGCGACCTCGTCACACTTGAAATGACACAACGAAGGGCAACAAAAAACTCAAAGGCCTTCTTTCATCTCTCTAGGAGTCAACAGTGGGATATGTCGATTGCATAACCGCATGCGATCCTTAGGAATCCAAACCATGCTCGTGGTCACCCTCTGAAACCGAATCACAATCTCATCCTAAGAAGTCACCAAATAAATCTGACCACAGAATATAGCCGGTGGGAATGTCGCCGGAATTTATTTTCACTTCGTTTGTGCCAAACTTCGAATGCCCTCCCCACTTACGTCGTCCCTTTCCCCACACTGACTGTATTCAAAAAACGCCTCGATGATACACTCACGCAATTTCATTACGCTATTTAGCCCCTTAGGTTCGGGCGGCAAATTAGCACTACAAATCAATGTACAGATTTTCACTTCTTGCACATACTTTATTAAACGTTGCTACTGTGGAAGCTGGAGTCACGCATCATATCGGTCCGCAGGAGCGTCACACGAGTGAGTGTTGTCTTTTCATTTATCATTATTATTTTCATACGGATTACATAAACTATAGCTGTTCCTCATAGTACTTTATGTGCGCATGTTCATTTCCGATTACAGGCTATTGTTCTGCAATAGTGTAGTTAAATCGGTAGACATTTAAACTGACGAATCAATTGCCTTTTTATTTGTTAGTTTTCACCCAAATCTTCCTACGGAACTTGTCAAGCATCTTCCTTTTTAGCAGTGATAAATCATTGGTCTGTGTCAATTGAGAAATAATTCCCGGAGAGGACATCAGAAACAGAAAGTAGCGAACAAGATTGTTTGCAGAGCTTCATCATTAGGGCAATACAACCACAATAAAGCAAGAAAGAATAGACACAATGGGTTTAAATTGGGTCAGTAAAGCAGAGTGACTCAATTTAAACCCATTGTGTCTATTCTATCTTACTTCATGGTGGTTGCATTAGCCTGCTGATGAAGACATGAAAACAAGCTTGTTCGCTACTTTCTGTTTCTAATATCATTGGTCATCGTACAAGGTGTTGAGAAGGAACTAAAGGCCACGTGTTGATCATTGTCAATGACTGACGCTGGTTCAAAATGTATTGATTTTGCATGCGCGTGTAGGCACGCACAACCGCGCTTCTTATGATGTAACCTGCTCCGCGTTACTTGTTGTATATACTATACTTCGTACATCTTTTCCTTCCGCTGTCAACTTATTACGGCCAATGTCTAGTCTGAACACTAAGGCCCTCATATTGATGTTGACATCGATTGGAACTTCTCGGATACCTTGTTGCAGTCTGGAAGATGATGGACCCGTTTGCCGTTACAATTGTTGGCATGATCCAGTACCGACTATACTGATTTCTGTGTTGTGGATTTCTTGGTCCTACCCCGACCACACGCATAACCTTCCCCTCAAGCCATGATGTCGACGTCCGTGCACAATAGAAAACGAAGCCTAATAAGCTCACAGCTTTTCGTTGCTTACGTTATTGTCTCTTTGACCGCCATGCATTTGAACCGTATGGCGATACAAAACTTTGAGTAAGAATTCCAATCAGTGCAGAAATTTCTTTTCGATACTTCTTTTCAGGTCAATACATGTATAAAAAGTGGTTAAACTTGCGACAGGCTAAGATAACTGGGCTAGGGTCCGTTCAGTCTAAACAGGCTCCTTTATCTGTCGATCAGATTCTCCAATCAATGAAGATAATCACGAGTTTAAAACTTGGAGGGATTTTCACACCTAACCAGTGCGTGTAATGATGAATAATAATGGCAGCGTGAATATGGCTTGTAAAACAATGGTATCCTCAACCCAATGGCAGTTTGGATTGGTGACTGCTTAAATCAATGTCGCATGGAGGTGAGAGTCAGGGGATTCCTGCTGGACGCAGTTTAATTCGTACGGCATACTGGTGTTTGTGTCACGCCTATTACTCATACAAGATTTGGCGAGCGCATATGCTCAAGATTTCCTATTCTTGGCAGATTATATCAATATATAGAGAGCATTCAGAAGACCGAACGAGCACGAGAGCTCCATCACGATCTTGACGTAATTTGAGTTGGGTAGCTCAGAACACCCTGTCACTAAATCAGGCAAAAATTGTGGGTGCTCTTACGTCGCAAATTTTATCGAAGCTGGCCAACTTTGGCTGTGCCACAATCTCGATATGCGAGTGGTACCAAATCGCAGGGCAAGAAGAAGGTCAAGGGTTTACGCACGCTCTGTTGCTTGCAAGGGCTGAACGTACTAGGAGTTTTCAGCGGACTCTGCTGATGGCTACGCGGTGATCCCCTATCGGTGTACCGAACACTGAATGACCCCAGACACGTATGCAGTGAGTTACTCTAACTCAGCCACAATACGGTAATGATTACCTCCACAGAATTTACTTAATTTTCGGGCACAAACGTATCCATACGCTGTAAGCAAATGACAAGTTATCCTAAGCTTCTGTTATGATCTTCGCTGATCGATAAAATCACTTATATCCTTACTTATTGGCTTTTCTCACTACATCGCAAGTACATCCAAACAAGCAAGAAGAGAGCTGCAATATTAGAAATCCTACTTTGACGAAATCCATTACTGCTCGGACTAAGGAATCAATGTCACAATGGATTTACCACGAATAAAAAGCAAACACTTCAAACTAACGCAGGAAGTCTTGACTCAACACTCTTCCCAATGGTGCAAAATGTTTACCTGGAGTACTTTTTCCAAGCTGGGCAACCTTGGTTGAAGCACCACCTCTAGGTGCTAGGCACAAAATACGTGGGGGAATAAAGCATTTCAAAGGTTTACGCAATTACTCTTACTAACCAAGGCTGAAGTTACTGGGACTTCTCAGCGGACGGTATATAGGCTAGGTGGTGATCTCATATTAGAGTACCTAAAATGGAGTGAGCTTAATCATGTATCAACTGATAAAATATCCCGGGGTAGACATCAGAACAAATGTTAGCGAACATGCTCGTTTTCACTGGTTCCTCATCAGGCTAATACACCACAAATGAATGACATGAATGTAAACATCAGCTAAGGGTACAGGTTCAAAACCCAGATGGTCTGAATAACCAAGCCAGTTGATTGGCCCCACGGCGATCAACAGTGTGTTTGTGTGTGTGTGGCGTTGTCCACACTATTTGTCCGTATTACAGCGGACCAGGGTAAAGTTAGTGCCTGCACAAATTTCTTGTGTGCACATAGGTCAGGGTCATGTAGCCTGATGGCTATTACCTCGGCCGCTGCCAGTAGACGACATATAACCGCTCTTGTGTGGCATCTGGGTACGCAGTAGATGGGCTGGAACGAATCATGCGCTTTGACCTGGTGGCTCGAGTCGATCAGATGTGTAGACACTGAGCTTGCCACTGATCTAGTCACACCGCTATACAGCCAAGGTGGACAGTGTTCCCTGGCTCTCTCGTACAGTCTCCAGGTAGTTCTTCCAATATATCTTGATCGACACGAGCAAGAGGAAGAGTATACATAGAAAGAAGTATTTGACCTTGGAATTCTGTCCTAAAGTTGTTGATTCAGGGTCGGTATTAAATAGAATCTTAGCCATAGGCTTGCTGCATAGTACGTTTGAGCGATGGCGTCAGAAAGCCTTCTAGACGTTGATTCAGCTATCCCGTCCCCCTTGAACGGTAAAGATAAGCAGATCGGTTTCTTTCCTACCGAATCCGTTTTTGCTTTCGCTTCTCGTACCTCTATGGTTCTCCGAACGAACCTCTCTGGAAAACCATTTCTATCGAATAGGCTTCGTACAAAGTTTAGCTCGTCCGAAAGCATGTCCACGCTACATATCCTTCTTGCTCGCTCGGTTAGGCACCGAACAAGTTTCCGTTTCTGGCAGAGCCGAACGAAGCTGGCAAAGTGTGTATATTCCCCGTTCCACGTTGTCTTTCTATGGACACTGCGCTGGACAGACCCGTCACATTTTCGACTAATTTGAACGTCTAAGTACAACATTGACTTGTTGCACTCAGATTCAAGGGTGAAGTTTATGTTTTCGCCAACATAAAAGGTAGCGAGGACATGCTTTCGGACGAGCTAAACTTTGTACGAAGCCTATTCGATAGAAATGGTTTTCCAGAGAGGTTTGTTCGGAGAAACACGGAGGTACGAGAAGCGAAACCAAAAGTGGATTCAGTAGGAAAGAAACCGATCTACTTATCCTTACCGGTCAAGAGAGACGCAATGGCTGAATCAATGTCTAGAAGGCTTTCTGACGCCATCGCTCAAACGTACTATGCAGCAAGCCTATGGCTAAGCTTCTACTCAGTGCCGACCCTGAATCAACAACTTAAGGACAGAATTCCAAGGTCAAGTACTTCTTTCTATGTATACTCTTTCTCTTGCTCTTGTCGATCAAGATATATTGGAAGAACTACCTGGAGACTGTACGAGAGAACCAGGGAACACTGTCCACCTTGGCTGTATAGCGGTGTGACTAGATCAGTGGCAAGCTCAGTGTCTACACATCTGATCGACTCGAGCCACCAGGTCAAAGCGCATGATTCGTTCCAGCCCATCTACTGCGTACCCAGATGCCACACAAGAGCGGTTATATGTCGTCTACTGGCAGCGGCCGAGGTAATAGCCATCAGGCTACATGACCCTGACCTATGTGCACACAAGAAATTTGTGCAGGCACTAACTTTACCCTGGTCCGCTGTAATACGGACAAATAGTGTGGACAACGCCACACACACACAAACACACTGTTGATCGCCGTGGGGCCAATCAACTGGCTTGGTTATTCAGACCATCTGGGTTTTGAACCTGTACCCTTAGCTGATGTTTACATTCATGTCATTCATTTGTGGTGTATTAGCCTGATGAGGAACCAGTGAAAACGAGCATGTTCGCTAACATTTGTTATAAGGTTTTAATCGCGTATGTCACTATCCCTTGAAAAATCCACGATACCAAGCTCAGTTAACCACCTGAAACTGAATGAGTTATGCCACCGTCCAGAAGGTTGATGGATTTTCCTTTCTCTTCTTTTTTGCCCACTTTGTGCTCTCCCGAAATTAGTTGTCTCCCCCTACTTTGGATATTTTCCAAAAGGGAATGAGATGTTACTCTTAGCTCCCAGCACTTCGTTATCGAAGCTGTGCGAATTTGAACGGAGTATCTACATATCGCACTCATACGGGATTTGTGTCGCATGGACCCATGGCAGTGATACATGAGTGAGTGATTATTTTTATTTATCTCACACAATACCTAAAGTTTCACTACGCCTCATGTTGTGCTCCTATTACACTATTGTTATTCAGCGACACATTTAACTCGACAGATACTTAAATAGATAACTTGCATATTCTGCTATTTCGCAGTTTCCACCCCAACCATCCTACTGGAAGTGTCAAGCACCTGAATTGTTTACCCGTAGTGAATTATTACTGGTTCTTCAAGTTGCAAAATAAACTCATGAATACCCGCTGTCTTTGTACCGAGTCTTTAAGGGAGCCTCAGTGAACCTCTATTGGGCCATGAATGGAGCGACGAACCCGCACCTACAAGCGTCGTTGGAATAGAATGTATTCAGCCTATAATTGTATCACAAACTCATGGATCCCAACTTTGTAAGGACGAATGCTGTGATCTATGTGATCAAAAGCCTTCTAGAAGTCACCGCATGCGGTGACCATATCTTCCCAAGCGTCGACGGATTCCGTCCAGCTGACACTGGCTAACAAAATAGCTGTGCTGCGTGAGCGATTTTGGCGGATGCCATACTGCTCATGCACGATGGTTTTCCACATTTCTAAATGTTCCATTAGTTTTTCTGCGTCGACAGATGCTATGACTTTAGTAAGCGCAGGAAGAAGAGTAATGGGGTGTTAGTTTGCGGACGCTGTATGACTGCCCCCTTGCAAACAGGGGTGTCTATCCCAAGCCTCCAAATAGTTGTAACCTGCGGATTGTCGAGACATCGCTGGAAATTCGGAGACAACGGTTCAGCTAAGCTCGTGGCGGCTACATTCAATGACCTGAGGCATATGTTATAAAGACCGGAAAAACTACTCGCCTAGTGACATCAGTCGCCTTAGCACACCCGAGGTTGTGAAGATGTGGCTAATTCTTGGTGGTGACGTGATCTGTTTGAGAATGCTTTGGGATGGCGGTACGCTCTGGAAAGCACTAGCGAATTGATGTCTAGAAGCGTTAGCTGTTTCTTGCGTAGTTTGCGCCTGCCAATATACGTTGTTTAGAGGAGGGATGTCTCGCCGTATTTTGCAGAGTTTCTTAACACGCCTTCAGAGTGCCATAGGGTTAGAGTAGAATATTCGCTAAATCCTGCTGGCATTTCAATTTGTCATCGCTCGGTTATGTAAGCGTACCTATTTTCGGTGCCGAGATAAACCTTGTGTGTTTTCCAAAGTGAAGCTCTCAATCACACTCGTTTTCATGTCCTACTCGTATGGAAGAGCTTACCTTCTTGAGCTAAAGATTATTTTCTCTAATGACTTTGTTACTAAAGTGCTGAACTATTTGATGAACTCCCTTCAAATGGCATAGAAAATTGTTCTGCTAGATACGACCAATCAGTGGTCATGATGAGGTCGGATAAAATACTGTGATTTCTTACTATGCTGACCTCCTCGATTGCTCTGTTGAACTGTTGTGTCTAGCAGACGTATCGGAAAAGCGGCTATTTACTGTTACTGTATCGATTATAGGTCCTCGTTGGTAAAGGCGTGATCCAGAGTGGTCCGTTTGTTCCCCGTTTTGTGTGTCACGGGTGAAATGACGTGAGTATGAAGTGGTGGACCAGCGTGCAGTTCCTGTAGTTCGGTCTTAAAATGCTCACTAATGGGGACCGGAACCTCTAGAGTGTGTAACTTGAATATTTTCACAAGGAGAAAATGAGTGTTTGGCTGAGCCATAACGGTTTTCAGAGCATAAGCTAAACGGCTCTTAAATGACAGTAAAGAAGGAAATCTAAGACACGGTCTCAAGGAGCGAGGCGCCGAAATCAGTTCGTAATATATAACCAGCGGAACTGCGATTGATCTGGTTTTCCAGCACCCGAATAATAGATACCACGAGTACGTGGCTACGTGAACAGTCTGGTGTTCGTCAAACAGCCAAGCCACGTACAATCTGATTGGAAGGCAGAGGCGAGGAATGTGCGGGACCTATAAATATATAACTACTCTCTGTCCGCAATATGTCCCGGCCTGGAAAGTGTTTTCTTCTTTTTCTCTTGGCTGGATTGGTCGAAGCAGCAAACAGGGAGCAAATTTAGGGTACCGTAGAGTGCATCTGTTCAGCTGATAAGTGACAGGTGCCTTGGCACGAAGTCAAGTCAGAAACTTGCATTATGTACCCTGCGTGGGTGAATATTCAGCTACAACACTCCGGATCTCTGCAATGTACACAAACAACAACACAGTTATGAAACAGTGCCGTAAAAAGCGGTTTATTAAAGGACAAACAGAAAAGCCATCATATTACAACTCTGCTTATTAGTTCTGGAACGGCAGGTTTAGAGTTTAGCCTAAAACGTGATGGCTAAGGGAGGACTGAAGAGTGGTAGGTTTGTGTGCGAGCAGTTATCAACCGCTACTTCTGCCTAGTAGATGCAGTTGACAGAGATTCAGATTACTCGTTATGAAGGTGATGACTTGTAATGGCCAGTACCTTTGACGCCAGATTTCTACAATTACTAATGTGTATAGATAGAAGTATATTGACAAACTAGGTATTGGAACCCCACTATATCTGAATAAATACCTAGATGAATCGGCAGCTAAAGTGCTTACTGAGAGGCGGCCCATCCAGTAAGGAAGGACACAAGCAACTCTCAGCCGGGAGGCGTAAAAAGATGACCATCCGAGTATTGGGAATGTTTCATTTGCATAAGAAATCCAAAATACATCGTAGTTCAGTGCCACGCCTAGGTGCCTTACTGATGCAGAAGACTGTACTCCATCGTAGTCACTATGGACTTTGGAGCAGTGTGTGAGGAATTGCTCGTACTTATCTGCTTTGTGTAGCGAAGAAGAACAGTATGACACCGATACATTAAGAGACGACTAAGCAGCTTAAGGCCAAACATTAAAATAGTTCAAGAGATTTTGCATTCTGGCTGAGAAATTGGTTCCATGCTTGATACCCAGGACGATTTCGTCATCATAAATTGGCAAGATCGCTTCCGCCGGGGCTAGTATTGAGCAGACGTAAGTAGAAAAGAGAAGAAGCTGCAAAATTGCTCCCTGAAGGACACCGGGGTTGGTGATTCGTGGGATAGATCATCTATGGCTGAGCCGAGTAATCTGAGTGTTCCCAACAAAGTAGGCACTCAGTAAATGCTCAATAGGGGGATGCGTTCTTTCAATCAGTGGATCTTTCAGTAGCGATTTAAGGTTTGCTTCTCGAATGCGTTAGTATAGTCAAGAAAACACATTCGGGTGGATTTGTTTCGTGGTCGAACGATGACAGTACAGAATGTATGAGGTAGCCCACTGCATCTAGTGTAGACCTAGAACTACGCTATACAAACTGTAGGGGGTCATTAGAGTGCGTTTTTGACAGCAACATTTCAAGTATCTCTTACTCCAGAACCTTCGACAGAAAGCAAGCAACTTTTCTATTTTCTCTGTATCCTATTGTTGGTACTGATATACTACTGACACTTCTCTAGTAATCAGCGATTTGATGTTGTTGCATACACGTCGTGTTTGCAGACACGGAGGAGTTGCCAACATTCATCACCTTTGCGTTTTATGGATAGTTTGTTCGGGCCACTAACGTTAGCGGAACGTAGGCGCCGCATACATTAGTCACAACTACACTTTCGACAGTATGCGATGAGCCCACAGACCCCAGAACTTGAGCAATGTATGGGTCTGGGGGTATATTGGTATGCCAGTTGCAGAACTCCTGGTTCAATGTCTCTACGTCCTCATCAAAATAGGTCGCAAATCAAGTAACCGCTAAGCTGTTTCAGTATCCTCCAGAGTTCGCGACAGCTATCGTTTCAATTACAGACCAGATGCACATGTGGAGCGCCATTTTACATTACGCGTTGTGTGATTGGATTGTGACGCGCAACCTCAATGGGGACCGCGATTCACGTTGAAGTGAACCTTGGTTACTGCGATCACTGGGACCGTAACCGAAGCAGATGGAAGTCAGGTGTTGCTCGCCCATAGTGACCCAGTAGCCAAAAGGGCAGATTTCGGCCACTATTCCAATGAGCGTAGTTTCGAGGTGTGCTATCTCCACCTGATGAAATATACATGTGGGTAAGAAGGCGTATCTCCTGATTGATACAAAGCGTGATGGTCTTCACTAAGGTTTCGTCATTTTTTCTAAACGCTTTCTCCCTAAGTCATCGCAGCCACTTCAGGTGGGGCGAGGAAAACCTGTCAGCGCGGAAGTCTTTTCCCAATGACAACAGGTGTTAAAAGAGATAGCTTGTTAAAGCGTGAATGCATCGGGGTCAAAGAATGAACTAAATTCCGTTAATGTAACCATTTCACGAAGAGTACTGGCTCCACCTGAATCTTCGATCATTGTAGCTAGGGATATTTTAGTGGTAGTCTTGCTATAGATGACAGGATAAATCTGGAATGTTCAAGGATCGGGACTGCCAATCGGGGTTCCATTACATACAGAACCACTTCATCTTATTAAATAACACCAAGTCCCAGGTAGCGTCTAATCTGGTGAGTGCATTTACTGTTGCATAACCCAAGAGTGGTGAAAATGGTAGTAACAGGTATCTTGAATTCTCTGGCGACGACACAGAGAATAGCCCATGTGTTCTATGATAGTTGCTGTAAACGGCATGAAAAGCTTTTGCCGCAAGTTTGGGACAGATAGAATATATATATAGAGAGGTTAGCCAACAACATTAGTTGGTTGCCACTCAAACTGATCGGCTTGCATTGCCTAAGATATTGTTACTTTCTGAAAGCAAACAAATGATGCGTCGTGTTGCAATACACCAACATTGACTAGTGTTAATAGGTGCTCGACCAAATCTGTTACGGTACACGCAAGCTCGCTTAAACCGATGGCAAATATTATCGATTGATACGACAGCATCATCCACTTCTACGTGTGGCCAGATTTGTTGCAACATAATGATGGAGTTTCGAAGATTCTCGCTCCAGTCGTTGCACTCCATGACCGACCAGTTTCATCCTGATTTGCACTCGTCAAGTGAAGATAGCCTGATCATACCGTGGACTCAGTCGAGCTTGCCGGTCGCAATCCAGATACCTAGCAGATACCCCACGACCCAACAGTGAATATAATGATGCCTAGCTGAAAATGTCTCTGGGACAGACTACAGGTTAGTTCACTTAATTTTCCCAGGCGCAACCGGATTTTAAAGCTAAGCAATACTGGTACGCTCAGATCGCCCAATATTTCCTGTCGAAGTACAACCGTTCATTCCATGCGATATTTGCTTGCAGAATAATCTGAAATGCTGCTTATGCATTTTTCATTCTGTTTCTTGCAAAACGGCCGTTGGAAAATACTCGATTCAAAGTATCGTCAAATAAATTAGGATTTTAGAACAGTGATTCAATGAAAACTAAAGATTGAGAACATGTGTTTTGCTAAAATCCACAGGATCAGTCACAAAGTATGGGATTCCACCAGCAGTGCCGAACAACAATAGACCTGCGATATTACATGTGATTCACCACTTGATGGAACGCGTTTGTTTTGAAGAAAAGATGCCCGCTAAGCTTGAATTGCGCCCTTATGCTGCCACTGTACAAGACCAAATAAAGCAAGTGCTGCGTCAACAAGTGTCGTGGCAATAATTTGCCAAGATACTTACTTTAGTTTACTGCGACTAGCTCCTGCGACAGGATGAGCTGGCTTCATGAATGTCGCGGATTGCAGCTGCCCAAGCGCGGCGGTCGGCGGCAGCCTCCACGCAGATACTGATCCACTGATTACTCCCGTGACGAGCACAATGCATAACATGGAGTCCCAGAAGATCGACATCCGATTTCACTGCAGTTAGCCACGTTTTCAGTTGTGCACCAAGGCAACGACACCAACCCTGGAAAGGCGAGGGTGAAACCACGGCCCTAGTGAAGTCAGTGTCTGGTCTGCTGAAGACGTGACCGAACCACTGAAGTCGGCGGCGTTGGATGAGCGCTGAGACCTTCGGAAGACCGTAACAGCGCTTACGAATTTCGTCTTTGGTAATACGCTCATGCACTACGTTTTCAAGACAAGTCTTAGACACTAATGGTCGGAGATTTCTAGCTTCCGGGTGTCTTCGGATCGCAGTGTCCATGTTTCGCAACCATAGATTAAAATAGCACTAATGGTTGCTGAGAATACTCGGATCTGCGTTCTCAGTCTAATTTCCGTCTTTTGACACGATGATTTTTCTCTGTTGTAAGGTTATTCTTGCGCTCTCAATGCGATTCCGGATTTCTGATGTAGCCTGACCATTGGGGAGTATAGTGGATCCAAGATACTTGAACTCATGAACATATTTAATATCATCCATGTAAAGAGAGCGACGGGGTGGACTTGTTTGTTTAACTATGAGTAGTATTTCGTCTTGCTGATGTTAATTTCGAGGCCGATCATAGAGCCTGTTTGGTTGGCACGATTTAGCGGTGACTGTATTGATATGGCATCTTCCGCAAGGATAGCTATATCGTCAACAAATTCTAGGTCTGACAGCCAGAAGTCAGGGCTAACTTGAACACCATGATGGCCCTCAAGGGCATGGGGCATAAAACAGTCGACTGAGACGTTGAACAACACTAAAGGAAGTAGGCAAGCCTGCCGGACTCCAGTATTGAGGTCAAATTCCTTTTTTTCTTCATAAACCAGAATCCGGGCCTTCATGCAAATGTAGTATTATCTCATCAAATTAACGAGTTTAACCGGCGCGCCATCGGCAAGTAGAATTCTCCAGAGTGCTTCACGGTCAACTGAGTCAAAAGCAGCTCGAAAATCAACGAAGCACACAAACGTGGGCTGCTGGAACTGGTAGCGGTGTTCGAGTACGCGACGTAGAGTGAAGATTTGCTCAGTGTAGCCTCTGCCTTGACGAATGCCACCTTGGTTACGACGAGTTCGCGGGTTCCACGCGTTGGCAATGCAGGAAAGCAAGATTCCTATGAAGGTTTTGGCATTCACATCAGTTAGGCTAATCCTGCGATAATAATTACACTCAGTTCGTTCACCTTTCTTGGGAAATGACAGTAGTACTGTGGTACACCACGAGGAAGGACAGATTTTGATTTCCCATATGGAGAAGAAGCGCTCATGCAAAAGGTCAAGGAGAGCTGGTAGACAAGACTTGTAGATTTCGGCTAGAGTCCCGTCCGCTCCAGGAGCTATCTTCGGGTTCAGGCGACTCATGATGTCTGCAATTTCTGTGGGAGATGGCAGTGAGCAATCCGCGTCATATCCTGACTGAGGTAATACTGAACTGGATGTGGTGGTGTGTAGTGGGAGGTTTAGAAGAGTGCTAAAATACTCTACTCATCTGGAATGTTTTCTTATCGGGGACGATTTGGCCTTCCGAATTGCGCAATATCGGCTGTGGTGAATAGCGCTTTCCGGAAGCTAAACAGACGAGACGAAAGAGATGACCCAACTTGCCAGAATTTGATGGAGCTTCCATGTTGGCTGCGATAACAGGCCAGTAGCGGTAACGATCATTCCGTGCTGAGCTCGTTGCCTCACGTCTCAAGCGACGGTAGTCTGGGGAATTCGTAAGACGTGCTTCTTTCGCTTTAGTGGGCAAGCAGATAGAGGCTTTAGCTATCCGGCCCTTCACAGGCTTAGAGGTAGAGACCAGAGTAGATACAGCAGCGCGTTGAACTGACGATTTTAGCATAGACCAGCGAGTGTCGACGGCTTCATCTTCTGCAAGTACGAGGCGTGGTGCATTGGCAAAATTGCTGCTTCTAGTGCTGCCTCAAAGGATCGGCAGCAGCCAGTAATTTTCAGTGTGGCATTACTGATATGCTTTGGTGGAAGGGTCTTTCCGTGCGTTGTCAGGCGGAGTCTGAATTTGGCGCGCAGGAGTCCGTGGTCCGAACCAGCTTTATTGCCCGTTTCAAGCCCTCTTAACGCTCGAGAGTCATCGATTGAGGACATCCACCTGAATCTGATTCAGATGTAACCTAGCTGGCTTGATGTACGACCATCGTTGGAGTACGACGTCAGAAGATGCTTCCTGGGATTGTGGAAGCGGGTAGTGGTTACGCACAACCGGTTAAGGTCAGCGAAGGTGAGCAAGCGGTCTCCATTATCACAGCGCTCTCCAAGGGTGTATCTCCCGAGTATGTGGCGGGTTTGATCGTTCCTAGAACCGGTTCGTGCATACAAGTCCTCAGCAATAATAAGGATGTCGCTTTTTGGTACATGGTTCACCATTGTCCGTAGAGTATCGTAAAATTCGTCTTTGTAACTTTCCGCTGTGTGTACGGTTGGTGCGTAGACAGTACTTATGATCAAATTCATCGGGTGACCTTTGAAGCCTGCAAATGCTATTTTAACTGATACTGGTTTCCGTGAAAGAAGAGGGTAGTGTGCTTAGCAACTGAGAGCCATGCCGACCCATGATTGTCAGAATTATCTTCCGACCCACTGTAGTAAAGCCAATATAAGGTGTCTGTACCAGAGACTTTGATTTGTCAAGAGCCATAGCCGGGTATTCGAGATTCGTGAAGGTATGCTATGTCGTTTTGGTACTCAGGTTGTGTGCGCACCGTCAACCCTCGGCTGCTGACATCCAACAGGGTCCTGACATTCCAGCAACCCATGATTAGTGGCTTCCGGGGTTTGAGGGACCCAGCTAGCTCACTTATCACTCTGGCTACTGGGTTAACGCAAAGCGCATTGCGCACCGAGAACGCCAAGCATGAAAAGAATCGCCGGTAACGGACATGTTTTGAAGGTTCGTACGTATCATGGGTCCATATGATAACGCCAACCTCATCCGTCTTTTGTTCGAGGGTCCACCTCTAGCCTTCGCACAGCCAAGTGCAACCTGCAAGGCAGCACGGAACTGGGAAACTGTCTTAACTTCTGACCGTTAGATCAGGGGTCCGTCTCTTCCGGCCATATGTCAGGACTGACGTTGCACGCCGGTACGAACTTCCCGAGAATAGTATTCCCGGCTACCCTCACCTGGTTTAGCCCGCCTGCTTGACGGTTAACTGGGGTGTGGCCGCTTCTGCGTGTAAGCAGCTTCTTGGAGCCACAGGTGAGAGCTGGATGATAGGTGGAGACCAAAGATAGGCGGACTACCCCGGAGGGTAAGTCAGTTCCCCTGCCAGAGTTGTCACTCCTCCCTGGCACCTCTGACATCGCAAGTTGCTAAGTTGTGTCGGGACGGTTATTCCTGGAACTTGCTCAAACTCCTAGTCACCCAGGTTCTGGACCAAAATGGCTAATGAGAAGTGCATCTTTCCTTCGAATCACAACACAATTGATCTGGCTTTCGCCATTCGTCAACTGCAGCAGAAGTGTCATGGGCGTGACCAGCCCTCGTATTCATTGTTCGTCGACCTCACTAAGGTACTTGAGGTAGTGAACTACGAAGCACTGTAACTGGCTTTGGCTAGTCCTGAATATCCTGCTAAATATATTCGTTATACTCATAAGCAAGGAATTTTTAATAGAAAGAGTTAGAGGTTCCTTTGTGGTAGTTTCCAAATCAGATACTCTTCCACATACCGTTTTCGCCTACTGAATCTCGTCAATATTGCGATTCCATCGGATCCATCGGGACCCGAAACTATGATCAGACCCAACAGGTCGAAACAACCGTCTAGCGCGTTTCGGCGCATGTGAGAGACTATCTGATTTGGAAGCTCCTACGATGAATTATTAATTAGTTACATCAAAATCCCCAACTCACATGTACGTCAAAATATGCACCCTTTATTAGTGAGTAGTAGGGGTTTTATTGGTTTCTGTGAAAAATAAGCACATCTAGACTCAGACAAACAGCCACCACAAATCCAGCATAATGCCAGACGGCCGGTTCGTCCTATTAGGACTCGTCACTTCAGCGTACTCGCTGAATTCCACCCAATAAGAACCCACGGCCTTACTCTTACTAGCTAGTGAATTATGCCACTGAGCCATTGGTGACGACAGCGGACCCCTAGCACTGCTTTCTAACTGCGATATAGCGCGGCTCATCCCCCACTGCCCTACATGTCATGGACGTGCAGCTGACAGAGCTGGTCCGCAGAGCACGTCCAAAGATTTGACATAAACTCGACAGTCTGGATTGGGATGTGAAGAGGTGCGTCAGCTACTTGACAATCTTGACGGCACCAAGCCTGCTGAGCCTGACGGGCTCCACTGGTTGATTCTCAAATCCTTATCAGCCATCATCTTGCCTGCCGGAACTGACCTGTTCAACAGGTCTCTGTCCGAAGATACGTTGTCGATTGATCGCAATTTCTCGGTGGTAAGGCTGATTCCGAAAGGCGGTGACCCCAGCCAAATAGACAATTACATGCCAATTTGTTTGACATCTATTATGGCTAAGGTTGCGGAGAAGCTTGTAGAGAAAAGTTTGCTACAGCTGTTCCGGTTAAAAGACACCCTCACGCCCGCACAACAGGATTTCACGCCAGGTCGTTGATGCATCACCAACGTGCAAGTATGGATGTAGGCACTGAAGCAAGGGAAGTCTATCGAGGTGGTCTGCGTCAATTTCAGCAAAGTGTTCGATAAGGCGAACCATGAGGTCCTCCTTCTAAATCTGAGAGTGTAAGGTGTTGGGGGATCTCTGCACCAGTGGATCCAGGACTTTCTTGTTAGACGGAAGTGGAGGGTACAAGACGATAGCCATCGGACCGACTGATATACTTCGACCTATGGCGCACCCCAAGGCACGGTGCTGGGACCTACATTGCTCCTGATTTATATCAACGGCCTACCTTAGCTTCTTCGGTAGCCGTGTGCCCTGTTTGCAGACGACCTGAAGATATGGGGAGTGATAAGCACACCCGACGACTGCGGCTTACTACAACATGACCTAAAGCGTCTTTCCGTGTGGTCTGCAGTAGTTCGCCTCCCGATCATCGCAACCAAGCTGGTATTCATGAGCCTGGGGAAGGGTTGTGACGGCCGAACTTACAATCTCCACAGCCAACCACTACACCCCACGGCCTTTATGAACGACCTAGGAGTACTAGCGCGCTGCGACTTGAATTCCGTTGACAGCACGACCAGGATATTTCTTAACGGACTGCGCATGCTCTGGGCTCTGAAACGTAGTTTCTCCAACTGGTCTGATGAGGTGTCCATTCGCTTCTTCTCCTCCATCATCAGAATAATGCTAGAGTACTGCTCACCCGCCTATTACCCGACCACTCGCTGCGGGGCGCAGAAGATTGAACGGGTTCAGTACGCTGCTACTAGCCTCGTCCCCAGTTTGCGAGGCTTACCGTATGAGGACAGGTGCGAGAGACTGGGACTGTTCAACCTGACATCTCGCCGGTCACGTGTCGACCTCATCATGACTTACCGGATTCTACTTGTAGGTGACTTCCTCATACTAACGCTACTGCTCCACTTGAGAACGCCTTGCAGCACACGCGGGCACCAATACAAGCTTGTGGTTCCAGATATGAATGTAGTTCCCCACATCCTCTTTGCTTGGAACGGCGAGTGGTAAATATCCGGAACGGTCTGCGAACTCAGTGCATCTATTCAAACGATCATTGGATGTGCATTTCTCGGATGTCAGCTTCTGAGAACGATTGCCCACAGGCATCTCGCATCTTTGAGTCATGGTCTACGGTGTGTTTAACGATTTTTGAACGATATAACGCGAACGTGAAAAACGATCAACGCATTGACAAGACATAGTTTGCTCTTTTAGCGTTTTTGCTCATATTTTGGTGGAGTTGTACAGATTCAAATTTCTACTTGCTACCACAGTACAATATTCAATATACCGTAACAAGCATGGCAATGGAGGATGAACCGCGCTATGACGCTTAGATATCAGTGATGGCAGTTCTCTGTCGTTACCCATAGCTCATTAGCACATGTCGCTGGCTAGTAGGAGTAAGATCATGGGTTCGAATTCGGCAGGATTGGGCGGGTGCGCGCTTCTTCCAAGCCCCGATTGGACGAACCGGCCGTCTAGCGTATCGTGCATGTGTGGTGGCTACATGTCTGAGTCTAACTGTGACGAAGCTTCTCAAAAATTTCCCCTCTCATTGAACTGGACTCACAACCTCACTGCATTGGACCCACAAAGTCTCTGCACTGGATCAACTCCAAAGTTCATCTCCCTGTAAACTACTGCCTGTCAGTCTAACATATGTGCTGGTTAAGTTACTAGAATAGTCGGTGAGGAATGCCCTTGAAAACCATTTAAGAATGTTTGGTCTTCTCAACCCGTCTCAACATGGTTTTCGCAAAGGGTACTCTGCCTGACCAACTTGATGGTTGCTCAGGAAACTTGGACGGAGTCTTTCAATAATGGTCAATCAGTGATTACGCTATACATTGACTTTCAAATGCTTTTGACTGTCCCGCATACACTTGTTTCCCTTAAGCTCCGTTTTTACGGACTTTCAGGGCACGCGTTTCGATGTCTATCCGCATTTCTCGAAGGGCGAGAGATGTATGTTCGGGTGGACTCAAGTCTTTCTTTCCGACAAACAGTTCTGAATGGTGTCCCGCAGGGACCACTTCTTAGTCCACTGCTATTTGCTATGTAAGTAACTAAACTGCCAGAAGTGCTGGAGCCGCCTACCAACATGTTCCCTACGACTTGAAGTTTTGGCGCATGGTGAGCGACCCTGATGGCTTCCAAATTCTGCAACAGGCTCTTGACAGACTCCTTGGTTGGTCCGTTCTGTGGCAGACGTCAATAAACTAGAGCAATTGTTCAGTTTTGCGCATAGGATCAAATGGTCCGACAACGCACTACATGCTTGGCGATAATAAAATTCCTCACGTATCCCAACTATTTGACTTAGGGATCACTTTGTCTCAGAGCTTTAAATCCAGTGAGAATTGGAAGAAGGCGTCTTGCATGGGTTTTCGAACCCACTAGATGATCTGTAGATCATTTGCCGTTCTAATGGAGGAAATGTTTGTTAAATTGCGTACGGTCTTTGCTAGACCGCAACTGAAGTATTGCGTCCAGGCTTGTCCTTCTTGCCTGGCTCGTGACAGGATGGCGGTAGAGCGGGTCTTGAGAATCGGAACCAAAATCATCTACGGATAGGGGCACCTGTCCTATCCTGACAGATTGCTCAAGCTAAGGATATTTTGGTTACAGTACTGTCTTCTTCGCAGCGACCTGATTCTCACTTATCGTGTACTAACAATGTGGATAGGTCCAGACCCCACTTGGCATTTTTACCCTACACAATTAACTAATCTCCGCGGACATCCGATAAAATTGCGCAAACTCAAATCTGATCGGGTTCAGGCTAACTCCCGTTTGTCATGCCATGATAGATTCTTGGAACGCGCTACCTGGGGATGTAGTCTTGCCATCCACGGCGGCAGCTTTTTTAAACCTCGCCTCGACGCCCTCAAGTTGCAGCCCCGAATCTTCCCCTTCTCCTCTTTAGTTTCTTTTTGCTCTCCAGCTATGTTCCTTGTTTATTTGCTCTAACTAATTTCCTCTTCATTCTCCTCTTTCGTACCCTTTCGCTTATACTTAGCCCACCATTTGATTTTCCTTTTTTATTTCACGTGACCGATGCAGCGGGGACTGCTAGCGCAGGTTACGTGCGTTTTGATCGGTTGGCGATGATTTGATTTGTATGTAATGATTTGGCTCCCACAACTGACCAACCTTGCCACCGCATTCTAACGTGGATCAACGATGCAAATAAGATGGAAAGACCACGGGAATTTCCTTTTGTTCCTGTCCCCATTTGAATTTGAAAGATCGGACTTCCAAATGCGTCAGTGGGCTGCGCAATCTACCATAGGAGCGAAGGCTGAAACCTTTGGGAGTATTCAGCTGGCGGTATCGCCGAATACCAGATTACCTGATAATCATGTGTGCCGCTCATTGATGCAACTCATCAGTGACACAAACTTGAGAGGCCACACCTTGAAACTAACAGAACAGTACAGCCGTCTTCAGTGTTGCAGAAATTTCCTTTCGGCTCACGTGTGTCAGTTGTGGAACGCTTTCCCTCTGAATCCAACAGTGCTGCACCTACAGTTGTCATTTTTAAAAGTTAGTTGGATGACGCGCAGCCACTTACCTTTTGTCACTTAACACTGTCACCGTTCTACTCAAAGGGAAATACCTTGGATTAATTATTTGTTGCCCATTGGATCTGTGAAACAACGCGAAGTGCAGAGCTATTGCAGTAAAAAGGATAAGTCTATTAAGTACATCAAGATAAGTCTAGTATTTTGAATGTAAAAATGCTAACGGCTTTTTTTCACTTACGTGTTCAGATAACTCACCGGACCACCCGACGGAACTTGTAATGCAGTGTTTCTTAACAAGTGAAAAGTCACTGTTTAATATTGATAACTGCTATGTCGTATGTAGCTGCTGTCAGTGAAAGTCGTACAATTCGGAGTCAGGCCTACCCTCTGAAACGCTCGTGCGTAGCCTAGTGGTAGAAAATGCTAATAATAATAATAATAATAATAATAATAGGTGTATTTCTCATCGAGTGAAAAGCTGTGGCCATATTTGGCACAGATCATATTTCACAGAATATCTTGTGTTCATGCATGAATGGTAAAGATTTGGGTGATTTTCATAGCTTGCTGTTTCAAAGGTTTGTATTAACTCACAGATGTGTTTAAACGCAATGAGCACTAGTTGGAATAGTAGATGGTAGCAGCAATAGGGGTATGTCACACAGTATGAAAGTTTTTTCCTCATTCGATGTTGTCTGGCCCTTCTTGGTACATCATCATCAATTGATCTCTCCTAAGAGAACAGGGTCAAAATCGTGTTCTTATCTAGATAAATGGTGAGGTTAACGCGAAAGACCGTAGCCCTCTTACACGATCTGATTTTGACTGAGAGCTTATTCCACAGGATAACATATTTGAGACACCCATAGGACAATTAACTTATAGCGAATGGTCCGCCACTGTCCCGCATGACGCACTAGCATAAGTTGCTGGTTAACGATGCAAGTCGTTATTGGTAATAGGTCCGGATCCTGACGTAGCAGGTGAATTGGCAATACTGACGTGACTCAACAACTGTTCGAAACTGCCGACCCAGCATAGATGGACTGGCGGCTCTTTACTTCCCCAATGATCTCTAATGTGAGCCCATAGAGGATCCGGTCAGTACGGTACAGGATTCCTTTTGGTGCCGTTTACATTTGAAAGGCAACGAGACCTGCTTGGTGGTGGTTGTCTACCTCCACGTCCGAGATGGACTTTTAGCTAGTGCATGATTAACATGAAGTGCAATCGCATTCTTAATATCGGGGATATCAACATTCATAATCTAGAATCCCAAACTGCTTCTGGAGAGCAGTTTAAGGCGGATGTACAAGAGTCTGTCTCCAGTGTCCCGCTGTATAGCCACACCAAGACCCCACCAGCTTCAGAGAAACAGATAAGCCATCTATACTGGATCGGATATTCCCCAACGAATAACTGATGGTCGAGATGGTACTCGTCGACCTCCATTTGGGCCCCTGCGAGCATGTAATCCTACTCTTCGAACACACCTCTTATGCAGAAGACCCCATGAAAATTGCCAACGCGACGAGAACGATTATACCAACATAATATTAACTCAACTAGGTGAGACAATCAACTGGGCCTTTCCGACAGAGGAAACACCGGCTAGCGCATGGAAATAGTTCTTCAGCCAATTTAACACACTGGTTGCCGAAGCAACAGCGACTAAGACTGCCCACCTGAGAAATGTAGTTTGGTTTCTGCTAAGGATAGGCAAATGTGTAACGGTGCGAAAGTCTGTTTGGCATATCTATAAACTCTTTCTGAGCACCGAGACCCGGATGGACTATGAGAACCCACCTAATCACTGAACTCAGTTTGTTCGTGAGGATAGAAGGACGTACTAGCTGGAGTTGGCAATGCGTATGGCCTCAAACCACAAGCTTCTATATCAAAATGTGAACGGTCCAAGTAAGGTGAAACGGGGAATTCCTTCCTTTCAAACAGCGGACGGAATGACGCGGACACCGGAGGAAGTGGCCAAGACTCTGCGCCTGTAATATGCTGCAACCTTTCAGTGCAGCCACTGGCCACCTAACCCTATGACAATGGTTGTCTCATCCACAAAGCTCACTCACATTTCCTTCACGGCAGACGATGTATTAAAAGCGCTATTAATTATGCGCAAGTACATCTCTCCTGGAGTTGATTATATGCATCCGAATTGGCTAGCGTTCGCAGGAGGAATATTAGCTGAGCCTTAGTCTCGATTCTGCCAAAACTGTTTTGACTATATGTACTGCGCGACATGTGGAAACACGGAATGATCACACATATTCACAGGGAAAGTAGTCGTTCCAATTCAGCTAACTACCGTCCCGTAATATTACTACCGGTAATTTCAAAGGTCACAGAAGCTATTATTACTGTTTCGCGGACGGTATGCTTGGAATAAGTTAAGTATCTTGCACCGGAACAGCATGGCTTGTTCTTAGTTTTCATCAACGATCTAGAGAGAGCTATCGCTTCAGAATTTTTACTTTACGCGGATGATGTTAAAATTTGGCAGGAGATCAAGGGATGGACGACCACGAGATCCTCCAGCGTGGCCTCGATGAGGCCTGGCATTTGCCAATGAGGAATACGCTGCCATTCAATTTGGACAAGTGCCACATTGTCCACATCCGTCATAGACACGCGTGTCTCTACAAGCTAGGGGCGCATGATCAGCAGACAAGCGCTCAGGAACTGTACCTCGGTGTGTTGGCACACGGTGACCTCGGTTGTTCCAGACAGTCAGAATCCACGTGTTTGGACTCATCCATCTCCCCTCTGCTGCGCAATGTCTACATGCGTCACCACGTAGAATACGCAATCCAGGCTTGTCAGCCTTGACGAAAGCGTGACCTTGCAGCGTTCGAAACTCCCCAACGCCGAGCAACAAAATTTGTCAAAGGATTGCATAGACTTCCGTACCAGCAACGACTGAAGGCACTTTGAGTGTTTGGTGGACTCTACAGGCTGCCATGTGGAGACCTTATATTTGCCTATCAGATACTGAGCGACCTCCGTCACGTATGCCGCCACTTACTAAAATGGCGCGAACACCAGCCTCAGAGACAATAGCCTGAAACAGTCAACAACACAGCCGTCTCTACTGTCGACGAACTTACTTCTCCCTCCAGGTCCGGCAACCGTGCAAGCCCCTTCCAAACTCAGTTGTTTGTGTCCACACAATAGTAGTTTTCAAAAACGGTTGCAACTCGAGTCGAGCGTTATACAAGTTGTTAGTTGAACGTATATCCTGGATTTATTCAAGCTAACTAGCCACTGTGGAATTATGACCCACCAGTGACGCAGGTAAATTTGTGCAGAGAGGTAAACAATCGGCTTTACTTGTCATGAGTATTAAACATCTCAACTTTTTATTTGGTTTTGCCTGTACGATCTCGCTTCCATAACCATCCCTCTTAAGATAATTTCTCTATGGCTTTGCCCATGCGTAGTTTATTTAAACCATTTATGTAATGTTTAACTCTTAATTTTTTCTATTAAGAACCTATGGGGCATGTTAAGCCTATGCTTTTTGACCCGTTATAAATCATGGTTCTATTGTTCCATTGGAATCGATCGTGTACTTCAACTCTACTGCTAGCATAATCCATCTGGACCGAGGCAGTAGATTCTGGCACAAGAGTTGATGTAATTTTTCCCGAATTCTCAGTCTTCGACTGGCTAGACTATGGCTTTTGATATTGGTGATCCTCTGCTCGGGTGAATTAAAAGCATTCTACTGACCGGTGCTTGAAGTTACGGCTGCGTGAATCCCTGTCAGTTCCCATCCAAGTTGAATGCGGAGTACCACAAGGATCGGTACTAGGACCGCTGTTATTTTTATGTATATCAACGATATCACACGCCTTATAAGCTCAAACTGCCTGCTTTATGCTGATGACATCAAGAGGTGGAGCGGAATCAATGCACCAGATGATTCCACAATAATTCAAGCGCAAGGTAAATCCAGAATCTACTTCCATTCAGTGTGCACAAATGTAGACTGCTGAACTTACGAAACCAGGTGAGGTGTTCCTACAAGCTCGGCAACCAAGTGCTTCAAACGTCTTCTGGAGAAAAGGATCTGGCAGACTTTGGATGTTCTAATCTGGCTAAAAGGGCATCCAACACGTGGATCTCTTGAAGCTTGCATTCGGACGATTCGAGTTCTTGATATTTCTACAGGTTTTCGGCTCATATATAGCTCCACATTTGGAGTATGCACTACAGGTCGGGCAACCATGGCTGAAGGGACATCTCGCTGCTTTAGATATAGTCCAACGCCTGGCGACAGAATATTCATAGGTTTGTATAATTTGCCGTAGGAGCAAAGATACGAGTACTCGGGATCTTCGGCGGACAAAACGGGCGATTATGTAAGGACCTCAGTTTGACTTACCAGATCTTGAGAGCTCCCAACCACAAGTGCGGCCAATTGCTGGAATCCAGTCACAACAGTAATTCGGGCGTTCACCATCTCCAGCTGGTGTAGCAGTACAGTCGTTTGGAATGCCGTCGGAATTTGTTTCCGGACGCGTTTGCAAAGCGTGGGACACCCTACTGGAATGTGTCATCTGTGCTTCGACGCTGCACAATGTTACACAACTCACTGCGCATGCCTAACCGTGAGTGTTTGTTAGAGATTTCACGGCCGGTCAACTCAGAGAACACGTGCCATGTTTTCTACGTCCTGTATGGGTTCGACAGAAGGCGACACAATGTTCACTAACGTCCCATTTATCATCATGCCTTATGGACTTACAGTGGATTTAGATTAGATACAGCGTATACAGCTACCCAAGGTCATCCTCACACACGCGTGACGTGCGTGCTACTGGTTCATTTGGATTATTTCCCTCTATCCTCTCTCCATCTTCTCGCAGCGTTGTCACTGTACGCTCATTCGAACCGGATTTACCAGCTCTACACAGTGATCCATCATACGTGGAAATATCTTCTACGATTAGAAGCTGTGCCATCAATAAGCGTTTTTCACTGGCATCTGTGATTAAGCGCAAGCGTTTAACTCAATCGTATTGAGCCGATTGCCATTCTGTGTGACACCATTCGATACAGAATTCTCGAGGCAGGCCGAAAAGCCTAAGCTTACTCCGATCCAGTGTTTCTCAACACAGCTGTGAATTCAACCACATCACTTTGCCCACTCGGTTCAGAACTGGTAACAGGCCATCTGTGTTGGATCTTGTGCTTACCAACGAAGAGCATATGATTGATGCGTTGGTTTTAGACTGCCCGTTGGGTCGCAGTGATCACGCAGTCATCAGTTTCAACTTCGTCTGCTATGCAGAATATCGGAATGATAAAGATGAGACTGTGCGAACCATCACAAGGTACGACCGACTCGCCCAGCTAGTCAGCGCCACAACATGGTCTTTCCTCGAAGAAGAACCCCCGGAAGTCGCCTGGCTCGAGTTCGTCAACACATTCAGTCAGCTGATTGCACAGGCTTCAGAGATAAAAGCTTACAATAAGTGCAAATCCGTTTCTTTCGTTAGGAGCAGAACCCGAAAATGGATGACAGTACGCAATGCAGCATGGCGAGTGTACAGAGAAGCTCCAGCACCAGAAACGTGGGACAACTACGTAGCCCAACGTAACCACTGCACTCAACTGTTAAGAGAAGACAAAGCCGCCTATCAGCAGAACATCGCAAAAACCTTCAGTGCTAACCACAAACTGCTGTACAAGCACGTTAATAGCCTACGAAAGGTGAGGCAAGGATTTCCTCCACTCAAGACGGCTGATGGCCCAACAAGAACGTCTATGGAAGCTGCAAACGCGCTGCAGATGCAATACGCCCCCACGTTTCAAAGGGTCTTGCCACCAAGCGATCTACCAAGCTTTGTCTTCTGCTCACCAGGACTAACCCACATCAATTTTACCGCAGAGGCTGTATTGCAAAAGCTGACTTCTCTACGCAAACACAGCTCGCCGGGTGTCGACGCCATTCGTCCTGAGGCATTGGGAGTAGCAGCAAACCAACTGGCAGGACATTTAGCTCAGTTTTTCCAGCACTGCTTAGACCAGAACCAAGTTCCCGCCATGTGGAAGCTTGGAATAATAAGCCCGATTCACAAAGGTGGAAGCAGATCTGATCCTCCAACTACCGCCCAGTAACCCTTCTTCCTATACTCTCCGAGGTCATGGAATCCATAGTTGCCGATGCACTGGTGTGCTATCTGGAAAACTGCAACCTCATCACTCCTGAACAGCATGGTTTCCGTCGACAGCGGTCATGTACAACTAATTTACTAATTGCACGCAGTAGTTGGACCGAGGCAGCCGACGCTGGAGAAGGTGTTGATATGATATACCTGGATTTTTCCAAGGCTTTCGATCGTCTAGACCATCGGATACTACTATCCAAGCTACAGCATTACGGGATCGGCGACCCTCTATTAAGCTGGATCGCTAACTTTCTATTTCAAAGGCAATTAGTGGTCAGAGTTCGGAGCTCTTTATCGGACCCCATACAAGTCGAGTGTGGTGTGCCGCAAGGCTCGGTTCTAGGTCCACGTTTGTTTCTGGTGTTTATTAATGACCTTGCACAGGGAATCGCTTCAAACTTCCTAATGTTTGCCGACGATATCAAGATCTGGCTCAGGATCCAGGCGAACGCCGACCAACATGTGCTCCAAAGTGACTTAGATACAGTGTATCAATGGTCGATCCAAAACTTATTGCATTTCAACGTCAGTAAATGCAAGGTGCTTTCCATCCGACATCAGGGCAGCTACTCATACCGACTCGGAACGGATGTACTGCAACAATCAACTCTCGAACGTGACTTGGGTGTCCTGGTTCAAGATGACTTGGGTTGCTCCAGGCAATCGGAAAAGGCCTCCAAGACCGGGAATCAACACGTTGGGCTGTTGAGGCGGGCGTTTGGACGAATAAACAGCTCCATATTTCGACAAATGCTCAGTGCGTATGTTCGCCCCCATGTCGAATACGCAATTCAAGCCTGGCATCCATGGCTGAAACACGACCTTAATGCACTGGAGCAGCCTCAACGCCGCGCATCTAAGAACGTAACTGGAATGCGCAATCTGTCCTACCAGGAGAGGCTGCGACGACTAGGATTGTTCAATGGAAGCCATCGCAGGCTACGAGGCGACCTGATTATGACATACTTGATTCTGCGAGACCCACATCATGTGTGCCGCCCTTTACTGCAACTCAGCAGCAATACAAACCTGAGGGGCCACTCATTAAAACTCGCAGAACAATACAGTCGTCTGGAGTGCCGCAGAAATTTCTTTTCCATCCGTGTCTGTCACCCGTGGAATGCTCTCCCAGAATCGGTCGTCTCTGCACCGACACTAACAATATTTAAAAGACGGTTGGACGATGCACTCATCCACTTACACTTTGTTACTTAGCACTACGTCTCCATCCTACACCTGGAGTTTACCCTGGAATTATTTGTTGTTAACTGTGGGTGTTGTGAATCTAAGTGGATCGCAGGACTGCAGCGAAGCAAACGATAAGTCCTTATTTTCGTATTTAAAGTGTTAACTATTTTACTATCCTTTTCATCATAATTATTATGTTGATTTCCCCACCAACTATCCAACGGGGCTTGTAAAGCAACGCTTCTTAACCCGTATAAATTCATTGTTCATTGTTCATTGAATCCATTGGTGTGAAGTTAATTTTGCTGACAATTTTTCCATATTTTAAATTTTCACCGTGACCATCCTCCTGGACTTTCTAAGTTCTGGCTTTCTTACCCGTATAAGACCATGGTTAGATTGTTCCAGTGAAACGGTCGCTTAGTAGTTTTGCTGACATGTGGAGGACTATCTGATTAAAGGAATACTGCAAACAAGCCCAACTATTTAACTATACTCCTTTGACTGAACACCTTCCAGCTCCTATACTGATGAAGGCCCATCTGTGTGAACAAATAAGTGACGGCTGTTGTCTCCTGTGTGCAGTAAACCGGTGTCTTCGAAGTCATTCTAAGCTTCATTAAAAACCATGCTCTCTTGTGTCTTTACTGAGGAGGAACACGTTGTCCTCCTGGAGCACCACATTGATCGTGCGTTGCTGAACGTCCATCGTTTCGGAGCCAGAGTGTGTGAGCGTGAGACAACCATCCGTACACTGTCATTTTTCGGAGACTGCGTTGTTTGCACACGGTGGGTATGCGTTGCAATGATGACGACCACACTCCCTTCGACGGCGATCAAGTTCGGATGGAATAAGGCAGATAAGTTTGCCCATTTTTATACCCACCACCAGGTACATAGTCCGTGAACCGCCAACTGATCAGGATTACTGCCGAAGAAGTGGAGACCGTCGATAATTTGCCACATCCGTAGCATACTGACAACAGGCATGCAGATGACCAACTAGCTGCGCACATTCTACCAAGGGGTAGAACGAACATTCGCTCGAAATTTCTTCCTGGTCAGATAAATCTATCGGTGGAATAAACTACCAATCACAATCAGAGCATGTGAAAACGTTAAAACATTTAGAAGTAAACATCTCAATTACCTTGATCCAAATTCCATAATGCCTATATTCACATGGGGAAAATCACATGGGGTAAAACCCCTCGATGAGCTATTCCATTAGGGGCCCAGAAACATCTAAACACCAATGGCTCCAAAACTAGCCTTTCTCCTTAACCATACACTAGAAGGAAACTAGATGAAACGCATACCGTAATACTCGTAATCGTCCATGCAAAAACACGGATACTTTGGTATAAATTGAACTGTGCTGCTACAGACACAGTTTCTCTCATCAGGAGAAACATGTAAGTATTATGGTTATTATTATTAGCATTAGTATTATTTGTTAAACTGGTACATTGGGTGTACACAAATCGCCAGTTAATCGATGGGGCCAGGCTAACAGTTTGCAAGTCGATGCCGCTGTCTTTTCAACTCTTTATGTGAGTTGTAAACTCGATGTGTTGAGGACTTGTGTGTTCCAGTCGCCGGATCAAACTGTTGAAGCCCTCTCGGCTATTGTGTGCACTCCCTCTGCTCAGTTTACAGTTGTAGTGGTATATCGAAGTCCTGGAAGTATCTCCAGGGAGGTTATTGAGTTTATTCGTACTCAGGCTGCCAATAGGTGTCTAATACTGGGTGACTTCAACCTCCCTGAAGTCTGCTGGGCTGATCTATCTTGCAGTTCGGCGGTGGGCACTTTCGGTTCGGATCTCCTTGAGCTAACATTGCAACTGCCTTTGCATCAGTTCGTGGACCTCCCGACTAGATATATGCGCAACCAAATTCCGTCTACCTTGGATCTCATTTTTGCGAAGTCACACGATTTCGTAAGTGATATTACCTACGACTGTCCTATAGGAGCCAGTGACCATGTCTGCATATCCTTTCGATGTGCTCTAACTAAGTGTCATCAAGCTACCGCTGAGGCATGTCCAAATATTTGGCGGGCAGACTTTAACGCAATGCGAGCCAAAGCTTCAGTTTTGCGTTGTGCGATCACCGTGGCTGACACCGTTGAGACAGCCTGGGAGAAATTTAAAGCATACCTCACCGAGATCTCTGCTCCCCACATCCCATTCACTAAGAGAAGGGTGACACGGGCTCAGCCTCCATGGATAGATCATACAGGTAAATACCTGCTCAGGAAGCGCTCTAAGTGCTGGCGAACTTACCAAACGGCTTCATCAACCAGCACCTACGAAAGCTATCGAGCGGTTAGAAATAAATGTAAGCATCATCTTAGAACTCTTCGTCTTCAGTACGAGGAGGATTTGGCTAACGCAGCCGTAACAAACCCAAAGAAGTTCTTTGCTTACGTAAAGAGACGTAGCGGTACAAACTCGTCTATACCGGCTTTACTACGAGCGGACGGGACCCATGGGCATACCGACTATGATAACGCCTGTATACTTAGCGAACAGTATACTGGTGTCTTTTCTCATGAGGCCTCTCTACCTCAAGTTGAGCTGGTCACTAAAGTTCCGTAGGATTCTTGCCTAACTGAAATAAGCATAACGGAGACACAAGTCTTCGGGCAATTGCAAGGGCTAAATCCTTCCAAAGCTTCTGGCCCTGATTCAATTCATCCGAAGCTGATGCATGAATTGGCCGCTGAGCTAAGTGGCCCTCTGACATGCATGTTTACAATATCACTCGACAGCTGTGCCTTACCTTCTGAATGGAAGAAGGCAATCAACTGTCCGATTTTTAAGGGCGGGGACAGAGTTCTGCCCGCGAACTACCGGCCTGTCAGCTTAACAAGCGTAGTAGTTAAGTTGTTTGAAAAATTGGTCAGGGATTCGTTGGAGAATCACCTGATTAAGTTTAACCTTCTCAGTGCGGCCCAGCACGGATTCCGTAAGGGATTTTCATGTCTGACAAATTTGCTTGTAGCACGTGAAAGCTGGGTCGAGGCAGTAGACAACGGTCACGCCATCGACGTGCTTTCGTTGACTTCTCGAAAGCCTTTGATACTGTCCCACATCAACGACTCTCATTGAAGTTGAGATCGTATGGGATATCTGGAGCCGCCCTTAAATGGGTTTCTGCTTTCCTAGAAGGCAGAGAACAGTGTGTACGCGTGGGGCGTAGCCTTTCGCTTAGACAAGCTGTTCTTAGTGGCGTTCCGCAGGGCTCGGTTCTAGGGCCGTTGCTTTTCGCAATTTATGTCAATGACCTACCCCAGGAGCTTGGAGTACCGTCGCTACTGTTTGCTGATGACCTCAAGCTCTGGAATATTGTGGATATCCCTGGTGGTTCTGAGGCACTTCAGAGTGCTTTGGATAGGCTCTGGGATTAGTCAACCTTATGGTTGATGCCCATAAATCAGGCGAAATGTTCTGTCCTCCGCATTGGAGGTGCTAGTCCCTCCACGCGCTATGTAGTTGGTGGAAGTGAACTCTCTGTTGTCCTTCAGCAGGTTGATCTAGGTATCACCCATACCTCATTCCTTCACTCTGGGGAAAATTGGAGGAAGGCTGCTTGTAGAGGGTTCCGTATGATGTGGTTTATTCGCCGCTCCTTCGGTGTCCTAACGGCCAATATCTTTGTGAAGCTGTTCTCAGCTTTCGTGCGACCTCACTTAGAGTACTGTATCCAGGCTTGTCCACCTTGTCTTGTAAGGGACAAAATGGAACTGGAGAGGGTTTTGCGAGTGGGTACAAGGTTAGTGCAAGGATTACGGGGGCAAACGTATCCCGAACGTTTGCTTAGCTTGGGTATGTACTCAATGTACTACCGCAGAATTAGAGGAGACTTGATTCTCACTTACCGTATCTTAACGGGTAAGATCGGTCCAGACTTGTCCTGGCTATTTAGTCCCGCCAAGCTGCCTAGTCTCCGAGGTCACCCGTTGAAGCTGCACACACAGCGTTCTGACCGGGTAAGGACGGAAACTCGCTTGTCGCGTCGGTTTATTGAACGTTGGAACATGCTTCCGGCGCACGTGGTTAGGGAATCTACGGTAGAGGGTTTCGAGCGTCAGTTAGACGCTCTAGGGTGGCAGTACCAAACCTTCCCCTTCTCCTAACCGACTTGTATCTTCAACTTTCCCTTCGTTCTTTTTAATTTTCTTCTCACCTTGGTATTATCATTATTTAGCTGACATTTCTCCTCTTCTTTTCTTAGCTTACCCTTCACTCTTTTACTTAACATACACCAGCCCGACAGGGACTGCTGGGCAGGAAAATGTGGGCAGTAATTGGTTGGACAGGGTGTGATGCGGTCTTTGTTTTAGGCTTTTCAACATCTCAAGCAGACCTGTCAATTCCCGATCCAACGATACGCAAAAGAAGGAACATTCACGAAATTATCCTATCGTTCCGGTCCCAACTGAACTTGAACTTGAACTCTTCAGCAGAGAAACATGGACGTCATAAAAAGGATAACAGCTATCTGAGGTGATTTCAGTAGCTATGCCGGCAATGGACTCTGTGCATCCCTTGATGTAACAGAACTCCTGACATCGAAGTGTTCCGCCAGCTTAGTGTTCCCGAAGTGGACCGCCTGCTACTACTACGAAACGTCAGGTGTCTCGTGGGTGAAAGCAGTAAGGTCGCCACTAGAGTACCGCAACACCTGCCCAATGCGTGTAGAGAACAGAAATGCGGGCAGACCGAAATTTCGTTATCAGCGCAAAATCCAGGTGAGTTCACTACGAACCAACATTTAGTTTACCTGTTGGAAGGTAAAATAAATGGATCACCACAAATGGCGTAATGTTGTCAAAGTTCTTGTTGTACAGCTAAATCGGAAAGGATTGTTGTCTCAGGTAGAGAAACGTGGTTTGTTCATTCGGCTGGCACTAATGCAGTCCATCCCATCGATGTCACGCATCTGATGCTGTAAGGAATGCGGTAGTGTTTGTCTCAGACGAACCGAACCATCCGAATGACGACGAGGGACCAATATCCAAGAGTCACCGAGTAAGTTTAGTGGGACACATGTACTGCAAACTTGGTGTTGCTGATCCGTAAATGTACCTGTACGTTTATGTTGTAGCAAGTTTAACACTGCTCTCGGAGCTCAAGGGCCTAGTGATCATGGCGACAGCCGCCTCGCACTATGCGCCGAGTTCCGCTCCCAGCACGGCTATCTCCACCTGATGTACCCAAACCACGACGAAACCGTCGGTTTTGAAGTGCGGGGTTGCGGGAGCGTCACACCGAAACCCTCCACTTCGGTGACGTTCGCGAGCGATCGTATTGGCAGAGGCTGACTTCAGTCAACCGAGACCATAATTAAACTTGCCTGTCGCAATCCAAGGCATACGGCAAGTGCTCCAATACCCGAAAATCAAGTTTAACAGCTCCTATCTTACAGGTAGACAATAACATGGGAAAGAAAAGCATTGGGAAAAAATTGAAAACCCACCACCTGAAATAAATAGACTTAGCATGCAAGAACGCGGTTAGTAAATCAAATACAGCGTACATACAAACGCTGCGCTGGTTCTGCTTACGCTCTCTGCAGCACCCGTCGTCGTTTCGGTAGTGTCCCGAGTGGCGTCACTCATGGCTCACTAAGCCTGCCTGACTCAGGCACTCGCGACCGCATGTGCTACAGCACCATGCGCTTGATTTCGATGGAGAACAACCCATCGGTGCTTGCCGCTTCCGCACTTGCCGCTTCTTCTCTGCATGCATGAGGGCTTTCTCCTGCACCTCGGCAACTGCCTTCGTGTTCAGATCGCGCCATGCACGCCGATCAACCGCCTTCGATTCCCATGATCTGCAATCAAGTTTAGAACGTGAGAGGCTCACTATGATCATGTCCTGGTAACGTAAGTTTGGTTTCCCCACATACCGCTTCCCAATACTCAGCTGACCATATCATAATTGTTTCGGTATCCGCGTCGAATGCATACGGCTCACATGACCGAGCCACCTTAGGTGTCTCAGCAAAAGTATGCGGTCCACGGCATATATATATATATATACATATATATATATGCGATCTTAGTCGTTTACTGGAGTAGTGACATAATGGTGGATTCCATGTTAGAAAACACTATGCTTCGCACGCCGCCAAGTCCACTTGGTGGCGTGCTTTCATAAGTTTACCTTGACTATTTAGGGGGATACTTGTTTGTCAGTTTATCTCGTCTTTTGATGCACGCCAGCATATTTCCTATCATAGGCGAGTTAGACTAGTCTGGGTGCTATCCGAGCACGGATAATGTGGGGGCGGAAACCAAACAATTATGGAAATCGTTTCATGACTTTTACGTAAGGAGAGAATAGTTCCAAGGAACATTCTAGCCATTTGTCCTGTACTATACCTACAACCATTTCTTTAGTTCAGTAATCATCTACCGTGTATGATGCACGTACGTGATACAATTAATTGTCAGTATTAGAATATAGTGAATTGCCCGACAACACTCCACAGTGCTGAACGCAGGATAAGCCTTATGTGCAATACTCCCGATATTCACCGTTTGATGGAATCCACATGTACGTAGACCTTTGTTCACCAGCTAGACATAAATCCTCTTGGGTCAGGTGAACATACTTCACAGATTATACCACATATGGGCGGTATTTATGCTGATGAAGTCAACCAGTCTGGGTAACTGGACCTATTGGGCGATAATTTCCACTGTGTATAAGTAAAGTATGTCGGTCTCGGTCTGACGAATAATCGTCAATTACAACTTGCTCATTTGCGCCTTTGCGACGATCACGTGGCTTTAGCCCTATGAAAATGCACAGTCCTGCTAGAGCTGCCATTACTGGTTTTACTAATAACCGCATCGGGAGTTGGAGTTGCCGAGCTTCTCCGCTTTCGTGCGTACCAACGGAATCGTTTTCTAACATTTGTGTATTTTTGCGTTCGAGCTAACAATGGAAAGCTTACAGTGCCATTTCCAAGTACTCACCATGTCTCCAGTGATTATAGCCGAGTGACAATATCTGGGCTAGTATCCACAAGAAGATGCTGGTACTATGCTAACCGCTCACAGTTTAGGCAACTTAATCCAAGTGTCTTTCGGAATTGTCAATCCATTCTCCAGTTCGCTCGTGTCAAATTGACATTCTTCCGATTTTTTTGAACTGGGCAAAATGAGATTTCGCCTTATTTCCAGAACATTATCCCCATGGGACACCGGGGTCTTTTCCTTTTGCCCGAGGCATGCAATCGACCAGTGATTAGGACAGTCCAAAGTGTAGGCTCATCTGCGAAACGCACATTGCTTTAATCGTTACAGCTGGGAACAGATCATTTATTGACCACACCTGTTGCCGCAAGTTGGCAGTCATGCCCCACTCCATATTATGCACGCCCTATTATCATGGGCATGCACGCGGTTTGGCAAGTGGTGTGGTGATTCAATCCACTGCAGCCATCAGTGCATACCCTAGCGAGTGCGACGCACAAAACACACACACACGCACACATAAACTAGACACATCATGGGGATTAAGTGGATACAGTATGCATGGACAGTTCGACGCTTGATTCTCCGTTCATCTAGTAACTTGATCAATTTGATAGAATGAAGGTCATTTCCTGTGCCCATCCAACTGGCAAAATGGTGTGATCATAACAGACTGCATATTGAGATAAGCACAGCAGTTTTTAGTTAGGATGAAAAATCCATGTTAAGGAAGGCACCTAAAGCTAGACAGTATTTCCTTACAAAAGTATGCAGAGCTATCCTATAAACGGACAACTAGTTACCAAGGGGTAGTGAACGACGCTATATTACATCTAGTAATTTATTCACAGTGGCGGTTACTGGTCCCCGTAACCCAATGGTCTTCATCACGGACTGCTAGCAATCGGGTTGCGGCTTCTAGTCCCAGGGTTCAGATTTTATGCGCACTGAAGACAATTCCTGTAAGGATGTGTGATGGCTATCTGACTGAACATATGTGTGATGAATTTACTTAGAAATCTATGTTGGCGCCACTACATTCCAACTTCAAAAAAGCTACTCGACGCCCTTTGGTGTGCGGTGGAGGGTTGAAGGCCTACACATCACAGGAATGCGTGACACAACCTCCCACAAGAAGCGCAACCATTAGGTGTTCTGTGTTCCTAATGATGCCGTTATGTTCAAGGTGAAAGTGTGTTTATTCCGAAAAGCAGAGACGAAACCTATGATGGACACGACTGGTGAAAAATGAAGCCCATTTGCAGTGGCTTAGGTAACCAAAGTGGGGTCGAGGGTCGAAAGATGTGTGGCCCAGCTCTATATTCGGCTGTGGCAGAATCAGATCTCTCTACTCCGACGGCGGTTATTACCCATGCAATCGCGCTTGCCGACAATAAGACATCCCTACTCTGTGCACTGTTCGACCACTGTGGACGCGTGGAATCAGGACTATGGACCGACGTGTCAGGCTTAGGGAGCTCACTGCCTCCCATTTTTCTATCCAGGTAGATCTCGAGCAAAAAGCTTACAAGTAGTTTTCCACGGTTGCATGAATTAAACATACTTAAGCCAAAGTATCACTTTACTACCTTGATGTGCATGGTACCTAGATGGGTCACTTATTGCCCGCATCTTCATTAAGGGAAATGCAACTGGAAAAGGTGTGTGCACTAGTTTATAGCACGAGTTTCAACCTTAGTGAGACTAGCTTACTTGGGAGAACACAGCGCATTCAACTTTATCACTGATCTTCGAACAGCCGTCAGATTAGCACTTGGAAAAAAACAGCTTTGGCTCTTATCCATCCTGTTCCTCTTGAGTAACTGCAAACAAGAGTCATTCAATCAGCACGAGGTCCATGTATGAGTGAACGTTTGTTTTACCATTGCTGTTCGGTAACAGAACAACACTCTAGTTTTCGTTCATAATAAGTACACAAACTTGTTCTGACAGCAATTACGTCTTAATATTTGGTGCAGTCATATGCAGCGGTAGTCTCAACCAAGTTGCTTCAGTCACTACAGGTCATAACTCAATCAACTACTAGGCTATTCATTTCTATGATTACTTTCAAGGTTTCATGTGGTAAGCAGCAAGCACCGAAGTAGGCAACCGTGCACAACGAATTTATTACTCGCAGGAGTAATTGGACCGGAACAATTGACACTAGAGAAGACCTTGATGTGATCTAGTCAGATTTTGCGAAGGAATTTGTCCCTCTAAATCATCAGATACTCCTTCCCAAGCTCCAGTATTGCGGGAACGGGGACCCTGGTATAAGCTGGATGACCAATATTCTCTTGCAAGGACCGTTTGTGGTTAGAGTTCGGAGCTCTTTATCGGACTCCATCCAAGTCGAGTGTGGTGTGACGTAAGGCTCAGTTCTAGGTCTACACATATTTTCGGAGTTTATTAATGACATCGCACAGGCAATCACTTCAAACTTCCTACAGTTTGTCGACCACATCAAGATTTGGAACAGGATTCGGGTGAATGGGATCCAGCATTTGCTTCAGTGACCTAGACAAGCTACATCAGTGGTCATCCCTAAATTTAGTGAATTTTTAGGGGAGTAAATTCAACGTGCTCTCCATATGACATCCGAGAAACAAATCATACCGGGTCGGAACGAATGTGCTGCAACGATCGTTCGTCAAACGTGATCTGGGAGTGCCGGGTCAAGATGACTTAGGTTGCTCCAGGCAATCCGAAATGGGCATGTAGGTTGGGAACCAACACGTCAAGCTGTTGCGAGGAAAGTTCGGACAAACTGACGTCACTATTTTTCGACAGATGCTCAGTGCGTATATTCGCCCCCATGTCGAATACACCATTCAAACTTGGAACCCATGGCTGAAACAAGATCTTAATGGACTGGAGCAGCCTCAACTTCGGGTATCCAAATAGGTCATTGGAATGCGCGATCTTCCGTACGAGCAGAGACTGAAACGACAGGGACTAGTCAGCGGACGATATCGCAGATTACGAGGCTATCGGCTAATGGCTTACATGATTCTGTAAGACCCACATCATGTGTGCCACTCCTTACTGAAACTCTGCATCAATACAAACCTAAGAAGGCACTCATTGAAACTCGCAAAACCGTATAGCCGTCTGGAGTGCCGCAGCAAATTCGTTTCCATCCGTGTATATCACCCTTGGAATGCCCTCTCAGAATCGGTCGTCATCGCACCGACACTAACAGTATTTATAAGACGGTTGGAAGATGCACTCATCCACTTACTCTTTGTCACTTAGCGCCACGTTCCCGTGCTACTTCTGAAATATGTCTTAGATTCAATTACTGTTACTGTTACTGTTATTTACGGCTGTGAAACTACGTGGGTTGCAGGACTACAGGGGAACAAACGAAAAGTCCTACTTTTCATACTTAAAGTATTGTGTTGTATTATTATGTTTCCATAACATCATCAAACTACCCAACGTGCTTTGTAAAGCAGTGCTACTTAACCACTATAAATTCATTGTGCTTTGTTCGACATCTCCATCTGTGTTCCGCTTCAACTTATCTCAGCGTCATTCTCGTGCAGGCCGAATGATCAAAGCAAATTTGCACACGAACAATACCTCATTCTTTCCACAGCTTAGCACATCGAGGTACTTCTCGAGCACGTCGGAATGTCTCTCATGAAGTATCCTTGCTTAGAAGCATAAAAAGTGTCAACAAGGTTTAGGAATGTGATGGAAATGTTTTCTGGAATTTCCACAATATAGCATAGTTGTCAGACCTCACTTACTATTTTTCTTCCCAAAGTATTTGATTACGACGCATTTGTTTCCCTTGTCTCTTAGATTGTGCATACCCATCTGGTTAACTGCTAGTGGTGACGGATTCCTACTAAGTAAAATGATCTCGGGTCTGGCACCATCAACTCAACCATGACAGAACCAGACCTCTAACCGGAAACGTTAGCATTTGTTGAATTTGTGGGGGGGGGGGCATGGACAATGTTGAGAAATGGTGTTTAGCAGAACCCGCAAATGGTCAAGGGCAGAACACAGTTATATTACAATTGAGCGCTTGAGGCTTGCAGTGAAACCATTACAATGGGGGTCGCTAGCATAAGTAGTCAGCTGACTCCCAAAGGGGAAACGTAATCCCACGTTATAAACAACGAAGCACACAATGGACACCATGTCACACAAATACTACAGGTACACTGGCAGTGTGGAGCAAACACTTGATTGCTCATATTAAGGACCATTCGAAGGTTGCTGGGAACATGCTGTCTGGGAAGCATAGGTTAGCACTTGAAGAGTAGGTAAATCACAAAGGGTACTTTTCCAGCTATGACGCAACCATTTCGCAGGTGAAATGACCTACTAGCGGCAGTGCTCGAGAGCGTCGGCGCACCAGTGAACGACATATGCACTACACTACTTGTGAAATGTGTGTAGATGGAAGAGCAAGTGTCTTCTGAACAGAAGGATGGTATTGTCCTGGCGCCATGCCTTGGTTGGGGAACAACAATGTACAAGCATCTAATCAGATGTAAACCTGCTATAATGTAGTGCTGAGACTACTCGAATGCCGCTGAGCCATTTCGGAGCTCAACTGTTGGGGTTCACTGTTAACCAGATCGGTTCCCTTGTACAGACCGCAATTCAGTCGGCACGGTACCCACAACTTACCTGATCCCACAACCCATACTATTGATGGATGCGTCCGATAGCTTGTGAGTGAGACTCCGTGAGGGAATTAAATAGGTTCGGATTTCATTACGCTTATGTTCTATTAGTTGAAAAACTGATTTAAGGCGTGTTTATAAATCCCAGAACGCTTTTTCACTCTCTGTGACATGAAGCAGCTGTGGGTCGTAACCACGTCATAGTATACGCTCGAGGCGAATGTGGACGTCGATCCTGTAGACGGCACGCAAGTTGGGTTTCTGCTCAGCGGCTGCATCAGACCGAGAAGTCCAATGTTTCTGACAACTATACGGAGGCTAGATTTTCGTACGCGACCGCGCGTGGCTTTCCCAAATTGAGGATCAGCTGCAAATACAGAGGCACGGCACTGGACTCAATGTTAGCCAAATTCCGGTTTCCCATCAACACAAGAAAGCCCTAGTGCATTCTCAGCGCTCATCAATAGTGCGACTCGTAAGTTTTCCGCTGGTGAGAAATGCAATAACAGTATCTCAGTGCAGTTCATTACGTGACGCACAAACAGCCTACTGCCTGCGCCATAGTGCCTCATGCGAGCCCATACCACGTAAAGTTCTAACATCATGTATGTAGATAGTCTTGTGCAACGGGTGCGACTAAGCTGGTGTTCAAAAACGGTCTCTGAGCAATGTTCACACCTTGAGTTACACAACTTAAACTTCAACTATGATTGGAACGATAGGATTATCCTGTGAGTGTTGCTACTTCACTGGGTCGTTGAGCCAGGAGTTGACTAAAGACCGTGAAATATATATACACCTAATGCAAAGACAAACCAGTTACTGCTTACGTATCTTACACTAAGAGCCCCTGCTTCGCCGGTTACATAAAGTGAGAAAGAGGAAACAGAAAAATCGGAAGGTCAGGTGAGAGGGAGAGAAGTAAACAAATATCATACTGAGAATTGTGAGTAACTAAAAAGGTGAGCTGAAGTTGAGTCAGTTAGGAGAAACGAAATGTTTTTTGTTGCCATCCAAGAGCATCTGACTGACACGCAACACCTTTAACTGTAGGCTCCCTAATCACATAATCCAGAGACAAGTTCCATCATCCTATAACTCGCACGACAAACGAGTTTCGGCCCTAACGCCATCAGACCGCGATTTGTGCAGCTTCAATGGATGACCGCGAAGACCAGATAACTTAGCGGAGCTAAATAGCCAAGACAAGTCTGGGCCGATCTTACCCGTTAAAATACGGTAGGTGAGAATCCTCTGGTAATGTATTGAGTACATCCCAAAACTAGCAAAGCGTTCGGGATACGTCTGTTCCCGTAGACCTTGCACTAACCTAGTATCCACTCGTAAAACCCTCTCCAAGTCCATTGTGTCTAGGAGAAGATATGCTGGACAAGCCCGGATAAAATATTCTTAGTGGGATCGCACGAATGTATAGAATAAATTCATAAACATCTCGGTCTTTAAAACTCCGAAGGAGCGGTGGACAAACCACATCGTACGGAACCTCCTACCAACGACCTTCTTCCAATTGTCGCCATCGTGAACTGCTGATGAATATACGATCCCTAAATCAACCTGCTGAGTGATAACAGGGAGTTCACTACCGCGGACAACATATCGGATGGGAGGACTAGCAGCTCCGATTCGGAGAACAGAGCACTTGACCCTATTTATGCGCCACAACCATAGGGCAGACCATTCCCAGAGCCTATGCAAGGCACCCTGAATTGCCTCAAAACCTCCCGAGATATCCACAACACTCTAGAGCTTAAGATCCTCAGCAAACATTACTGACGGCACTTCTCGCTTCCCAGGCAAGTCAGTTAAATATTAGCCCAGATACTGTGTGTTGCTGAACACCCATAAAGACAACTTATAATGAATGAGTTCGTCAAGTTTAGTTTCACAGGGATACGAGTTCTGCGTCCATGTTTGCAACTACGGTAGATGATTCGGTATACTAATTTCTCGGTCTTCTTTGGCTTTTTTGGCTTAGGGGACAATGGATCATGATGACACGGCGCGCCAATTTAGATGAAGCAGTAGACTTTTGTAGGAAACACTTCCGATTTACTTATGAGGTGTAGTTTACCAAATATATACTTAAACATAGTTGCAGTCATGATCGGATATAAACCGACCGTGGATACGGACCTTTAAATTTAAACACTCAAATGGAGAAACTTAATTAAAGACGACTGATAGCTGGGTGACAAAGCTTCTCGGTTTCGCTTTTATATACCGGACGAGAAATATTTACAGCACCATTCAATCAGATAAATTATACTTTCAAAAATGAAAATCAGATGGCGCAAAAGTACAAACAATAAATACCTATGGATTTACAAATAAACGTTCGCAGTTGAAATACTCCTTGCGTCTAGTAATTGTGGACAATGTCGCGAAGTGAAAACCAATCCCACCGCAACGCAATGGTATTAGATTGTTCAGTTAAGTGGGCTTCTGATTCACTTCCACCATCTGATGCACACCGAAACGGAAAGTACACTTCCCCGAAGTTTCAATCAGCAAAACTTTTGTTCCGTTTTTTCTGGTCTCTGTCCACAGTTGGGGATGTTGGCCCCCTGGATTGGATGAAGGGCGACCCTTTGCAAGCGCCTTTTCCACAATGCTGGCCAAATCACCTTGGATGTATTTGACGAAAGCGTGGTTTCGTGTTGTATCCAAGAAGGTAGCCCGAATACGCCCCTCCATAGTGGTCAACAGTTTGAATTGAGTTGTCATTTGCTCTTCGGCGATTTTGATCTAGTTTAATGGGACAATGTTGCTTTTTACTCATAACGGAAGAAGAAGGGGGCGGGTTAATACATCCTATTATAACTTTCCCATTATGGATAGAACATTCTCCAAAACGTCGCAGTTCCCTCCAACTTGAAACAAGCTAGCCCTAACGACATTTGCGAATAGTGTGGTAACCCGGTTTCTAAGTAATGGGTAACACTACTGGTTGGGAGTTGACTTTTCGCACCAGTGTGCCTCAGAGATGTGAAATGGACGCAAATTTACAGATTTTCAATGAAAGACTTACCTCTGCTGTGGCCGAATGTCTGGGAGGAACCGTAATTCTTGTGTCCACTCCCCAAGAAAGTTCCTCCTCGGTGATTTGCCGACTAGTGCAGCTGAGGGACAACTCGTGCCTGAATCCCGCATTGGCTTCCAGTAACTGATTTGGCAGCTATAAAAAGCGCAAGCGATCTCATTAATACATCGGAGGAAGATCAACTAGTTTATCGCGAAGCAATTGCAACTACCACGTATATGTGACACTGGTACAAGTTCCACTAGGTGAGCGTGAGCCACCTACAGCTCAATAACTAAACCTAAAGATAATCTACTATCAACCAGAGCGCGTTCAGTTTGTCTGGTGTGCTCCATAGATCAATTCACCAAAAACAAGAACTGTTCCCTTCCCGTCAAACGGATATTGCACTTAGATCAAAAGAACAATGCACTTAGTTTGCTCTAATAAATCATACGCAGTAGTTTGCGCGCATACACTGTTTTGAGTTTGATCATGGAAAGAACACTGTCAATCGATATGCGCTCCGATATACAGAGACGGCATCGGACGGGTAGTTGGCTACTTCGCTTCTATTTACCCCTCACTTCGACGTTTCTGCTTAGTCAGAATGTTTTTCCGAAAACAGGCACATATCTGACCAAATTTGCATAAATTTGGCACTAATCGATATAGACCGGTGGTATTTTTAATCCGTACATACAAGTGAATAGCTTATACGACTCAACTGGTGCTCATGGAGCTTGGTTAGTCTACACGGAAATAGTCATTTAACGCCGGCCAAAAGCGTGCGTAGGCTCGAAATAAAGACACGAAATAAACCGATGTTATTAACGTTTCGTTTGTGAGAGCACGTCAAACAGCCGAAAGGGCCTCAAAAGAGGCGGGGCCGTTTTGGGTGGGAATGCGGCACTTGGCTTCATGCTTAATCATAACAGGTGACACAGCAAATCTCGTGAACAGATATGCTGAAGGATGATTTCCAAAATAACATTACTCTGAAAAGTGGTATGGAATCTTTCGTCTAGCTGACGAACCCCTTTTTCATACGCGTGGCGAAAGCAAAGGATTTCTTCCAAGCCATTTTTGAAGCGCTGAAATTCTTCTGGGATTTTGCAAGACAATCACGGAAGTTCGTTCCGTACTGAAGTGGAATGCACTATCTTTTGTCCATTGGACGATATCTCTGTTACATACAGAAAGAAAGCTGACGTAGAATAGTCAAGTCAAGTTTTATTCATTCGTGTGGGAGATTTTCAGCAATTTTTCCGATGACAACCGTCACAGCCGCGTTTGGGGACCACGCTAATAAAGATACCATTACTAAAAGGACTAGCAATACGAGCAATCGCGCAAAACGCAAGTTTCTAGAGGTAATCACTTAGCTTCAGGCTGGATATCAGAGCTAACTACGGGTGGATGGATGCAGAGTACATTTCACTTCAAGATCAGCTTCACGAAGAAACTCATACTTGCATTTATGCACCCACTTAATTCCGGCCAATCATATTAACTATTCTATTGTCTAGACAATTAAAAGGCATGTAGAAGGATTCAGTAAGGAGCGTGACAAGCTTTAGTCGCGAAGAGAATATTGAAACACTCGAAGCATTCAATGTCTAACCTCAGGAATAATAAACAGTGGTAAGAGATTATCTGTTCAGTGATTCAGCTGTGATATTTCGGATGCTCAGGGACCTCGATTGATTCTGCTCCGTTAATTTTCCGAGGTGCATACGATATATGCCTTAAAGGGGATCAGGATATAAGTGACCGTGATACATGCTAATTACTTGACGGATATATACGGTAACGAAATGTTAGCTGGGGTCTCAGATAAGTACCATCTGCTGGTACTGTCAATTAAAAGCAACCAATAGCCAGTACTAACTTTCGACTAATAGACCCGAATGTGTCATTGAGGTATACATCAAGTCTGTTTCATACATTATGTTTCGCTGAGAATTGTATGTACATTTGCTGAGCATCTACTGCACTTCTATTGATCATGTGTGAACTTCTACCTGTAATTCAACGGTCGTGACAAGTAGTGTCATCGGGCGCATTCCTTTGGGACCGATTTGTCCATGATTCATCTTGATGATAATTGTGCTTGTAAAACGGATAATCGTTAAACTTATGTTGCATATAACTCAACTGTTGTGGAAATCTATTGGATGTAGTGCGGTGCACTAAGCTGCAAGATGCGCCGAGAGGTTGTAGATGATCTGCAGCAACATGAAAGAGCACGAATCCATATGAACTGCGGACGCTCATCCTTGGAATGCTCCAAACAGGGACTCTTCCGGACTCAGCATAAAACGAATATAAAACTCGCATCCGGATTGCCTCAAACGAACGTTGTGAGCCTTAAGCAGAAAACGCAAAAAGTGGATTTTCCATTAATTTTCGCTCTGGTATAAATTGTGTAAAGAAACTTGTAGGTGGAAGTAGTGACGAAAGTACAGCTTGATCTATCGCACTCCTTCAAGAGGTTCAATTGAGCCGGATGGTTTTGTGGTGTTGCCATACACGACTGCGTCCAGGTAGCCTGTGGTACACCCGATACTCCTTCAGGTAACAAGGCTCATTCCTAACCCAACTTGATCTGCTCGGTGGTTTCTCGTCTGTTGTCCGGATTTGTCGTTAACACATAATCCTAATCCTCGGTGTGGTATTTTGGGCCTCAAACAGTGTCATAAAAGTCCTACGATGAAGAATTTAACCAGATGAATGTTCTATGGAAGTACCACTATGTAAACTCGTGTACATCTCTCTGGTACATAACAACATTAAACGAAAATATGCACTAATGCATCATCAGAATATGGTCTTGGGTTACTAGGGTATTCTGTCGGAGGTGACCATTGAATTAGTCCAAGGCTAACTGATACGATTCGGAATAAGGCAAAGGAAAGCTTGTACATGTTAGGAACGGAAGCGTTGCAAAAAGCGTGGAAAAGGAAAATTCTCAACTTCACTGGTCTCTCGATGTATCCAAATATTCTTTACTTTACTCTACATCATCGTCATTGCTTTATCGCTTTACTGTCTAGGGATCTTTCCTCACCGGTATCCTCGTAACGTAGGATTAAAGTCAAAGCTGTCATGCCGTCGTAATTGCAATAGTCTCGTTGAACTAGCCGCCAATTCTCAACCAGGTCTATAGAAAGCTATACTTCTTTCGTTGGGAGATAATTCAATAGTTCTGTGTGCAGGTGTTGGGTGTTACTGCTCACAACACTGACACCCCACGCCCAGTTTCCTCCTGGTTTGGATTCATCAGGAGGAGATAGTCTGATAGGAAATAGCACTCGAAGCCTAGTGGTTAATGGTTGATGCCTTGATCCCTATGCCACTGAGATCTGTGAGCAGTACAATAGGTCAATAATGCTTGATGGAGAAAAAGCAACAGCTTTACAAGACCCACAGGATTGCAAATGCTAGTAAAATCAAAATTAGTGTTCCGGTGTAGAATATGAAATATCAGTCGTCTAGAGATTCCACTTCATCATACCATTGTGCGAATTTTGTCCTTTTGATGAAAGTCGAACTGTCTTTTGAATTTCGCGATGTTTGGTGTGATCATCAGATGTGTTGCTAGGGCATTCCAGTGAGAACGGATTCTAAGAGAGTGAACATGCATTCTGCAATGCAAACGAGAGTGTTGAGTTACTACTTTCAGGTGGTGGCCTCGCACTGTTTGTATGGTGGTTAGAGCCAGCAGTGATTTATATGGAGGTTCGCTCTTATTTAGTATCCGGTATGTTAGAATAAGGTCTCCACCAAACCGTCGAAATTCTGAAGAGAACACACTGAGTAAACGACAGCGCAGTTTGTAACTTTGACCGGATGGTCCAAGCGTGGCCTTTGTGGTTCTTCTGTGGGGCTGCTCCAAGAGACGAATATCTCTTCTTAACTATGGGCGATGGGCTTGAACTGCATTTTCAAAGTGGAGTCGAATCTCCGAGTTACTTAGCCACAGCAGTAGCTGTTGCTCAAAGGTACCAAAAGTTCGTCTCAAAAGCCTCAAGTTCAAGCCCACCACGTTCGTTGCTTTCGTGCATTGGAGCGCATTGCCAAGACATTCTTTTATGATGATACCTAAGTCGCGTTCATTAGTCACATGTTGCAGGATGCTTTGCCACAGAGGGTGTATTGATGAAACTGTTGCACGTGGTCAGCAGGTAGCAGTTTGCAGGGTTCAGTGGGAGCTGGTTCCTTTCTGGCCACTCATTAATCCGGTCCAGAGCGTTCTAGAGATAGATATGGCCGGATGTTGTGTGATATGCTCCCCATATCTTAGCATCACCTGAAAATTTTCGCATCAAGGCTAGAAGGTTTGCAGAGAGGTCTTTTATGTACACTAAAAGGAGTAATGGACTGAGGACGGATTCTTACGGTACAGCACCGGATACGCACAGGCTTTCGAAGTGAATGCCGGCTAACCTTTACTTAATTGTTCTGTTATGTAGTTAAGTTTCCAACCAGGTGAGCAGAAAACCGTTGATACCCTACACACCAATATTTTGCAGGGAACTATAAGATTGACACTGACGAGAAGTCGAAGTAAATCACATCTAGTGGACTCCTTAATCCGCCGTCTTGATCCGTGAGTCCCGAGCAAGAAGCAGGTTATTGAGACATGATCCTCCGCATTTGAAACCATGTTGGACATCAGAAAGTAATTGCCGACTTTTAAAATCTCACGTCAGTACAGTGCGCTTATCGACTCCATCAATTTTGATAATGCAGGAGGTAGAGCAATAGGTCGGTAATTGGCAGGATCAGATCGCTTACCTTTTTTGTATATGGGAGTGATGATTCCACGTTTCCACTCAGTTGGGAGTGCACGTGATTCAAGCAGACTCTGAAAAAAGACCGCAAAATTATTGCTATGGTGAGGGCAGTTGCAACTACCTTTTGGTAGATCTTGCCGATTCCTGGGGCACTGTTTTCCGAATAGACAACAATTTGTTCACAACCGCCACTGGGGTAAATGTGACACTGGCTAAACCGACGAGATTTTTGTGATTTTGAGAGAGAAAAACTTCCACGGTATTCTAGCTACTGAGCCAAACTACAGGAATAATGCGTTCGCTGTATCGACAGCTGTAGTTGTTCGGCTACTGTCCGTCTTAAGTGATGGTATTCCAGGTTTAACTGCTTTTGCCATTCACATACCTGTAAAGCAGGCTGTGGTTACTAATAAACTTCAGTACTATGATCTCCTGTCATCCGTAGTTAGCGGCTCTAATAAGTGACTGTGGTAATTTCTAATGGTTTTGTATTTTGGGCGTGTGGTATCACATGCGTTCATCTCATGTTGCCTCCAAATCTCATCTCTTCTGTTGATCCACATATGTGTTCTGCTTCGGATCCAAAGGTTAGTCCGGTGCGATGCTCATAATGGTACAACTTTTGAAGCTGCTTGCATGATACAGTTAGTTTTACCTTTCAGTTTATTCCATGCGTTGTTCACCAAACTCTGCGGTTGAAGGTCCCAGTCATCGGTTGTCGTTGAATTGTGAAGCTTGGACTGGTCACTAATGGTTCGTTGAGCTTCTCGTTCTCTATCAGCGACATTGGCATAACACAGTTAACCAAGCTTTAGGACTGAATAGTCACTACTTCCAACTGCAGGGTCGTATGCGACCAGAAGCGGTGACTTCTTTAAACCGCGAAAAAGGCTACACAAAACTGCCATACCAATGCATTCAAGAAGCTATGATTTGAAGTATGACGTACTATGGGACCATAATTCTCTTGAAGGTACATTGAAAGCTTTCATTATAAAGTAGTGCAAGTACTTTTTGAAACTGCAGAGTAGACAGCGTCTAGCAAAGTAAGGTCACTGCCTTCGGGGGAGTTCGGGGGGTCTGTAGACAACTGCTAAGAAGCAAGCATTAAGCATCTTCTTCTGAGATTTACCATCTCGATCTGCTGGCAGCAGTCGGCAAATACTGAATAGGGAATAACAAATGGAATACTCCGTAAGGGATTCATATTTTAGCTACTCTCGGTAACACCACCGCGGCGAAATGCTATAATTCCGAATGACTGGCATAGCACTGGATTCAATTTATGAATCAAGCATGTGGTTTTAGAGCCGTTTCAATAGCCGCTATGATTACCTAACTTGTTGCATGTCGATGGCGCAGTTCCAGCAATTTAGAGCACAAATACTAAGCGCGTGTGTAGCAACATTTTATTTGTTGACGTAATAGAAGCTCGGTTCGTTGTGCTTGACTGGCACAAATTGTACCGGCCTGTTGGCGCATTTTTAAAAGGGTGCTTGTATGGTTGGCTGGTCTGGGGTAGGAACAACCAAGTCTGTACCTGAGGTCTGCACTGTCTGAAGGATAGGTCTTAAGCGTACTTCTGGTGGCCCAGTTTTCCCCGTTGTCATGTCCCGCTTGGATCGTCATGGTTACCATCTAGGGTGTGGCCACGACATCTCAATATGTCTGGCTCGCTGCCGTGGTAGTTTGGAGTAGCAACTAGATGGGTGATGTCAAAAGCCACGACGTTTTACATGTTATAAAGGTCTGTGATGCAACACCATTCTGCAATGTCATGCATTTGCCTTACATTGCTATTGTCATGCTTCATTGATGGCAAACTATGAACCGGTACCACTTTTCTATCATATTGACTTGCCGCTCTTAGGTTGGTTTTCCGCTTTTATTTTGTTCGCGTGTCTTGTCCCGAAAAATGCGGACACTGACAGAAGAGTTCACTAAAATTCAGCATACTAAGAGAACGTCTTCCAGATCCCGTGTGTTGACAAATGTTGCACGCGGTAGCCGCGATTCCCCAATCCGCGGAGATGATGGATATCGTGAAAGCTATGTAAGACTAATTAGGAGAATTTTACTTCTTAGTGCGTAGCTTAGCCCAGCGATTTTACTCCTCGGCCTGTCCACCTTTTAACCATTCGCTATTGGGTTCTGGGACGATTGAACAGATTACCGTCGTCTTTTGGTTACTTAAAAGCTGTTTGTTTTGTGCTTTATTTGAGCGGAGATTTGTCACGTGGGAGAGTTTGTCTTGTCTTGTGGAGAAGACAGGTCGACTACAGCAAGGCTAGTTATGTGTAACGCGGTCAGTCATATGGGGATCAAGCGTATCTGCCCAGCTAATGGCCGGGGTGATCGCGCGATTTATGCACAATTCTTTATATCTTGCAAGATTTTGTGAAACTTGGGAGACGGCTCAACCGGCCTGTCGTCAATTCTGTTTGTTCCATGTACATTTTTCTCCGAACCGTGTAGTATTTCCGCTTTACATTTTTTGTCTTTTGACAGGTATGGCATTGACGATACGTAATACACTAACCTGCAACCCAATTTCAGCGATTCTCCCTCCCCTAAAACCATGACTAGTTCTTTTTTCTCTGCTGAAGTGACAGTTAACGTTTCCCACCAAAATGTAAGCGTTTTAACAATCCTTACTACTGGACTACCTGAACATGCGTCACAGAAACACAAACTATTTGTTGGGACGCTCCGGTTATCACTGGCCGTCAATCGTATTGAGCTATGCTTTGCTCCTAGGACCACAAATTCTACAGTGGGCTTCTCACGAGTGCGATCTCGGCGTGATAGTTCAAGACGACCTCGGTTGTTCGAGGCAGACTGAAAATGCAGCTAAGAAAGCGAACCAGTACCTCGGCCTTATTCGCATAGCTTTCGGGAAGTTTGACCCTTCAGGCTTTCCAAAAATGCTTAGTGCGTACGTCAGGTCGCACGCGGAATACGCTATCCAAGCGTGGCAACCCTGGCTCAAGCACCAACTCACTGCGCTCGATACTGCCCAACGTAGGGCAACGAAGAGTGTCAGAGGTTTGACCAGCCTCCCCTACCCACACAGACTGAAGTCCCTCAAAATATACAGTGGACGTTATCGCCGTCTAAGGGGCGATCTCATAATGATGTACCAGATCCTGAGAAACCCCAACCACCCATGCCATCCCCTTCAAACACTCAGTCAAAACACCTCGCTAAGAGGTCACCAATTTAAGTTAGTCACGCAGAACAGCCGCCTGGAATGTCGGCGAAACTATTTCTCGGTTCGAGTGGCACAGCGTTGGAACGCCCTCCCGGAACATGTAATTAATGCGCCCACCCTATCCCTTCTCAAAAAACGCCTTGACGATACCCTGTCAAATTTACACTACGTGCTATAGCTCATGACCACCAGACGCTGGCACTAATGCACAACAGACATTGGACAGTGCCTAACCCTACTCGAGAATGAGTCACTCCAAACGCCTTGCACACAATTTGATAAACGCTACTACTATAGAAACTGGATTTCTGTATCCTGTCGACCCAAGATAGTCGCACATGAGTAAGCGTTGTTCTTGCTATCTTTTTTATTTTTCTCGCCTATGATGTGAACAATAACCACTCCCCTGTTGCTTTGTGTGCGTACATTCTCATTTCAAACTCCCTTTATACGACAGTGCAGTTACATCTGTAAGCGCCCGAACTGAAGACTCCATTATCCCTTCGCTATCTTTTTTTGTCACGCTAAACGCCCTACGGGACATGTCACGCACCTGCTTTTTTATCCGTTATAATTCATCGTCCATTGTTCATTGTTCCATCGAAATGCAAAGTACTATTTGTTTACAGAGGATTGGCAGGAACCCACCCCTGCGCTGTTCCTCGGTGGTGATCAGCTAGAAGTCGTTCCGGAATTTAAGGACCTGGGCAGCTATATTAGCGCCCGTGAGATCGAAGATGAGATTAAAAATCGGATAGCAAATGCTCGGGGTGCTTTTGCAAATCTCCGCCACCTGTGGCGCAGACGCGACATTTTTCTCGCCCTGAAGTACATAGTTTCTAATTCAGCCTTCCGTTCAACCCTCGTATACGGTTGTGAAATCTGGCCCAGCAAGTCGACAGACATAAAGAGGCTAGTCAAGGTCGACCATCGCGGCCTTCGCAGCTTAGCTCTTGTGTGATGGGAGCACCGCGTGAGCAATGCGCGTGTTCGGCGTCGTGTATTTGGTGTAGGAAGAGCGAGTGAACCGCTCAGCAACATTATATCACGCACCAGGCTCCGATGGTTGGGCCACGTGTTGCGCTGCCAGCACACCGACTCCCGCGACGTTCAGTGTTTAAGAGCCGGGGGCGCGGTTGATTGAATACCACGAGATGCTAAGCGATGACATGGTCGAGAGATGAAAACCCTCACTTCGAAGTTGGCTTCGTTTGGTGCATCCCGATTACCTGGCTGGGGGTTTTAAGGACAAAGAACACGTTTGGCTGGACAAAATTGCTGATATGGAGAAGAGCCGGCCCCAATGGCGTTTGCGTTGTGAGTTTTTCATCCATCACGCACCCTTTTAGATTCCCCCACCAATTCCGATCTCATACGAAATACAGAATATAATATTTAACATTACCTACTATTGAATATTTTTGCAGTGTAACTTTTTTGTATCTTACGTTTTTGCATTGCGGCACATTAGCTGAGCTGGTTTCTCACCCTCAACTAACGTGTATTGATTGATTGATTGTTGGGAAGCTGCTCTCTTCGTTAACTTTTGAGTTGACGGTTGTTCAGTTACAGGAATTGATACAGAGCGGACTTCGTCTTTAAGAGGACCTATGTTGCCTACTTGCCGAAGCTACGATCGACCTTAGGTTCGTTGTTCAACATATGTTTTTTCAGCAAACTGCGTCCATAACACTTACAATTTCCTATTCAGGAAAATAGCGTTCCCCCGTAATTCTCCCAATATGGTCCTTGATGCTAGCAATTTGCATCCAGCGGGCGCAAACACTTCTAGAATCTGAGTAAATAATCCCAACTCAGCCTATGGTATAACAGATAGGTACACACAGTGGATGCAGTTGGCTGATTTGGTATTGGCCACCAATTAAACAGTAGTAGATAGGGGCATTCCCGCTCTTTGGATGCAACTTGACCTCGTTGAGGACCATCTCGACAGATACATGGTTGAGCATGATTTTCTTAAACATGAAGTTGAACGCGATTTGGACGCAAGTGACTTGGAAAAGGTATTGATTGCAGGCAGACAAAGTTATTTGACCAATGTCTTAGTGGTTATTACACACTTTTAGATCATTCTGGTAACACCGTTTGGGCTACGTCAATTGTCTAGACCGGTCAGCGGGAACTGTGGTTGCGTCAGCGGGTTTGCAATTAGTGTGTCACTCAGCACACGGGTGGACAAATTCACACAGAATTTGTGCCATAAGACGCATGAAAAAATGCAGTGGAAATGTGAGACGACAAAATGGCCTGCAGCCACTGTATACGACGGTGCACTGTAATACATTATATCCTGCCTGGTAGCCTTAACTAAGCTTAGTCGTACGGTATCTATAAGCCATCGAAAAACTCAAAAAGCAATGTTGCGTGCGCAAGCCTTAGCGAATAAACTGCCGAGAAAGTCGTTTGTGGTGTATTAACGTGTCAATGGAGTTACCATGGCAACATAAATCCCGTTGGGCAGAGCCTCAAGATCCGAATCGATTAAGCATATTTCCGAAAATGTGGCACGATAAACGAGAAGAGATAAATGTAATCGACCAATTTGCTTGGGCGGCTCCAGTGACGCGTAAAAATTCCCGGCTCTAACCAATAAAGGAAGCCAAGACGTTAACTACGACAAATACCCGACCAGTTCCAAAACAACTGGCCTTCACAATGTCCAAAAGGAATGCTAATGTTACTCGTCACCGTACTGATGCGTCGCACGATACCGAATCCACGATAGGACTATGACCTTTCATTTATTAGGTCCGTTGACCCTTGGTTCCTTGGTTCGCTATATCATGTGGGAAACGGAACGCGATGGGCTGAGAGTTTGGGGTGGCTTAGCTCAGTCAAGCAGTGGGGGGGGGGTGAGAGGTACAATAAGATGCGTACCCCATGGGTCGGGAGGATGATTCCGGTCTGAGGTGTGTGTGTCTGGGGTGGTCAGGATGCGTTACACAGTGTAAGCGAAGTGTTTCTACAGTGAGAGATGAAGTGAGTGAGCAAGTGAAGTGGTCATGGTAACATCGATATGAGTTCACATGAGGGATAATCGTTAAGCCGGCGCTCATCAATTGGGGCGGGCGTCTGCTTTGGTCATCCAGACTGAGATCCCGACATGCGGCTTGCAAAGTATATAATAACTACATCGGTTGACATGGAAGCACGGCACATAAATTGGGTGTGTGGAAAGATTAGATCATGTTATTCATTTTGGGATTACATAATACATAGGCCGGGAGGGTAAATAACAATGGGGCATAGGGCTGTTAAACAACTATTTGGTGGGAATCCAGACTTAGATAGCGTTATCCACCATCTTGTGAAATACATGGTAAATTTTACCGCGTACAATAAATCCAAGTGAACACAGAGCACAAATATATGCGACCGGAACGCAACGTCCTGGCTCTATCCATTTTCCTACTGTTCTACGCAATGTCAAAAGCAGTTCTATATATCGTAGGTGGAATGGTAAGCACGCCGAGCCAACAACATATCAATAGTGATGAGTTACTATTACTGAAGACAAAGTGTGTGCTGGTCCACTGCCTGAAAGATTTAGCTAGGTGGAGTATTACAAACTTTCATAATGTTGAAAAGTGGCTAGACAAGTGGTTACCTCAGGTGGAAAGCGATTATTTTGGGTAAGCTTCTCGACAATAGCATTGTGATATAGAACACTAGCTTGTTGAAGATAACTGGCGGGAAATTGTTATTCGCATAGTCGCAAGGTAAGGATGCAGTTCTCTGGTAGTTAATATTCAATAACGATCTAATATGCTTTCCAGATGAGTACTTTCAGATTCACTTATGAAAAGTTTATTGATCAGGATTAGCCATTGCACTATAATACTTATTCATTGTACACCACTATCCATTCACGTCTTCTTAAGTTCCTAAGATTGGGAGTTACCCTTCGTATAATAAGGTTACAAGCTTTTGTGTCAAGATGCGCAACACAGGTTGGTTGACGACCGGAAGTAGAAGCTTGGTGAACACAGTGGGAAAGATGTAACTTATGATGTATGCGATTGTGTATTTGATAATCAGGTCCGCAGGGTGTCTACCAAGCTATTGATCACTAATAGCCCGCAGAGGACAGTATGTCTGTCAGATTCGAGCTCGACCATGTAACCTCGGTTACGCAGAGTAAGATAGATAGCAATATCTTTCTAATCGTCACTCCATGAATCGAAAGAGGTTACGGACTTCAGAACGAATTAAATGATCTCTGTTAAAAATGATCTCCCTGGCAGATCTCAAAGTTTGATGTTCAAACTAAAGTTAAAGTGTGTTTATGTACGGGCTAATCCCCATATGTTATAGGTTGTGACTGACTTCATAGGTTGCTTTACCGAAAAATCATGCAATTTTCTGTTTTCCCTTGTGGGTTACAGTCATTAATTTAGTTTATTTATTATGGAGATTTGTAGAAAAAGCTATAATTTCCAGCGAGCGAAAAATCGTTGAGAGCGTTTCTGGAAACGACACTGGGAAAAGAACCAATGGAGGTGTATATTTTCTGCCTGATACTCTGTAAACTCATTTAGCCTATTAAATCACGTCATGAACCGCCATTTTCTTGTCAGGTGAAGACTATTTTTAGAGTTGACACCACCTCGTTCTACGAGTGATAGCACACTTTTGCTTTTAAACCCCAGTAAGCCACAACACAATGCAGGACTTAGCCGCTGGGGTATTACACAGAGGACGTTGAACAAACTCGATTGCCTCATGTTGCGTTCTATTAACTTCCATCTAGCATATTTATTAAGAGAATATTTGAGTAAACCTCACTGGATGAAGGTTAAGCCGACCTACTTTGTTTAAGGCTGGCTGATTTAAGTGCGATTCTATTTATAGATACTAGAAGGAATCATCACCATCATTGCACGCCGGCTATAGGTGAGAAACACACAACTATTATCCCCAAAGCAAAAAAGTTAGGACATGAAAAAAGCGAGATATAAAACATTATATTATACGAAGAACCTACGGGTAATATATTGCTTAGTGACATTTTATGCTCCCAGACTGCGAGCGGACTTGGAGAGGAAAGATAAAATTGATGGGGTGGACAAACAACTCGCAACACAAACGCCATGTAGGCCAACTCATCGCCATGTCAACTAGCTTATCCAACCAGAGATGTTTATCAATCTTCCGACCCGATCCCGGCCGTCAGCAGTCACCAAACGACGCCAACTCCGAATTGAGGGTTTCCATTCCTCTTGACGAAGTTAGTACTTGTCTCTCCTCCTCTTCTTCCATCCACTTCCCGATCGGTGTGTTGGCATGCGCAACATGTGGCCTAGCCATCGGAGCCTGGTGCGTGAAATAACAGTGCTGAGCAAGTCACTTGCTCTTCCTGCACCGAATACGCGGTGTCGAGCAAGCTCATTGCTCACATGGTTTTCCCATCAGATGCGAGCCAAATCGTAACAGCAGCGATGATCGAATGCAACTATCCTCTTTGTCTGTCAACTTGATGGGTAGTGTTTCGCAACCCTACTTGAGCATTGAATGGACGCCTGCATTGTAAACTCTGCCCTTCAGGATAACAGTGATGTCGCGTCAGCGCCATAGATGACGGAGCTTGACAAAAGCGCCTCGTCTTTGCTATTTTACGTCAAGATAGTTTAAGAAACTGGTTAAGAAATCAGGGGTGGATGTGTAAATATGGCTGCACCTGAAAACTCTAAATATTTCATGAAGTATGGCAATTTACTAAGACGAATTGAACCCTCGCAGTAATCAATTCAATAAACAAGAATGTCGATGAAAGGAACTGTGGAGAAAGAGGAAACTATCCTAGCTTCGCCACAGTCAGTCCTCTGTTTTTGATTTGACCCGGTGCTCGTGAAGTTTTCCAAGATTCACGCCATGTATTCTCACGAATGTGTGCTGACTGTGCGGTGTTACTCACGCAGCACAGTCTTTGGTGGTTCCTTAGTTTCCTGCTCATACCGTGCAGATTGGCTGTATGGGACGAGCTAGAATACACTTGACTGCATTTGCTATATAGTGTATGCGACGGAAAAAGACCGATCACATCTGCCTACTCCACATTCTAAACAAATCCGAGAACGAGATGCTGGTGTTACCAAAAGTGAAATGTCGTAATGGATGATGAGACACTCATATTGAGGAAGTTGCAGGGGACAGCAGAAGAACTGAATTTTGTGTATACGCTAAAATTTGGTTCCACGGAAATGATACGGTATTTCCTAAGTTAGTCAGTAACCCAGAGCTCTGCACGACTTCATTGTTGGAATCGATAGACACAGGGAAAGAATCAACACAGTTGACAAATAGTGCATCAACCACAAACCTGATAATCGCTAAACTGATAACATTTTGTGGATTTTTGTTAGCCATTTACTCCGGTTGAGGTTAAAGTAAATGCAGAGTCAAGATCAAAAAACGAAACCGAATGTTTGGCCAGAACTACTTTCTCATTCACCTTGCTAGCAAATTCGCAACTTGATCGTTGACAGCAGCTTAGTTCAATCAGTGCACTAAAATGCAATCACCTGATGGCTGACCAATGCATACCATTCATGCTGGGAAACTGATCTCCATCTATGATTAATCTTGAAGAAGTAAAATCTACAGTGGGGTCGACGCTATTGGTGCCCTAAATCCATTCATTCTTGTGATATCAACCGCTTCCAACTTGTGGAAAATGCTCTTCAGTCTTCCCCTTTCACATTCATGTTAAATAGTAGTTGTAATACAGCTCCGCTTTTTTGCCTAATTGCTTACAGATCGTGTTGAATGATCGGCACTAATTATGAGTCCACCTCAGGTTCCAGTGCCACAGACAACGTAATACAGGTATGTTGTTTGGATTATATGCACACAACGTCTAGAGCTAGGGTGGAGCTTTCATTATCTTATGAAGTCGTCTGAGGTTCGGAAATCAACCGAACTTTCTGTTTTAGCGGAAGGTGAGTAACGAAGACCACTGAACACAGTCAGGGACGGTCGATCAATGTAACTCCCTCAGGTCGCGAGCTACGTTTGAATGTCAGTTATACCATAGTGCCACTAACGCTTTCAGTTATGCGAAACGAAGACAATATGCAAGAGCTGTTTGTGAACTTGGGAGCGGGATGCAGGTAGACGAGTTGACTGGACAGTAATGTCCATAGATCCTATCCAGGTGCTCGGATACACGTCTGGCGTTCAAAGCGTG
>OX104066.1:58338777-58380698 GCA_944474145.2 Dicrocoelium dendriticum
GCCATCGAAAAACTCAAAAAGCAATGTTGCGTGCGCAAGCCTTAGCGAATAAACTGCCGAGAAAGTCGTTTGTGGTGTATTAACGCGTCAATGGAGTTACCATGGCAACATAAATCCCGTTGGGCAGAGCCTCAAGATCCGAATCGATTAAGCATATTTCCGAAAATGTGGCACGATAAACGAGAAGAGATAAATGTAATCGACCAATTTGCTTGGGCGGCTCCAGTGACGCGTAAAAATTCCCGGCTCTAACCAATAAAGGAAGCCAAGACGTTAACTACGACAAATACCCGACCAGTTCCAAAACAACTGGCCTTCACAATGTCCAAAAGGAATGCTAATGTTACTCGTCACCGTACTGATGCGTCGCACGATACCGAATCCACGATAGGACTATGACCTTTCATTTATTAGGTCCGTTGACCCTTGGTTCCTTGGTTCGCTATATCATGTGGGAAACGGAACGCGATGGGCTGAGAGTTTGGGGTGGCTTAGCTCAGTCAAGCAGTGGGGGGGGGGTGAGAGGTACAATAAGATGCGTACCCCATGGGTCGGGAGGATGATTCCGGTCTGAGGTGTGTGTGTCTGGGGTGGTCAGGATGCGTTACACAGTGTAAGCGAAGTGTTTCTACAGTGAGAGATGAAGTGAGTGAGCAAGTGAAGTGGTCATGGTAACATCGATATGAGTTCACATGAGGGATAATCGTTAAGCCGGCGCTCATCAATTGGGGCGGGCGTCTGCTTTGGTCATCCAGACTGAGATCCCGACATGCGGCTTGCAAAGTATATAATAACTACATCGGTTGACATGGAAGCACGGCACATAAATTGGGTGTGTGGAAAGATTAGATCATGTTATTCATTTTGGGATTACATAATACATAGGCCGGGAGGGTAAATAACAATGGGGCATAGGGCTGGTAAACAACTATTTGGTGGGAATCCAGACTTAGATAGCGTTATCCACCATCTTGTGAAATACATGGTAAATTTTACCGCGTACAATAAATCCAAGTGAACACAGAGCACAAATATATGCGACCGGAACGCAACGTTCTGGCTCTATCCATTTTCCTACTGTTCTACGCAATGTCAAAAGCAGTTCTATATATCGTAGGTGGAATGGTAAGCACGCCGAGCCAACAACATATCAATAGTGATGAGTTACTATTACTGAAGACAAAGTGTGTGCTGGTCCACTGCCTGAAAGATTTAGCTAGGTGGAGTATTACAAACTTTCATAATGTTGAAAAGTGGCTAGACAAGTGGTTACCTCAGGTGGAAAGCGATTATTTTGGGTAAGCTTCTCGACAATAGCATTGTGATATAGAACACTAGCTTGTTGAAGATAACTGGCGGGAAATTGTTATTCGCATAGTCGCAAGGTAAGGATGCAGTTCTCTGGTAGTTAATATTCAATAACGATCTAATATGCTTTCCAGATGAGTACTTTCAGATTCACTTATGAAAAGTTTATTGATCAGGATTAGCCATTGCACTATAATACTTATTCATTGTACACCACTATCCATTCACGTCTTCTTAAGTTCCTAAGATTGGGAGTTACCCTTCGTATAATAAGGTTACAAGCTTTTGTGTCAAGATGCGCAACACAGGTTGGTTGACGACCGGAAGTAGAAGCTTGGTGAACACAGTGGGAAAGATGTAACTTATGATGTATGCGATTGTGTATTTGATAATCAGGTCCGCAGGGTGTCTACCAAGCTATTGATCACTAATAGCCCGCAGAGGACAGTATGTCTGTCAGATTCGAGCTCGACCATGTAACCTCGGTTACGCAGAGTAAGATAGATAGCAATATCTTTCTAATCGTCACTCCATGAATCGAAAGAGGTTACGGACTTCAGAACGAATTAAATGATCTCTGTTAAAAATGATCTCCCTGGCAGATCTCAAAGTTTGATGTTCAAACTAAAGTTAAAGTGTGTTTATGTACGGGCTAATCCCCATATGTTATAGGTTGTGACTGACTTCATAGGTTGCTTTACCGAAAAATCATGCAATTTTCTGTTTTCCCTTGTGGGTTACAGTCATTAATTTAGTTTATTTATTATGGAGATTTGTAGAAAAAGCTATAATTTCCAGCGAGCGAAAAATCGTTGAGAGCGTTTCTGGAAACGACACTGGGAAAAGAACCAATGGAGGTGTATATTTTCTGCCTGATACTCTGTAAACTCATTTAGCCTATTAAATCACGTCATGAACCGCCATTTTCTTGTCAGGTGAAGACTATTTTTAGAGTTGACACCACCTCGTTCTACGAGTGATAGCACACTTTTGCTTTTAAACCCCAGTAAGCCACAACACAATGCAGGACTTAGCCGCTGGGGTATTACACAGAGGACGTTGAACAAACTCGATTGCCTCATGTTGCGTTCTATTAACTTCCATCTAGCATATTTATTAAGAGAATATTTGAGTAAACCTCACTGGATGAAGGTTAAGCCGACCTACTTTGTTTAAGGCTGGCTGATTTAAGTGCGATTCTATTTATAGATACTAGAAGGAATCATCACCATCATTGCACGCCGGCTATAGGTGAGAAACACACAACTATTATCCCCAAAGCAAAAAAGTTAGGACATGAAAAAAGCGAGATATAAAACATTATATTATACGAAGAACCTACGGGTAATATATTGCTTAGGGACATTTTATGCTCCCAGACTGCGAGCGAACTTTGGAGAGGAAAGATAAAATTGATGGGGTGGACAAACAACTCGCAAACACAAACGCCATGTAGGCCAACTCATCGCCATGTCAACTAGCTTATCCAACCAGAGATGTTTATCAATCTTCCGACTCCGATCCCGGCCGTCAGCAGTCACCAAACGACGCCAACTCCGAATTGAGGGTTTCCATTCCTCTTGACGAAGTTAGTACTTGTCTCTCCTCTCTTCTTCCCATCCACTTCCCGATCGGTGTAGTTGGCATGCGCAACATGTGGCCTAGCCATCGGAGCCTGGTGCGTGAAATAACAGTGGCTGAGCAAGTCACTTGCTCTTCCTGCACCGAAATACGCGGTGTCGACAAGCTCATTGCTCACATGGTTTTTCCCATCAGATGCGAGCCAAATCGTAACAGCAGCGATGATCGAATGCAACTATCCTCTTTGTCTGTCAACTTGATGGGTAGTTTTTCGCAACCCTACTTGAGCATTGAATGGACGCCTGCATTGTAAACTCTGCCCTTCAGGATAACAGTGGATGTCGCGTCAGCGCCATAGATGACGGAGCTTGACAAAGCGCCTCGTCTTTGCTATTTTACGTCAAGATAGTTTAAGAAACTGGTTTAGAAATCAGGGTGGGATGTGTAAATATGGCTGCACCTGAAAACTCTAAATATTTCATGAAGTATGGCAATTTACTAAGACGAATTGAACCCTCGCAGTAATCAATTCAATAAACAAGAATGTCGATGAAAGGAACTGTGGAGAAAGAGGAAACTATCCTAGCTTCGCCACAGTCAGTCCTCTGTTTTTGATTTGACCCGGTGCTCGTGAAGTTTTCCAAGATTCACGCCATGTATTCTCACGAATGTGTGCTGACTGTGCGGTGTTACTCACGCATCACAGTCTTTGGTGGTTCCTTAGTATCCTGCTCATACCGTGCAGAATGGCTGTATGGGACGAGTTAGAATACACTTGACTGCACTTGCCATATAGTGTATGCGACGGATAAAGACCGATCACATCTGTCTACTCCACATTCTAAACAAATCCGAGAACGAGATGCTGGTGTTACCAAAAGTGAAATGTCGTAATGGATGATGAGACACTCATATTGAGGAAGTTGCAGGGGACAGCAGAACTGATTTTTGTGTATACGCTAAAATTTGGTTCCACGGAAATGATACCGTATTTCCTAAGTTAGTCAGTAACCCAGAGCTCTGCCGGACTTCATTGTTGGAGTCGGTAGACACAGGGAAAGAATCAACACAGTTGACAAATAGTGCATCACGCACAAACCTGATAATCGTTAAACGGATACCTTTTTGTTAATTTTTGTTAGCCCTTTACTCCGGTTGAGGTTAAAGTAAATGCAGAGTCAAGATCAAAAAACGAAACCGAATGTTTAGCCAGAACTACTTTCTCATTCACCTTGCTAGCAAATTCGCAACTTGATCGTTGACAGCGGCTTAGTTCAATCAGTGCACTAAAATTCAATCACCTGATGGGTGACAAATGAATACAATTCACGCTGGGGAAGTGATCTCCATCCATGATTACCCTTGAGGAAGTAAAATCTACAGTGGTGTCGACGCTATTGGTGCCCTAAATCCATTCATTCTTGTGATATCAACCACTTCCAACTTGTGGAATGTGCTCTTCAGTCTTCCCCTTACACATTCATATTAAATAGCATTTTAATACACCTCTGATTTTTTGCCTAATTGCCTACAGATCGTGTTGAATGATCGGTACTAATTATGAGTTCACCGCAGGTTCCAGTTCCACAGACAACGTAACGAAGGTATGTTATGTAGATTACATGCATACAATGTGTAGTGCTAGAGTGGAGCTTTCATTATATTGCGAAGTCGTCTGAGGTGCAGAAATCAACCGAACTTTCTGTTCTAGCTGAAGGTGAGTAACGAAGACCATTGAACGTAGTCGGGGACTGTCGATCAATGTAAATCCCTCAGGTCGCGAGCAACGTTTGAATGTCAAAGTTGTACCATAGTGCTGCTAACGCTTTCATTTATGCGAAACAAAACAATCTGCAAGAGCTGTTGGTGAACTTGGGAGTGGGGATGCAGGTAGACGAGTTGACTAGACAGTAATGTCCATAGATCCTATCCAGAAGCTCGGATACACGTCTGGCGTTCAAAGCGTGAGTCGTCATAGCACCAATGATTTGAATACGGCCGTCAAAGTCAGTTACCGAAAAACAACCATCATTTTCGTTGCAGTTCCGAAATTTTCTTTACACATGCATAACATGGTTGGCGGCATCCGGTTTCGGATTCGCTTGTCAGTGTGGACAGCCACAGGACGCCTGCGCGTACAGAGGGAGCATGGGTGGCTTGCTCTGCACTACCCACAGCTCCATCCACACACCCCATATCCAGTGTAAGCCCGAAGGAAAAAGACGGGGAGACATGTGGATGGGAGCCACGTTTCACCAACGGAGCCGACCCACACTCCTTCACAGGCTAAGAGAAACACGCTGTATTTGGGGACCAACCGCACACAGGGCAGTAACTAGACCGTAGTGCGCTCCACACTGACTGCATGGAACCACTCTTTGATCCTAACACGGCCACAAGGACCGTGCACCCCGTCCCCTCAAGTAACGACTAACTGTCTCCTGGAGCCAGTATGGACGAGGTAGTGATTACTAGACAGTTAGGCACCTTGTCAGCATGCACATCAAGTACAGCCATCCTAGGGATATCAAGCAACAGCTAACCAATTGAGATGACGATATAAAATAAAATAAATCGGATAATACGTACTGATACGATGGCAGAACTCTTCACCAAATGAGCGTATATAAAAAATTGGTTACGAACAAATCCACGATAAGTTCACGAGGTCAGAAAGTATATTTTACGGAAATTGCACAATCGCGAAAATACAGAAATTAAGTTCAATTTGCTAAAGCAACGTGTGCAAGTTTATAGAAGATAGTTCAGGAAGTGGTACGAGAAAGAAAAACAATAGGACCAAATTGAATATTTACCACCTGAAATAAATAGACTTAGCATGCAAGCACGCGTTTAGTAAATCAAATGCAGCATACCTACAAAAGCTGCGCCGGTTCTGCCTACGTTCTCTGCAGGACCCGTCGTCGCTTTGGTGGTGGTCCCGAGTGGCCTCACTCACGGCTCACTAGGCCTGCCTGACTCGGGCACTCGCGACCGCATGTGCTAAAGCACCATGCGCTCGATGTCGATGGAGTACAACCCACCGGTTCTTGCCGCTTCCGCACTTGCCGCTTCTTCTCTGCATCCATGAGGTCTTTCTCTAGCACTTCGGCAACTGCCTTCGTTAATAGATCACTCCATGCAAGTCGAACCACCGCCTTCGATTCCCATGACCTGTAATCATGATTAGAACGTGCGAGGCTCAGGTGGGACGCAGCTGAGCTCATCCTAGTTTTGCACAGGAGTTTAGTGTGCCCCTTGTTATCAGCCTCAGTGCCGTCGACGTATGGTGGTCATCTTTTGAACGGTGGACGTCGCCTAGGTTTTCGGGCCTCAGTTGCACCACAAAGAAAACTGAGGTTAGAGGCCTATGAACGGTCCTTGGCACAAGCTCTGCTTGTCTCCCGGGACTCCTTAATGCAGTTTGACGCAAGCCGTATTGCTGGATATTGTTACTATAACAAATCAAACGGCGCGACCTCGGTCGTTAGGCAAAGTAGTAGGGCGATTAAACATAGCTCCCCTCACTGTGCTTCTCTATGAGTTCTGTAGGTTGGTAAAGATCGGCCACCCCAGTCCTGAGATCGGTAAGCCTCAAACTGGTGGCGCTAACTAAATTGACTTTGAGTCTCAGTTCTAGAAGCGGAAGTGTACCCGAGGGCAATTCATGCCGTCACCCCAATCTCTGGTGTACAATATGCCGTTCAAATGCAGGCCACTTGAACGACTGACCTGATTCGAAAGATGGTTCACTTCTTTGACGCGGGCATGCGATCGGTAACCTGCACCGAGATACTCAGTCCAGCTTGGCGGAGTCATTCGCTTTTTTGTATACTACAGCACTTAGTAGAATACTAGGGCAGTGTCAGATCACTGTGAGACGATCTTGATGGTGATGTTCAGGGAACATGGAAGTCATGCTTGCTGGAACGGTTAGTAGGAGTACATCGTGTTGGTGTACACTGTTTTCATCGTGATTTTCGTTTAGATGGTGATTGTCTAACGTGGTTTGGGGTGGACACGGGCTAACCAGTTTTCGCAGTTATCCCAGAAGAAGTCGTGGGCAGGATCAGCACACTGCAAATTGACGTAGAACCGGAAAGGTGGCCATCGATTCACAATGAACTGATTCTTGGTTAAATGCAATCGTTGGGTTCGTAACTGATGCAGCGGGTGAATGTGCGTTTAAATACCCGCTATCTCCACCTGATGAGGTCAAATCACTCCGGGCGGTTATCATCAAATATCCGTCTGCCTTATCAAATTGGTTTATTCTTTCATTAGACCTAACAGTCGATCACGCACAGGTTTATCCACATGGCAGCACTGTCACGGGGGTGTTTCTTGTGTTGCCAGTCGCCTGTTCAAAATAGTGGACTGTGTAAATACATTGTCGTTGTTACCGCTTTTCAAACTCGGCATTGCATGTTTTTTGTTTCGGATTCCGTTGCAAAGAAAACAGTCACAAAGATTGCTTGTAACCCCACGGTAAAGACAATGTTGCCTTGTCGAGCACGGAGCTCTAACGACATGGTAACACTGCTCTGGGGGATTTTGATTACCAAGTAACCTGCGGTATTTCGCACGCTTTTTCCTTCAGTCTCGGTTGGAAAGTGCAAAACATTTGCTATTTTTCATGGGTCGTCAATCTTTTCATTGTGCTGATTGAATCGTTACAGGGTACTGCGAACCAGTCAGTGTAACAAGTTCCTTGATCATTGTAGTTGCCAATTGGTTCATGTTTGTTTTCAAAGCCACTAGTCACGAAAACGGGTGTTTACTCTTGACTGCGGTCTCTACACACCGTGTAATTGCGCGTTTCGCGCTGCTATTCGTTACGCCACTCACACAGCACAATATCCTACCTACAAACAAAGTGTACAGATTACCACATTTCTACCAGGTCATGAGTAACCTACAACTTCGCGGGACATTGTGGTGTGTCACGAGCACACTGGTAGAAATTTGTTTTGTTAACACGTAGACAAAGATTACGGTACACTAATCACTAGTTCGTACACAATGCGTACATAGATATACAGGTATAAACCTTTTTTTCATATTTTGTACACAACTATGGTTGGCGGCATCCGGTCTCGGATTTGTCTGTCACTGTGGACAGCCACAGGACGCCTGCGCGTACAGAGGGAGCATGGATGGCTTGCGCTGCACCACTCACAGCTCTAACCACACACCACATATCCAGTGTAAACCCGAAGGAATAAGACCGGGAAATACGCGGGTGGGAGCCACGTTTCATCAACGGAGCCGGCCCACACTCCTTCACAGAAAAGACATGCACGCTGTATTTAGGGAATCAAGCGCACACAGGGCGGTGGCTCGACCGTAGTCTGCTCCACACTGAGTGCATGAAACCATTCTTTGAGCCTAGCACGGCCACAAGGACCGTGCACCACGTCCCCTCCAGCAACGATCAGCTGTCTCCTAGATCCAGTATGGACGAGGTAGTGGGTAATAGACAGGTCAACATGCACATCAAGCGCAGCCACACCGGGGATATCAAACAACAGCCATTCACTTTCAACGACAAGCTGAAATAAAATAAATCCAATAATGAATACAGATACGGTGGCATAACTCTTCCCTAAATTTCCATTTGAAGTAAGTTGGTTAGTAACGAATCCGTGACAAGTAAGAAATGTCCACAAGTTACTTAAAAATGCTATAAACGCAGCGAACTTACCGAAGCGCAATTAGTGTAAGCAACGTGGCCAGTTAATAGAACATTATTCAGGGAGGCAGAACAAACCAAATAAAGCGGAATGAAATTTAGCCATCTTAAAAAGACCTAGTTTAGGTGTAAGTTGGTTTAACCCAACTGCGTTGAAGAAGCATCAAGAATGCAACGTCAGCCTCAGCATGGGGCAACTGTACAAATATACGCATACTATAATTTGCATAGCTGACTAGAAACTGTCAAAACCTTTCTAGATGGTGCAAAGCCCCTCGCACCAGACGGACATCACCCACTTATACTCCACTGCCTATCGACAATCATCTCACCAACCGTGACAAACCTATTCAATAAATCCCTCACTGAAGGATCTGTCCTGAAAGACTGGAAATGATCGATAGTGAGACCGCTTCCCAAGGGTGGTGATCCGAGTAAAATAGAGAAGTGTAGACCGATGTGTTTGACTTCGGTATTGTCCAAAGTTCTCGAGAAGGTTTTGAAAAATTGTCTGCTGTCGTTCTTCGAATCGATGGACGTATTGACGCCAGCGCAACAAGGCTTTACGAAAGTAACTTGAAAATTCCCATTTAAGTCTCTAGAACAAAAGACCATCTGGTGAGCCAATGCTTTCAATGATTCATCGTCAGACCATTACAATCATATAGAGGCTAGAAAGAGAAATCGACCCAGTTAGTTCAAAACGAATTGATCACGTGAAGGTCAATGACAGAGTGGAAAAAAACGAATTAGGTCTTAGAGGGCTAGATGTTCGCTACCGCGTCTGACCGAAGGCAGTCGACCTGGGCGTCTTCCATCTTCGCTGGCCAGGGAAGCTAGAGAGCCTGGACCAGCTTCTTCTGTGAGCATAAGGACGGCTGGAACAATCGAATGCATATTGCTTCAGCTGTCGCAAGCATACGAAGGCGGTAACCTTTCGTTCGGTGCGGTGGAACCTTGTAAACTATTCGGAAAGCGCGTTTCCAATCCACTTCATGGCCGGTGTCCACAATGTGGGCCAGAATGGCGCTACTAATGATTCCGATGCCCCCTTGACGAAGCCAGCGAGGGCAATGTTCGTTCACGCGTTACGATAACTGCCGCGCCGTTCGACCAATATACGTCGCGCCACAGGCGCACACGAATTGATAAATCACCATTGATGTGGTCAGCATCGGCAGCTTGTCCTTGTTTTGTGAACGAATGAGTGGTTCCGTTGAGAACACGCACTTCAACGAGGCTGCCGGAAAGGTCGACTTTACCGCGGCCGAAACGCTTCTGATTAGACGCTCGGTAGCCGCGTCCCCTTTAAATGGTAAGCGAATAAATAACTCTTTCTTTGGCGCTGTTAACACTGCCACTGGTTTCGGTTTTTCTAGGAGGTTCCTTAGGATAAATCTATCGGGATAACCGTTTTCACGTAGAGTGTTCTGTATGAACATTAACTCCGCGTCTAGGGTGTCTTCCGTACAGATTCGACGTGCTCTTGACGTAAGACAGTGAACCAAGTTGCGTTTGTATCTCATGGGGACGAAACTGTAAAAATTCGTGTACTGACCTATCCACGTTGGTTTTCTGTAGACCTGACGCTGGATGAATCCATCTGGTCTCCTTGTTAACAAGACATCGAGATATGGTAGCCGGTTATCGCTTTCCTTCTCGTAAGTAAACTGCACTGCTGCATGCACCCGGTTGAAGTGGTCAAGAATTTCCTCCAGATTAACATGTTTATCCACCACAACAAATATATCGTCCATGTATCGATGATAGCCGTCAAAAAGGTCTATCGCCGCCCGCATTTCGTTCCTCTCCAGCTTTGCCATGAAGATATCCGCTAATAGCGGTCCGAGAGGGGATCCCATGACCACGCCGTCCTTCTGCCGGTAGTATTTCCCGTTAAATAGAAACTGAACATTCCAGGTGCAGCGTAACAGTAGGCTCTTAAGCTCACGCGTAGGCATACACATTTTTATTCCTGACTCGGCTATATAGTCGCAAATGTAATCGATCGTCTCAAGCAATGGGACGTTTGTAAAAAGTGAGACGACATCGAAAGATAACATTAATTTCTCATTGATATTATCAGCTTTGATGCTTTCGACGAAATGGAAGCTGTCACGAAGACTGTAGATAGCGAGCTGTTGTCGTACAGGTTCAAGAAGTTCTACAAGCCACTGAGCAACGGCATGGTACGGCGAGTCAACCATTGATAAAATAGGACGAAGTGGGATGTTAGGTTTGTGGATTTTTGGTAACCCGTAAAGTCTTGGGACGCTTGTGCCACTCGGTTTAAGGCTGTCATACAGAGCATCCGAAATGTACCCCTTGGTCCGGAGTTCTTGCAAGCTCTTAGTTATCTGTGTTTCAACTTGTTCAGTTCGGTCCTTTTCTCCTTCAATACACGCAAACTTTGTCTCATCGCTCAGTATTGCTGTTAGTTTATCTGTGTAATCTTTTCGATCTAGTAACACGATCCTGCATCACCAACTTGATGTACGCAAACCACCAGTGGGTACGAGGTCTCAATAAATGGAAGGATGTTGAAGTGTTGTACATCGACTTTAGTAAGACGTTTGACATTGTGAACCACGAGGTACTCCTTCGTAAACTGAGGACATACGGAATCGGTGGCACGCTACTTCAGTGGTTACACGAGTTTATTGTGGAACGAAATTGTAGACTACAGGTCAATGACTACCTGACAGACTGGTTCCCATCGATCAGTGGCGTGCCTCAAGGAACTGTACTTGGGCCGGTATTATTTCTTGTTCATACCAACGATCTTCCGCAGCAACTCCAGTCACATGTGCCCTGTTTGCAGTTGATTTGCAAATCTGAAGGATCATTGTGAATCAGGACGACTGCGCTCGCCTCCAGCGTGACTTAGAGCGACTGTCAACGTGGTCCACTGAAATGCAACTCCCTCTTAACGCAAGCAAGTCGGAGTTAATCAGTATCACCAGACGTCCAACCACTCGATCATACACCTTGGACGGCCAGTTGCTCCACCCTAACACATCTGGCAGAGTCTTAGAAGTTCTCTCACAACATGCTATGAGATCACTAGAAAATACAGGGAAATTGTACCGTGCGGGACTTCGTATGCTCTGGGCATTAATACGCACTTTCTCCACATGGTCCGAAGAAACCGTCCCTCTTCTATTCGCCTCGCTCATTAGACCAATCCTTCAATAAGGTGCCCCAGCTGACCAACCGATAACGCAATGGGAAACTGAGAAGCTGGAGAAAATACAGCATACCGCAACTAGAATGATACCGAGTCTACAAAAGCTTCCGTATGAAAAACGTTTTGGAAGGCGTCGAGTAAGAATTGACCTTATTATAACCCATCGATTACTACACTTAAATCACCTCCCCATACTGCGGCCAATATTTCACCTGCGGGAACCCTGTAACACCCGAGGACACTGGTACAAAACTCAGGGTCCCCAGCATGAACAAAGTATCACATCAGCTTTGTTTCAAAAAAAGAATCGTAAACTTATGGAATTCACTACCAGAAGGATTAATAGAAGCTGATTGTATAAAGAGTTTTAAAACCCGTATTGACGATTATTGCGGAAACCTGTGCTTTTGTGAAACGATGCACATATAATGCCAAAAGAAGACATTGTATGCCCGGAAATAATGACGCTGGTACAAATTCCTTACCGAACAAGGATAAACGATTAACTGACCAGACACAACCGCTGAGGATTCAAACTAAATGTGTTTGATTTTTCGTAATTCAATAGAGTTGTACAGAAACCTTTTTACTTGCTCTTAAATACAGTATCAGTATCAGTAAATATTTTCGTACATTACTACCAACACTAGATTTTTTGGAGCAAAGTGATTGTCTGTGTACGAATGGATAATGTAAGCCGGTCACACAGCACTTTGAAGCTTCAGAGGTGATAATCGCAATTGCCTTCTCCATCTATCTTGGATAGCAGCACCATCATGGTTTACCCACTCTAGTGCAGGTACAGACCCCTTGTTTCATTTATAAGCACCTAAAATAGTGCATTCAAAATCACACCTGTGGTTAACTTCTGGAGCATAAGCCATGAATGTCGCTTTCAAGGGCAGTGGACACGGCTGTAGAGAAACAAGTTTGTTACCCATCAAACTAGGGGACAGATGCACAGCATATTTCTTTTTACTGTGCACATACCTGGCCACGAACCACATCATTTCAATTACTGAAAGTAGAAACAGTAAAACAAACCGATGTCTCAAAACCAAATTAGCACTCGACAGGCAAGTTATGAGTAATCTCAGAAATTGCACTGATGGTGCTGGTATCCTCCAAAACAGAAGACATCGGAAAGAAAACATCAGCTAAAACGCTTGTCGGCCAAGTCTACTCAAAGAGACGAGTTACTTTTGCAGCCCCGTGAAAGTGAAACTATCGTTAAAAGTTTTCCTGTCCCGTTCAAGTAATGCTCTCTTACAAATCACCAGTAATTGTTTGAAAAAAAGTGTGTTATTATTCATCCCATCAGCTAGGCGGTAGCCGGATGGGTCCGATGCTTAAAATCGACTGATAGAATTATTCAACAGTGCATATCCCGAGTTATTATAATCAGCTAGCAAAATCCTTTGATCCGTCGTCTACCTGTCTGCTGTACCACGTTACTTTTATCTGAATCCGTTCGATCGTTTCATTCGTAACCAAGTTGTGGCACAGTGATCGCAGTGGTTTTCACACGTGTGGGAATCTTGGAGTTTGGGTTCGGAATTCCTCTCTTTATCATATATTAAGAGGAATGGGACGCGTTCTGGGTACACTAAAATCCACTCTTCACTTGACTTTCACGCCCTTAATGTAGAAGCTCGCTACTCAGTGAATCTGCACTGGGAAACCAAACACTACCGGCATCTTGGACTATTCACAGTCTACAGTGTAAAAGTAATAGAGAGTAGTAGGGTGGAGGTTGTTGGATTTTTGTGAAGATTCATCGCAGTGAACTTATTTTGTCGATACTCATGGGTTCCACTAGCACTTGGTACTACATTGCTGAACCAAAAATGATGGCTTACAGGCTCAAAAAAATTTGATTTCCTTATAAAAGTTGTTGCACTTACCGTGGTCTCAGTATGGTGTTCTAGCTGAGACTTAGGTAACATGAAGAAAGGTAGCTTCCGTACTTCTGTTGAAGATTATAAACAAAAATGGTACTGCGCAGCCAGTGTCTCCTACACAATCGTTACCACCAGGATGAAATTCATCCGCGATACAGAAGATTCAGGACCGTAGCTTGAACCAAAGTGCTTCGTTTCTTCACAGCTCTGAGCCTGTGCTCGAAAGCAAAGCTCGCTGACCCTTGGAAGAATATTCATGTACTAGTGCAGTCTACACTACAGCAGGTTACGGCGAATCACGGTTCACAAGCTGAAGTCGAATGCAAAGTGTAAATTAATGGGAAAGCAAATGGCCGAATGCAAGCGTTCAATAAATGAGCCCACTGTGAACGCAGTTATAGCCCCACTAAATATGTATGTCTTCGCATACTACTAACAAGTGAACAAGGTCCGCGTGAGGTCCATTATTGCAACAGGTATAATCACGGTACTCATTGGTGCTACCAGTGGACACATTTTAAATGCTTAAAAGTTGTAGGTTATCCACCACGGTAACGCCAGGCCAGCTTCTAGTGCTAGACTACTGAGGGAAAAAAATGGTCCATAAGTGTTGAAAACGGTAGTTTCGGATAACGCAAAGGTCGCTGTCGCACAGAGCAAACCAGGCTTGGCAGCATAGAGTTTGGTAAGCAAAAAGAGGAAGACCGAATCAAGACGGTCAAGTGAATTTCTCACAGAACACAGCTGGTGCCGATCAAGACCGCATAATATTATGGAATACGGACGCGATGAATCGCTCGACACTAAAGTGTAACCTACTCACTTTCTTCTCCACTGGAATAATACACGACGCGTCTATCGCTGTGGCCGTTGCGCATGAGGCAAATGACAATCTTTAGTGAACATAAGAATATAAACTCGAGACAGTCCTAGATGACCACGGGAAAACGAATGGCCACGAGGTATTGAATTTTTATTAGTTCAGATGTTAACTAAAGCCCTGCAACCTATGTTGCTCACCTACTCCATCAAGTCATAGTTCAATCCTGTCCACCTCACTCCTTGATGAGGATGCGCATGGCCGCGGCATTGGCGGCCACACAGCTGCTCATTAACTTATTAGCAATAGACGCAAAGATGACGATGGATGCGGCCATAAGTTTATTATGCTCATTACAAAGAAGAGCGTCGGATAGCGCTGAAACAGAGTATGATTGTAACCTTACTGTTGTGTTAGGAGCTGTCTGGGTCATAAATGCACGCCAGTCGGAAGATGAAGCAAACTCGGTTGTTGGACTCGGGCCCTTATTTCGAGCTAAATCAGGGTCGTTTCACCGTCCATGATACTTAGACCCATATTAGGGCACGGGGTGATCAAAGGCGAGGAGAAAAAGACCGGTTCACCATCTGTATTTTGAGGCTAGTCAGGAAACTGAGACTTGAGTGCCCGAGTACCAAGGTTATCGTAGAGCAGTCGGGACATAACAGTTCTTCGGTGATTACTGTGGAATCGACGGTGGCAGTGTCACAGTTGGGCAAAAACTTGACGAAGTGAGGTTTGATTCACGACTATTCATAATGGTGGAAACACTGCTTAATTGTCTCAAACCTGGCTTATGTGCTTTAACCTAGATAACGTGGGTCAAAACGAACAGTCATCACAAAGTGCCTAAGGTTTTCGTAAAAGATACGAGCAAATCTTCTAAATCTAAGTACATTTAGTTAATAACGTGCTTTCAACCGACAATGCAGGCGTGGAGAAATACGGAAATGCTTCATGATGAAAATAACGTACTGCCAACTTGATTGCTATTTCCTTTGAGATATTAACACCTCGCTGTATTTCAATTTCAGCCACTGATCGAGTGCACCGTTCAGTACGAAAACTGTATTCCTGCTCGGTGTCAGTGTTATTCCGAAAAGTCGTTGAGAACAGAGAATGAGCCTTTGGCAAACGGCAAACACTGTTGTCGAAATACTCCGGAGCTTCGTGGTTCACAGTTACATCTTCCCAAATGATGCGTAGATCCAGATCACTCAAGTCTATCTTTTTCTGTTCTCTTGTTGCAGTTAGTACGAATGTGTCATATGCCCAGATTTTTATTTCAGATGACAAGTCAAAAAGTTCTGGCCCACTTTCTGTGAGTTTCGTTTGCTTTAGTAGTTTATTCATCGTGTCAAAACCACCACGTTTTCGGCTATGGCCGGCTACTCCCTTATATTCAAAGCTAATAACTAAATGAAATCGGAGCGGATTGGTTCATATGATAATGTTGGTACTTCTACTTGAATTGAATCGTTTGAACCAATCAAATCGGACTGTCTGTCTGAGGGGTTTTGTTCATGTGGGTAACCGGTCAGGGCCAGGGTGAAGTGAACCGTTGTCTCTCTGTGCAAGCCAGCACCGAATGGAGGACAAATGAGCTACATTCACTGTTGGAACAATATAAAACTGAGTTTATACGGATAAAAGCAGCTAAAGCCTAGCATTTCCAGTAGGATGGTAACGGTGGAAGTTCAAAATGTGGAAGAATTGTCAGCAAAATTGGGTTCACACCAGTGGACTCACTGCGGTATACATAGTACAAAATGTAAATAAACTGTAAGTCCATAAGTAATGGTGACAAATGGGACGTCAGTGAACATTTTGTCGCCTCCTGTTGCACCCATGCCTGAGGTTACAAAGGTAGGATGTAGACTGGGAGTTGAGCACCAATGGAATCTCAAGCAAACATTTAATGAACAATGAACAGTGGTTTATGTCGCGTAAAAAATCAGTTGCTTGACAAGTCCCGCAGGATGGTGGGGCTAAAACTACCAATATCAAAAGATAGGTGAGTTATCTGTTTGAGCGTTTATTTAGAAGCTCCGCGGCTGAATAATAGTAGTGTAAGTGGGAATTGAATGAGAACGACGAGGCAACATGGGGACAGTTATAGGTGTTCCACTCCGTGAGAAAGTAAAAACCAGAATATTTAATTCTGTACCGCCTCCTCAGATTTATATAACATGCTAATCCGCTTTGGAGGGATAATTAATATGTTCCAAAGCAGCACATTTTAGGCAACGAAGTGCTTAGAAATGCGCAGGGAGTAGTGTAACCTGGTGCAGCGAAATGAGTGCACGTTCAACTCGGGCTTTTTACTGTGCTAGCGTCGAGCATAGATGATAGATTCCAATAGGATATTCCACCTTCCGCAAACACGTAGGGAACAGAAATTCCGACAGCACTCCAAACGACTGTACTGCACTGGAAGCTGGAGATGGTGACCTTTCAATTTATTGTTGTGGCTGAGCTCTAGCAGTTGGCGGCACGTGTGGTTGGGATTTCAGAAAATCTGGTAGGTTAAAATTAGGTCCCTGCGCAACCTCTAATGTTGTTCACTGAAGATCTCGAGTACTCGAAGCGTTTGCTCATACGGCAAGTTATACAAACATTTGACATTTTTGGTTGCCAGGCGTTGGGGTATCTCTAAGGTACTGAGATATTTCTTCAGTTATCGCTACCAGAACTGGATTGCGTATTCCATATGTGCAGGTATGTATGAGCAGAGGATCTGTAGAAAAACAGGCGGTTGAATCGTCTAAATGCAAGCTTTAGGAAACCCACGTGTTGGATGTCCCTCTTTGACGCCATTTCAGACTTAATCGAACACCCAAGGTCCGCTTGGACCAAAACGCTCATATCCTACTCTCCAGAAGACGTTTAAAGCTCTTGGTTGCTAAATTTGTACCACACCACCAGGTTCCGTTTGTGCAGCACTCTACATTTTTCCACATAAAATGGAAGTCGATTCCAGATTGACCAGCCGTATACCTTATCCAGTTCGGCTTATAGTACTGGGAAATCAACTGTTGTTTTGTTCTCCCTCTACACCTTGATATCATCATCATAAAGCAGGCAGTTTGAGTTTATGAGGCGTGTGATGATGCTGATATACGTCAAAAATAACGGCGGTCCAAGTACCGACCATTGAGGTACTTCGCACCATGGTTGGCGGCATCCGGTTTCGGATTCGTCTGTCACTGTGGACAGCCACAGGATGCCGGCGCCTACAGAAGGACCATGGATGGTTTGCGCTGCACCACCCACAGCTCCATCCACACACCCCATATCCAGTGTAAACCCGAAGGAATAAGACCGGGATGCATGTGGATGGGAGCCACGTTTCATCAACGGAGCCGGCCCACACTCCTTCACAGGCAAACACAAGCACGCTGTATTTGGGAAATCAAGCGCACACAAGGCTGTGGCTGGACCGTAGTCCGTTCCACCCTGAGTGCATGGAACCATTCTTTGATCCTAACACGGCCACAACGACCGTGCACCCCGTCCTCTCCAGCAACGACCAACTGTCTCCTAGAGCCAGTATGAACGATGTAGTAGGTAATAGACAGGTAGGCACCTTGTCAACATGCACATCAAGCGCAGCCACACCGAGGATATCAAACAACAGCCAATCACTTGAAATTACATTAAGAAATGAAATATATCTGTTAAAGAATACAGCTATGCCGACATTTCGATAAATTAACATATGAATTAAGGTAGTTATCCAAGAATCCGCGATAAGTACAAAATGTCCACAAGTTACCCAAAAATGCTACAAACATAATAAAGTCAACGTCGATAACCACAGTTAGCATAAGCAATGTGGCCACTTAATAGAAGATTATTCAGGTAGGCAGAACAAATTAAAAAAGTGGAATGAAATTTCTCTCTAAATTGCATGGAAACTGACAGGGATTCTTTCACTCGTGCCTCCAAGCGCCGGTGTCGGATAAAGCTTCTGATCCGCCCTAGGAGGGGATCACCAATACCAACGGTCTAGTGTTCGTAGAGTAGGATGTCATGGTCTAACCGGTCTAACGTCCTTGAGAACACAAGAAAAAGTACAGCAACGTCTGTGCCAGAGTATACTGTCTCGGTCCAGCTGAATCGTGCTAGCAGTAGATTTGTATTACACGATCGTGTTTGTCGGAAGCCATGCTGTTCCGATGCAAGGCTGCTAAATTCTTCCAACTAGACCGTTACCGCATCAGAAATAATAGCCTCCATGACCTTTGAAACAACCTGTAGTTTGCTGGATCGGAACGACTACCATTGTGAATGGGAGTAATCATCCCGTGTTTCCACATGTCAAGAAAGCACATTTAGTCAAAACTGTTTGGCAGAATCGAGACAAAGGCTCAGCTAGGCTCACTTTTACGGCCACTAGAGAATCCTGGTGCATATTTTCAACACCAGGAGAGCTGTGCTTGCGCAAACTTAGCGGGTTTTTAATATCAATGCCATGAAGCAAATGTGCTTGAGTTTTGGGAATGAGACCACGCCTGTCATAGGGTGATGTGACTAGTGATTGCACGGAAAGGTTGCAGCATATTCCAGGCGCAGAGTATTCGCCTCATCCCCCTGTATTATTGTCAGTCCGTGCGCTGCTTGAAAAGGAGGAATTCCGCGTTTTTTCTTGAGTAGACTTTTAACGTGTTGCTACAGAAGCATGTGGTTTGAGGCCATATGCGTGGCCAACTTCAGCTTGTACGTCATGCTATCCTCGCGAACAAGCTGAGCACAGTGATTACGTTGGGTATGCATAGGCCATCCAGTTCTCGGTGCTTAGAGAGTAGTGGTAGAAATGCCAAGCAGAGTTTCGTGCCGCTATACATTGGCCTGTCCTGCTTCGCAGAAACCAGATCACCATTCTCGGGTGAACAGTCTTAGTCACTAATGCTTCGGCAACCCGCGTGTTAACCTGGCTGACGAACTGTAGCCATGCACTAACCGATTCATCCTCTGTCAGTATGGTCCAACTGATTGTCTCGCCTAGTCGTGCGAATATGGCATAGGTATAATCGTTCTCGTTACGTCGGTAATTTCCACGGGGAATATTCTGCATAACAGATATATTAGAAGAGTAGGACTACATGATCACTGCGACGCAAGTGGATGTCGAAAATCACCCAATCGAGCATCAGTTGTTCTTCGTTGGGGAATATCTGGTCCAGGATAGACGGCTTATCTGTTTCATGGAATCGGATTTGAGTGTTGATGTAGTCATACAGCAGAAAACTGGAGACAATCCCTTGTAGATCCGTCTTGGTCTGTCCTTCAGGAAAGGCTTAGGATTCCAGGGTGCGGATGTTGAAGTCGCCAGTAATAAGAAGGTGACCTTCGTTATAGCTTATCATCGGCATCCGTGGAGATGCCAGATAGAAGTCCATATCGGACGTGGAGAAGAGATGGCGATAAACGACTGCCACCCAGCAGGCTTCGTCGTCTTGTAAACGTAGACGGCACCAAATGAAACCATGTACCGTGTTAACCTTGGAGCTCCCGGCGGAAGTACAGAGCTACCCCTCCATCTTTGCTGAATCGGTCGTGCCGAAAAATAGACATGCCTAGCAGTGCGATCTCGATGTCACTTATGTCGCGGCGTAACAATGTCTAAGTTATAGCGATGTGGTCGCATAATTCTGATCCTTAACGCAGCCGCATTTCAGAAAGTGTACTCAGTTAGCCTTGTACGCTGGTGTACATACAGGAAAGCTTCTCGGATGTCAGAAACCGTTTACTGGAAGCATATGAGATGTGTATTTGTGTCGACCGATGGGAGGCCGGCGCCTAATCGCTTTGTGGGAGAATTGTCAAATCTCGATATGAACGCAATCTGATTTTTTGCCGCACTTGCATCTGCTAGACGTGGTCCACCGGTAGCTTTATGGATAGCTACTGGTCGGTGTGCAGTTTCTGAACCGCTGTTGTAATTCTGTGTCGTGGATGGTGTCGTTTCCGTGAGGATAGCGAGTGGCTGCGGTTCTCTAACTGATGTCTTTAGTCGTAGTTTCGAAGGAAGTCTGCTGCGTAGTGTGTGAAAGCTGCGGGTGAAGTTCGCCGCCATCTCGTGACTGCACCGTTAGTTTCAGTGTCCTCAGGCCACCGCCTTTGTAGTGTGGTAACTCTGGTAACCGTGTAATCGAATGAAGTATAACGTCACCAGTACAGAAAGCTCCGCGGATGTGCCGCCATTCTTCTGGGTCATGAGCATGGGCTTCTTCGTCGCCACATGCCGGTAGCTCGGGCACGCCATAAACAAAAATAACTCTTTTGATTCTTTCGGTGTAGTTATTGATTGAATCACATTTGTTCCGATTGCGTTCGCTCCACGGAACATTCGGAAATATGCGTATTCCAATGTTTTCCGTCCGCAGGCTGTATGCCGACAAAAGTACCGCCTAGACATAATATGTGCATCCCAATGTCACTCGGCTTAGCCGGGACTCTCCGTATTGTATCGAGGTTGGATGTCTAGTGGTGTACATTAACTTAGACGGTCCGGCTTAATCTCCGATTCTTTCATATTGGAAATTCCATTGCTTTCAATCATCCTGCTCTTTGGCCCTTAGGGAGTTTGATTTGGACTCAGGAATGTTATTGTATATAAGTGTCAAAACACCCTAGTTCCTCTTGGTCTTCGGTGATGCAGAAGGCATGGTTATCGAGGACTTTGGAGACGACTCTAGACGTTGCGCCTGGTTCTTGACCCGTTATGCGGCTGTACCGGGTAAGGCTACTGAGGCCACAATTTGATGATGTCCAGCCGCAACGGTTGCAAAGGTGCATCGGTCTTTAGAACATTTCGGATTTCGTTGGCCAATAGGACGGGTGGGTGTTACCGATGCTGCATCGGCAGATACATTGGATAAGATAATGTGGGCGCTGGAGCTGGGCATATTCTTATCGTTCTTGACGACGAGTTGGTTCATGGTTCCCAAGGTCCCTAGTTCTGCATGAACGTGTGAACCCCTGGCCCTTGTTCTTGGTTTTCTGGCAACGATTGGGGGAGACGCATGAGGTGGGAGCTGTGCTGTTGTCGCCTCGAGCAAAGCAATTTTCGCAGTTAAATGATATTATTTACGTCGACTAGACTGTCGTACTTTCGTGTTAATGCTAGTATGTATTTTGCTAGTAGAACCGCCGGACACTTAGGACAGAAGCAGAGTGAGCTCGAAGTATTATATTACTTTCTTTCCGTTCGACTGACTTTGACGCACTTCGAATGGTACTAATTAATGAAATTGTACATGTCAAGCCTACTTTTACTTAACACATGTTCCCTTGGCACAATATACTTCATTTGGGTTTAGCGGATTTGCGGCCGGGATGTCCTAATGGTGGTTGGTTTGTTTGCGGCTACGTGACGCACCACGATCGCCGTCTCTTAGCGTTTGGTCGCCGATTATCAGGTCAATGTCAGAGGACTGATACTTCGTAATGGATAGGGGTTGTTCGAACCGACATTCTCTGTAGCGCAAATTTAGTTGCTGGGTCCCGAGGTACATTTTTGACCGTGTCAAATGAGCTTGCGTGAAAGGAATAACACAAAACAATATTAATAAGTGCGTATGGCTAAGCTGAAAGTTAACTAGACGAGACACCTGGAGGAATCTTTAATTTCATGGTGATAAAAGTTTTTCCGTTTTTTCCAATTCACGATTCAAATCCGGCGTTCCTGTGTCATGCGAAAAATTCTTCACAATAAAGTAGTGCGATCAGCCTCCGTGGGCTCAAAAGTGCGAGAAATGGGTAACTACTTAAACAACACAAGTAATCTGAAATTATGCCGTGATAAGAGGTTAACATTTCGTATTGTCACCTCAGTGCTAATATGCACCGAGGAGACAATAACTATATCTAACTATAGCTGTTTGCAAAAGCAGATTTTCGTAAGCCTAACGCTCCCATGGGAGTAGGGTGGCCCAACTGTACCCCACCCTGTTTCTATCTTATCCAAGCACATCCTAGCTATAATTATGTCTATTTTCCTGTTGTACTGACGGTGAGGATACAACACGAAATGTTAACAACCGCCAGTTTTCGTCTTCTTACTGTGTTGTGTAAAATGCTCAACTGGCTTAACTTTTCAGCTCAGAAATTATACCATTTATAGATAAACCGGAAAACAACTTCTGGAACAGATTAACCAAGCAATTTGGATAGTTCGTGCTTCGAGCACTGGTCCACTCGGTTAATTAAAATCGGGCTAAGAACCTACGGTTACTATGGAATGAAAGCCCCACTAGGTGACCCATGCTCGTGCGCAGTAGTGATCGGAGGTATACAAACTTGAAAACGAGTGGAATGCAGCGCGCTCAGGGGGAGATACCTCACTGCAAGATCAGGAGATTGCTGGCTCTCAGAGTCGATGAAATAGTTTTGCAGACTTTACAATCCAGACGTAGTACTTAACCGTTGCCTTCAGAGTTGTAGTAAGGTGGTTGGGTACAACTGAACATTCATCCGTTCTAGGTACATAAAGCACTTTCTTACAATGATTTGACTTGGAATCCTTTATATCAGAAAATCTGAACTAGTCTAAAGATTTGAACGAAGGCTCTCAATCGAAGTGCATGGAAACAGGTAATTAGCGATAGTGGAAAATAGCAGATCAGGGCTTAAAATGTAAATGAAAATCTGGTGTGGTCTTTGGTGAAGGTTAGTGTATAGGGACTTTGAGTCATTATTAGTATTGGCCCCCTGATTTTAACGCTAAACATTTTGATCGGTTCCCTGGCTTGCATGAATCTAAAATTGAGTAGTTTACTGAACTGCAAATGCCAACCTGCATAAGTTATCCTGGTTGGGATCATACGGCTAACTCCTACGACGGGGTACGATAGGTTTTTAGCATGTGGAATATAAACAATAACTTAATAAAGCTCATAATTTTGATAGGTTATAGTTTCGCACTCAGAGAGATAGCTGAGAGCTCGGTGATACCGTTGTTCAGAAATGTCGTACTAAGGCTTTTATACTAAAAATCATTAAGTGCTTGTTGCTTAAACATTGCAGTAACCAGTTTGGAGCCTTAGGAAATATGTACGCAAGTTATTCGTTCGTTCTTTTTGTCATGTCCTTTACTTGTTTTCTTTTTGCTCTTCTCTACATTCCCTAACCCATTCCTTCGATTGATTGAGCCGCACGAGCAGCGTTTTCAAGGATCGCCGAGCTCAACGAGAATCCGGACAAAACACGGTTCGTTTCTTTGTGAGACGATCGTCGTTATGGCGCAGGGCGGGGTGTGGTGGGGGGGGGGGAGAAGCCACTCCCAAGTGTACCGTTTGGCAGCAACGTAGGCTGAGGTCCTGTCGGCATTATTGTGGGCTAGCCAGTTTTTTGAAGTCCAACAAGCCCGTTTCAACTGCTCGCCTAAACGCATACAACCCTGCAGTCAATAAATAATAAAGAACAAATGGCAAAGCGGACTTCGTTTTCCGAGGACGCCCATTTAACATGAACGCTCGCTCATTTTTACTCGGTACGATTTCACCCAACGAACCTAACTTAATCCAACATTTTCCACCTCGAAGGATTCTTTGGTTCAGCCTTCTAGGAGGGGGCTCCATAGCGCATCAAAAATAGCTGCTATCTTCGATGTACAATTTCATTCCCGATCAATTGCACCTTACTCTTTCTCGTTTTAATCACTTTTACAAAACGACCATGTTGGCCTCCAGGCGGTTTTTCACTTTTACGTTTGGTGAGTCCGACACTGACATTTGCTCCTGGTTGTTTCATCCGTCTCCATTTTGTTGTAGTGTCACAATACAGTCCGCCGTGTCCTACGTTACTGCCATGTGGTATCCGTACCCGATCACAAACATCGCACTTGTGTACTAATAGTCCCACATTAGCCTGTCCAGTAGTGTCCGATAGCCTCTCGGGAAAAGCGTTGCCCTGGACAGCCTTTTAAAACGAACGGAATTATCGAACACAGGTATAATGTTAACATAAAGTTGTTTACACTTCGACATCGATGATGGAGTCGTGAAATTCGATGGCCCTCTACGCGTCCGATCTGACCGCCCAGGAAAGCCTCACCACCGCGGTGTGAATACGTACACTAGTGAAGGCATCCGTTTCACAGCTGTCAGCTTACTCAACGGCTTTTATAGAACGGAGACGGGTATCTCAGATTGTTCAGATGACCGTTTAATTGGTCGCTGGGCTTGGCAATTTTGTTGCAAACGCTTCGTCACAAATCGAGGTGACATCCTCAGTGCGTAGTTGAGTAGCGTGCAGTAGCGACGGATAACGTAGAGGAGCCTCGGTGAGATTGCACTTAGCGTGGTGCGCATGCTTTTTTATACCGCCGTGCTTACCTGTGGAGTGGAGCGATCCTATTGGTTGGGACTTCGATCCGGCTTTCCCTTGGTTGATGGGAAGATGACCTGTGTTTCGTGACCTTTGTCTGATTGTTCTTGTGAGTGAGTCTGTCGTCAGTTCTGGCTGTCTTGTCAAACGTTCCACCGAATTTAATCGATCGAGTAGGTGGTCGTTCGCCAGTAGTGTTGCGTACACTGAGTCTAGTTCGATGTGTCGATTGACTGTATGCCTTAAAGAGTGTCAGACTTCTAAAAACTCCCTCGCATGTTTTATATTTCTATGCGCTAGGATCTTTACGTTCTCCAGATCGAAATGGTGGCCTTCTCGATATTTATGCACATAAACCAATGAGTGCGGATCATGTCTTCTGACGGACACCTTGTGTTCGGTGATTAGTGTACAAAGCTTTCTTCCAGTTTGTCCGACGTAGTTTTTATCGCGGTCACTACATTTATCTGGTAGATGATATTGCTTGGTAGGCTTGACTGAGTTTTTCTTCGGGTCTTGAGATCAATTTCCTTAGGGTGACGCTTAGTTTTTGAGCCACAGAGTTTCCATGTGACTGCAGCAATCTTCCTGTTAGTTCGGAGACGTTCTTGATGGTGGGGAGTACTGTCCGTTTGTTTGCTTGATCATATGACTGCTGCTGCTGTTGCTGAGGCATTCGTTTCTTTAAGCTTTCTGATGAAAGTTCTCTAAAAACGGTTGTTTCTAAACATTCCATATATATCATTTTCTTCCTACTTCCGCGATTCGGCTGTGCTGAAGTGCGTTTCCGCCTTTTTCACAGGGTTTGAATGCAGCTGTTCTAGTGATTCATCGGGTGATTGCTGTGATAGCTTAGTATATGGTCCGTACGCACTTTCTTTCGATATACCCACGTGTGCAGAGATCCGTCGGTATTCCCAGTGACCAGTATATCCAAACTTGGTAACTTGTTATCTTCCTTTAATTCCATCATAAAGTTGCTATCTTCGAATGTGCAGTTGAGCAAATCTTACGTGGACTGTACTCTGTTCCGTTTCACGATGACAAACGTGTCGTTCACGTATCGTATCCAAAGTTTTGGGCTGATAGATGGCAGTGCAGTATGCTCTAATTTCTGCATGACGGCTTCTGCAATGAGCCCCGAAATTAGTGATCCCATATGTGTTCTTCTTAGCTGCTGGTACACTTGTCTATCAAAGCGGAAATAAGTGATCATGCAGAGGTTCAGGAGTTTCCAAAAACTTTCCGTTCGTATGTTTGTCTTTGGGCTTAGTTGATTCTCAAGTAGTTCCAGCATGGTTTCTTTGGCCAATTCGTGACCGATTGAAATGAAGAGTATGGTGTCATCGAATGAAAGCAATATTTCGTCGTCTTCTATTCTGACACTCCGCTGGTTGTTAAGAAAATGTTCAGCATTGTTGCTGCTAGATGCGGATCCGGCAACCAAATGTTTCAACCTCCTCCACAAATCCTTCGCTAGTTTATATGATGGGGTTCCCGGGAGCGAGACGATTGGTCGTAGTGGGACTCCATCCTTGTGTACTTTTGCTAGTCCATAGAACAGTGCAATGTTCATATCATCAGTTATCATTCTCCATCTCTCCGTGGCGGTGAGCTAGTTCTTTGTTTGTATTCTTCAGTGTTGCTTTGAGCTGGTCGACCAGATTTGCACTTGAATCATGATCGATCTGGCGATATGTAATTGTGAGGATAGCAGTTCTTTGGTCTTGTTAATATACTCCCGTTTGTTCCTTATCACTGTCATGCGCCCTTTATGCGCTGGTAGGATTACAATGTTCTCGTCCTTCTGTGGACGTCTGAGGGCATCCTGTTTCTCCTTGGCTAAGGTGTGGGTGACTTTATTCCGAGCAAGCACTGGGACAACAATCTGCCGTATCTATTGCTGGGACTCATCCGACAGTCCATTTGATTTCAAGGCGTGTTCTAAGCTACCCAAGTAGTCTTTGGGTCAAGTGTCTTTGACATCGAAGTTAGGCTCCTTAATCAATACTTCCACTTCAGTTGCAGTGAGATGACGGCGCGAAAGGTTTTTGACCCATCCTTCACTGTTAGCGCAGCCATATCTCTTAGTTAGTATGTCTAACTTTGTGTTCAGTGTTTAAGTCAGTGAATAGTGAGCGGCGCTATATCATATCTAGTAACTTATTTACGATGGTCATTGTCGTCCCCCCTAGCTCAGTGGTCTCAACCACGGAATGGAAACAGTCGAGTTGTGGGTTCGAGTCCTACCAGGGTCCGATGGAATGCGCACTGCTGACGATTCCCGAAAGGATGAAACGAGCGGACAATGCTTTTCTGGGCTTGTGACGGCTGTCTGAGTGAGTCTAGATGTGGCGAATTTCTACCCATACCATGCAACTCCCCTTACTACTCTTCTGTAAACAGTCGGTTCTATTGTCGATTATGAGTTTCTCATATTTGCGGAGGCGGTCGTGGGCATCCGTTATAATCTGTTTGACCATGCATCCACGTATTGTCTTACTAAGTTCCAGGCGGCTGGATGGTTTAGCGCCAGTCTGTGTTTTGTACTCGCTGTCAGCGAGTTCCTTATCAGGCACTCATGAAGGAAAAAGAGCTGTTCGGTTCTGTAAGCTTGTTAGCAGACAAAGATTTTCTAACGAAAAGCTTGTTGTATCGTTGTACGCCCGAACTGGTTGGCTACAGAATTTAAGATTGGTAGCTCAGGTTGCTCAGATGGCCGTTGAACTGTTCGATGTGCTTGACAATTTTGTTACAAAACATTGAGTGCTAAAACGGACCGAACGCTCTGCGAAAAGGGCCAAAGTGTTAACTACAGGTTCTCGACTCCTTCTCTGCTTGTTTTGAGCATCCGACATTGTCCTGTAGCAGTATACCCAAGTCACGCTCTTGAGAGGCCATCTGCAACAGGTGGTCTCCGAGCTTGTATACGCCCACCGGTTGGTGACGCAGGTGGATCTCCTTGTACAAAGCTGTGTTGAACTGGCGTACGTTCCTCGTTGACCATTCAAGAAGCACTCCAGGTCATGTTGGAGGAGCTCGTGATCATCATTTGTATTTATCGCCCGCCATATCTTGACATCGTAGGCGAAAAGCAGGAAAGTTGAGAAGATAACCCTTGCTAGGTCGTTGATAAACACCAGGAATTAGTGCGGTCCCAGAACTGAGCCCTGTGGAACACCATATTTCACCTCAATCTGGTTGGAGAGTGCTTCCCTAACACGCACTTGAATCCTCTGTTGGTAAAGCAAGTTGCAAATCCGACAAAGGACAGAATCTCTGATCTCGTGACGCTGTAGCCTGTGAAGTTAGATGCCTTGATGCACGCAGTTGAAAGCTTTGGAGAAGTCCATGTAGATGACGTCGACTCCGACCACACCACCAGCCGATAAAACAAGCTCTTTTTGATTCTGCACTAATTGTATGGCCGTCCCGCGTGTGCGCTTTACAGCTATTTAGGAACAGAAGTACACTACTTTAGTGGCGATGGTTGAGGTAGTTAAGCCTAATACACGTTACTCCTCGGATTCAACCGGAGCCGGGCTGAGCACCCAAGGCTCCACAGCCAACTATCCTGGCCGTAGTCAGGAGGAAACTGAACAACCCTAATCCGGAACCAAACAAACAACCTAGCTCCGCCTACTACGACGACTCCCGTGCTCTGCCAGTCGATATTGCATGAGAACAACTCCGGGGAACATGCCATGCCGGCACCCACACATCGGTTACCGCTGAATTCATGGTTAATTACGCGTCTGTTGCCGCTGCCAAAGCATTAGGAGGAAATGCTATGGCTACACCTGACGCGATCGCACAGGACGACACAAATGCCACACACGCGCCCATCACTCCCCAAAGGTTCAAATCCCACTCCCTCACAAACCGGTTGCTTCAACAAAAGCCCACGAGCTACTGACAATAGTATGTCCCAGTGTCCTTGTATCTAACTCCAACCACATAAAAGATAAACCGTTGCAAGATGGCAAACAGTGAGATTCCATATGTTTATTAACAGGCGTCCTAGCTAAATCGGCTGGAATGATGCGAAAGTACGACACCAAAACTTGTCCCACCACGGGAAACCATGCTTGTTACGTGTGACGCTGAAATCATCAAACGATATTCAGGTGGTGCTTCTGACAATCACCAGCCGTCGGACTGATTCATGCAACATTCGGATTGTTCCCGACGTCCCTTCGAGTGAGCGCCAAAAATGAAAATAGAACCACGATAACTGCCACTATCGGAACAACCAAATGTCGGTCTTTATTCTTGGAGTACCGGAGCTTCAGGTATCTGATGACCGTGGAGCCCAAGGCGGTGATTGGGATGAATAGCGCTACCTGCAAAGCGCTCTCAGTGGACAACGTGATCGCCAAATGGATAGTAAGAATATCCTCATCATCAAAGTACAAAGGATGAGGCCCCAAAGTGATGAAATTTCTGCTCCAGTTCAAACACATGACGGAAAGTTTGCTCAAAAACTGGCTTAAGTGGTGTAATAAGCTTCCCTCAGATCTAAAAATGAAAGCGTTCAACAACAGACCCATATGACCGACAGAGATCAAAGTCACGGTCCTCTGGCAGTGAGTGCAATAAGTAAGTTTCGAAGCAGACCACTGCGGGGCACAACCAATTATCGAAGCGGTAGTGACTTTCCCAATACTCACTGAAACCGGAACATCATCATGTGATCATTATACTATCAAATACGACGGGGCACTTAGCTCAATGTCGGCAGTCCATCAAAAAACGATTAGTTGCCAACCTAACAAGGGCCGCTAAAAGCTGACACATATGTAAGAAAGAGGTAAAAATAAGCGAAGTAAACAACCCTTAGTTCAGGCGAAATGTGCGATTTAATAGATTATTCAGGTACACATTAAAATGGTAAGATAAAACACAAAGGTAGCAAAGCAACCAGTCGAAATAAAGAAACTTAGCACACAAGCACGCGTTTAGTAAAGCGAATGCAGCGTACCTACAGATGCTGCGCCGTTTCTGTCCACGTTCTCAGCAGGACTCATTGTCGTTTGGATGCTGGATCCGAGTGGTCTCGCTCGTGACTCACTAAACCTGCGTGACTCAAGCATTTGCGACTGCAGTGCTACAACGCCATGCTCTCGATGTCGATGGAGTATAGCCCGTCAGCCACTGTCGCTTCCGCACTTGCCGTCTCTTCTCTGCATGCACGAGGGCCTTCTTTTGTACCCAGGCAACAGCCTTCGTGATTTGATCGAGTCATTCAAGCCGATCAACCGCCTTCTATTCCCATGACCCGCAAGCAACATTAGAACGTGGATGATAAAACGTCCAAATTTCGCTGCCGTATAGAAAAACAGACAGCACCATAGACTTATCTAACAGCAGCTTCGTCCCAACAGGTAGTTGGTGATTGTTCCACGCACGGCGTTCTAGCTTGCCAAAAGCAGCAGCCGCCCTTGTTACGAGGCAGCGCAGCTCGCACATCATCTGCTGGTCGGTTGATTTTACGTTACCAAGATAGCAAAATATTGAAGTGGTTGTCAACACTTTTCGGCAGTGTGGATTTCGGACAGCCCCACTGACTTCATGCCCCGTTGAAGGATGGAAAAAACGAACAATCATGCTTGTGTTGATAGTGAGCCAGAATTTGGCCGCCGTCGAAGCCAGAGCACTAGTCATGTGCTGCGTTTCATCCGCGCTATACGCAAACAACGCAGTCGTCAGCAAACAGCAGCATACGGATAGTTGTCTCACAGACTAAGGTTCTCGCAAACCAGAATCAATAGGGTGCTCCACACGAACACCGTAAGCACAAGCCGCATCAAAAGCACAAGAAAACATTGCATGAAGATAGATATTAAACAGGGCAGGAGCTAAGACACAGCCTTGCTTCACACCAGAGACAACTGCAAAGTCATCCGACGTCTCTCCACTCAGCTGCACCCTCACCCGCATAACCCCGTGCAGACATTCAAACGTACAACTTTATGCGGACAAGTTAACTTACCCAACATCAGATACAACACAACGCGGTTAGCCGTATCAAATGCCTTGGTAAAATCATCAGCAAGCGAGTACAACGGCTGGTGTCGTTCTCTGCACTTCTCCTGCAACTAACGAACCGCAAGCACCGAATATATGGTGCTGCGACCCGAACGAAATCTACAATTCCCTTTCGCCACCTCCGGTTCCACAACCTGACTGACGAGGCGCTTGAGCAGGATTCGGGCGAACACATTACTCACACAACTTAGCAAGTTGATGCCACGATACTTCGAGGCATATTGTTTGTTTCCTTTTCCCTTGTACAATCCTAACACAAGTGCATCCTTCAGATCAGGAGGCACCTCCTCTTCAATCCACACGCGTTACACCAAGTAGTGCAGTGAAGTCCTTAACGCAGGTCCGCCGTGTTTCAATATTTCAGACGGGATCCCGTCGGCACCGGCAGACTTGCTGTTTTGCAGCTGAGCAAGTGCTCTCTGCGTCTCATCCAGTGTCGACGTGTCCGCCAGACTCATCTTCACCTCGAGCTGCTTGAGGCAGTTGAATGTAAACCAGTTAATCTCTGAAAGGTCGTTCAAGAGACAGTGTTTTTACCAGGTCTGCATTATGTCTGCAGTCTGTGTGCAGATAACGTCTGAACTACCATCGATTAGCGTCCTCAGTGACTCTAATCTCGGTCCATCCTTAATGATTGACAATTCTGGCAGCTGGGCGAAAAAACTGAGTGCCAACGCGCGCCTGTTTGCCACAAATCGTGCTTGAGGAAGAGCCTGCGAGCGTGTTGCCAGGGCTCAGCCGAACGCTGATGAAATCGCGCATCAGACAGCAGGCATGTTGCCAAGGCCTGACCGGAAGCTGATGAAAACGCGCGTCAGACATCACGTGCGTTGCCATGCACCGGCTGGGCGGAGGAAGACTGGAGTGCACGAGCAAGGCGGTGAACTGGACAGACGGAGCGAACAAGCATGTGCGGAGCGTGGGCTTACAGCTAAATCCGCCTGGTGATGTTTGGAGTGTTGGTGAGACCGACATATTAATATGAGCGTTCTATGTCCTAATACAACTCTGGTCTGCTGAGTCTTCTTCTGTCTTCCTGTCGGGTTTGTCAAGGCGTCAAACAAAGTAGGCGTAAGAGCGCAGATTTTAGCAGCTGGCGTGAATCAACCGGGCGATTGCGAGCACAGCGGTATAACGAATTCGAACCACTGGACGCGCAGGAGACGCGGGTATCCGATTTGCTATGATGCCCTTTGCGTCACAGGCAAAACTACAACTGCTTCGTGGCAGTCGTATTTCGCTCCCCATCGTCCACTTCAGAGATGGATTTCTACCTACTATAATCACTAACGAAATGCTGACTCCCAAGTTACAGCTACGTTCTTATCCCCGGCAATTTCAATATGCGCGACTTGGGAAATTCGGCATCCCACAGCGAAACATACAAGGCCGAACTGCAAGATCTTATCGCAAGTATCCCGATCTACAATCACATCATCTCACCTACCTGGTACAAAGCTGGTAATGAACCATCAATACTTTAACTCGTCCTTACAAATGTGAATCTCGTGATTTACAAGTCATTTGTAAATGTCCTACTAGGGCTAAGCGATCATGGCACCATACTTCATAACTGGGGGTTACACTGAATATCTAGAGGAACACGCAGAACTAACCCGTTGATCTGTGCCGCTATAGATACAGTTTCTTTCATCAAGAGAAATATACCTATTATTATTATTATTATTATTATTATTATCATCACGGATTACAACCTCCTGAACGACCTAGTTGAGATGACCGATTGTGAATTCTTGGTAGGTGGCTCATCTGGTAGCACCTGGATTCAATTTGTTGGACGCTTCAGCAATCTAATCGCAACTGCTTCAGAAAGCAAGAGGGTTCGCTTCACCAATCCATCGTCTTTCATCAGAATCACAAGCCGCAAGCGCACGTCAATAAAGAATGCAGTTTGGCACACTTACAGAGCTCGTACTAGCCCCGAAACCTGGAGCGATCACGTAACCAAGAGTAACCATTGTAACATGCTTATCCATGAACACAAATTAACTCACCATCAACATTTGGCCTGTAAATATGCCAACAAAAAAGCTCCGATACAAGCATGTTAACACCATCCGGAAACTGAAGTTTGGTATCCTCCCCACTTAACATGCCAACCTGAGTGGCACAGATTGCCGAAGAGGCAGCAAACACCCTACGAATGCAGTATGCCCCAAACTTCCAGAGCGACCTCCGCCAGTGATACAAATCCACATCTCTAGCCCCAACGTCAATACTCATTAACGTCGATTTTACTGCCACAGCTGTGTTGAAAAAACTGATCTCACTGCGCACCTACAGCTCTCCCGGAATCGAGTATATTCGCCCGACAGCGCACAAAGTAGCAGCAACAACGCTGGTCTCGCCATTATCGCATTTCTTCCACACGTACTTGGATAAACACATTTTGGCTACCATGTGGAAACCTGGCATAATCACTCCAATTTTCAAAAGCGGTAATCGCTCGGAACCCGCCAATTCTCGCCCAGTGGTCCTTCTCCCTGTGCGCTCAAACGTGATGGAGGTAATCATCGCTGAGACTTTAAAAGACCATCTAGACTGATACCTCATAGTGTAGCTAAAACGACGTGGGAGGGAGGCAGAGCGCGTATTGCCACAAGAACCTACCACTGACAACTCACAATCCCGTACAGCTTTGGACCGTGTTTCCTTCCCACTACGCAACGTGGGTGAGGATTTGTGTGACGGACCATTCCAGCTGCCTACTAGGTTGAGCTTCGGGACAACCCCTCCATGTTTCCATCCCGCATCTCCGCTTCGCTACATCCGATTCTGGCAGGCTGAGTCTTTCGAAAGCTCGAGATCTGTTCTCCCCTCTCTGCCTCACTCGACCCGCGTTCACTCCTCTGGGCTTCGCTAGCGGCGTATTCGTCTAATTCATTAAGTTCTCGACAAATACCTTCTCCATTGTTCTGGGCCCAGTCTTGTTACCAGGTGACGCCCGTGATCCGCTGTCGGCTCGATCCGCAACGCTCACAGAGCCTTGTCTCGTCTCATTTATTGTGCTCGTGGTTAATTCTCCATAATCCCGTTTTTGCTGTCATGCCGGTTCACGAGCAGTTACTGGCTTCCGCCGCCCTTCGATAGGACCAGAGCAACCCGGTTTCCGCCGGCACCGTTCATTCACTACTAACCTAGTGATTACACGCAGTAGTTCGACGGAAGCGGCCGATAAAGACAGAAGACGGACGTCATTTCCCTCGCCTACTCCAAGTCTTTCGACGGATTGGACCAGCGCATTATGCTTCACAGGCTCGAAATCTATGGAGTTGGTGATCCTGTCCTTGGGTGGATCAGGAATTTCCTGCTGAATCAACGACTTCCGATCCGATTTATGTCTAATGTGGAGTTCTACATCGATCAGTTCTGGGACCGTGTCTGTTTTTCGTGTTCATTAACGAGCTTACGCGTTTGATAGCCTCAGATTTCTTAGTTTCCGCTGATTATATTAACATGTGGCGGATGAGCGCCGACCCAGCATATCAAGATGCATTTCAGCGAGACCTGGATGGAGCGCATGAGCGGTCTCTCCACAATCTGCTCCAGTTCGATTCGAGAAAGTGTATGGTGGTTCACATTGGCCACCAGCCGAACAACACATATAAGCTTAGAGACCATGTCCTGCAAGCAGTTTTGAAGGTAAAATGGAACAATGGAACAGTGATTAGGAGTATAAAACAATGCTTAACGGGTCCCGTGAGATGGAAATTATTGCGATAAGTAAATTGCATGATAAAGTGAAAAGCCTTTTGGCGGACTCATAATAGACGTATGTACAATAGCGGGATGTTCGCGTATTAAACGTAGAAATCCATAAATCCGTTGGTTGGGAGTTTGGTAAGACACCGTTTGATTGCGTTTTGTAGCCCCTGGTTAACAATTCATAAAATTAAATGCAAATGAGACAGCGCATCGTCAACAGTTTGTTTAAAATATCGACAGATTGGGAGCGGAGACGAGATAATTTGGGAGGGCGTTCAAAGGCTGGTGCACGCGGAGGAACAAGAAATTTCTACGGCATTCAAGCCGGCTTTATTGTATTTTCAGTGTCAGAGGATGACTTCTTAGGTTAGCGTTGTGCTTCAATTCCAGCAGCGGACGGCAAATGTGGATTGAGTCCTTCAGAATCTGGTAACCAATTATGAGATCTGCTGATAAAGCAGATGAAAGAAGACCCTGATATTCTTGGTTGCCTTTCGTTGAGGAGTCTCGAGAGCAACAAAATCCTGTATCTGCCAGGGCTGCCACGCCTGAGTAGCATATTCCACGTGCGGTCACACTTAGGCGTTAAACATTAGTGGAAGGATTGAAGGTTCAAACCGACCGAAGGCTCTGCGAAACAAGCCGAAGTGTTGATTGTCGGCTCTCGTCGCCTTCTCTGCTTGTTACGAACACCCAAATTCTTCCTGTACCAAAACACACAAGTCACACTCCTGAGAAACCTTCTCCATGGTGTGGTCTCCAAGCTTGTAAGCGCTCACCGTCTGGTGACGCAGTTGGAACACCTTGTACTTAGCTTTGTTCAACTGAAGCAGGTTCCTTTTTGACCATTCATAGATGCAATATAGGTCATTTTGGAGTCTATCGTAATCCTCATTGTTACTAATCGCCTGCAACATCTTGAGGTCACCAGCGAAAAGCAGGGAATTTGAGGAGATAACTCTTGCCAGGTCGTTGATAAACACCAGGAATAAGCGCGGTCCCAGCACTGAGCTTTGTGAAACACCATATTCTACCTCAATCGGGTTAGAGAGCGATCCCCTAACGCGTACTCGAAGCTTCCGTTGGTAAAGGAAGTTGCCAATCCAATAAATTAACGGATCTCTGATTCCGTACCTCTGTAACCGCTGAAGTAGGACGCGGTGATCCAGGCGGTCAAAAGGTTTGGAGAAGTCCAGATAGATGACGTCGACTCCGACCCCATCATCGGCCACTTCCGTCCAACTACCTCGTGCAATAAGTAGGTTGGTGGTGCATGACCAGTGTTGACGGAAGCCATGCTGTTCCGCTACCAAGATGTTGCATTTTTCAAGGTAGTCCATTAGAGCCTCAGCGATGGCCGCTTCCATCACCTTCGCGAGCACAGGAAGGAGAGTCACTGGGCGATAGTTTGCAGGATCTGAAAGGCTACCGCCTTTAAAAATTGGGGTGCTAATGCTACGCTTCCACATAGTGGGGACTTGCTGTTCATCAAAGCATCTTTGGAAGAACTGTGACAGTGGTTCAGCTAGCTTGTTGGCCACAGCCTTCATTGCTTTCAGGTGGATGTTTTCTGCTCCCGGAGAGCTATGATTGCGCAGTGAGAGGAACTTCTTTAGCACAATTGGTGGGTTGAAAATTACATGTGTAAACAATAGAGTCGGTAATCTGCATGACATTATGGGACAGGTGGAGCCTGCGAGTACGAAAATTGTAGCGTATTTTAACTGCAGGGCATTAGTTTCTTCTTCGGCGCTTTGTACTCTACCACCTGTTGTGAAAAGTGGAGAGATTCCATTCATAACTTTACGAAGATTATTGACATGCCCATATAGCAGTTTGTTGTTTGGCATGAGTATTTTGGCTAGACACTGTTGATAAGTTAGTTTGTCTTCACTCACAAGTGCAGTGTAATGGTTGCGATGGGTCAGGTAATTGCCCCAATTCTCTGAGTCGGGGTAAATATTGTAGGCACACCATGCTGCATCCCTTATCGACAGGCGTTTTCGAGACCTGCTCCTTAGAATTAAAGGCATTTACGTGGGATGAAGGGGCTTGGTCTCTGATGCTCTGTTAACGATGTTGTTGAGTCTGTCAACGAACTCAGTCCAAACGTTGTCAAGGTGACTGTTGTTTGAGAATTCCCAAGCAGCTGCGTCGGTGAGTTCTTTCAACATGTGGTAGCGTGTGATGGTTACTTCTGAGTGTTCAGATGGATACTCTGCATAACACACATAGTTGAACGTTATTACTACATGGTCACTGAGACCTAATGGACTATCCATAAATACCTTGTCAATTATGAGCTCTTCATAAGTGAACACTAGGTCCAATATGGATAATTTGTTTGCTGTCCTGAATCTAGTGGGCGTGGTGACATGATTGTACAAGGGAATATTAGCGATCAGTTCATGCAAGTCTGCTTTGAACTGTTCACTGGGTGATGCCGATACCTCCAGATCGTGTAGATTGAAGTCCCCGGAGATGAGAATGTGGCTGTACTTAGTGCGTGTTACTCTGTTCAGGACACGTATCAAGCGGGAATCCATTTCCGGAGTGGACGTTGGGGGATGGTAAACGACAGCTACGAGACATGCGTCGTTGTGTCTTAGTCGGTAACGCGAGTTTCCAGACCATCAACTATTGCACAGTGCATGTCGCTCCGGTAGTAGAGTAGGACCCCACCTCCTCTTCTGGGGCGGTCGTTCTGGATGAGTGGGATTCTGGCTTTCTCAACCTCAGCATCAGTCACCTCTTGGTGTAACCAAGATTCAGTAATAGAAATTAGGTCCCAAGCATTCGCAACCTGACGCAGCCGAAGTTCGGTAAGTTTGCTGAGGAGCCCTTCAGGCATTAGTGTACATATATGAAAATTTCGCAGATTAAAGCAATGTTTCAGAGGTTTTACAATTCATACGTGAAGTTTCGTCGACCAGTGAGTGGCCGGCAACTAATCGATTTTTCGATGTGTACTTGGTGAAGGGTTTAACGTCTTATTCGTCGTCCGCGTAGTTAGTCCATTGTCTAATCTTCTATTTACAGTGTAAGGTGTCTGGTTAATGTCATCTTCTACAGGTTGTATGTGCTCATTCGACACACTACTGGTGCATTGTTATTTCATAGATCCCATCGTGTTTGGTACTTTGATTAATACATCATCTCTAGGAGGCATATGCTTGACTGTCTTCAGTCGAAACTTGGATGGTAGCTTACAACGGAAAATGTAGCAGCATTTTATCAGCCGTGCTACCATGTGTTTTGACTGAAGGACCACCTTCAACACTCTCGGGCCACTTCCTTTGTAGTTCGGTGAGGTACGCAGCCGTGACACGGATTTCGCTGAAACATCATCCAAGCAGAGCGTTTCACAAATATAACACCAGTGTTCTTTATCTTGCGTTACTATTTCATGCTCAACATATGTTTCAGTTTCAGGAACCCCGTGAAGAAGTCTAGTTTCGGATGAAGTTTCCTTCCGGTAGTCCTCTAAGGTGCGGTTACTTCATTGGATCGTTGGATCATTAGAATGTAGAGAGCAAAAGGAAAAATCCTTTGTCAGTTCCATCGCTTCCCGTTCGTCACGGGGATCAAAATATACATTGCACGTCGGTACCAATGGAACCGCTGCATTGACACAAGAAGCAACAAGATCCGAGTTTATTCAACAGGTAAGAATCCAATTCATGTTTGAATCAATCCTTCGACTGCGCATCAACGACGCACACAGGTAGATTATTCCATTCATTCACTACTCTGGTAGACAGAATGACGGCAAAACGGACCCGAAGTCTCCTTTGTTTAACCAATTTCCCGTGGTGACCGCGAGTCGAACTGTAAGAAATTCTGCAGTTCAGCTCCAAGTTTACCTCTAACGATACGTCGTGTGAAAATCAAATCCCAGTGATCTCGACGATAAGCTAGGGAGAACAAGTTCAGGCATTGCAGACGATGTGGGTAAGGCAGGTTTCGTAACTCCAGAACGGATTTAGATCCTCTCCGCTGAACTTTTTCAACAAGTTGCATTCCAATTCGGAAAGAGGATAGATAGCGGGCAGTCCATACTCAAGAATCGGACATACATGAGAAATGAACACGAGCCTGAAGATCACCGGAGTCAAGCGGGAGAAGGATCGTCGTATGGCGAAAAACAAGCTGTTAGCAGAAGTGATTTTGCTCAAGGTATCTTCATTCGATTTTAGGTCTGGGTTTACCACGACGTCAAGGTCCCTCTCACGATTAGAGTTTGGCAGCAAAAACCCACCGCTATGATAAATTCCTAATAGTTCGGAGGTACCGATGGGGAAAACGGAACATTTATCATGATTTGTGGGTACTTGACACCTGTTCGACCAATCATGCAGCGAATCGAGCCCTGTTTGTAGTACATCAGCTTCATCCACACAGGAAACTTCCATCCATAGCTTTAAATCATCTGCGTGAATCGAACAATCTGCCTGTAGTACCGACGCCAGGTCATTATTAATAAAGACTAAAAGGTTCAGGGCCAAGAACAGAGCTTTGTGGAACACAGCTGGTCATATTTACAGGGAAAGAAAGGGACTCATTTACTATCACACGGAAACCGCGACCATGCAGGAAATCAGTGAGAGAAGAGAGGATTTTTCCTGAAATACCAATGCGAACTTTGCTAAGCAAAATTTAGTGCAGAATCTAGTCAAAAGCTTTACTGAATTCACAAATACGACGAAGAGAGATTGAGTGAACAAACGAGATGTCCGTTTGAGGTGAGGCACCGAGGACCAGAGTGGACAATGTTGCTTTGGTGTTCCAGAATGCTTCCTGCAAGATTCAGATCGGTTACCTCATTCTGATACCACCGCAGGCTATTTCGACCGGGCTCTCTCTCACTCAAAGGGGCAGTTCAAGCTACCGTTTTATCTCAGAAGCAAGTTGTCGATAATGTATTTTACCTAAGCGTCTTATAGGATTTCCCCACCCTATCTTACATGGATCGTTGCGTTGGCCTTAAAACTTGATCCACTTGCATTGTCGAAGAAGAGACATAACCTTTTCATCTTCTTTGATACAACTATCCCAAAAAGACATGTCTCCAAGCCCATCGGTACAACAGCAGAATTATCAAATTTATCGCACCCGAAATTACAATCGGCGAATAAGTGACAAGTTAAAAGATCACGAACGAAACTGTCTGACAACTTTTCCTAAATCGGTACTCCTATGTGGAACAGGCCTCCTTCTGAGATACGTGCAATCCAGTCAGGGATGAAGTTCCGACACGTTATACATTCCTTTCTAAACGTCGAAACAGCGATCGTATATGCATAATCAACAATCACAAAATCACAACTACACCTAAACAAACAACAACAACAACTACACAAAACCACAAACAAAAACACCAATCCAAAAAACCCTTTGACAACAAAACGATCAAAGTGAATTCCCCTCACCCATTTTCGCCCCCAGTCTTCGCAATCCCCCGAATTCCCAAAATCTTCCCCGTACGGAAATTAGGGCGCCACTCCGACGTGGCTCACAGACCTACAATCAAATCCGGTGGGCACACACAACAACATCAAAAACTAAGATTAACAATTTTTTTATTACCATCCCTATCCACCACAAACATAACTCGGGTAATAAAATAATTACCCAACAATATACCAAAGGGGGGTAAGAAAAAAAAATACATTAATTATAAATTAACACAATCTATATATATAATATTCATAAAATAATATCAAAAAAATATTTACCTTTCAATCATACATCACAAAATAATATTTCAAAATTCTTGAAATAATACACCATCGCAGGCTATTCACTATCTTTTTAATATAATTCATACTCTTAATATATAAGATTTTCAAATTTAATATCTGACACCACCAGATTGCTCCTGTTACTGGGTTCGCCACGTCGAAACGACTCGGCCCACCGCCCCTGGGTGACACCTGCTCCCCCAACTCCCGACCCTGCCCCGAGCAACTCTCCCTCGTTTTGTGGTTGAGGCTTGAAGCCGTGGGGCCCACAGTAGCCCGGCGAGAAAGGAGCAGACACAGAAAATCATACGTCCCCCCATGGCGAACTTAGTACTGCCCCTCCCCAAATTTATCAGTAGCAATAACGTGTTTTCTAAAGGCAAAAATATCCTGATTAACAATGAAGTTCACACTCACCAAGACGGAAATGTGCCCTAGAGTTCCTCTCGAGCAAATTATTTCGCATTTGTTCTGCAACGCTAATTATTTTCTACTTATCTTTTCCCTGGACCCCTCCCTTAGGTACGAGCTGCTGTGTTACGTGCTCAGCGAAATCAATGTTGATTTAATCCTTCTGCTTTTGGACTGGATCCATTTGATAACACCTTCCGAAAACCTACCATGATCTTCCACGCTTACATTCACTCTGAACAAATCCCCTCAACGAAATCAGCTTCTCCTCTTACCGCACACAGCTGAACAGTTGGAACGACAGTTAACTTACTTTACTTTGCGTACAGTTTTCTCTCCCTCCCTGAAAAATACCATGCGTACATACAACATTTCTCAGTACCATACAAAATTATTTCGCATCACCAATTTTCCCATTTTGATCTCCGACAACTGCTGGAGCTATCTTACTATTTCCTCCGAAAATTCTTCTCCTTTTCTGTAAAAAGCATGTATATTCCTGAGGTTATCAGTTACCAGTGAAACTTGTACAATCTGAATCGAACAACGTCGGACGAAAATCTAGCATTTCACGTTACTGTACGTCCACCCACTTTTATTTGCTTATTTCTCTCCTTCCAGTGTTGGCCAGGATTGGGCCGATCTCCCGAGGCTATGGATAAATGCTTCCGAAAAAAATGCAGCACACTCATGCAGTATGAGTTATCACAAACTCACTGGCACATATTACAAGTGCTTGATTCTAATCAGCCAAATGATGGCTGTGCGATGGGGAGAGCTTAATATGAAACACAGGCCCCCACAGTACAGTGCTGGAATTGAATCAGCTAAAAGATAGCTGTATGATGGGGAGAGCTTTTCATTGAACACAGGCCCCCACAATACAGTGCTGGAAACAAATCAGATAAAAGATGGCTATACGATGGGGAGAGCTTAATATATATCACAGGCCCCCACATAACTGTATACATATAACGCCACAATAGCACATGGCCAGATGAGATGTGGAAGAGAAGTGTGGAAGCAGGTCTCCGGGAGACGGTTTCATGATGGGTCGTATTACTCCAATTAAACTGACAGTTTATATCCACTTTTATTCTTACTCTCAACTTCTACTACTCTTACTCCTTTACTATTTTTAATTGATTTAGCACTGAAACATTCCTATGTGCTA
>OX104066.1:58381194-58455574 GCA_944474145.2 Dicrocoelium dendriticum
CGCGTAGCTGCTGGGTCATGCTGTCCTCAGCTGAATTCACAACTATATGGTTTCACAAGCTGACATTTATTACGGGTTTTTAAAATATCCATTAAATAATCAAAATTCATTGTTAGTGAACATGTTTTCGATACTTTTTCTTCATGGTAGTACAGTTATATACCAGCCACATCATTTAAACAGGCTTAAGGTCGTTGAAACGGGGTAAAATCAGTTTAGAAGAGCTCAGTTATCGCCATTGATCAGGTCGATGTCGGAGCCTTCACGTGATCCAACCGAGTAAAATTCACTATTCGATCGGGTCAGAGCAGCTGTAAGGCCTGGACAAATCGCTCCTGAGTGCACAGGTTCGGTTCGTGCAGCCGAATTGCGATAGCTTCAGCGGCTTCTAGAATCTGTCTGCGCATATACCTCGATCGATTATCCAGGGCCTTTTAGATAATTTGGAATGCTTCGGCCGGCCTAGGATTGTATCTTCTGTCGGCAAGGTGGGCAGCTATAGCTGAGTTACATACCCTTCCGCATCCAGTCGCTAACCATGCCAAACGGTGTTCTTTCACTCTCTCGAATAGACACCTAGTCGTACGGTCAATATCTCCTGCTCCACAGGAACAGGTAAGTGAATAGATGCACATTGAGTTGTCTTAGACAGGTCTAGTATTCTTGAGGCTGAGCTTCACTGTCGGTGTGCCAACCTTTTCTAAACTGATTTTACCCCGTTTTAACGACGTCAGCAGTCTGTCCAATTGATGTGACTGGTATATACTTGTACTAGCCTGAAGAAGAATTATCGGAAACATATATTACGGATGTGTCCAACCTTGCCGCAGTAGAAACACCGAATTTCGGTGAAGACAAGTGAGGCGCTCTGACCAAACCGTTTAGGGACATTGCTAGGATTGACAAGTTTCCGGTGCTTTCTCATAAGGGTCGATGATCTCCGTCTGGCTTTGAGAATTTGTATTGCTACCACTTTTGTTGAATAGCAAAAGTGTTATTTTGGCCTATCCAAACAACATTTGCTGGTCAGGTGGCTTTGGGCATTTTAAGTTTTAGTAAACATCTTGGTAATTTTGACAAAATAGTTTGACCTCTTTGTATATGGGATAAAGAAGTGAGAGCAACTGACGATACAGAGTTGGAATATTAATACCAGCAGTTAAACGATCTCTGAGATCCTTATCGAGTTTGTCACCTAGAGAACACCGAGAAATTTGAGCATACAGCTGAAAAACAAATTCACGCACCATCAGCTTCGGTGGACGCTGTTTGAAGGTTGCATTTGGCTCTTACCGCCACCTCAAACTCCTTCGGGGTAACAAGTGGTCAAGCAATCGATTTCGTCTGCTTCTTCACATACGGGAGTTTCGATCGTACATCAACATAAGCCAACTTTCTCAAAAGTGAATAAGCATTATGATCAATCGTATTCGGGAAGTGTGCACTTTTTCTTTGCGTAATTCAGATTTTGTGAGCCATACTTTGAACTGCTGCAGATATTCCAAGTTTCTTACGAGGATGAATCACTATCCAGTACTACAATATTTGAATTTGTTGAAACCTGACCGCGACGCCAGTTATACTGCTTATAGCATTTATAATAACCTCTAGTTCCAGCCAAAGCTAGCTTCAATAAAAAACAGTATCGAAGTTTAATTTCATAATCTATTGTCATAATTAAGGCCACCTAAAAAATGTCAACTGAAACAATATTTACAGCCGTTGCACTTTTGTTTCCTTACGTGATCTGGCATTTGAGACAGTTCTTTTCTAGCGGAAAATACATTTGACTTATCTACGCAGCGTGCCTCTAAAGCCGCCGGCCATGATTTGTCGAAGGTCGTCATTTTTTCCGACTTATCAACCAATGATAGCTCAGTGTTTAGATTGCTGCGTTGCTGGTCCCGTCCATCTCAACTTTCCATTTTCCGATTTTATTCCTTCTTTCGTCTCAGTTTTACTTCTCTTTCCTGCCTTCAGCCTCTGAGGCGGAACGTCGTGAATTCGTTGACCGTATCGCAAAATGTGCTCGCAAGCTCAGCACATACAATGAACTGCTCGAGGAAGAAGCTAACGAGCGGTATAAGCTCAGCCTGAAGTTGCGCGCTTACCATAACAAAGTCAAACAACAGATTAAGCAATATGAGAGTGAATTAAAGGCAAGTTACCGGCACTTACATTCGGCCGTCACTTTTTTATATAGTCGTTAGACCTGTTGTTGTGACCTGCCATGTTTCACCTTGATATGGTTTTTACGGCCTGCTTGACGTCTCGTTTCTTTTTTTTAAAGGAGTTGACTGACAAACGTGATCACGGTGTTGCTCTGAAGACCGAATTGTTTAAACACATGTCGAGTCTGCCCGATTTGAATCTGCTGCCTGACATAACCGCTGGCTTGGATCCTTTACCTACTGTGGGCGATCTGTTTGGATAAGCGCTTCTCTGTACCATTAGAATCCCTGACTTTCGTGCATTTTTATTTGACCTTTGATGTAAATATGTTCGAAATATTGTTTTTTTCTACCTATACCCATTTTTGTGCGATTTAATGTCCGCAGTGTCCTCGGTTTCAGTAATTTCAGCTACCTATCACTGAACCCTCCAGTGGCTATCGTGGGAATCGAATGTGACGGTCAACCTTCACTTCAAGCAAACCCAAGATGAATTGTTAACCGCTACGAAAGCGCTATCTGCAGTCTGGTGAAACAGTGATAAAGCCGTCTTTATTCATCTCCACGTCTCAAATTTGAGTTTCATTTCAACTTCCTCTACCTAAACAGTGTAAATAAGCAGAAGACCGGTCGCGGGGAGGTCATCGTTAGTAGCGTGCAGCGCATATTGGTGATACGTCCTGTTATAAACCTCCTAGTTGGGTTTCGACTGTCCTAGTCAGAACGGATGAACTCTTTCACTCGTTGTTACCCACACGCAGAGTTGCCTAAACGATTCATACTGGAACGGCTAGTGGACTTAACCGTCAGAAGTGAACCCGTAACTGAGAAGGCGGACGGAACGCCTAAATATCGCACTACTGTATCGTGGCCCGCAGAAAGAAGACTAGCCAATAGTAAGAGTACTTTACTGAGTCAATCAAGACAACCGTGCTTTCTACACCTTCGTATTTATAGTGCACTAAAACAGTAGTAATTGTATAAACTATGAGGGAAAGCGTGTGTTTGTTAGCGCATGTGTTGCCATGTAGTGATCTGGGCAGAAATGAGCGGGTTCGATGCTGTTGTGACGTTGGGCGCATCATAATTGCTGAGTGTGTTCGGTAGCTAACGCATTGGCATGAACACAGCTCAGCTGACTGACTGTTGACTTGGGGAGAGTCCGGGAGATACGATAGTGAGACTGTGGCGAGTTCATTGGAAACTGTGCGGGATAAGCTGGTCGCGTTCTCACTGAGGAGAACTCCGTTGTAATCTGTGCAGATGAGTGGAACCTTGTCCGCAGTTTCCGTAGGTTGAGCTCCGCTCTGATCTGAGTAGTTTAAGTATCTGCATAGCGGTCCTATATCGCCGGTGAACTCCGGTGATTACAGAAGAGTAGTAGGGGGAGTTGAATGGTATAGGTAGCAATTCGTCACATCTAGACTCACTCAGACAGCCGCCACACGCACTGTACGCGCGTTTCATCCTTTCGGGAATCATCCGCAGTGCGCATTCCATCGGACCCTTGGTAGGGCTCGACTGTTGCCAATCCGTGGTTGAGATCACTGAGCTACGGTGAACGGCAACGACCATCATGAATAAGTTACTAGATAGGATATAGCTCCGCTAACTATCCACTGACTTACACGTTACTGCCGTGCAGTAACTCCGATGAGTTTGGCAGGGCTATGCCAGCCTTGTAGCACACCCCATGATCTGTTGCAGGGGTCCTCTTGAAGCCCTCGTTGCTTGAATGCCTTTGCATCGCACAATGTCAGTGTGCACGGGCACTCACTTTGAAGTGAACTTTGGTCAATTCGGCCACCGCGACTGCATCTGGCGCGTTTTCCGATCCGGGTGTCTCTAGCTCGCAACACCGCTGTGCACACGACCAGTTTCGTACTTGTTCGCACTCGTCTGGAAGAGCGGGCAGTACTGCGACTTCTACCACGGACGTTGGGGTGCAAGTTGAACCCTCAAACAAAATGAAGATTGAAGTTGCGCATCCCAGTTCATTCACACAACGCGGGTGCTTCAAAATTAATCCGCAATGAGTACACTTGACTGCTGTAACAAGCGCTACCCTCGCGGCTCGTTGGCTTAGCGGTAGACAAGCCTCCGTCGGCATCCCAACGTCCTGAGTCATAGCGGTCTCTCTTCCTACCACATGCGAACAACTACGAAGTTGGTCGTACATCGCAGTGCTGCGCGAGTGCAGCCTAGCATCAAATAGTTCGTGCACGCTCTTCTGATCAGCAAAGTTCTGGGAAAACGGACGGATTCCGAGTACGATGATCCACCCAGTACACGCCGTCGTTTGGTTGTTCATTGGTGAATATTCGCAACATTATTACCTTGAGTCTGCGCCTCTACATCATGTGACTGCACGCCGTTGTCGTCAGTGGGGTGACAACACCCGGACGACCAGACCCATACACTAGTGTCAAGGCCTTGAATCCGGGAAGTAGAGATTAAAGCCAGATGCGTGAGCAATCACTGTGTAAATTAAGACACTGTGCGCAGATCAACGAAGCTCGCGACGAGCGGTCGGAATAAGCTGTGTCCAAGAGGTCAAAATCAGCTGACACTCAAGAGCCAAATAGAAACAGACAGGAAACGCATCAACCAACAGACTAGTGTTGATCTTAAGTCACTCGGGCTGCGACTAGGAAGGTCTGTGTAAGTGAAATTGACTTGCGGATTCGTACTCGACTTTTTTGTTCCTTTACTGGGAGTTTGTGTGCTCTGGCAGTTCGACAGAACACGCTGTTTTGTTCACCTACACAGCATTTATGCGCAATAGCTAAGGCGTTTCTCATATCTAGCTGATGTGTACCGTAGGGATGATGACGGTTTATGCATCACAGGATGTGGGAACCAGCGGCACCCACCCCAGCGATCGTTACCTTTATTGGACGCGGCCACATCAGAGATCTTGCTCCACCAGTTTGACGCAATCACTCAATCGAAAAATTTCGGCTCTGTCGCCACTGTGCAAACTCAGTATGATTGACGTGCACCCAGAACGATAGGCACTTTTTTAATTCAAGTTCTCACTGCTCCCTACTCGAGTTTTCACACCTTAGTCCAGAAGAATGTTTGACTTAGAACTGTGAGTAATTTCCCCGTTTTTCCTTCCACATCTCACTATTCCCTTAAAGCGATTTACTCGCTTTGCTTCAGAGTTCCTGTCGCTCACTTTTGAATACCAATACCTCAGAGTCCCACGTTATCTACCTATTTCGAACTCCCAACTCATACGGTCACCATTGCACGACTTCCGTCACCACTTGCTGCTGGCATGTTAGCCATAAACTGTTGATACTCTTGACTCTGGGGCTCTGCTTGATGAATGGCTCCCAGTTATGCGAGGTATGTCGATTTCGCAAACAGTGCTTTCAGAATCACCGCCAGTTTTTGACTCATTAGATTTCAGTAGTCAGCTTGCATCCCTTGCACCGGTTGCTCATCATACGGCCCGATTAGTGTATTATACTCCTCCCATCTCTACATGGTGAACAATCGGTAAGCGCATAATATGTCAATTTTCCTCTTCGAATGTCTACACTATTTCCCGGCCAAGTTGTCCTCTTGGACAACAGAAATAATCTGAGGAGGCATTCAACATGAGTCTACTCAATTAATTTGTTCCGTGCGTAGGAACTGAAGCGTCCCACCTGCACTTCTATGACTTAGTGCGTCTGAGGTCCAATTGGCTGAAGGCAACGCGCTATACACACACACCTGCGCAAGTGACTGGCGTACACACGGAACAAATTAATTGAGTAGACTCATGTTGAATGCCCCCTCAGATTATTTCTGTTGCCCAAGAGGACAACTTGGTCGGGAAATGGTATAGTTCCTACTTCGGGTTTCATTAGAGGTTGTTTATGTGATTGATTCAGTAGAGAGGCGTGCGTTATACAGTCGGGAACTGGTTCCTCGCTCTTTGAATGGGGTGTACTCCCTCGCGATTTGCTGTGCCTCTGTGTACAAATGAAATGCATGTCAGCGTCGTATTTGCTCACCGAGACTACACGCACCAAACTTCGTCTAAGTACTGGGGTTCTTCCTATAAAGTGGCGTTGCTTGCCAATCATTGTCATTATCCAGCCAACTTCTCTGGTTCGAACTGTGATAGGTCTGAAGCAATCGTACTTCAGTTTGTTGTATGCATCGTTCCATAGTCTACTTGTTTGTGGCGTTTTCTCCTCCAGAAACCATCGATTGGTTGAGCTTTCACCTCGTGATCTATCATCTTAATGCGCTCGGTAGTCATTAAACTATGGAGACTAGTAACCGTTCTAACTAACCGCTTCAAAAATTCCCGTCTAATCAGTGGCGTCTGTTCCATTGACACTGTGCAAAGCATACCAACAAACGAGTTGCGCGCCTGGACCATTTTCTCCTATTGTTTCTGGTGCCTTTTCACCAGTAAGGTGCCGGCAAAATTTCATCCCGCATCCATTCAAACATTTGGTTCGCATATATGATTGGCCGTTTCCTTGATGGGTCATCGGATTTCCGATCGATTCCACCGTATTTCTCTTTTACCTTATTCACACTCCGTGATTTAACTTCGTAATGGACCTATCTTTCCTTATCTCATTTCTACTCGCTGCAATGTCTTCATGGCCTGCTTTGGCTAGTCACTTAAGTGACACGCGCTCTCCATGTACACATTCGCGACTTTGGTTGTTCAGTGATGCATTGGGGAGCTTTAGACGCCACAGACTGGTGTCATCATGAATAGATTCAGTCAGACGGCCATCACACTTCTAGCTAGGCACTGGATGGCTGTTTCATCCTTTCGGGATTTGTCACCAACGCGCATTCCCTCTGTCCTTTGTGTGACTCTCACCCACGACTACTCCTACGAGCCAGCGATCAAAACTACGAAATCAAGGCGGACGGAGCACGCCGAAAACAGTTACTTCATGTATTGCGGTATTGCTCCTTATCCGCTGAATTGGACGTTACCACCGCGCAGAGCACAAAGTATGTATGTCTGTACCCACAAACTGTTGTATAAAATTACCGTTTATCGTTATCGGCACTGATGATACGATACGAAATGCATGCATCTGTCGAACTTCGTTTTCTTATTATGGTTTTCAAGTTTCTAAGGGGAACTAATTATCTTAAATTTCTCAAACAACGAATTCCGTCTGATTCCATTAAATTGCTTTATCGTATCGTCAATCTGAGGCGCAAGGTTCCTCCCATACGTGTGGAAATTAATTTCTCGTCGGATTGTATTCGCATATGTCGTTATCCTCGGGCGGCTTGGAAACTGTTACCTAGAAACAAGCTTAAGCGTTCTGCAGCTAATCTCAGACGCGTCGTATCTGTCCAGCTGAAGACCGCGCGATCCAGACTTGATGGTCTACTGGAAACCTACGCACGCTTGTTGCCCGTAGTCGAAAACTTGCCAGTCTGCTTTCGGATTATATACACCCATTTTTGTAAAGCCAAAATCGATCATACCAAAGTGAAAGAACTAGAATGGCTCGAAAGATCATTGATGAACAACTAAGATGAGGAACCATATACTCATGACCACAGTAAGTATGTGGTGAATCTGTCAAATGTGAACCTTGATGCACTACAGTTAGAAACATTGTCTTTCGGGTTAGATTACAGTGTGCCACCTAGACAATTGATAGGATTGTTCATTGAAACTCAGTTTGAAGATTTTTTGATCAGTTGGAGGACCTTCAACCAACTAGTACCGATAGGCTTATATGGTTTAGAAACAAACTGACCGATGTTGTCTATGAAGTAAAAAAATGCGCCAATAGAAGAAAGGTGCGTGCTTACGAACAGACAACTATGAGCTTTACGGGAATTGCGCGATAAGAATGTCGTTGTAATGAAACCGGATGAGGGCTCAGCAGTCGCAATCATGAACAGAGATGAAGCGTCATATTCAGTGACACTAACAAATTTAAACGACTGGAGAAGGCGGGGGATATGACTGCTTTCGTATTCCCCGTTATTCACCACTTAGAAATGCCTCCTCAATACCACATGATTGACAGCGCTGCTTATAACAGTTTAAAGCCGAGTGGATCAACTACGCCGCAGCTATATGGGCTTCTCAAAACGCACAAGAGCAGAGTGCCGCTCAGACCGATTCTCTCGATGAAGATGCACCCCAACATAACTTAGCTCAATTGTTGGTTAACCCACTCAAAGCTCGGTTTCCTCCACATGGCCTCAAAGATTAATTGAACTTTCTCGCAAGTCTCAAAAAAATGAACTCGTTTGATAAGCTGATGTGTCTTTTAGATATGGAACCCTTGTTTACTAACGTGCGCCACACCAGACCATTGCCTACATCTGCGAATTAGCAGAAGCTTCCGTGTGTTCGTTGCCGATACCGGTTGAATTCTTAAGAGAATTCTTCTATGCGCTGAGAAGGTCGATTTCCACTTCAGAAACATACCGTATCGCCAAATTGATGGGGTATCCATGGGCAGCCCACTGGGTCCCATACTAGCGAACTTCTTCATGCTGATGATAGAACGAAGCCTATCCGAAGATATAGCGCAGTTACCCTGTTACAGACGTTATGTGGGCGATCTCTTTGTGTTCTGTTCAACGAAAATGCGGATCACACAGCTAGTGACGCGTATTAACTCCTCGCATGTCAATTTGAGGGTTTCCTGCGAAGTCGAACAACAGAACTGTCTTCCATATTTAGATGTTCTCATCAGCCGCAGGGAGAACGGACTGGTAAAAAGGTCTGTCTACCGAAAAACAACGTGGTCGGGACAATATCTGCGGTTTACCAACTTTACACCAATGCAGCACAAGTGAACGCTTGTGAAAATCCTATTTAGTCGCGCCTGAGGAATATGTTCGACCGATTGTCTGGCCGACGAACTAGATCTAATTACGCTAATTGCTACCCTCGGAAATTTATCCAGAAGCACAACCAAATCCGTGAAATGAAAGCTGCTGAATCTAAGCAAAAGGTATTCTTAGAGTTGCCCTTTTAAAGTGACATTGCTTCTTTGAGGACTACAAGACGTCTGGTTTCCGCCACACAGAGCACTTTCTGTGCTGCGGAAGACGCAACCATCGACCGAACTCATAAGCTGCCGCTGCCTCCACTGAGGGAAACTCAGTCTATTGGGGCCAACTCCCACTGCGTATACCAACTCGTGTGTAACTAACGAGCTCAGTTACATAGGTAGGACCAATAGAACACTGAGTTCCCGAATGAAGAAGCATGTACCAAAATGGGCTCAATGCGAGATTATTGGGCAAACAAGCCCAAGTCCGACTACATGTGTATGCAGGCGGCCGACACTTATTGACCTCGGGTCAAAGAATTGTGGTCAACAATGCATTTATGATCCTGCTTCACCATACCAATTCCCCTCCTCTGCGGTTCGCCGAAGCCATTGCCATTAACCGGATTAAGCCATTGCTTTGTGTGTTGAACAATTATCGGTCAGCCTCAGGCTTCCCTGGTTGTAGGAGAAAGGCACCCGCTTTTCCTCTCGTTTGTTTGTATGTATGTCTGCACCCACGAACAGTTGTATAAAATTGCCGGTTATCGTTATCGGTACTGATGATACGATACGAAATGCATGAATTTGCCAAACTTAATCTTACAATAGTGTCTTTCAAGTTAATTAGAGGAACTGACTGTTTATAACTTCTTTGGTGTGTCCACACCACTCACTCTTATACCTCACGTTCACTGCTGATCGTCAACTTGACTTGACTGTGTGGTTGACCTTTGTGTTGCGTCGATTAAGCAATCGTTTCTCTTTTAGTCCAATGAACCGGCACCAGGAATACTACTCAGAAGTGTTTCACCGCCATGGACAACGTTTGAGAGACCTTCTACGCCAGGTAATCTCCAAAGCTTTGATCAACATTAAGTCAGTATCTGATATTGGCCTGAAGCTAGAGCGCGGCGACTCAGTGTGGTGGTGTTGTTGTTGCCTTTATTTTCTCACATCATTTAGCACCCCAGTAAGCCTTTTGTTTGCTCAATTGCAATGAATCTACCATCCTACTGCTGCAATGCTTTTTCGCCTTTGTTTGTCTTTATAGCTTTGCTTTTTCATTGACTATTATTCTCCGCATTTTTGCGAACAATCTCGAGTTCCTAAACCTTATTCTACTGAACTCCCAAGCCAATTAATTCCGTTTTACTCTGAACTGTTATCAGTTATCATTATTCTGTGCTCGGCGTAAACCAAATCCAATTCGCAGCTGCCGTTTCTGAGAGATGACTGAGCGGATTACTTACATAGATGTGTTGGGCTCCAGCGATGTCAATTTCATGAGCCTTTTCTGGCCGCAGTCTTACAGATCCCTCATGCATTCTGTGCATGATTGTACCCACGTTGCCATTCAACTCCTGTGTAATTGCCTGGGGTTGTTTTTTCTTGTGTTACCTTTCTGTTTTTGGTATTTCGCTGCTCACCACTGCCAAACTATCTTGTTTTCACCATTGTACCCAGCGTGTCTCAGAAGCTCTCGCTTCCAGGCGTAGACAGTTTGTGGATGAAGTGCGCTCCATTAAATCCGCGGAACAGCCTACCGCATCTGAAACGCATTCCACATTACACGAACGTCCTTATCTATTGCAGTCCCTGTTTGAAAACACTGGGGTGAGTAGTTTTAATTGCTTTAGTCTGGTTCATTTAGAGGAGAACTTCGGTTTGCATTTCAGTGTCCATTCGGCACAGCTTAACTCAGTCTGACCGATTTATACCAATTGTTTTTTCTCTTCCTTTCCCTCCTTTTATCTTCATTTTTGCATCAATATTTATTACCATCATAACGACGGACGTCAACGTCTTTGATCCAGGGGTTAGAACTTATAAACAGCTTACATGAGATGCTACGCCATATGTTCATGTCTTCGCTTGTTCCCAAACCTCTTGTGCTTTTGCGATAACACTGTATCCCGTTTCCGCTCTCTTCTGTTGACTATATTATTATCCCCTCCTGTATTATTCGAGTCAGCCAGCGAGAACACGATACCATGACGAGTCATTCACCAACTCCAACGCGCAGCAGTTTGTATGGTGAGGGCAAAGGGATTAACAAGATTGTCACAGCTCCCCAGCACAAGCGACAGACATCTTGTTCCGCAAATGTCCGGATTATACCGTGGTTGCGTGTAGGCCTCTTTGCACACTTGTCTATTATCGGTAAGAATCTTTTCTGTCGAGATCGCATCATACTGACAATTCTCGGTATTCGGCTATGCTGCATGTTACACCGTGAATGCCCCCACCGCCACTTTCAGTCCACTCTTTGGAGGATCTCGTAGTGCAGCCAATTGGTATGTATTTTAGACCATGGTTGTTTACGTTTAGCCCTGTTATACAAATGCTGCACCGCCCTGGCTAGTGACCTACTCGCAGGCGTTTGCCTCCGATGTTACCACCTATCAATTTGGACACCCTTTACTAACTTGACCACTGGTGAGATCGCAGAGATGTCAGGAGGTGCCGCTGCTGTGGCCTATGAGGTGCATTTTGAGCTTTGTCTAAGTTGGGCTATACTTGTCTGGCTGAACACATACTGCCATATGCATGACGTGCATTGCATATCCAATGTAACTGCGTCTTATATGTGTGTTGACACGCCGTATACCCCTCCGAAGCCGCACCCCGATTCCCGTCTCTTACGTACAGCTAATCATTGCTGAAAGTGACTGGGCTCCTGAGCCCCTTAACCACCTTGAGACAATCCACCCGCCACCCTGTGTACATGTGGTACGCATATTTCCTCATTCTACATCTGCGAGTGACTGCGGACACAGTTCGTAAACGCGCTAGTTACCCACGGAATTCGCTTCTATCATTTGTGATACCTCTTGCATTTGCCGTCTCGGGATCTTATCATTACCACTGGGTACCGTCACACAGGTTCGTGTAGGCCAACTCGGAAACATTAATGGTTCAAACCCGCATGCGTCTTTAGTCTATTGCCCCTGGTCTATACTTGACATGATGTGCGTGCATGTGGGGCCATGACTGGTACAACGCAGTCCAATCCTGGTCCCTTCGTAGGCGTTGGCATCCTGCGGCCATTCGGAATCACAATATCAGACAACTCCGTAGATGGACGCCTCCATCTGATTGCTTTAATGCGCCACATGAACGCTGAGCGCTTCTTCACCTCATACGGACATGCCTTTTACTTGTCGGTGCATCTGTTCCATGGAGCTTTTCTTGTAACTTATTGTTTTTCTATTCAATGGGCTCCTGTTAATTGCTGGCTACGCGCGACCCGGACAAATGTTCCCTCGTTTTATGTGTATACCACTGTTCAACTTCATTTTGATAACAGAAATGAGCTACCATGTTGCTGATAGTACCAAGTGAGCTGATTACAAATATGCAACCCAAATGTTTTCATCACATCTTGGTTTATTTACTTTCAATTTTTCATTTCAGCTAAGCAGTGTGTTCCATGCATCGAATGCTCACCTGTGATTTGTCCACTGACTCCCTGTAACCGTATGAAAGAAGTGATATTGGCCATGGTATCCACTTGATACTGACAATCGATTGAGAGCTACGTTTCCTTAATTTATATCTTGATCATGGCTCAAAGACGCTTTCATGTCAATGGCCGAACTCATTTTTGTTACATCTGTGGACAGTTTACTACAAAGTCACAGTGCAGACCCATTTCTTCACTACTGAAGTCAGCCTACCAAGCGCATTTCGGGATGAAACTGGGAAACTGGGTCAGGATAAGAAGTTGACACTGCATATTGTTTGTGTATCGTGCAGTCTTCGTCTGACTCAGTGGCTCAAGGGCAAAGGCAAAATGCCCTTTGCAATCCCCATGGTTTGGAGGTAGCCGAAGGATCACACGACAGACTGCTACTTCTGTCTAACTAGTTTCGTTGGAATCTCCAACCGAAACAAGGACAAAATTCATTACCCCGATCTACCATCAGCTATTCGACTTGTTCTACATGATTGCACTTTACCCATTCCAATATCTCCAGTGAACATGTCACTGATGATGAGTAGTGCTTCTAAATCGTCAACTTCCCCTGATTCTTACATCTGTGAAAACTTTGAAGCTGATGTTATCAACCCACATCTTATTGAAAAATCAAAGCTGAATGACTTGGTAGGTGACCTGAGCTTGCCTAAAGGCAAGGCCGAGTTACTGGTATCTCGGCTGCAGCAGTGGCACTTATTTGCTCCAAACGCTGAGGTTACTGTACACTGAAAGCGAAGTGTTAAACCGTCCGGTTTCTAGGACACGAGAGAAACCTTTTGTTACTGTTCCGACGTGGAAGGACTGAAGAAAGAGCTTAGCGTGAGGCATATCACTGATTAATGGCGTTGGCTCGTTAGCTCGTCTAAAAGTAGCCTTAAGACTATGTGTACCCTACTATACCTCTGTTGCATACCACAACTGTGATGGAGACTTACGAAAGTATGCAACAGATACTCGCTTCACTGAACTACGATAGGTACTGTTGGAACATCTGTTGCATCATTGGACTCCAAATGGGTATGCAAAGTGGAGTCACAAAATATTTCTGTTTCTTATGCTTCTGGGACATTAGAGCAACTCAACTGCATTGCATAACTGAAAAGTGGCCAGAGAGGACGGAGTATGCTGCAGGGAAAATGAGTGTAAAACATAGACCTCTTGTGCAACCTGATCATGTCTATTTACCACCCGTGGACATCAAACTTGGTTTGATTAAAACTTCGTCAAAGTCCTCAAACTGGATGGTTTTGTGTTTCTGTTCCTGAAACAAATGTTTCTGAAGATCAGTGATGGGAAGCTCAAAGAAGGGATACTTACTGGGCTTGATATTCGCCGGATAATGGCACACAGTGATTTCGAATACCAGTTGACTTCATTTGAGTTAGAAGCGTGGAGATCATTCAAGACAGTGTGTACATAATTTTTGGAGTGAACAAAGGCAGAGAACTATAAATTCTTTATTTAAAAAAACTCATTGCAGACGGTTAAGCTGTTGATGCTCGGATGTCGCTCAAGATTCACTTTCTACATGATCACTTTGAAGTTTTCCCTGAGAACTTGGGATCTGTTAGCGATGAACATGGTGAGCGCTTTCAACAAGATATTTTAGTTGTAGAGTAGCGCTACAGCAGTGGCTAGTACACGCATTCCATGATGTGTGACTTTTGCTGGTCTCTGCAGCTTGAAAGCACTGGACCATGAAAGCAACAATCTCGGCAAAGTCATCATTTCCCATTGCCAAGCTGCAGTCAGTAGTCAGGGACGAGTGTTGTAATGTTGTTTGAAACGTTTTCACCACACACCTGCATTCTGTATATGTTATGCTTCAGTACATCTGCATATAAATCGTATGATTTAGACAGAACATCATTGGCTTATAACATCGTAACCTGACGTGCTAGGTGACATCGGGATCCATTTCTACGATCAGTAGAGTGTATTCTATAAGATAGAGATATTTCTGTTAGAGAAAATTATTTTTTCTTGAACAGTGTATTTAGAGTTGCTCGCCGAGTTCGGTGTTGCTTAACATCCAGCCCCACTTGTCCAGTCAAAGAGCCCCATTTTGTCTGATCGACTGCTGCCATACCGCAGTACAAAGCAGTCAGTTCCGTCTGTGGCTTTTCTACTAACGATTAGTGGCCCTGCTTCGTTTGTTTACACTTTGTTGGGGTTTTGTTACATGGCTTTTTATACGTTTCATAGCACAGTTCGCTCTCAGCTATTTGTTTTCAGGTTGATCAAATTGACACGGAAACACTGCTTCGAATACAAGATGAGCTCATGAAAGAGCTTGGACACGGTAAATTTTGGCCTTTCTTTATGTCATGATTCGCTTAGTTTATCGTATTTTTCTTTGAATCTTAGTGTCCCCTTCGGATCGCAATACTGATATACAGGGCACTCCTTTTTGCTGTCTGGTGTGACTTTCTCCTTTTTGACACATGATCACCAGCAGGCAGTTCTAGTTCATTGCGGTCTCTTCTCTTTTTCAGATTCTTTATCACTGTCTAACGATTCTTGCTCCCCTCTGGACGCAGATGTCACATGTCCCATCTGCTCCGTGTACGTTTACTGTTTTGTACATTCTTCGTGGACAGACAATTGCATTGACTCACCATTGTTCACTTGTTGACTTCATCACTCCTTGCTCCTCACCGTGTTCTCATTTGAGAGAAGTTATGTTCTCTGCATTTCTCGGTTTCCTTGTTTCTGTTATAAAACTTACTTCTACCAGGTAACTGGCTTGGCAATTCCAGATCCTATCGTTTGTGTATCTGTGAATACATAACGCGCCGCTACGCATGTTGCTTTGTTTGTGGTCCACTCCCCCACGTCAGCAAACTTAGGTATATCCCTGGCGCACTGACTCGTCGAACGTTTTTCTTCTTACCGTAGGTTCCTCATTGGCAATGGACCATCATAGTTCTCGATTAGAACTTGTCAACTTATCTTGTCTGTGATGCAGTTATCATGTTACTTTGACCACCGCTGGTTTTGTATCAGCTTCTGCTTGTTAGCCACGTTTCCTGTCATGGACAGATACCCAAACCTCGCGTAGCATTCACAATAACCGCTTCACGTTCTTTTACTTCGATAAATCTATTCGTCCTTGGCTGAACCCTCCAGTTGGTCATAGACGATCGGCTTTCGAGTTGATCGTTTCGCGACTGGTACCCCAACTCTAGTTCTCATGCATTGAAATTGTGGTCGTTGTTCCAAGTGTTTTCTTCTCTACCGAATGTCTCAGTGATCAAACCTTTCGTGTGTCTGCTACGGGTTCACCTATCAAACTCTCGCATCCACTTGTGCCTGCCTGAAAGTTGTAACGGGGAGGAACCAGTCTTGGGGTCCTGTATTGACAGCGAGGTACATGTAATTTCTTCCATTTCTGCATGCAGTCATCGAGATGACCGAGGTACGCTTATCTGTAACTTTTCAACTAAATTGAGTTTGTAAGCTGTAATCCGTACAGCTGACATTGCAACCGCAATCTTGCACATACCAAATTACGAGAACGAAGAACCATCTGGTGCACAACTGCTTTCAATGATTCATCATCAGATCATCATCATCAGCGTCATCTACAGTATTCCTGAGCTTTCTCCCGCAGATTCTGGAAGCATCTCCCATCTATTGCGGAGACGATCTTTATCCGACACCTCAGTCCAGAGTTAGGCTTACAACAACAGTTTGTTCGTCCTTTACTTCTACCGTAAAAAAATCGACCCAGTTAGTCCAAAACGAAAAGACCACCTGAGGGTCTGTGTCACAGATGAGAAACACAGACTAAGTCTTAGTAGTTCAGTTGTTTGCTGCAGAGTTTGACCGAAGACAGCCGACCTGGGCATCTTCCGCTTTCGCTGGCCAGCTGGGAAGCTATATCACACAACTTTTTCATTCTCACAGACATTTTGCGCCCTTTACTTTTGTCGTGTTGGATCACATGGGCACACATCCCCTCTTTGGATCGCTTTCTCCGGGCCACCTTTCAGACATGATATCAGAGTTGGGGTATTAGCTCTTGTTTCTCAGCGCTTGATAATTCTTACTTCCGAAACGGATTTTCCATCTTTTATTCATACTGTTTATCAGTTAACGAGTTACCGCTTCTCTGTCTGTTCACGCGTTGACCTGGCGCACATGTCCCCTTAACCGAGTTTAGTGCACTCCTCATGTCATTTGACTGTGTGTGATTCCACGTGTGCTCCCCAACATCTGGTCATTGGTTTCTTTCGCTGCATCCTGCATTTCAGCTGCGAGCTACACATGTCCGGAACGGTTCTATCCTGTCCCTGTGGATTGCAGATCGACACACAGGTAAATTGCAACTAGGTTTTGCTTATTTTTCTTCGTTTAAACACCTCACGGTGCACTGGTCTCGTTGATCTTGTGCTAAATATCTGATATGTTGCTCAGACCTATCCACTTATGATTACTAATACCTGTACCGAATAGGGTCCATTCCACTTAGGTTGAAACCGTATGTGTTATATTTGTTGTCTAGTTCTATTGATACCGAATTTATTAGTCTATCTTTCTTGCTCATCTGATTGTGGCTCACCAGTCTCTGTCCAAACCCATCATTTTCTCAACATAGTGCGCATTAAGTTTTTGAAACGTATACCCCAAATGTGAGTTCAACCATACTCCTTACTCCAACTGCCGTCGTGAAACTTCGTCTTCCCACGGCACTACATCGTCCACGTGATCTTTTTTCGCTTCCGCCTCTCATTTACCCCTAACTCGTTTCCATAAAGCCAAACAGAAGGGGACTATTCTTGGAGCGCTTCGCTGTGGTTCTCTCCCATCCCTGTCCTCCACCACCGACGGTTTCACCCTGGTTTGGACTCATCAAGTAGAGGTAGCTGAACTGGGAGTAAAACCCGATACGTAGTGCTTGCTGGATATCGCCACGATCACTACGCCATAGAGCTCCTCGAGCAGTGCTTGACGCAGCGGTTAGAAGTTGATTTTTCGGGTTTCAAAGCTCTAGATTTTGCCACACGCGCCATGAGTTTTGCTTGGTCGCCCTCCAGGCTATAGGCTTCGTAACACATGACGCTTTTCATCGTTTTCGCACTCACAGTTTTGTCGATGGCAACACTCTACCACTTATCGGAAATAATGTCCATTATGTGCCCTAGTCACTTTAACATCAGCAACTTGCTTTTCACTCGTTGCCACATATGGTCTCCCACCATCATCAACCTTGCTTCAGACCAAGCTTCCATGGCGTTTCTGCTTTTATCTACTGGATATATGGGTCTGTAATCGACACATACATAATAACAATACGCATATTCCTCGATTGTGCGAGATGCTGTCCCTGGATTGGCGCCAGATCATGAGTAAATAATTATCATACTCATGCATGAGTGAGTGGGGGGCGTGACATCAAACCATTTTGGAATCACATAATTTTTGTTGTTACTGGGTTTTGTGTACCATCCTTTCTCTATAGATATATATTTCTTTGCCCATTCTGGAAGAACTCCTGTAGTTTTGTTCGTCGCAATCAGCCGACAATTCAGATATGTCGACCAGCTATCCGAAAAAGCACCAGACGGCCGTTTCGCCCTATTGGGGCTCATCAGTGGTGCGCATCCTTCGGTCCTCTGCGGAGGATCGAACCCATGACTGCTAGTGGCTCTTGCCAACTAGCCCGCAGCTTATGCAACTGCGCCATGGAGGACGGTATCCGACCATCACGAATTGTTAGCTAAATGCGATATAGTCCGACCCATCTTCCACTGCCATGCAGGCACCTGCCATGCAGATGACAGCGGTTGGCCTTCCGGCGTCAGGACTTCCCGGTTACGGCAGCTATGAATCGACATAGCATTTTGTGGAAACCGTAAGGGCGAATTGGTATTACTTATGAGTGGAAGGATTTTGGTGGGTATTTTTGTTCGTCGCAATCAGCCGACAATTCAGATATGTCGACCAGCTATCCGAAAAAGCACCAGACGGCCGTTTCGCCCTATTGGGGCTCATCAGTGGTGCGCATCCTTCGGTCCTCTGCGGAGGATCGAACCCATAACTGCTGGTGGCTCTTGCCAACTAGCCCGCAGCTTATGCAATTGCGGACCACTGATGAGCCCCAATAGGGCGAAACGGCCGTCTGGTGCTTTTCCGGATAGCTGGTCGACATATCTGAATTGTCGGCTGATTGCGACGAACAAAAATACCCACCAAAATCCTTCCACACATAAGTAACTCCTGTAGTTATTTACCTGATGGAAACATGGTCATTATCGAGTTCTGGTCTAGGAAATTTCGAAGCTGAATGCGGAATGTTCTTGTATTTGTGCAAGACTTGATAGTGGCTGGTAGGCTATTTCACACGATAGCGTATCTAACCAGGAAGAAGTTAGATCAAATACCTGTCCTGGTTCTTGGCACAATTAGTTTAAAAGTTCTGTTATGTAGTTTCCGAGTGAAGTTATGTTGCACTTTTATTGTGCATAGATTGGATTATGTTTTTTGGTTTATGAGGTTGTGTATCAGTATGAAGTTATGTTATAGTCGTCGCAATCAAAGAGGCTCGAGGTTAATCTGTTGGCAACGCCCCTGATAACTCAAGTTGGAAGATTTGCTGAACAAACTTTAGTGAATAACCTCTGCGGGTTTTTCCCAACTTTTCTGGCACTCAAACGCATCTTTCTCTAAATGATGCTGTCGTATACAAAAATCGGAAGTGTGGAGATTTTGAAAAGCTTGATTCTGGCAGGGACTGTGTAGATTTTATGGCATATGTTAACCATTGTTCGTTTGGCGCATGTTACTTGCTATTCAGCCTGCTCTAAGAAATTGTAGTTTGAAGTGTATCATATGACTAGATCACAGTTCATTATGCATTTTTACTGATTGTTCAGGAACCAAACATCCTTATGACATGATGTATGATTTCCTAGCTGAGAATCTTACCTTGTCAGTCATGTGTCGCACTATTTCCCAAGTGAATCGATGTCTTCTTGAACACGCAATATTGTGCTTTAGAGTTCGTCTCGTCGAAATCTATAACATCTTTATGTCATCGGCGAACACAAATAAAGTAAGAAAAGGGAATTATCAAGTACACTTCTTTGGATGACACCGCTAGTGCTTGGACGTGGGAAAGACTTATGATTGCCCAGAGTGACTATCTGGTAAGGCCCATTTAGGTATGATGTCAACCAACTCAGTAGTGGGTCTCTGATTCCAAATGACTCCATTCTTTTCAGTAGCCGCTTGTGAGGCGCCCTGTCGAATATCTTTTGCGTATCCTGGAACAACATTATAACTAAATACTTGGAGTCAATGGCTTCTGTGATGTAATCCACGTACTGCAACTAACATGTTGTACAAGAATATTCATCGAGGAACACATGGTAGGATTTGTTAAACACCTCATGACGATTAATAAAGTACATGATTCCACTTTTAATTAAATTCTTCGAGCAATCTAGCAATGATGAGAGTGTGGTAGATAGGTCAATAATTAGTGACGTTCTGTGTGGGCCCCGCTTTATGACGAGGATCAATAAACGATGTTTTCCACTGACCAGGAAAGTAACTAGATTCTAACGACAAGGGGAACATGTTAAGCAAAAGCAGTGGCATGTCAGGCCCACCGAGCTTAATAACGGTTGGGGATATGCCATCGGAGTCTAGTTTGTGTGATGGTTTGATAGACTTCATAGCCTGTCGGACGATCGAAAGAGAAATCTCGACCTTCTGTATGCCACACAATGGACACGATAGAACTTGACATGAGCCGCTTGTCCATGGTCGAAATCCACGACGAACAAGCGATTAACCAACTAAGTAAGCCAAAGAAGTGGGCCAAAGACGATGAGCTCAATTTTGTCTGTGATGTCTTCCTTATACCACCCCCTCGAATTAGTTGCCCCTAGAATCATGCCCACAAAGTTACTGCCGCAGAAATTGTGCATAGAAAAACTCAGTTAGAACCATCCAGTTGAGTTAACAGACTTTCGTGATCAAGCAACTCTTACGCCAAATAATATGCTGTTACTTAGACCAACTGTAGCAAGGTTGGCGCCAGCGACACTGTATAACCAGTATGCTCGATGTTGGAAACGGACGAGCTATTTAGCTATGTTATGTTGGAAAAGGTATAGCAATGAATACCTCACCCTAATGCATACCAAACAGAAATGGCTTAAACCGCGCTGCAACTTTAGACCCGAAGTATTCTCGAATACATTCCTTCGTTATAGTCGGCCGTTGGTGGTGATAGAGAGTTGCAAAACATCCAAGGACGGCTCAATAAAAACCGTAATGGTTAACATGAAAGGGGGCGTATATGACCGCGACATCAGAAAGATATGCCTTACAGAAGGCAGCGAATGGGAAGATGAGTCAGTCCCGGCTGTTATCTCTCCGCACGCGGGAAGTGGGTTTTTGGATCCGCCGCCTCAGGGAAGACCACAGTGAGTTCAACATGCCGAAGTGGGAGAGTGCAGGCGTACCATTGTAAGTCCTGTAACTCTCCCCTAGCGGATGAAGCAGGCTAGTGTGAACCAGAGTACATCGAAACCCAGAAGCAATTTCGGTCGCAATTTGGTCGGGACTGTAGAAGATTCCCAAATGTCCCATTCTCTGCTGCCTTCTTCCCGCTCCCTGCCTAATGGTTGTGATTCCCTTTACCGTTTTCCCAACTCCCTTCCCTGTCCCATCCGGTCTTTATTACCTGGCTCTCAATGGAGATTGTGTTCCGTGCCAAGGTACTTAAGTTTATTTGCACTTTAAACTCACAGGTGATCTGCATTCAACCGTGCATGCATTAAACGATATTTCCAAGTTCGGGACAGTCCTAATTGTTGCTTCATGTGGCTTCGCCTCATGTTATCAGTTTGTGATGTTCCGTTTTAACTCCTTCGCCGTGGCATTCGGATACTGGCGCCCAAGATATTCCTCACATCGCATGTGACCTGACGGTGTTGCGAGATCATGTGAGTAGCGTTCACATACATGAAACCACCTCGTCCGTGAAGACAACTGTACATGTTCCTCCATATGCAATCGAAACACTTGCAATACCATCACGGTGTGTCTGTGTGTGTAAGGCACTGGCCGAATGCCCACGTTTCACGGCAACCCTTTCCGATTGGTCATGTGTAAGCCTGTTAAAGCCACAGTACATTGAGACGAGCTTATTCTGCGCGAACTTGAAGTTCAGCTTGCTGGCTACCTTGGTGGATTGTTGTCGTTGTCTGATACACCTGTGCCGGAAGCACCGATTATTGAGGTATTGTGCAGTGTTGTTTTTAATTATTTGTACTAGTACCGTATTCCAGTTCCGGTGCAAATGCGTTCACCCAAGATCTCTAAGCGAATTACCGCTTACACTCCTGAACCCGCCATCTTCTGCCAATAAAGAAGTCACTGATTCACCGATGCAGTGCGCCTCATCTTGTGGAGCAGGACCTCATGGTTCACTTTATCGAAAGCTTTGTTGTAATCAATGTAGATATCATCCACTGACTTCCTCCGATTCAACGGTTGCAACCATTCTTGTCGCGTCAGCAGGAGGTTCGTGATGCAGGAGCAGCCCTTCATGGAGCCGTGCTGTGCCGGCTTTAAGAGGTCTCTCGACTTCAGCAGCTGGAGCAGACCCTTTTTCGCAATCTTCTCGAGCGCCTTCGTTAAAACAAAAGTGAGGCAAATCGGGTGGCAATTGTTTACATTGAGTGGGTCACCACCTTTTGGGTTCGGTTTCACTACCGAGCATTTCCAGTCGCTCGGCAATGCACCCTCGGACAGCGATCTGTTGAACAGATCCGTCACGGCAGGTGAGATGATGGCCGATAAGGACTTCAAAATTAGCGGGTGAAGTCCATCGGGTCCGGCAGATTTTGTGCCATCAAGACTTGTCAGCAGACTGCGGACATCTTCTACACCGCAATCAAGGCCCTCGAGTTCACTGGGGGCTGCACACGTCGAGCTCGGCATAGACGCATGCCCACTTGTACATACGGAAGCGAAGTGCTCCATCAATGCGGACGCGTGTTCAGTGCTAGAGGTCAGTGGTTGTCCGTCGGAGCCCTCTACTACAGTTACGTCACTTGCGGGCCTCAGGTGCCGATTCACCTAAGCAAAAATATTCTTGGAGGCCGTGTTCGTTGAGGTTACAAGCTCCTCTTCGAACTGCCGGCGCGTTTGCGCTGTTGCGTAGATTTCCCGTCGAGCCATTTGACTATACTCTCTGTCGAACCAATGTGGCTTCACTTGTCCAGCTTTCCGATATCTGAGGGGTACGAAACTAGCGCACAATTGCACACCATCTTTTATAACAGACAAACAGGCTTCAGCAGATGAGTCCTGCCGCAGCGACCACTCTATTTCACTGACGGGTCGATTTAGACCATTGAAGTCGGTCTTCTAATAATTGTAGGGCGGCTCCGGCAGACGCGAGTATGGCAGCGGTCGCTCTAGGCTGGCTAACACCATCAACTGGTCACTAGCTGCTACAGTCTCCAGGACCCTAGTTTCATGTACATGTTGCTCGCAACTCATTAGTAGTAGGTTCAGGCACGATGGAGCGGAATACGATGTAACGCGCGTCGGTTAGCAGACATGTGCTACCCCCATATCAAATACCATCTCCGCAAACTGCACCTCGACTTCACAGTGCCCGAGGAGAAGTTGTACCTCAGGCCACCATATTCGAGGGAAGTTAAAATCACCTATAAACAGGAAGCGGGGCCGACTCATGTAGTTTCTGTCATGCGGCAACCAATCCAGGCAACAAATTCGCGGGCTGCGATAAGCAGCACCCACAAACAGTTCTCCCTGTTTCAGGCGAATCGAGCACCATAACTGTTCGCACAAGCCATCTTCGCTATTGTAGGTCTGTACTAATCCCCCGCACAGCGAGGACCGAATGTATAACAGCACGCCGCCTCGGTCGTCTGATAGTCTGCCGCACCGGAAGTACGAGTAGCCACTGATCTGGACTTCCTGGGTAGTGACCTCAGAATTTAACCAGGTCTCGACCAGTACTAGTACGGCCGGGCGACGTGAGGCAACGAACTGAAACACATCGTTACGTTTGTTCATTAAACTACAAACATTTGTGGAGGCTATGTGCAGTCCGTGGTAGGAACCGGCAGACATGCATGAAGCGTCATTGATCTGTTGATCCGGGTTCGGCGGACTCGGGGAACTACCCGACAATTTACGAGATGGAGATTGGTTTCTCCACTATCAGTCCGCCGCTTTAACTCCACGATAGTGGGCTCCAGTTTCTCTTTATCCGACGGATCCAAATCGGGACGCATATGAATCTTTAGATCTCTTAGTCTACCAAGGCGGGATATTATCAACCTCGGACTCCTTGCATCAACAAAGGTGACTCGCAGAGGCCGGGATTTTCCCTCTTCTCTCTTTCCAAGACGGATGATTTACTTCACGCACAACGCCTATTCATTCACATCGAGAAGTCTATCAATCGGAATGCAGAAAATCCACGTCCTTATCATAACGAGCGTGAGGACTGGCATCTGTTGACTCAGGCGCGGGAAATATCATAAGGTTACGACGCTGCTAATTGTTGACAGTTGTCTTCTCCTTTTTGCTTCGCTGCATTCTCCATTGACCTTCAATGCCTGCTCTATCGCACACCGGTATGTTAGTGTCCGTAGGACGCAACGCAGACACGCCAGCTGAGTCCCCAGCTACCGGTGAACATCGCGCTGGAGAGCCTACAGCCGGTGTGCAGTTGGGCTCGTTCGAACATGATGGCTGGATTTTCGCTTGCTTGGATGAACCCACGAAGCTCCTCCCTATGGAACATTTCTCCTGTCTTGTAGGCTCGCGCGGCTTTTCGGCTGTTTCTGACTGCACAGTGGCTTGGCATTTCTTGCACACTATTTGAACAAAGTCATGCTGGATTTCACTCAGTAGTACACGATAAAGTACCGGAGCAAAATGTGCGGACACGAAACTAATACACCATAAACAAATTCAGAATCGCAAAACAAACTGAATTTGACAAAAATAAACACGAAATGTCTGCTCTGCACAAGCTTCTGAACGATACAAACTGGACTGTTAGAGCGAGAAAAGCCGTTCGGCGATCGCTATTCGCAGTCGATGTGCCTTCAAATTTGTGCTGGCCACATGAATATCAGTGGCAGAGCTACTACCTCATATTCTCGTCAGCTCTACCACGAAATGTGAACCCCAGATGTTAGAGGAATGGTTAGTCTTTCAATCATGTTTATTCTGCCTAGATCATAGTTTTGCTTTACAGCAGGTTCTAGGCCAACTTCACATGCTCTGCAAGTCAATTGTAGCTGTATTTCTCGACTTCAAAAGCTTGTTAGCCACAGCTAATCACCCCTTATGTTCAGTGTGCCTGCTCGGAACGGTATGTGGATCTTTTATGTGCCTTCTTCTCGACAACTTGTTGACCACCTCTCCGATAGAAACGTTTCATTGTGGTTGTCCCAATTCCTAATTTTCATTCCACTTTGCCTTAGACTCTATCTTAAAGGGACCCTTACGGCGAAATCTCACAATGTAGGCGTTGTGTTGTGTAAGCTTCCGCCTTTTGGTATCCACTTCGCACCTATAAAATGCTAGGGGCTGTTGCATGACCACTGGCTACTTGGTGACCTCTTGATCATTAACGACGCGTATCAACTCACTCCTATATCGTGAGACCCCATGCATGACCAGTCTGTGATGAACTTTAAGATATGCAGGGAGGGGACAAGGGGTGCGATATCTTGACCTTTTGGTTGCTCTCTTCACTCACATTGCAATAGGTTGGTGTCATCCGGTTCCAGATTTGCTTGTCACTGCAGCCTCCATAGGATAGCCACAGAACACCTGCGCCTACAGAAGGACCATGGATGGTTTGCGCTGCACCACCCACAGCTCCAACCACACACCCCATATCCAGTGTAAGCCCGAAGGAATAAGACCGGGAGGCATGCGGATAGGAGCCACGTTTCACCAACTGAGCCGGCCCACACTCCTTCGACATGTACAACGGCAGCATTCCAGACGGTCTAGCTGTGGGAATTATACGTACCAGACGTGCACACATGCGGTGGCAGAGCCACAGTCCACTTCACGCCGGATGGAACCACTCTTTGAGTCTAGCACGGTCACGGAGACTATGCACCCCGCACCCGAAGCAAGGACTAACTTTCACCTGAATCAGTAATCGAGGTGAAGGATGTGAGAACGGTAGTAACTTGTCAATATTCACATCAACCGCGGTCACACTGGGAATATCCAGCAACAGCCAACACCTGAAATGCACGAAACTCAGCACGCAAGCATACTTACAGACCAACTGCAACGATAATGTAGCACACGTACCACGTCAACCGCTTTATTGGTCTGGTTAGTGAATTGTATGGGAAGCAGACGCAGCGTACTTACAAACACTGCGATGATGCCGATTAACTAACCAGTTGACTCGTCCTCTTTTGGATACTAGTCGCTGGTGGCTTATCAGGCCTGCGTGGCTCAGGCACTTGCGACCGCACGCGCTACAGAATCATGTGATTGCTTTCAATGGGGTAGACTCCATCGGCGCCTGTCGCTTCCGTACCCGGTGTTTCTCCTCCGCATTTAACAGTGCTTTCTGCTGCACCTCAGCAACTGCCCCATTGATAAGCTCACACCATCGGCATCGAACAACTGCCTTTTATTCTCAATGCCTAAAATTAACATTAGTTCATGATAAACTCACCTCGATCATGTCCTGGTAGCATAACTTCGGTTTTCCCACCTTCCGCTTCTCTGCGCGCAGTTGGCCATAAAGCATCTGTTCCGGCATCCGGGTCGAGTCCATGCGGCGAGCATGCCCGAGCTACCCCAGGTGCCTCAGCAGAAGTATGCAGCTCCCTGCATGCATGCCACTGCGGCGGAGCATCTTTGTGTCGCAACTCGGTCACTCCAGCTGATGCGTAGAATACGATGCAGGCATTGTTGCTGAAATCGCCACATATATCGGGCATCCTTCCTGCATAACGTCCACATTTCACTACCGTATAGAAGAACCGACGGAACCATAGACTTGTATACCATCAACTTCGTTCCAACGGTTTGCTGGTGGTTGTTCAGCATCCAAAACGCAGCAACCGTCTACGATACACGGACGCGTATCTCGCTCGTCATCTACAGGTCGGTAGACATTACACTCCAAAGGTAGAAAAATTTCCTTGCTGTCTCCAACACGTCATCGTCAACCTTAACATGAGGCAGGCCCATGGACTCAGTTCCTTATGAATGCTGGAAAAGCAGTCTTGTTTGTGTTGATAGTAGGCCTGAATTTGGCCCCTGTCGAAGCGAGAGCCGAAGTCATGTGCTGCAACTCATCCGCGCTTTGTGCAGACAACCCACAATCCTCGACAAGCAGCAACATACGGATGGATGTCTCTCACACATTATGATTCTCCCCTCGAAACGACGGATGTCCAGCAACCCACCATCAATACGGTACTTCACGTGGACACCGTAATCAAAGCAACACTAAAAGCAGAAGACATCATTGCATTTAGGTAAATTTTTGCTACATAGTAGCCTTCTGGTAGCTTCCCGGAACGATGCCCATCCGTTACCGGTAGCTCAGCTGGCTTGCACCTGTTGCATTTCCCCATTTTTTCTTCTATGTATTGCGCCACAGTAGCTGATGTGTTTCCCACCTCTAGCTAACCAGTATAATGATGATGATGATGGGCTAGAACACAGTTTTACTTCGCACCAAAGGCAACAGCAAAGTCCTCCGAGGTTTGCCCACTCAACTGTACCTTCTCCCACATTCCATTGTGCGCACTTACAAACTTCCCTGGACAGTCACTCACCCAACATTAGCTACAGTGCCCCGTGGTTTACCGTGTCAAATGCTTTGGTGAAGTCAACAAACAGCGAGTACAATGGCTAGTGTCGTTCTCTACAGTTCTCCTGCAACTGACGAGCCGCAAACACCATAACTATGGTGCTGCGACCAGAACGGCATCTATCTTACTTTTTCTGTCACGTTCGGTTCAGCGACCTTGCTGACGAGACAGTGAAGCTGGATTCGGGCATTTTATGCAGCCATTTCCCTTCAAACACTTTAAGACAGCAAGAACGAACAACATTTGAGTGGGATAATCTGAATTCAGATTCGTTCTTGTCTTCTCAATCCGCTGCTTGCAGACAAAGTGTAAGGATTAAAGGGATGAAAATGAATCAGTTGAACAGTCCAAAATTCAAGGTCATCTCCTATAATGACGAGAAATACCCCCTACCAGGGCAACGTGACGCTGGCTACACAGTCGGGCGACCACTTTACCCATATAACTGAGCAAGTTGATGCCACGATATTTGTTGCAACATTGCCTGCTCCTTTTGCTTTTGTGCAGTGGTAGCACAAGGTCATCCTACAAATTAGCCGGCATTTCCTCTTCAATCCAAGTGTGTTGAATCAAGTGATGCAGCGCATTTATCAACGCGGATCGGCCGTATTTCCATACTTCAGGCAGGGTCCCGTCGGAATCAGTACACTTACGATTTCGCAGCTAATTAACTGCTCTCTATGTCTCATCCAGTATCGGTGTGTCGTCAAGCCACATATTCATTTCCTGTTGCAGCCCGTGCAACATAGAGCAGTCTATCTCTATACGGTTGCTCAAGAGACAGTCAAAGTGTCTGTGCCAGATCTGTATTATTTCTTCAGTCTATGTGGAGGCAGCGCCTGTAGTAACATCCTCAGTATCTCCCTTCTCGATCCATACACCGCGTTCAAAGAGTCAAAGAATTCCTTGTGTTGGCGGCGTTCTGTCTAGGATTCCCTTTGCTTCGCCGTCTCCGTCCACCATGCATATCTGAGGTGACGGAGCTCTCGGGTCGGTCGCCGTCGAACTTTGTGAACGTGACTATCCTCACAGTTAGCATTGTCCGCCACATGTGCAGCGAATGCTGTATTCTTCTCCGAAACCAATGCGCCAATAGCTGCGCTGTTGTCATAGCCTTTCCCAGTACCATCTTCTTCCCAATAGTACCTAGTGAAGGAATCTTAAATTTGCGCCGCTTCACGGCAGGTGTTCAATACACAGATTTACGAAACTATGTGTACAGTTTGGTCCGCACCATTTTGTGATATGTGTACACTTAACTCCACGCTGACGTATGATCACATAGTCGAGCAGGCGATGTGACCACTCCGTGGGTGCGTCCAAGTTACTAGCTCACTCGCACTCATTGCTGATCGAGTGTTCTTGATCGTCAGGCCGTGAGTGGCACACAATGAGAGCAGCCTGTCACCGTTCGCATTCGCAGAACCATTGCTATGCGGACCGATGACATCTGTCCACACTGATGCATAACGCCCAACGCGCGCATTGTAATCACCCAGCTAGTCAGTCGCTCCTCGGTACAGATCGTAACACGGAGGATAACTGAGTGTGGAACTGATCACGCATGTCATCAGGATACCACATGGTTGGACCGTACGTGCTTATAAAAGTAGCAAACTTGCTTCTACTTAGTCGTAGGCGATCAGTCATCCGTCGCGCACTGATGCCAGCTGCTTCACCCCACGTGTTGGCCATGGAGGCGATCGGATACTGCAAATCCGGCCCCATGTTCACGTGATGCTGTGGTGGCGTTGCCCACCCAGTAGAACGTGTAACCAGCACTTGCTTTGTGCAACTGGCCTTGCTTAGTGAGCCGGGTCTCACTGAGCGCCCCAATTCGGTATTGTACCGCGCCAGTTTCATCGCGACCAGTGCAATGAGTCGCTCAGGGCGCTAACTCAAGTTCCACTCAAGTGGGATGCGCACGTGCCAGAACCCGACGTTGAGCGCTCTGCGCGGAGGCATACGATTGCATTTGCGGGTAACCGTATGAGAGGTGGCGTCCTGGATTGGAGGAAGTAGTAGTGGGTTGGGTGAAACGGAGACGGGGAGAGTATGTGCATGTTTTCGCTTATCCACCACGCTGTATGCAGCAAATGACATGACCCTTTTCCTAGTGCCATTGCGCGACGGCCGATGCAGCATGGGATTATTATTATCATTAATATTATTGATGTGTTTCATGGTTGAGGAGTGGACTAGGTTACTGCCTGCCAATGCGTCCACACTTGACAGGGGAACGACTCGGATCTTCAGCTAAAGCCTTCGATAAAATGTGCACCCTAACGGCAGCGGGCCGTGTGCCACAGGTCGATGAACCAACTCACGCGGATTCGTGTGTGTCCCAGTTCTTAGCTAGCTGAAGGGTGTAAAGCGAAACCCACCCAGCGGTCGCCACGTTGCCTCCAAGACATGAGTCCACCACACAACCTTGATGGCAGCAGGTCGACGATCTGTCAATGCTTAGCCACCACAAGTCGCATCGCACTATGGACTCTCCCGCCTTCACAATCTAACCTATGCATGAAAAACAAAGTAGCCAACTATGTGTATTTCTTAACGACACTACCGGGCTTCCTTGGTGCCCACTGCATACTTTGGACCAAGGTAAGCTAACAGATTGATATTCCTGCGTGATGTTTGCCGACCGCATGTAGTGAACACTTTCGAGGTTCGACCAATGGTGTTTGACTGCAGACTTCTTGATTCTCCCTAAACTCCTTCGAGCTTGTATCGCATTCCTGCCCTGCAGCTGCTATAAGGTTCATCACGTGTTACCTCATAGGGTGCAACAGATAAGGTGACCCGATTTCACTCGGCCCCTCACTACGAAACACCGGCGTTTGCACACAATGGTTGATTTTTTCGACTTTTTTCTTTATTTATCCTTCATTCCTTTCTGTCACCATGTTTACGTGAGTTTAGTCACCTGAATGGGAAACTGGCTATTTAGCTGGGTTACTAAACATAGCTCACAATGCGGAACTTAGAAGTGCCAGCAAACTAAATAGTCGCATTCAATCGAACTATTAGAATTCTGTTCGCATTCACTATCGCTTTTGTGCAGACCATACCTCGACTCCTATATGCCATTGTGATACGCCTTCCCGGTGTGTGGCACCATCAGCAAGTACACACGTCATATCATTGTCACTGTCTGTGGTTTCGTACCAACTGGATGACTAGCCGTTGCTCACCTTATCAATGCATGCCACTCTGCAGCTCACGAATTGCCTGGACAACGTCCTCCACTCTAGAAATCCGACACTGTCAACTCTCCTGGCGGTTTTATCACGTCAGCACAATATTCAGCACACAGACGAACGAGGTTTGACGCTTTCTTTACTTTGTTTACCGAGTAATCGAAGCGCTGTTTTCGGAGTGGGCAGTGTTTTGCGTTTGGACCGTTGCTGCTCGGTTTAGTCTCCGCAGCAGCAATCCGATTGAATTTCGCTTCTTTTACTGTCGGCTTGTCCGTTCGGCTTTCGCCACCTGGTTTCCTCTCGCCCTTATCATCATCATTATACACGTTAGCTACTGGTGGAAAACACCTCAGCTATTATGCCGCAATACTAAAGACAAGAAGCAAAAAATACAACACTGGCGCGCCGGCTGAGTCCCCAGTAGCGGATGGACATTGTTCCGGAGAGCTAACAACCGGCTATCGTGCCGTATAAAGTGACCTAAATTATGTCTACCGAATGAGATAGTAATTAGATGGGGAGGCTAAACAGGAGGGGGTGGGGCCGGCTTCTAGCCATATCAGCAAGTATGTCCAACCAAACGTGTTCATCGTCCATAGGACTCCAACCAGGCATTCAGGATGTACTAAGCGATGATAACTTCGAAGTGAGGGTTTTCGTTTCTCTCGACCAAGTCATCGCTTGGCCTTCCTCTTCCAACCGCACACCCGGCGCGCAAACAATGCACGTCACGGGAGTCGGTGTGCTGGCATGCGTAACACGTCTCCCAGCCATCGGAGCCTGATGCATGATATAATGGTGCTGAGCGATTCACTCGCTCTTCCTGCACCAAATACGCGACGCCGAACACGCTCATTGCTCACGCGGTGTTCCCACCAGACATGAGCTAAGCTGCGAAGGCAGTGATGATCGTATGTAACGAGCCTCTTTATGTCTTTCGGTCTGATGTGTCAGGTTTTACAACTGTACAAGAGAGTTGAACGGACGGCTGTGTTATAAACTCTGCCCTTCAGGGCAAGAGTAATGTCGCATCTGTGCCACAGGTGGCGGAGAGTGGCAAAAGCACCTCGAGCTTTTGCTATACATTTCGTAACCTCATATTCGATTCCACGGGCGCTAATATAGCTGCCCAGGTACTAGAATTCCTGAACGACTTCTAGCTGAACACCACAAAGCGTTAGCTCAGGGGTGGGTCCATGCCAATCTTGGAGAAGTATTTTGCATTTCGATGGAGAAAAGCATAGCCCAAAACGATAGACAGCCAGTGCTAATCGGTCCATTGCTATTTGACATGTTTGGAGGCTGTCACAGATTAGGGCAATATCATCCTCGTACTCTAAGTCAAGAAGTCGCTCACCAGGAAGTAGCTCCCCGCCTTCTAGGTCGTGTCCAGCGAGCGCTTTTGTTTGACGGTTCCCACGTAACGGCATACGCAGTACGTGAGTCCACAAGATGTTTGACGAAAAATCTGTCACTGTTTGCTACTGCATTCCTCCAGGTCGTCGCACTTGTCAAACATCGATATCCGAATGCAAAATCTGCGTTATTCTTTACGGTGGATGACCACAAACTGATGGTCGCACCACCTCAGTTTCTACCTGCGCCAACTTTTCTTATCGTAACGTTCATATCACTGCATTTCTAACTCTTACTTTCTGTTGTTGCATGTAAATAAGGTATACAGTGTGCAAATATAACATTTTAGCCATCATTTTACATTGATTTAACTTTTTCGACTGATGGAGTACCCAACCTTTTTGTCCTCTTGCTCCTAGTTGTGTCATGTATACTCCGTTTGTATTTCTGCTTCGAATAATGATCTACTATCTCGGCGAAATTAACAATATAGCGTATTTTTTATTTCCAGTCCGATAGCATACAGTTGTCCACTGTCGGTCGTTGCATCAAGGGAATCAAGTCCGCTCACGCACAATCTGGATGTCCTAAACCATTACGAGGTTCCGTCATGAGGCAAAATTGTATCGGTACCGGAATGAACGATGCCACAGAGCTGGTCGCTTTGCTTTGTCTCGAGTGCGATTCCTGTTCCTTTCTGGAGGTCGTTGTTTGAACTTCGATTTTGTAAATTTCCAACGGGTGTATAATGTGTGAACCCCCTGACTTACGGAAGTGCACTAAGTGAAACCGGTCAATCACTTTTAAATGCACGATCCCTCCCGAGATTATCAGTCGTTTACACCGCAGTGGCTTTTTCGCCTTCTACCAGTCATCCACACACTTTTTTCGTGCTCTTGGGGTGAGTATCAGCTTGATGGCCATGTCCCTTCATGCCCTTGAACTGATGCAGCTTATTGCCATCCACTTCTACGTCGTCTCTCTCATGTGAATCGGTTCCAGCTTGATCCGGAGCAAGTGTACAGGTTCATCAAGCGGCTAGCTCATAGAGTCCGGACTACGCAACTTGCATGTACCAAAACAACTTCCCCAACAATGATGGCGCCGTGACCTGTGTTCTACTGACACACTTACGAAACCTCCAGTTTGGATTGCTGCCAGTCTCGGTCGTGTTGTACGCGTTGGACTCACGGAATCGGCCTTGGTGCCTGTGCCCGTTTTAGTTTCATTTTTCAATGCTCGGTACTCAGCATTCTGCTTATCATTAGCTTACCTCTATTCTTTTGCCTACCTCACTGTTTCTACGATCTATTATCACTAGATACTGCAAAAATAAATTTTACAACCACGCATTTGTTTGTTTCTCACTTCTAGCTAACGCATGTCCATGCTTGGTTTTGATTTTTCTTCCTGGTCTCTACCCAACCGTATGACAGGGTTACGCATTTCTGGTACTTGATTTTCCGTTCCTCTATCAGCCTCCACGTAAGGCCAAAACTGTACTCAGGAACAAATTTATTCAGTTCCGATTTGATCCGCTTTGCGCATATTCTGTGTTTGTCACTGCGTTTAGCTCTCCAGATTGGTCACAGCGCACTTGACTTTTACCTCAAAACAATGTGCCATATTTGTTTTGTTCACTTCGGTTGTTGACAATACAGACACCTTATTTATTATCTTCGGGAGGCGGTCAGTCACCGTTTAGGCACAGGGTGCTCAGGTTTATTTACGGCACCTGGCTTCAGGGCTGTTCCCACCGGTCATCTTCCGCACTGTTGGAGTACATGCTTACCGCCATTAGTTTCATTTGAATAGGGCCTTACTTGTGTCTTTCATAGGTTTCATTTTCCAGACTGCGCGAGTTTCTTGCCTTGATTTTGGAGCGCCGTCGCGGGAATTCACATAGCAATAGATGGTAGGTGCTTGGCGGGGGGCATTGATCGACTCTTAATTAATCTTGATTTTTATCATTGTTTCCCGTGGCATTCTGCATTTTTAGACTGAACGTAGATGCGGCTGTTTGGATCACAGTGATAGATAATCCAAAGCATTCAGCCAGCTGTCAATACAGGTATCTTACGGTATTCCGAAACCTCAGTAAGATACTCATGGGTTTTGCTTTTTCTATGGTCGCGCTGTGGTTTTGTGTCACACAAAATACAAAAGTGTCGCAGAGCTGACGTCTGGTGGCGAAATGGAATCTGTGTCAAAATGCCATATACATTGGCCTCTCATCTGGAGTTTACGTTCATTTCATGTCACGTTTCTCATAGCCTGTGTGATACCGTTAAGTTGCGGCACTTCCTTAACCGACGCCGGTTCGTTTCAAGTATGGACGACTGCTTAATATTCGGAGATCGAATTATGATGCCAAAGAAGTTACAAGGTCAATTTCATGCAGGACACCTTTTAGACAGTCATGTCACACATTTTTGTTTAATAGCTGCAACTAAATTCAGAAACCAAAGTTTTGCCACACATTGCGAATTCTATTAATTTGCGGTGGTGGCTTCTCACAATTGTCGATGGTAGCCTTGGTCTAAAACAAAGAGACCATGACAGAGAATCCAGGTGAATTATGCAGCACCAATCAGTAGTCGAACCTATCTCATTTTTTGGAATTCCCTCACTAAGTTGCCTAATATGACTCCGACGCACAATCCAACCATCCGATATGCTATCAACGAGCTGAACAAACTTCTGTTAATTTGCCACACCAGAGATAGTAGTGATAGACTATTGGAACGTATTTCGCCTTCATACCCTTCCAAGTGTTTTGGAGGGCAAACAGAATTCAGCCAAATTTACCCCTCCAGCGGTTATGACTCGCCGCCAACTAATGTCACTGCTTCTTGCTTATCCGGACAATCGTATTCAATCCACAGACATCACACACACCCCTTCTGACACTGGCGACCCGATCAAACACAGCCAAAAGTACAGCGACGCAATTACAAATCCAAACAACACAGCTTCATACATATGTACATTCTTGGATCTACAGATATGACAATATTGTTATCCTTTCTTACATTACTCGATCACTCTTGCCATGATCATGCCTGTGCAGGCGCGCCTCGCGTTCTCGAGAATAAATAGTTTATGTATTTACTTCCATATGTGTCCACTATAAGGCGGGAAGGAAAACGTCGTCAAAAGGCATAATTCGGCCTTTTCTGAGGATCTATCGGAGTACTCAGAATCCGAACCTCCACCCACCGCTGCGCAATCACCTTCGAAAAATGCAAATTACATTCGCTAACGTTGTATTCATAATAGCGGAATTACGCTGCATCGAACAGGCGAAGTAAGCACAGTGTGACATGCTCTTTGACTTCAAATTATTCGTCTGGTCTACGCACAAGACTTCCAGTACCTGGAGCTCGATCAAGTAAAACCCTTTCCAGCAGCAAGGGTAATGCACGTCACGAGTGATCGGTTAAGAATAAGAAGTGGATAAGACGCGTCAGTCACTTTTGATCGAATCACGGAATAACGCACCTCCCTCGCGACTGAGCCATGTTACAGCGGCGACTCCTGCTGAACACCATCGGCTGGGAGCAGTTGGCTACCTAGATCATTACAACTTCGACAAGTGCCACAAGATTCATCATTCACGCTATTCCAAACGTAAACGATTAAAATGACTGTATGTCGATACCAAGTTAAAAAATAATTAGGGTCAGAGTCAAAATCGGGCAAGATGTGAATGGAATCAACTCGGGGGCGACGTCGAACGAGCGCCTGCACCCGACCATACAAAGCGGTAATAGATCGGTGGTTGAAAAGCAGAGACGTCCATGTGGGGATTTATGTCTAAGGCCTAATAGCAGTCGTTTTCAACGAATACGTAGCCTAACCAATCGGGTATTAGCTTTTGTTTTCTTTATTATTATTGGATCGCTGGACCGACACTCTTCTTACAACGATGGTATCGCTTCAGTCCAGCGTCGAACATCGGCTGGTGTCACAGATTCACACTTTCAGTTGGCAAGAGAAACACTTTACACTACCGTTTGTGGGCGGATAGCTGCTCTGTTGGCACCCTAAAATATCTAGCGTTCCTGTGAATTGCACACTGTCGGTCATGGCAGTTACAACACAACCGTAGAAAGATGATTAATAAAATCTCGAACATTTCCCTCCTTGTTACTTGGCGTAGGGGTCAGCAGCGGTTAGCAAGTAGCTCGCGTCATTGTAGACGGGAAGCTGCTCAACGATTTCCATTTGAGTACGGGCAATTCGAGAACTGTTCGGGGGGAAGCAGTCATTTAGTGCCTTGATGTACTGTTGCGCTTCCGATCTTTGACAGCCGAGACATGCGCATTCCTTGACTGTCATTGCGACGAGAATGCACTTTAACGTGGTGCGATGTTTTGCGTACCTCAGCGATCCATTAAGCTTTGTTCCGTGGTGCATTTTGCAATTTCAGGGTCACTCATACCAGATTGGTCACGCTGCGTACTGCCAGCTATTTGGGCCAATGGCTTTGGTTGCGAACCCTAATCCTTCTCCCTTCTAGACAGTATCCTGTCCACGCAATACAATGAGCGTCTCTTTACACAAATCCCCGATGCCTTGGCCGTCGCAGGGAATAATCACCGGTAACCTATCTGCTGCATCGAGCAGCGTGGAAATGCTACTGCTCAGGATTTTTCGCCTTGTTATTCCCCCCTCGCAATTTATCGCCCATTTCCAACTCCAGTTTCATCCCTTCTGTTTTCAGTCCCCCTCCACAATACTTAGCACTCTCTTATCCTGATTCAATAGGCATTTACCTTTTGGTTTCACCTCACGCACTCTCAGAGGGTCACACCGGTCTGTAGGTCTAACAAAAATACTAGTCCGAGATGGTACGCGTAATCAAGCGCGGAGATCAGAAGGCGATTGAAGTCGGACAGAGCGGACTATATTCGATGAGCTACTAAAGACGTGGACGGATGGAGCGTGACAGGAGCAAACGTTAGGAGCTCCTATTAATGTTTTAAACGCAGTGCGTGCTACTGCCAGAACATCGAAATTGTTAGCCTTTCCTCTTAGTAGGTCCGTGAGGGGTCGCTTGAGCGACGCACATTCTGGTATAAAAAGAAGATTAAAGTTGACGAACTCGTCAATCCGTCTGAAAGAGTGAGGCTCTGGATAGCCGATGATGGTCTTACTTTTATCTTGTAGTGGCACGACGCCTACAGGAGAGGGATAGTATCCGAGAAAACTGACCGAATTGACAACAAACGAATACTTTTCTGCGTTGATCCTCTTCCCTTGTTGTGATAAACGGTCACATGTGTCCGAACGTGGCGCAAGTGTTCTCGTGAAGAGTTCGCGATTAAGATGTCGAGATAAGCGTAAGCAAAGTCTAGGCCGCGACAAACTTGGTCGATGAAGCGGTGAAAAGTTGGCGCGGCATTCTCTAAACCAAAAGGCAGGCGCAGAAATTTGAACAAACCAAGTGGGATTGTCACGGCAGTTTAGCGCTGTCCGCTTCGGCTAACGGAATTTGGTGTTATTCGCATACTAAATCGATTTTACTGAAAATGTTTTCGCCTGCCAGACTCGCAGTGAGATTCAAAGTGTGTGGGATAGGATAGCGATCGGTCGTGGTAACCGTATTGATGGTTCGTTAGTCGCCACAAGGACGCCATTCCTCCATATTCTTTTTCGGAACCATGTGGAGAGGTGGCGCCCATGGGCTGTTGGATGGTCTAATGATACCGAGCTGAAGCATGTGATTGAATTCAGCTCTTGCAGCACGTAACTTGTCGGAGGCGGGTCGTCTTGGTCGGGCACTCGTTGGCGGACCGCGCGTGACAATGTGATGAGTGACCTGTCGTGCCTGGCGGAAGCTCTGCAGCTGGTCCTACCAGTCACGGGTATTCAGACAGTAGGTTCGCATAATCTGAAGGTACATCGGCGATTCTGAAAACGGGACTGATAGTCGGGGCGTCCGTAAGAACGCTTACAATCCCTAGTTTAGTACGGTCGTCCAAATCTGTGGCGACCAGCATCAACAAGCAACACAAAATGACTTAGGAAGTCCATCTCGATAATCGCGAAGGGTGGAATCGCAACCATGAAAACCCACTGAAAATCTCGGTGGAGATTGACATCCAGGTTCATCATGCGTTGACCGAATGAGGCTATCGGAGAACCGTTGACCGCACCCGTGTTGTACGTGGGCTTTGAGTGCTTGTCGTTCGCGTTCGCAGGGATGACGCTGACTTCCGCTCCCGTGTCGATGAGGAAAGTGATGGAAGAACGTCGATTCTTAACGTAAAACAAGCGATTTGTTTGGTTGTTTGTGGAAGCTTTGGTCATTATAGTATGCAGGCTGTTCACTTTCTCTGAGGCATTTGAGTCATGCCTATTGCCGGGAGCCTGACAACATCTAGCTTTTCTACCATATTGACGGTGATACCAACATAATTCTTCAACGAGTTTGTTATTATCTGACTGAGAACGTGCAGAGAAAAAGTTATGCATTTGTGTCGAACAAGACGTACTCGATGCAGTCACAGATGAGCCGCAATGAACGGTGGCCAAAACGTGGTCAGTGTCTGACCGTGGCACAATAACAAACAATATGCCAGCTGTACGCTGTAACGGCGCTTCGCTGCCGCGCGACCACCACCAGTCGCACGCGGCCTGAGTGTACCGCGAGGACGCCCACCCCTACGCGGATTCGAACCGGTGACCTTATGGTTGCAAAGCAAACGTGCAGACCACTCGGCCGACCGTGGCACACGCGGCTTCGAAGCCTTCATTGCTGCTATTCTGCTGCAAGGTGTCGCAATTTCCTCATCTTGAGGGTCAGATCGGCCTGACGAGTTGGATCAACTGTGTGACTCGGTTTTCATCGGTGAGAATACGTCAACGAAGCTAATGGTCGTCTGCTGCGGAAGACGTTCGAACGCAGCGTCTGGTAGCTAGTTCTGTAAGGGGCGTATCTAGGACCATGGACAACACTACCGGCGATAGCTCTGGCAGATGTGCGAACGACAGCTGCTTTGTCCCTTCTTCCTTCATGCATAAGGGACCAGCGATGCGCTAAAGTTCGCGGAGTAACGCCGACGGCTTGCCATCTCCCAGCTTGAGACAATTGAGCTGTTCAAATCGAGTTCGTGCGCTGGGCCGTAAGGTTTTTAGAATCGCTTGCTTCATCGTTACATACTTTGCTTCATTCGATGGGCAGAGCAGAATGTCTTCATCCAGCGTCACGACCGACGAAGGAAGGCATCGGACGAGCTGATTGTATCTCGAATTGTCCGTCTGGATGCCCTTTTTTCAGTTCGATCTGGAATATCCCAAGCCAAACCTCTGGAATATTTTCCATGAAAGTTTGAATAGCCAAAGTATGCATGTCTACGCTGTGAAACGACTCAAATACCACCTGAAAATTGTGCGTTAAGAAGAGCACGCATATACAAAAACGCGATGAAACTACTAAAATTAGGCAAGAAACAACTACGTATATGTACTAAATCTAGACAAAAGAACGAACTCACTAAAATAAACGCAACGGTGTAAAAACGTCTAAATTCGCGCGCGCGCGTATCGGGGTCACCGATTTGTAGGACTACCAAATACTAGCCAGAGACGGTGTGCATAATCAAGCGCGGATATCAGAAGGCGATTGAAGTCGGACACAACGGACTACATTCGATGGGCTACCAAAGACGTGGACGGATTGAGCGAGACAGGAGTAAACGTTAGCGCGAGAACTTAGAGAGCAGCCGTGTCGAGCTGGATCTAAGGTAGATTAAAACTGAACATTAATGATGTACATTAAAGATAGTAATTATCTTTTGGCCGCTAAAATTTCCGTCGACAAGCCCATGTTGAACCAAGCGGACAACGTCGGTCATATTTCTCTTTTACCCCTCGATCATCGCAGCTACTTTCACGGCTCAAGTTGCGCACATTATTACACATTGACCAATAGAGAGTACTTGCTCGAACAAAATACCACTTAAAATAGATAGTTCCCATCAGTAATTTGAAAAGCACAATGAGATGATGATGACGATAACCGGTAATTTTATACAATGGTTCGTGGGTGGTACAAACAAACGAGAGGAAAAGCGGGTGCCTTTCTCCTACAACCAGGGAAGCCTGAGACAGACAGATAATTGTTTAACAAACAAAGCAGTGGCTTAATCCCGTTAATGGCAATGGCCTCGGCGAATCGCAGAGGAGGGGAATTGGTATGGTGAGGCAGGATCCTAAACGCATTGTTGACCACAGTGCGTTGACTCGAGGTCAATAAGTGTCGGCCGATCTAAGATGTCGGCCGTCTGCGCACACATGTAGTCGGACTTGGACTTGTTTGCCCAATAATCTCGCATTGATCCCATTTTGGTACATGCTTCTTCATTCAGGAACTCAGTGTTCTATTGGTTCTGCCTATGTAACTAGCACCTTAGTTACACACGAATTGATATACGCAGTGGGAGTTGGCCCCAATAGACTGAGTCTTCTTCAGTGGAGGCAGCGACAGCTTATGAGTTCGGTCGATGGTTGCGTCTTCGGCAGCACCGAAAGTGCTCTGTGTGGCAGAAATCAGACGTCTTGAAGTCCTCAAACAGGCAGTGTCACACTCAAAGTGCAGCTCTAATAGTACCTTTTTCTTATATACGGTAGGCACAGCAGCTTCCAGTTCATTGATTAGACTGGGCTTCTGGATGAACTTCCGAAGTCAGCCGCTCGCAATTAGCACGTCAGTAATTAGCTCTAGTTCGTCAGCCAGACAATCGGCAGAACGTATTCGTCTGGCGCGACTAAATAGGGTCTCCACAAGCATTCGTTTGTGCCGCATCGGCGTGAAGCTGGTAGAGTGCAGATACTGTTCAAACCATTTCAGCAATTGTGGCATCGTCACGGTCAATGTACTGAGCCCTTTCTATCGTTTGCCTGCATCCTCTGGTGTGTCATTAACCCGCTCATCCATTTATCGATTTGCCTAATTTGGAATAGTGGATCAATGTGTTGTGCAACATGCCGGGTAGAATACAGTTTTGCATTTCATCTGTCTGAGGTGTTTTGCTTTGCGATACTTCGGCTAAGAGCAAGCCACTGTGCATTAGTTCCGCAATTGCTAAACTGTGACATTTTGGCGATGAAGGTTAAACTTGGAATAAATTACTCCGAGCCACCTTACCCCGCCGGTGCCTTCGCATTTTGGCTCATATCTGTTGAGAAAACCGTGTGAGCAGCAAGCATCTTCAACACCTTGCTTATGGCACAGGAAGAGGAAATGAACCGCTCAGCATGTTATTGCAAGCACAATGCTCCGATGGTTCGGCCAGATGTTGCGCACGCCAGCCTACCGACTTTCCCGACATGCGTAGTTTGCTCATCGCGGGTGCGGATGGAAGAAGAGGAGAGGTAGCCAAGCAATGATTTGGTCCAGAGCAATGAAGGCCCTTAATTCAACACTGGCCTTAGTTGGAGCGTCTCGGCCCCCTGGTTGAGGTCCGAAATACGATGAACACGTTTGGCTAGATACATTTGCTGACAAAGGTAAGACCTTAATGGCTTCGTGTTGTGAGTTTCTTTTCCTTCCCCATCCCTCTAACCCTCCTCCCCAAAACTGCGATCTTTTCTTTAGCAAAATACAATTATTGAATACTAATGTCGTAACCGTGGCTCAGAGTCTTTTGGAGCAAGTGACCATGGGAAGAATCTATCCATCGGAAATGGAACGCAAGCTTGACCAATTGACAGAGATTATGCATAAGCAAATGTCGAGAATAGGTGCACAACAGAAAGAATACGGAAACCGACGTGGCCGCCGCTGTTTTCGGTGCAACCGCATAGGCCAGATACTGTACCGAACAAAGTTCTTCTCACTGTTTTTCATTATCCATACCTGGTAAGTGGAGAGTCCCAGTCCTAGAGGTCACTATTGAAGGGGTGTCAGTCCGTGCCGTGGTAGATACAGGGGTAGGAGCGTCAATTACAAAAGTGTTCGATGAGGTTCCATTAGTTCAATCGTCGGTCTCAATGCAGACGGTCGGGGGCCACCCGTTAAATGTATCAGGTGTACAACGGTTGTGATTTAGAATAGGAAAGACATACATCAGCCATTCGATGTACGTTGTGGATGGGGCTACATAAACGATACTTGGCAACGATATTCTCAAGCGGCTAGGCGCTAGAATCTATCCGGGAAAGGACTTGCTAATCCTGCTTAGCGAGACAATCAGCCTTAACGCAGGAAGAACCAGCCAACTGTGTGCCGTAACCGTTCAGCCTGACTGCCCAAGTCGTGCAATAAGAGACACGTTGGAGAAGTATGCGCATTTGTTCACTGACGCAATGACGATTACGGTTCTGTAACTGGATAGAACACCGGATACCGCTGGTCCCAGGAGGGCGATGCAAACCAATATTCCGGAGAATACCACTAAAAATCCTACCTGAGGTACAGACACAGGTTGCGGAGATGGGGGGCGAAAGCGATTATCAGGCGCGCAAACAGACCGTATTCCTCACTGGTTTGCCGAACAACCTCCTCGTGGTGCCAGCTGAGTGGTTCGGAATTTTCCCGTGCCAGCAAATGGTTCGGCGGCAGTGTTCCAGGACGTGGTGGGTTTTCGCTTGGCAAGCGTTCTCTCTATAAAAAGCCACATATGTTTGTTTAACAACACTGTGACGTGGTGGACGTGATTCACCACTAAATAAAATCACTGCCCCTTGCTTCATACTGGAAAAGCATTGTATTCCAGCAACTTTGCTGTAATTCTGGGGAGCATTTGGCCCATGTTTGACAAAGGAACAAACGAAAGGCCTATGAACTGAGCAATCAGTCATCGGCTACTAATGGGCGCGATTCCCTGAATTCGCTCCGCTGCCTTGCGGGCAGGCTATTCAGCCAAAGACTCGAGGTGGTATCCTCTAAGTCAACACCCTACTTCGGCTTGGGCAACCGGGTAGTATCTCGCCCTCTGACGAAACCATGGGCTTTAGTGTGTTGTGTTGTGTTTTCGTTTACAATTTCTGTACTTTCTTTTGTGTTGCATGTTTTCTGATGGCTCTGTGTCTATTCATAGACTATTGCATATATATATGCATATATATATATGCATATATATATATGTATATATATATATATATATTCCTCAACAGTGTTACTGACGAGAAAGGCGGACGGTACCTACCGATTCTGCATTGATTTCAGGGAACTGAACAAAGTGACGGTGAAGGATGCGTTCCCCATGCCACAGATGGAGAAAATTTTTTCCAGTCTTCATAATGCGAAGTGGATCTCGTTGATTGACCTCCGCTCAGGATATTGGCAGCTACCCATGGCAGAAGAGGATCGCCACAAAACAGCTTTCAGTGTAAACGGTCAGCAGTACAAAGTTTTGAGGATGCCATTTGGACTGTGTAACGCCCCCGCCAGGTTCAGACGACTGCTACTAATGATACTGGAAAACCTCCAAGGTGTGGTGATGTACAGAGACGACATCGTCATATTCTCCGCGACAGATGTGCATTGTAACAGAATCTCGGCCATACTGCAACGGTTGGAGGAAGCTGGATTGAAGCTAAGCCGCAAGGAATTACAAATAGCCCAGAGGTCGGTTATGTGCTTGGGTCACATCGTGGGGAATGGTTAAATACGGCTGCTACCAGAGAAACTGGAGAAGATCCAAAAGTTCCGATCCCGAAGTCCAAACGTCAGCTTCGTTCCTTCCTCGGAGTAGTGGCATATGATTCGAAATTCGTCCGCCGTTTTGCGGAAAACATCAGTCCATTATTGAAGCTGCTGCACAAAGACCAGCCATTCGTGTGAACAACCGAAGCAGAGGAGGCTTTCAACTACATAATGACATACGTGGCAGACTCTCCAAAGTGCTTACGGATACCCAGTCCAGAGGAGAAATTTACGGTTGCGGTCGATGCTAGCAACCTCGCAACGGTGCAATGCTGTCCCCAACCATCGGGTGTAGTAGACTATGTCAGTAGAGTGCTGACGAGTGCGGAGCAGAAATACTCCACGACGGAGAAGGAATGCCTTGCTATCGTTTGGACCTTGGATAAGTGGAAAACCTACCTCTTGGCGAATGAATTCCACCTTATGACGGACCACAAACCGCTGTCTTGGTTGATGACAACGAAAGATCCGCGAAGACGTCTTGCGCGATGGGCATTTCGACTCCAAGAATTCACCTTCACTATCGGGCACGTAGACGGGACGCAGAACGTACTACCTGACATGCTGTCGCGGCCGTCGATGGACGACATTATACCATACACAGCAATCCCGGTGTGTGCGGTCATAGCAGAGGAGAGCAATCTACTCGAAAGGCAAAGAAAGGACGAACTGGTGAAATTACTGTGCAGTCATTTACAATTGGGCACCACGCCGAATACAACACCGGCTGAGAGGAAGGAACTCGTTACGATCTGGAACCGACTGTGCACAATAAATGACAATTTGTTGTTGGCAACAAACGGAAGGAAACTGCTCTTTATCCCAGCAGATCAACGAAAACGGGTAATTCAAATGGTTCATGATAATGCACACATGGGATGTGAGAGTTTTTGACTTGTTACGGAGACGAGTATTTTGGCCAAACATGAGGAGGGACGTAGCGGCATATATTCGGGGGTGCCCAAACTGTCAAACTAGCCGGGAAGCGGATGCGCCCAGACCGCCAATGCAATCGATTGAAGTTACCAAGGCGCTACAGTGCTGGGGGCTGGATGTATTTATACCGTTGCCGCTGAGCAGATCAGGTAACGCTCACGTCCTTGTAATGATTAATCATTTCATCCGATAGGTCGAGGACATACCTATTAAAGACCAGACAGGCGAAACCGTGGCACAGATGTCCTAATTCAATGTACCGGCGTGGTCTGGAATCCCGCATTGCGTTGTCACTGACCAAGGTCCATGCTTTGAGTCAAAAGCGTTACAAGCAGTATTAGCGAAATTTGGCATCCATAGACGGCGCACTTCACCGTATCACCATCAAAACAATGCCACAAAAGCTAAATATCCAGGTGGAATGGCGGCCGGAACCGGGGAAGACATCGCAGGAAATTGCAGATGAATGTCACAGACTACTTAGTTTGAATAGTGATCCAAAAATTGTTGATTTCAGACCCGCGGAAAGTGAACCCCAGTTCTGTCCCGCAGATATTAATGACCAAAATATGAATCCAGACGTGCCCAACCAGAAGCCCCTGTCTACGTTTTGGAACAAAGGTGAGAGGCATTCTACGGAAAATTTCGCTCACAAAATGCCTTCTTGTCAAAACGCGCACAAATTCATGTGCAAGCATACTCCAAGATTACGCGCAAGTTCCAACTTCCAAGGAAAACGGTTCCGCGGCGAAGTAAGGGAGGCGACGTCTGTAGTATTTAGCACAGACTTTCCAGAGAAGAGAAAATGCCCTACAATGAAAAACAACAATTCCGTTATCGCTGCGACTAGAAACGATGCATACTAGAAAGACCATTTCTCCATCAACCCAGCCAGGACTTGGCACATCGGCAGTCAAACAAAAATTTCATGCGGTTCAAAATATTTTGGAAGTGAAAGGAATGCAGAAGTTCTACTTGCTCAGTAAGCCAACGAATCGTATCATGTCTTGCACTAACGGGGATACATATCCCGAATACTTTTGTTCTGACAACGTACTTGAACGAACGACATTGCATACTTGGCCTGAGCCCGAACTACCTTGGTGTTGGATGCACGTAGACCCAGGCGGATACTCTTGTGTGAAGATATATTGTCCTCCGTATACTCACTTTTTAAGGAAGGAGAGGTGTTATATAGGAGGTAAGAATACTCCACCACTCCCCGTGGCTTTGTGAGTTTTATTCCACTCATCCCTATTCACCCCGTCCTCTTTTACGGTTCCCCACATACGTTTCTATTACTTCACTTTTGTGACTAGCTTGGGTTGATACTGAATCTTATGCTTAATGGTTTTTCCCTTACTCTGTACATTTCGCTCGTTCGTGAGACATCGTATCGATTCTTCGCCCCTGGAATGACTAGCTTTGATTGATCGATTGTCAGCCTTTCTGCGTAACCTGTGTATATACCCTAATTTGAATCGTGTGATTGAGTTGCACACACAGACGTTTGTTAGCCGGTTTGGCGTGCGACGTGAACATTATTTTCTACCCGGTCGTTGGTGTTCTCACTACTGTTAGTGGGTGGAAGTAATCGTGGGGTTCCGACACAACAGGATGACAGAACGGTTTAACCGGACGCTGAAGACATAGATCAACTGCACAAAGTCGGCATGGGAAGAAGCACCGCCCGAAGTACCACTCGCTTATCGAACCAGCATGCAGTCAAGCACCATAGTTTCGCCCTTCGAATTGCAATTTGGGAGAAAGCCGAGAATCGCACTCGATAGGTGCTTCGCGAGTGCGAACATCCAGCAGTGCAGCACGGAGAACTACAAATAATCGCTCGAAGGGGAACAAGCGCACGACAATTACGGAATAAACGGAACTATGAAGCACGATATTCGACAGATAAATGGAGACCATTCAACCTAGGAGACTAAGTAAGACTGCACAATAATGATCCACCGGTCTATAGAGGATCAGGTGCGAACAAGTTCAACCAACGGTGGAAAGGTCTCTATACCATAATCGTAAGGAAAGGAGTGAACGTCGGAATTGACGATGGGATGAAGAAACGTTGGGTGAATACAGATCTACTATGACCACGGTATACGAGGAACCCAGACCTCCGAGAATGGTCGGATGTAGTTGCACGAAAGGTGAGAATCACTGGTAGAACGGGCAAGCGAGCAAGCCGGAAGATGAGAAGTAACGAGGACACCGGGGACGAAAGTCGACAAAAAAGCTCGAGGCCTACAGGGCAAGCCGGAAAGGGGCAACGAACGACAAACGATGTTAGGCACAGTACGAGAAGAGCGGGGAACGTATTGGTGAAGAGCCCGAATTTCCGGAGAGATACGCGTTTGGTCGCGCAGCCAGAAATAACCATGAGGAGAACGACGCAACCCCGATTAAGCAAATCAAGAGCATTAGAAAGAATTTAGCCTGCTCAGAATAGGACGCGCGGAAGCGAAAATATGAGAGCAAATCGGCGAACTCAAACCTATCGGATGACAGAAGTCGAGGCATGAATGTGACGCCGAGCGAAAGGACAATGTGTGCTGCATGGTGGTCGGGAACTGTCCTCTTTAAGTGCGCGCGTGTGTGCTAGCAGGTGAACCCGTTGAGCGTTGGCAATAAAGACTGTACGCCCCCACCGTTGTTCACGTTATATTATGCCGATTCTGGGCATTGGTGCCATCCAGAGACTTGCTGTTGTTTCTTTTAACCACGAGCGTTTTGTTCATTTATGTGAGTCTGACGTAGATATTTTTGACAGGTACCCGAGTGTGTTTGTTGGAGTGGTAGAGCTGTTCGAGTGACGCGCTCACTTTTTATTAACTGAGTTCTCCAAACCAGTAGCGTTACTGGCTAAGAAAGTACCTGTTATTTTGCGCGAAATATTCTTGAACGAGCTACAACCTTGTTATAACGCTGTACCCTCAATCGATGGATTGATTTACTCCTGTTCTGTTTAACGCCTTGACAAACCTGACGGGAAGGAAGACAGAAGACTCAGCAGACCAGAGTTGTAGTAGGACTGAGAACGCTCATATTTGTATGTCGGTCTCATCAATCCTCTAAACATCACCTGGTGGATTTGGCTGTAAGCCCACGCTCCACACTTGCTTGTCCGCTCCGTCTGTCCATTTCACCGTCTTGCTCGGGCACTCCAGTCTTTGTCCGCCTGCCCGGGGCATGGCAACGCACGTGATGTCTGACGCGCGATTTCATCAGCTTCCGGTCAGGCCTTGGCAACAAGCTCGCAGGGTCTTCCTCAAGCACAATTTGAGGCGAAGGCGCGCACGTTGGCTTTCAGCTTTCTCGCCCAGCTGTGAAACGTCTTTGCAGTCTGGGATAACAGCTAAAGTAGATGACCCGACTGATTGGGTCAGCCAGGTAGCGATTGTCGGGCAAGCTACGGGTGTGTATTGATTCTAAACCGCTTAACGCCCCACTCAGGAGGGGATATTAAACGCTATGGACGCTAGACGACATGCTGCCGGTATTGTGCAAGGTTATGTTTTTCACAAAAGTCGACCTCGCCTTATGGTTTTGGCAAGTATCCCTAGACGAGGATTCAAGCTACCTGACAACGTTTGGAACACCATTCGGGCGTTTCATTTGGCTGTATTTAACATTTGCGCTGAAAGTGTATAGTGAGATAATTCAGAAGTGGCTAATGCAAGCTTTGGATGATTTACAGGGAGCATTCTGTACAGCAGATGACGTGTTGATGTTCGGTGCTACGCGAGAGCTCTAGGTCAAACTGGAGGTCTTCTTGGTCTTCATGCATGCAAACCAGTGAATGCAGGTCGTGTCACCGTATGGCTATTCTGTGTTCGTTGATCCGTGTTGACAGTTTCCTTCCAGTTTGCCCGATGTAGTGTTTGTCACAATCTTTGCAGTTAGTTTTGTAGATGACATCATTCTGACTGCCTTGTTCAACCTTGTCCTTCGGTCTTGAAAGCAATATTCGCTAAGTACCAGTTGGTTTGTGGGCTACCAAGATTCTATGTGGTCGTAATAATCTTGACGTTAATTCAGATACATTATTGATGTAAGGAAGCGCTATCCGTTTATCCATATTTTCCTGCTATTTTTGCTGCATCTTCTTTAGTCTTCTTCTGATGAAGTATCTTGGATACCAGTTGTTTTGCAATACCCAGTATAGATGGTTCTCTTCCATCTTCCTCAATTCTGTCGTGCTGCAGTGTGTTTCGGCCCTATTGAAAAGGCCTTGAATGCAGCTTTTCTTGTGGTTCAGTGGATGGTTGCTGTGGTAGTTTAATATTTGGTCTGTGTGGGTCCTCTTCCCATATACACATGTCTGAAATGTTCCGTCAGTGTTTCTTTGGACCAGTACATCTAAGAATGGTAACTGGTTGTCTTCTTCGAGTTCAATTGTAAACTTGATATCCTGGAATGTGTTGTTGATTACCTCATGTGTATTCTGTATGGAATCTCGTTTGGTGATGACAAACGTATCGTCCACGTAACGGATCCATAATTTTAGTTTGATTAACGGTATTGTGATAATCTCCCGTTTTTGCATCACAGCTACTGCAATAAGTCTTGAGATAGGCGATTCCATGGGCATTCCTTTCAGCTGATTGTATACTTGCTCATCAAAGTAAAATTAAATAGTCATGCAGAGGTTCAAGAGTTCCCGTATGCTCTCCGGCATGAGGTTTAATAAATAAGAAAATGCAGCAACAGCAGCAAGAAAACTAAGTAAACCGTTAGCGCTTCCTTACATCAATAATGTATCTGAACTAACGTCAAGCTTATTACGACCGCATAGAATGCTGGTACTTAGCGAATATTGCTTTCAAGACCGAAGGACAAAGTTAAGCAAGGCAGTCGGAATGATGTCATCTACACAACTAACTGCAAAGATTGTGACAAACACTACATCGGGCAAACTGGAAGGAAAATGTCAACACGGATCAACGAACACAGAATAGCCATACGGAGACACGACCTGCATTCACTGGTTTGCATGCATGAAGACCAAGAAGCCCTCCAGTTCGATCTAGAGAATGTTAAGATCTTAGCCCGTGGAAATTCGAGGCAAGCTAGAGAATTCTTGGAAGCATGGTATTCTACCGGCAATCCAATGACCCGACACGTTGAAGTGGATGCAATATATACCGCATTTTCATTTTCGTATTATTATTCGGCCGAGATTCATATCACTATGTCAGCTCCATGGTATTGCTCACCATAACTGTAGCTTGACTAGCTGCTCAATGCTAACTTGCATGATGCTTAGAGAGCCGGTGCATCGCAGAATAATGGTTCAGTCCATCCATGAGGTCATTCGTAATTGATGTGAGTGCGGTATTTCCGAGCGATTTGTGTGCTTACTACGGATCAATGCTAGGGTGGCAAATTATTGTGTATGTTTCCAGTTCGATGGATACGTTTAAATCAAAAGGTTATCATCGCTTGGCCGTTTACAGTACGCATAAAATGTCAACTTTGACATTTGTAACACAATTCACAACGAGTGTCCTTCGTGTGCCCACTTTGGATTATGCATTCGAAGAGAAATTTCCCTGGAAAATCTGTGTCAAGTGAACAATCCCGACAATTAACCGACTAGCGATTATCACGATGTTGCCATTCCATGTTCCACTCCGCAGGCTAGTGATGAGAGTGAGTATAGTTATAGTTCCAGTTATCCCTCAGCCATACTGCATTTACCGGGGGCCTATGAAACACACGTATTAACCGGATGGAAGGCAGACGTGCAGAGACGCCTACCAGAATTTGCATTGCACATGGCCAATCTTTGGAATGGACTAAGTAAAAGGTTGCATCTAACGGGAATGGTACGTCAATGTGTTATTATATAACATCGGAAATGAATCGACGCATAGCGACAATGGTTTTATGAGTACCAAATGGGCTGCACCTGGAACGTACTATATAGACCGTTAGCAAATAGCTTATGGCCACAGTAGAGTACAGGTCGGTAGGTATAACCGGTTGAGTACTTGGACATTTGCACAATAAATGTGAACACTGTTTGGAAAGTCGCATGTTTGACAGTGGGCAGCGGGACTTAGTTGATGTTACTTGTCAATACCAAAGGATGCGCATCAATCGTTCTTTGAGTAAGTGCACATGCCTCGGGCAGCATATGACCGAACCGGTCGGAGACACAGAGAGCCAGAAGTGGACACTGTATCGCATTCACATGCTGTGTGATCTCCCACATCAGCTACTCAAACCAGACTGTACATGTAGAGGGCAACACCTAAGTGCACACTATTTCACTGTACCAGTAGTCTAGTCATCATTCTACCTAGCAGTTGTTTTACTATTGCCACATCGGATTCCTTCAAATATGGATGCCCAAAATTTAAGGCAGTCACGTCTAAAGGTAGAAGAAAACATCAACAGTTCGTATTGGGTAGTTATTCTCATACCTGCGAAAGTGGCTCTTAGCCTGACCTCCAAACGAAACCCATACACGTTTGTCATACCATTGATGATGATGTCTAATGTGCCTTTATGCAATTTGTGACAGCTCACACTTAAGTTTGGATAGACGCATGTACATATGTTGCATTCGAACTGCCATTGGACACAGATGACACCAATCTATGTATATATGTATACCGAATGAATTCCACGAGGAGCTTCATACCGCTTTTGTACGGTTAACTTAGTGCAGTAGAACGACATTCGAGCAAATCGAAAATAATATTACCAGAACATGAGGAAGGTGAGTTTATGACAAACTCATGTTGATTTCAGGTGTTGCGAATCCAAGGCAAATTTGATCGATGCGAATTTCGTGAACTACTCAAGAGGGCGGTTTCTTAGGTGCCGGAGAAGGCACTATAGTATGTGGAATAGAAGCACCATGAGTATGTTCCCATTCAATTTACTAATCCAGGCCAGTAAGGCGGCGTATGTGGTACGTTTGCCTGCGTGATGAGTATTCTTGCATTTCAGAAGTAGATGTTGCTTGAGCACCCCTGTGTGGATGCGCCTGATGTGAATGTTGACAAGGTGCCTACCTGTCTATTACCCACTACCTCGTCCATACTGGCTCCAGGAGACAGTTGGTCGTCGCTGGAGGGGACGGAGTGCACCGTCCTCGTGATGGTGCTAGGCTCAAAGAGTGGTTCCATGCAATCTGTGTGGAACGGGCTACGGTCCAGCCACCGCCTCGTGTACGTCTGGTGTGTATGGTTTCCCAATTAGGCCGGAATGCTTCCGATCTGCTTGTTGAAGGAGTGTGGGCCGGCTCCGTTGATGAAACTTGGCTCCCATCCGCATGCCTCCCGGTCTTATTCCTTCGGGTTTACACTGGATATGGGGTGTGTGGGTGGAACTATGGGTGGTGCAGCGCAAGCCACCCATGGTCCCCTTTGTAGGCGCAGGCGTCCTGTGACTGTCCCCATGGACGTCACAGTGACAGGCAAATCCGGATACGGACGCCGCCAAATCATGGATGAATTATCACCGAATTAGTAGAATAAATCTAACGGGACGGAACGCCAGACTACTGCATCAAACGACGACAACCGATGAGTCACGCGCGCGTACACTACAAGTTGAGAATCAGGGATCGATTTCCATGGTCATGTGCTTGTCGAACAATCCAAACTCAAACTAGCCGCTAGGAGATTGATCACTCACACTCACTGACGCTTCGTACGCGCCACTCTGCTAATTACACGCGCACTGACGATGTCACCTCGTGTGGTGACGAAACGTTTTCAGTCAACCTGCCGAGCTCAGCGAACACTGAGACCACCAACTGAACAACCTGAGCTACCAACTTTTGCTTCCATATCGCAGCTATTCGGGCGTACAACGCTTCAGCAAGCTCGCCGTTGGAAAAACGTTGCCTGTCGATGAGCTTCCACACGCGAGCAGCTATACTTCCTCCACGAATGTCTGAGACTGTTTGTTCTGCCACGGAGTTTGAACCACAGACCGGCGTTAGATCACCTAGACCTTGGGCTTTAACAAGACAATATGGGCCACGTATGGTCAAATTAATGATAACAGACGCCCATAATCGCCTTCGAAAGTATGAAAAGGTCATAAATGACAATAAAACTGACTGTCTTATTGTGATGGGACCCCAAAAACTTGCAGAGCTTGAGTCCGCGATTCAGCGTCGAGTAAACAACATCGGAAGCCAGCGTAACTTAGCACTGAATATCAAGTTGAATAAGCTTACGAGAAAGTCTGACTGCCCCAACAGTGAAGGATGGATCAAAAACTTGTCTAGCCGTCAACTCAGCACAACAGAGGAGAACATACTAATAAAAGGAATAAATTTTAACGCAAAAGATGCATCATATAAGGATTACTTGGCTACTCTGGAACTGGTTTTGAACACAAACGGACTGTCAGAAGAATCGTTGCAGCAAATTAGAGGAACAGTTGTCCCTGTGATAACTCGCGACAAATGCACACATACTCTTGCGAAAGAAGAACGGGAAGCACTCAGAAGGCTACAAAAGGAAGACGATATTGTAACCCTACCAGCTGACAAGGGACGCATGGCAGTAATAATGGATAAACCAGATTAGGTTGCAAAAGCCAAACAACTCCTTTCCGACACGACCACCTATCGCCCCATAGATCAGGACCCCAGTACAAAACTGAGTACTCAAATCAACACAGCATTGAAGAAACTACAAGCAACGAGTGATATTACCAAGCAGGAACGATGGAAGATGAAAGCTGAGGACACAAATATTGCAAGGTTCTATGGACTGCCAAAAGTACATAAAGACGGAGTCCCATTGCGTCCAATCGTCTCGTTGCCAGGATCCCCATTGTACAAATTGGCAAAATGCATGCGAAAGAAATTAAAACATCTGATTGCCGGCTCTGAACAAAGCATCATCAATGCTGGACAATTCATCATCAAACTGAAGTGTGTTACTATAGAGGAAGATGAAATCTTGCCACTTGGCGCCTCGCATCATTAACCCAGCGCTGGTCACATTTTGACCACATAGCTATAAGTCGCAGGTGGCACGGCAGCGTACGCGACTGCCGATCATTTTGGTCAACGTGCCTTGATGCTGATCATGCACTGGTGTGTGCGAACCTTTGCATGCTTTTCGGTGGTTCGCCTCGGTCAAAACACACCGACTGTACACCTACAAGTTAGAAGACCCTATGGTAATGGAAGAGTATCTCAAAGGCTTCGTGAAAATCTCGCTCTCTCTCACACTCTGGATGTTAATCAACACTGGTCAAGTCTGCAGCAAGCCTTGCTGTCGGCCGGTTGGTCCAGCTGTGGTCTCGCTCGCTCCACTCCCAAAAGCTGGGTTTAGGGAACATCCTCGGAATTACTGGATCGCCGATGGGTGGTGCCTGCTGGCGCAGAGTACAACGAACACCGCCGGTCTATTACGTAACAGCTGAAGGCAAGCCTTCGCTCTGATCGTGAATCTTGGTGGTCAAAACAAGCTGATGAGATGGAAGCCGCTGCATCGGCTGGCAACTTCCGCCGTCTATTTTTCATCATCAGGGCCACTGGTCGCAATTTCCGAGCTATCAGGCAGACGATTTGCGAATCAGACAGCACGAAGATCACCAACCTTCACAGGCGATTGGGTCGCTGGGCAGAGCATTTCGCTCTTCAATTCAACCACCCAACACAGCCTCATGTGACACCTCCAGCCCCAATATATGATGCCTGGCCTGTCTCCACAGCCCCCCTCCAAATGAAGCAGAGATTCGAAATGCCATCCAATCTTTGAAACGCCACAAGGCTCCTGGTCCCGACAACCTACCACCTGCTTTATTCAAAGATGGCGTGAGTGTAGCTAAAAGCGAAATCCTATCGCTGTTCACGAAAATTTGGACTGAGGAGAAGGTCCCGAACTCATGGGGAGAATCGGTCATTGTTCCGATTCACAAGAAGGGCTTCCACGCCGATTGCTGCAACTAGCGTGGAATCTCGTTAATCTCTGTCGCATTAAAAATCTTCATGTCGGTCTTACTTAGCAGGCTTTCAACGACTAGAAAGGAGTTTTCCCGAGAAGAACAAGCCGGATTTCGTCCAGGCCGCGGCTGAATCGACCAAATCCTCACGCTTCGCCAAGTTCTCCAACTTCGCCACATTCACCGGCGGCCAACAATCGTAGTGTTTTGGACATCCGAGCGGCATTTGATTCAGTAGATAGATCTGCGTTGTGGAACTGTTTACTGAAGAAAGGTGTGCCCGACAAGTTTGTAACCATCCTGAGAGAACTTTACAGTCACACGTTGGGCAAAGTCAGGGCTTACGGCACGCACTCTTCTTCATTTGCTGTGACCAGCGGTGTTTGCCAAGGTTGCCCTATTTCACCTTTCCTCTTCAATTTAGCCATCGAAGGTGTTGTTCAAAGAGCACTGGAAGGTGTCCAGGACTGCGGTGTTGAGCTCTTTCCTGGATAGAGAGTCACGGACTTTGACTATGCCGATGACATCGCCTTGCTGGGGGACGACCCACAATTCGTCCAGAGCGCTTTGGATCGCTTGGCGATGGAGGCGTCTAAGTACGGCTTGTGCTTCACTCCGAGAAAATGTAAAACGCTGCTCCAGGACGGGCAGGTACCTGAACCCGCGCTCACCATTGCTGGACATGTTCTGGAGCAAGTCCCTTGCTTTACTTATCTAGGGAGTTGCATCACGGCTTGTGGCGGTGTAGGAGATGAAGTCTCACAACGGATTGTAAAGGCCCGCCTTGCAATCATCAAACTGAGACACCTATGGCGGCGTCGTGATATCAGTCTCAACCTCAAGGGCAGGGTGTACATTGCTTCCGTCCGTGCAGTACTCTTGTACGGCTGTGAGACTTGGCCTATTCGCTCGGAAGATATGAAGCGGCTGTCAGTCTTCGACAATCTCTGTCTACGAAGGATTGCTCTTGTGTGGTGGCAACACCACGTAAGCAACGCAGAGGTGCGGGACCGCGTGCTTGAGGCAAATAGTGCCAGTCTTCAGGAGGTTATTCTCCGACATCGCATGCCTTGGCTCGGGCACGTTTTGCGCATGCCAGCCCATCGCCTTCCACGTCGAGCGCTATTTGCGCTCCTAGGGAGCGATTGGAAAGAGTGCCGCAGTGGACAGCCAATGACGTGCCGAAGGATCAAGAAGAAGGCAACCTCAAATTTGGCGTCAGCCGGACCAGTCCGTCTTCCAGGTTGGGGCCCACGTGATGCTAAATCTCAGTGTTTGGAAAAGTTATACGTCATGGCCCGCAACAGACATCAGCGGCGTCAATGTTGTTCTGCCATTTTACCATCCCTTTGATGCACACAAAACTCACAAAACAAGACAAAAAAACAAAATGGTGTGTGTAAAACCAAAAATCGGTCTCCATATTTTTTAATCGCATTCATGTTCACGTCTTCTTCACTTTTTTCTTCTGCCATGGTGCTGATAGTACAATGTCTGTTAACAGACTATGAATTCATAAATAAATATATAGTAGTTTCATGTCACCGCACTCTTCACGTCGATCAATCACGAGCTTGCAAAAGAAACCACGATGGAATTACTTCACAATCAACCCAACACAACTGGAAATCTCAAGCCGGAGAGCATATGGGAACTCTTGAATCTGCATGACTATTTATTTTTACTTTGATGGGCAAGTATGCCATCAACTGAAAGGAACGCACATGGGATCGCCCATCTCAGGCCTTATTGCAGTAACTGTGATGCAAAAACTCGAGAGTATCACAATACCGTTAATCAAACCAAAATTATCGATCCGGTACGTGGACGACATGTTTGTCATCATCAAACGAGATTCCATCCAGAATGCACATGAGTTCCTCAACAACACATTCCAGAATATCAAGTTTACAATTTGAAGTGTTCGTCCCCCGCCTGAATGCACGCTTGATTCCCAATCAAACCCGAAGTCGCTGGCACCCCGCTAGACAGAGAGAAGACCGGATCGGACGAGCAGAGCAACGGGAATGAATTAGCAAATCACACCTTTCAATATAAAGGTAAAATGGAAATTTCGTGTATAGTATATAAAGCGACCGTGGAAAGCTCTGGAAAGGTTAACTTGCAGCCAATAAAGGAGCTTCGACCTAGCGTTCATTGGCCGCTTCTCCTGGTTGGCTTTCTGTTCGCCCCAATCAGGGCGGATGAGTTTGGATCGCCGGCCGCGGCGATGGGGTCCTGGCTTGTTCCATCCTAACACTTCCACCCTTTGAGTTGTGTTGTACGATTTCAGCTTGGGGTCGACTTGCATGGGTGACACGAATTTGCGTCGCCGCTCCGGCCTCTGTGCTGCTAGGTTTCGGGGCGAATGTTGTGCTCGCTGTGTTGGGGCATGTTGGGGTCTTCGATTCACCCGCCACGGCCAGTAGGTCCAGAGGTAACTGCGCTGCTGGTACTAGTTGTTGCAGTTGTTTGCCAGTCCGTACCTCTAACAGTTGATTGGCATTTCTCACCCCAATTGCCGTCCCAACCTGGATACCGTAGATCACGTTACCACGTTGGTATAGCACACCGCTCACAGACCACATAGGATAGTGGATGCGATGATCTCTCGCCAGAACTTGTTGACCAACATTAAAGGTTCGCTTCCGAGCACCATGTCGGATGTTGAATTGACGCTCCCTCTGATAGTTGCGGGAGAGTAACTGATCCTTCCTGTGTCTGAGGGCATCATGCGGCACACGGATTTTCCTTTTAAAAAAAGTTTCAGCCGGCGATAGTGCTTTCGGTGTCTGCAGATTCGGAGTTGTGCGATACGTCAGAAGAAATGTATCAAGAATCTCCTCCAAGGTACCTTCCCCCTTCATTTTTAGCAAAGCTCTTTTAAGTGTATCCAAAACCGTTCCGCTTGCCCGTTCGATGGTGAGTGGAAAGTTGGAGACCTTACATGGACGATCGCGTTTCTGCGACAGAAGACAACAAATTCAAAAGAGGTGAATTGTGTACCGTTGTCCGAAACCAACATGTGTGGAACAACGAAACGAGAAAATATCTGTCCGAGAGCAGAGGCAGTGCTGCTGCGGTGGTTCTCACCATTGGAATCACCTCCGGCCATTTACTGTGGGCCTCGACAACGATGAGAAAATGATGACCGTCAATTGTGTTAAGTGACACGGACACGATCAAAAGTCACGATGGCGGCGGGCGGAAAACAGGCGTTTATTCAGTATAGTGCAGCCTATTTAAAGGAAATAAACACTGTTAATCTTCGAGCCTTCTCAGTGGGTCTCCTGTTTTTCGGCCCACCTCATTGGTTGCGTTCTTCTTTTATTTCGTTGGGTTATGTTATTCCTCTTCGGTCGCTCTCTTCCTGTCTCGCGCAATGATCACGTCTTTCGTGCTTGGCATCGGATTGGCCGTATTTCTTTGGACCACTCATATTTGGCTTTGCACTCTGAAACTTGCCGTTAATAGCGATTCTCGAGTTGCCAGTGCACTCTTTATGTTCTATTGTCCAATCCGGTTTGTCGATTTTTGGATACGTGTGCCACTCGTGATTCGCTGTCCAGCCATCGCTGTGTCTCCCGGTGGGTTCACGCGTTCTCTCGATCGAACTGATCCGCTGACTCCGGTAACCTGCGCTTAGGTGGTAAGATCGAGCATACTGGACAGGTTTCCTAAACCCCGTTACACCTTTTTCCTTTTGTTTTGTTAGGATTGCGCCGCAGTATGTCCCATACTGCTTTCCGCTGCATGTGAGTTTCCTTCCTTCTGCAGGGGTGACGCGTATCTGTCTTGGCTGCTGTTGTCGGTTTCCCATCTGGGTAAAACGCGTGCAACCTGCTTTCCGGACCTGTACTCGGTTCCGCTTAATTGTAGTGCCCCCAGTCTTCACTTCGTAGCTTCTCTCTCCCTTGCGGCTCTGAATAACTCCCTTCCTCCAGTGTCCCTCTAATCCTGGTACTGGTTGCACCCACACTTCTTCTCCCATTGCTAGTGGTTGGAGTTTTCTCGCCCCGAGATCGTAGTATTTCTTTTGCCTAAGCATTCTGTTTCGTAACCGCTCGTGTTTCGATGTCGCTGGTGATACTTCAGGTGTTAGCAGATTTGACACAGTTGGTATCAACGTTCTTGTCCTCCGGCTGAAGTGTCGCTGCACCGGACTTGCCCCGGTTTCTGTTGATGGCGTATTTCTGCGTTCCAGCAACATAATATAAGGGTCCTCATGAGTCTCCTTAGCTTTGGTAAGCACCTCCTTTGCTTCTTTTACCGCCGACTCGGCCTTTCCATTTGATTGGCTGTGATATGGGCTAGTAAGTCGGTGATGGAAATTCCACTTTCTGCTGAACTCTCGGAACTCTGCGCCAACGAACTGCGGCCCGTTGTCCGAGACTACTACCTCCGGTATTCCGTGACGAGCAAATTGACATCGTAGCTTATTCACCACTGCGTCTGTACTGGTCGTAGCAAGAGCATCGATTACAAAGAAGTCACTGAAATAAACAACCAACACTAAGTAAACTTTTCCATCGTGGATGAAGATGTCTACTGCAACCATCTGCCAGGGCCTGTCCGGAACGTCACGGAGCATCATCGGTTCTTTTGACTGACGTACGTCGTGTGTTCGGCATGCCAGACAATTTGAGACGTAAACTTGTTAGGGAGCCGGCTACTTAACCCTCAGTTTCATGAATTATGTTAGTTGCCTATTTCTTTGTTTGCGCAGTTATCTGCTTCTGTGCTACATTTTGGACACGCCGCTTTCCTCATCCTCATTCGCAATCGCTCACAGCTAATTTCAGCTGTCCCATTCTGTGGACATTCTGATTGGTTTCTTTTGCTCAGCGTTCCTTAGCTTTTTCACGTGAATGTATTATTCAGCCGACACATATTCATTATAACTGTTTTCATTTTCCTGCTGTGTATCATTCTCACTATCAACTGCTCTGGCATTTGTTTAAACGCATCACTTCTCCACACTGATTGGACGCTACTCGTCGTTTTTAATGGTCGCTCACCAGAAGGTTATCCCCAGAGATTAACTCCGCAGACACTATTTTCTTTGCCGCACTTCATTGGCTCGTAATTTTCGCGATTCTCATTTGCTTGTTCCATTTTGTGTTTTCTCCATGCCTGTTGGATCTCATGCGTTTAGTAGCTTGGATTCGCCCTTGTCTGTAAAGCTATATAACTGGTGCCGTGCTGTAATAGAAAATCTGTTCATCCCGGCTCATCTTGGACTTCTTCTTGCGGTCGTGGGGTGAAGGCGTACTGGTCGTCACAACATATTCTTCTGGCGATGAGAAGTGGTGTACCATGTGGGTTTCGTTCGAGCAATTGCAGACTTTACTTCAACAGTAACAATTGCAATTTGAGAAATCGCAAAAGGCAGCTGATCGAATTGCTCACACAGAAATTGAACCTTCAGACAGAACCCCCGACGACGACGATTGCACGATCATCAGTGGACGCCCTTACTGCATCCATCACAGCATTTGTGTTCGATGTATTGAGTGGGGTAACCTTCGATTCATGGTTTAAGAAGTATGAGGATATTTTTCGAGTGGAGTTTGCTGACCAAGATAATGCCTGGAAAGTTCCATTGTTGTTGAGAAAACTTGGAGCAGTGGAGCATGAACGCTACACAAATTTCGTGTTGCCGAAAAAAGCAAGGGACTTCAGCTTAGATGATACCGTGAGAACTTTGACGCAGATCTTCAGTGAGCAAGCCTCTTTGTTCAGCATTCGGTACAATTGTTTGAAGTTGGTTAAACGCGATGTTCATGACTTTGTCACTCATGCTGGGATTGTGAACCGCGAATGTGAACGATTCAAACTGGGCACGATGACTGCGGACCAATTTAAGAGTCTTATTTTTGTGTGCAGTCTCCAGTCCCACGCTGATGTCGATATTCGCACACGAATTCTACACAAGCTTGAGCAGGAACCACAACTGACGTTGCAGGATATCACTACAGAATGCCAGCGGCTGATTAATTTGAAGCACGATACAAAAATGGTTGAAACTACTGATCACAAAACTGAACCCCAAATTTGTCGTACAGCTATCCGACGTAAAGGAATGAATCGAACTGGATCAACTCAGAAGCCCCCGACCGCATGCTGGAATTGTGGCGCCTGGCATTTTGTGAGAGATTGCACATATAAAACGCACCAATGTCAGAAGTGCAGACGGATTGGCCATAAGGAAACCCACTGCCAAGTTGTGAACAATTTCAGACGTTCTTTTCCCCCAAAAATGCGCGTAAATCCCAATTTTAGAAGAGCCAATTTTCACGGACCGGCCGCAAAGATAATCCTCGCCGCCTTTCGCACAGAACTTGCACGCAAGAGAAAGTACGTGTCAGTAAAAGTCAATGGTGTTCCTATCACGTTGCAGCTGGATACAGCGTCCGACATTACAATCATCTCGAGATCAGTCTGGAAGAGGCTTGGGAGACTAGCATTCAAACGCACAACCCTGACGGCTAAAAATGCACCTGGGGGAACACTGAGATTAGATGGTGAGATTGAGTGCGAAGTCAGCTTCAATGGCTTGAATCTTCGGGGCACGATTTACTTGGTTACGAGCAGTGACGTAAATCTGCTCGGCATCGATTGGCTCGAGAAGCTGCATCTACTCGACGTACCACTGAATCACATTTGTTCTGAGAATAATGTCGCGGTGCTTCATACAGCCGCATGGAATCAGCCGGGTCAAAGTATTGCAGAACTGCTTCAATCGAAGTATGCATGTGTATTTCAATCAGAGCTTGGACATTGCACGAAAATGCAGGCAAAGCTTACCCTGCTTCCTGAGGCAAAGCCAGTGTTCCGACCCAGACATCCAGTCCCTCACGCATCCCAAGCACTCGTGGAGCATGAGCTTGATCGATTACAGCAGGCCGGAGTGATCGAGCAAGTCAGGTTCTCACAATGGGCGGCGCCTATCGTTGTGATCAGAAAACCGAATGGCTCGGTTCGTTTGTGTGCAGATTTTTCAACCGGATTGAATGCTGCATTAGAACCCCATCAGTACCCGCTTCCACTCCCAGACGACGTGTTTGCAAAGCTGAATGGAGGCAAGTACTTTGCTACTCTGGATCTGGCAGACGCTTATTTGCAACTGCAGGTCGAACCGGAAAGCAGAAAGCTTCTAACAATCAACACGCATCGCGGCCTTTACCAGTATAATCGTTTGCCATTTGGAGTAAAAACTGCACCTGCAATCTTTCAACAAGTTATGGACGCTATGTTGACTGGCTTGACGGAAGCAGCAGCCTATCTAGATGCTATCCTCATAATAGGCGGAACCCAGGAGGAATTGTTTCAACGATTGGATGACGTGATGATGAGAATTAAGGAATATGGATTCCGGTTGCGAGCTGACAAATGCAAATTTTGCCTGAAATCCATCAAGTTCCTGCGTTTCGTGATTGACGAGAACGGCCGACGGCCTGATTCTGAAAATATCGAGGCCATATACAGATTACCGGCGCCAACGGATGTCACAACCTTGCGCTCATTCCTTGGGATAGTGAGTCATTATAGTGAGTTCCTACCTTGCATGCATCGATTGCGTCATCCTTTAAACCATTTGTTGATGAAAGATGTAGGATGGAACTGGTCCGCACAGTGTCAAGAAGCTTTTGACAAACTCAAGTCTCTGCTGAAATCAGATTTGCTCCTTAGGCATTACAATCCGAAGCAGGAGATTGTCGTGGCTACGGATACTTCGAGTTATGGAATTGGTGCTGTCATCCCACATCGCTTTCCAGACGGGTCCGAAAAGGCTGTGGCACATGTCGCACGAGCGCTGACCGCATCTGAAAAGAACTACAGTCAAATTGAGAAGGAGGCTTTGGCTATCGTCTTTGCCGTACAGAGGTTTCACAAGAGGATATACGGCAGAAGATTCACGCTGTTGACAGATCACAAACGGCTTTTGGCAATCTTTGGATCTAAGAAAGGCATTCCGACATATACAGCCAGTCGACTTCAGCGCTGAGCAACTCTGCTCCTGGGGTATGATTTTGGCATGCGGTATTTGTCCACTGATTCTATTGGCCAAGCGGACGCCCTGTCCAGACTGACCAATACCGGTAGATGCGATCAAGAAGACGCAGTCATTGTATCCATTGCAGCCGAATCGGACGTCAGCTACATGATACAAGACGCAGTGTATAACTTGCCAGTGAATGGTTTAATGGTTGCGCAAGCCACTAAACAGGACGCTGTGCTACAAGAAGTATTAACCTATACAAGACGTGGATGGCCAAAGAAGTGTCCGAACGAAGCTTTGACCCAGTTTTTCACAAGGCGAGGCGTATTGTCAGAAGTTGATTCCTGTCTGTTTTTCACAGATCGCATAGTCATTCCAGAAGTGCTCAGACAGCGCATACTAAGAGAGCTGCACAAGGGTCATCCAGGAATCGCTCGCATGAAGGCACTCGCTCGCAGCTACGTCTTTTGGCCGATGATGGACAGCCAAATTGAGGATATCGGTCGATCCTGTTCCAGATGCATCAGTGCATCCAAACTGCCGGTGCGTGTGCCATTGCAATCTTGGTCGAATCCAGAATCTCCCTGGTCGCGCATACATGTTGATTTCGCAGGACCAGTAGAGGGTGTGGAATTTCTTGTGATGGTTGACGCGTACAGTAAGTGGCCGAAAGTGATCCGGATGCAAACCACGTCCTCAAACTGCACGATCTCGGAAATGAGACATGTATTCAGTCAGCATGGCCTACCAAAAACCGTTATTTCCGACAACGGATCACAGTTTACGTCCTATCAATTCGCCGCGTTTTGCGCACAGAATGGCATCGGGCACGTGAGGACAGCACCATATTATCCACAGTCAAATGGCCAAGCAGAAAGATTTGTCGATACCCTGAAAAGTGCAATTTTGAAGCGGCACCCTTGATGCTCTCGAGGCCAAAATTAATGAGAAAGTGGTGCTCTCAATTGATGTTGTCTCGTTTTTCACTAACGTCCAGCTGATCGAAACCATCGATTACATTTGCGAGCAGATAACGGAGTTGGAAATTAAGATCTGTATACCTGTGCTTGAATTGCAAAACTTATTACTGCGGTGCACATGGAAGGTGCAATTTCTATTTAATGGTAAATTTTACCGGCAAAAGGATGGCGCAGCCATGGGATCCCCCTCGGTCCATTGTTCGCAGATATATTCATGGCCAAATTGGAGCGAACAAAATTGCAAGCGGAGATAAAATCTTTTGAATACTATCATCGTTATATGGATGATATATTTATAGTGGCAGATAAAGGCATAAACCTGGATGACGTTCTCGATCGTTTTAACCGGGCTCACACAGCATTGCAATTTACGTACGAGGCAGCAACTTGCAATCGGCTTCCATATCTAGATGTCTCATTAACTAGGAGGCCAGACGGCTCCATCCAGCGGAAAGTCTACAGGAAAAATACGTGGATTGGTCAGTACACGAATTTTTACACTTTCGTCCCGCTGAGATATAAAGGAAACTTAATCCACTGCCTTACCACAAGAGCACGTAGAATTTGCTCACAGGACACCCTGGATGAGGAACTAGTCTTTATAAAGAATACGCTGCGCGAGAATGGCTACCCTGATAGATTTGTTTCAAAGAATTTTGAAGAAAAGCCCAAGCCGGTACCAGTTTTAACCGCGGCGAAGAAGGAGTTATTTTTAAGAATACTTTTTAAGGGGGATGCCGCTGCCGAGCGCCTAACCAAAAGTCTTTCAGCGGTAGTCAAGTCGACATTCCCAGCAGCCAGGTTAAAGTGCACATCTTCTACTGAACCACTTGTTTGTTCACGCAATAAGGATACGCTGCCATTGCTGACCTCATCTATGGTTATTTATCAGTTCAAGTGCGTCTGTGACGCTACTTATATTGGTCGAACGGCACGGCACTTGTCCAAACGCATGAAGGAGCACTGCCCGCGCTGGTTGCGTCAAGAAGGAACTGGGGCCATTAGCAGCGCCGTTTTGGCCTATATTGTCGACACGGGGCACCAAGTCGACCTAAAGCGTGCGTTCAGGATAATTTGCAGGGTCCCCCAACATCAATCAAGAGGTTTGCGCTTCTGCGCGCTCGCGACAGCTGAATCGATTTGCATTCGGTTGTTCCAACCTTCATTATGCTCGCAAAAGAAGTTACTCCATGCCTTACAGCTTCCCTGGCCAGCTAGAACGAACGATACTGAGATGGATTGCCACAGACCAAGCTCGATAATATGCAGTCGACCTGTTAGATCAATGGTCAACTTTTAGCCTCCCTCACTGATCTGTTAATTAACTATGTAACTTGACCCAATGAGTTGATTGCAGTTCATTATTTTGCCCTTAAATATGATTGTAATGATCTGAAGAGAATCATGGAAAACAATTGTTCACCTTTGTTCTCATCCAAGAACTTTTCGCGCAAGGCAATTGGCACCTTCCTAGCTGGTAACGCCACCGGTGGTGCTAGCTCTTTTTTACGAAAAGTGAGCTGGTCCCTCGAACATCCCTACTCCGCCATCAAACACACACGAGTACTTAACAAAGATATCTGCCTCGACGTCACACGCATGAACAAAACGTTCGTGGTTAAAGGAAACAAAACCAAAACGCTGGATAGAATCAATGCCCAGGATGGGCATAAGGTCTTCCGAAACAATCAGGAACTTCAGCGGGTGCTCTGTTCCTTCCTTTGGATTGACCGTCTTCAAAATGACGATGCCTTTCGGTTGCAGTCTTGAGCCGTTCCACATTTTGAGACACGTTTGAGTTTCTTCACATCGCACTCCGTTGCAGTATTTTTCAGGCAAGATGTTAACCGCAGCCCCGGAGTCTAGCTGAATACGTACCGGTTGTCCTCGAACCAAAAGTGTTGCAAACACGCACTTGCTTTTCGCCCGGCCATCCATGTTGTTTATCAACAATTCTTGTTCCCGTTCTCTGGCATCGTCGGCAACCGAACTCACTCTGTATGATCTACAGCAACGAGCAAAGTGACCTTTCTTGGAGCACTTCATGCACGTCCGACACCACGCTGGACAACTCTCCTTCTTCTTTTGGTGCCTGCGGCCGCAAAACTGGCAATCATTTACCTGTTCATCGGGTGATCTCTGGATACGTCCCTCGGTTCGGGATACTGCGAACTACTCCGTATTCTTTTCGGCGCGCAGATGTTCGACTTGCTGATCTGTTCTGGCCTCACTGAGGCTGATGTCGACACACTGTTCCAGTGACAAGTTCCTTTGTCGCAGAAACCGGCGTGTGAGTTCATCGTTCCTTATCCCAATAACGATGCGATCCAGTATTAGTGACTCGTTCATGCATTCACAGAAATTGCAAGTTCGTGCCAGGAGCTTCAATTCTGTGATGTATCTCTCGAACGACTCCCCCGGTAAACAATCACGTCCAAAAAACAGATATCGTTGGTAGGTCTCGTTCACACGCGCTTCGCAGAACTCGCCAAATGTCCGCATCACTCCGGATAGATCCGCCTTCTGACCGCCAAACTTCAGTGTTACAAGAACCCTCCATGCATCGTCACCAATAGCGTGCCTAAACATTGCGAGTTGGTAGTTCATCGGCTGGGCGTCCAGCTAAGTCAGTGTTGCGAAATCCGCCCACTTGCTCTTCCAAATCCGCCAACTGTCTGGTAGAGAACTCTCAGTCATCTGCAAAGGGGATGAAAACGGAATCGCCGGTTGACCTCCAACTGCAAGCTGCATCTAGGGCATCGGTTTCTTCTTCTCCTCTGTCACCATGTTAAGTGACACGGACACTATCAAAAACTCACGATGGCGGCGGGCGGAAAACAGGCGTTTATTCAGTATAGTGTAGCCTATTTAAAAGAAATAAACACTGTTAATCTTCGAGCCTTCTCAGTGGGTCTCCTGTTTTTCGGCTCACCTCATTGGTTGCGTTCTTCTTTTATTTCGTTGGGTTATGTTATTCCTCTTCGGTCGCTCTCTTCCTGTCTCGCGCAATGATCACGTCTTTCGTGCTTGGCATCGGATTGGCCGTATTTCTTTGGACCACTCATATTTGGCTTTGCACTCTGAAACTTGCCGTTAATAGCGATTCTCGAGTTGCCAGTGCACCCTTTATGTTCTATTGTCCAATCCGGTTTGTCGGTTTTTGGATACGTGTGCCACTCGTGATTCGCTGTCCAGCCATCGCTGTGTCTCCCGGTGGATTCACGCGTTCTCTCGATCGAACTGATCCGCTGACTCCGGTAACCTGCGCTTAGGTGGTAAGATCGAGCATACTGGACAGGTTTCCTAAACCCCGTTACAAATTGGGCCTGCAAAGTCGAGGTGTACCCTTGACCATAGTTCCGTTGTTATTCGCCAGGATTGCAATTCCGTCTTCCTTGGCTGTTTAGATGCACTGGCACATCGGGGACAATTCTTGGTTAAATTCTCGATCTGGGATACCATATAGGGCCAATACACAAGCGTACCAGCGATTTCATGCTATTCATTCCTGGGTGGCCAGTATGAAATTGTCGGAGGACTATCTCTTGAAGGATATGAGGAATGACGACGCGATCTGAGAACGGCAGGCAATTTCTGACGACTGATAGTGCTTCCTTCCGTTGGTGGAATTGCTGAAGCTCCGGCGTTGTAACTCTCTTAGGCCATCCATTGAGGTGGAAATCAATCACTTGTTGAAGGGTAGAATCATGCTGGGTCGCTTCCCGCACCATTTCGAATGTTACTGGTAAGGCACCGAAAATATCAGACACAACTTGCTGTACTTGGGGTTCTACGGAGATTTGAGCAACTACCAAATCCTCTGGTTCTTGATGCTGTGTACCAATTAAACGAGATAACGCATCTGCTTGACCAGTGTTGTGTGCAGATTGATATTTGACGACGAAATAGTAACCAAGTAGAACAGTTGCCCAGCGTTGGAGACGACTGGCCGCGCAGACTGTAATCATCATCATCATCATACACGTTAGCTAGAGGTGGGGAACACCTCAGCTACTGTGCCGCAATACATAGAAAAAAGGGAAAGAAAGCAACTGGTGCAAGCTGGCTGAGCTACCGGTAATGGATGGGCATCGTTCCGGTAAGCTACCAGCCGGCTGCTGTGCACCCAAAAAGAAGAAAAAAAATATTATGCAAGATTATGTAAGGCTAAGGCAGACTGGAATGCCTTTCTTTGACCCAAAGATTGCGACCAAGGGTTTATGGTCAGTGAACAGCGTGAATTTTCGTCCGTAGAGCATTTTGTGAAATCGCTTGACTGCAAACACTATAGCCAAAGCTTCTTTCTCGATTTGTCCATAATTACGTTCAGCTGGGGTGAGTGATCTGGCTGCATGTGCCACTGCTTTCTCCCAACCATTGGGGAAAATGTGGAATATGACTGCTCCAATTCCGTAGTCTGACGCGTCAGCAGCAACTACGATCTCCAGCTCCGGATTGAAATGCCTTAGCAATAGGTTAGAACATATTATAGAAGTGACATTATCAAATGCGGCTTGACATTCAGGAGACCACACATTCGCGATCCTTTACCAGAAGTTCATTGAGTGGTCCTCGTAACCGATGCATTATGGGCACAAAAGAGCTGTAATGACTGATCAACCCCAAGAATGATCTGAGCTTCGCCACATTGTCAGGTGGAGGCATCTGTCTTATGGCGCTTATGTTGGAAGGATCCGGACGACGGCCATCCTTGTCGATGATGAAGCCAAGATACTTTACACACTTCATGCTGGTATTGCACTTTTCTGCTTTCAAGTGGAGACCGTAGTCGTTAACGCGGTGGAGATCTGCTTACAGTCTTTCCGTCAGCTCTCGGAAGGTAGACGCTTTGATTATGATGTCGCCCAAGTAAGCTGCGACTCCTGATAACCCAGCTAACATCGTATCCATAATTTGTTGGAAAATCGCGGGAGCTGATTTGACACCAAACGGCAAACGGTTGAACTGGTATAAACCTCGTTGCGTATTGATTGCCAGCAATTCCTTTGAAGCATCGTCGACTTCAATTTGAAGATAAGCATCTGATAAATCTGGCTTTGCAAAGTAAGCGCCACCACTGAGCTTAGCAAATAAATCTTCTGGGACTGGCAAAGGATTCTGGTGCATTTTCAAAGCAGCATTCAATCCCGTAGAGTAGTCAGCACAGATACGAACGGTTCCGTTGGTCTTCTTGACGACAACAATAGGTGCTGCCCACGCAGAATAGTTCACAGGTTAGACGACGCCTGCCCGCTCCAAACGATCATGTTCCGCATCAACAATCGGCAGCGCAGCGTACGGTACCGGTCTTTTGGGCCGGAATACGGGTTTGGCACCGTCTTTGAGAGTAAGGCTTGCTTTGTTCTTTGTGCATCTTCCCAAGTCGTTGCAAAACACAGACGGGAATTTCCGTCGTAGCTGCTCGATCAGGTTGATGTTTGGTCCGTCACCTTCTGAAGAGGGCCTCGGATATCCGACCCGGAGGGTATTGCAGACTTGACTCAGGGGGATGTTGAACAGGTGGAGCTTCTGGATTCAGTCGAGTCCAAGAAGATTCAAATGTGACAGGCCCGTAATGTACACGACACCGTTTGCCCGAGCAGCGCCAAAAGCCATTTCACACTGCAGCTCACCAATGAGATGAAGTTGACCTCCTGAAGCGTTAAGTGCAACATGTGTTGTTCGGTTGATTGACGGAGCAACAATATACTGCCAAGTTTTTCTGGAGATACTTGTGATGTCCGAGGTTGTATTTAGCTGAAGACGCACTTGTTTCCCGTTCAGGTGAATCCTGAAGTGCTTTCTGCGAGCTACATGTTCATCAGAATAGGCCGCTTGAACCTACTATAGCTGCTGAATCCTTTGGGAACATTTGAATTCGGCCGAGTATGTCTAGCACTCTTGAACTGCAATCTGGATTGGCAGTGCGTTTCCTTATGACCCCGTTTATGATACCTGTGGCAAACATGTTTTAGCAATGGACACACCCGAACAAAATGTCACTCACCACATCTCCAACAGGCAGTCGGGGCTTGGGATTCCCTCTGGGCTTTGCATGGCCTGTTTCATTTGGAAGCGGTTTCTTTGAGGTGGTTTTTAATATACTAAAACTTGGGGTTGATTGTTGCTTCTCCAGCATAAGCGTGTCATGTCTGAGGTTCAGCAATCGTTGGCATTCAGTAGTTATGTTCTGTAGAGTCATTTGCTGGTCTTGTTCAAGTTTACTCAGCAGCCTGGTGCGAATCTCTGCATCCCGTGGGGAATGTAAGCCACAGATAAAAATCAGGCATTTGAACTGATCTGCCGTAATGCATTTGATGTCGAGTTTTTCGCACGCGCGATTGACGATGCCAGTTTAAGTAACGTAGTCATCAGCGTCCACCTTGGTGATTTCAGGCATTGATATCGCGTGCTGAAGATGGATGACTGCTCTCCAAATATTTGGCCCAAGCATTTGACAGTCTCCTCTAGAGCATAGTTAGGCAAAACAAATTTGACATACCTGGAGTGCTCTGCTGTTCCAAGTTTTCTTAACTGCAATCGGACTTTCCAATCGTCATCATGGTCTCCAAGTTCAACGCGGAACACATCTTCATAACGCTTGAACCAAGATTCAAAAGTTAGGCCAGCATTGGGGTCGTACGAAAATTCGGTAATGCTGTTAGTGATGGCGTCTACCGATGCGGAAGGCTTGACGTTTGTAGACAGTGAACCGGTCTGTATTGAGAGTTGGCGCGTAAGAGTTGGGATGCCTCAAGTGGTGCTTGTTGCTGCAACAGAGTGGCCTTGAGCTCGTCATCCGATATGGACATATTGATTAGGGTTCAACCAGTCGCCAGCTGAAGTGTTCGTCCAACGCCTGAATGGACGCTTGATTCCCAATCAAACCCGAAGTCGCTGGCCCGGCGACGAAAAAGACAACCAGTTATGATTCTTAGATGTACTGACGTGCTCGAAGCCTTGTTTACGGCGCAGGAAGGGGAAATGAACCGCTCAGCACCGTTATAACCCTCATCAGGCTCCGATGGCTAGGCCACGTATTAGGCATGCCAGCCTACTGACTCCCGCGATGTGCGCTGTTTGCTCACCGGGGGTGTGAATGAAAGAAGAGAAGAGGTGGCCAATCGATAACTTGATCAAGAGGAATGAAGGCCCTCACTTCGCAGCTGGCGTCGGTTGAAGCCCCTCGGCTCCCTGGTTAGAGTCCTCAAGATGATGATGACGTTTAGCTGACAAGGCTAGGAGCCGACCTCAATGCCGTTCCTGCTGTGAGTTTCTTTGTCCCTCCCCACTCCCTTAGCCTACTCCTCCAACCGCGGTCCCACTTTTAGCATAATGCAGATTTCGTATAATAGTTTTTGCTGCATAGTAGCCAGCTGGTAGCATTCCGGAATGATGCCCATCCATTAATAGCAACTCACCGGTCGTGCATCGGTTGGGTATATTTCTTTCCTTTATTATGGATTGCGAGACGGTAGCGGAGGTGTTCTCCACCTCCAGCTAAGTCGTCTAATGTTGGTACTGAGCGCGCATGCAGCTCAATAAGGTCACTATTCCAATCTAAATAATGCAAGAGTTCTGGCGCAAAGGAGTACAAAGCACGCTAGGAAAGTTGTTGGAAACATGGTCTCCAGCTGTACGCCGTAACGGCGCCTCGCTGCCACGTGACTACCAACCTTCGCGCCTAGGCCGCATATACTGCAAAGACGCCCACCACTAAGCGGTTTCGAACCGGTGATCTTATGGTTGCAAACCAGGAGCACAGACCACACGGCCACAAGCCGACTTGAAAGCGTGGTACTCTACAGCGAATTCAATCAATCGGCACATTGAACTGGACGCAGTATAGGCAACACTGTTGGCGAAGGATCTGCAGCTCGATCGATTGAATCCGGCGGAACATGCCATTAGACAACCAGATCTGGCGAACAAAGCAGAGGTCAGGAAACCCAAATCGGAGTGGTAAAATTCAAAGGTCACCTGCCTATCGAACAAGCACAAGGCGATTTGATGTCGCATCAGTAGGATCGCCGGTCTACACGGCAAACCATCATGACATAAAAAGGCACGCACACTCCGTTTTGCGCACCCTCACTTTGGCTTCCCTACCCTACGCTGGGATAATGAACAATGAACAATGTACAATGAATTTATACGGGTTAAGAAGCAATGCTTTACAAGTCCCGTTGGATAGTTGGCGGGGATATCAACATGACAATAATGATGATAAGGATAGCAAAATAGTTAATACTTTAAATATGAAAATAACGACTTATCGTTTGCTTCGCCGCAGTCCTACGATCCTCTTAGATTCACAGCACCCACAGTTAACAACAAATACTTCCATGGTAAACTCCAGGTGTAGGATGGAGACGTAGTGTTAAGTGACCAAGTGTAAGTGGATGAGTGCATCGTCCAACCATCTTTTAAATACTGTTAGTGTCGGTGCGGAGACGACCGATTCTGGGAGAGCATTCCACGGGTGACAGACGCGAATGGAAAAGAAATTTCTGCGGCACTCCAGACGACTGTATTGTTCTGCGAGTTTGAATGAGTGGCCCCTCAGATTTGTATTGCTGCTGAGCTGTAGTAAAGGCGGCACACATGATGTGGGTCTCGTAGAATCAAGTATGCCATAATTAGGTCGCCTCGCATTCTGCGATAGCTTCCACTGAACAATCCCAGTCGTTGCAGCCTCTCCTGGTAGGACAGATTGCGCATTCCAATTACGTTCTTAGATGCCCGGCGTTGTGGCTGCTCCAGTGCAATAAGGTCGTGTTTCAGCCATGGATGCCAGGCTTGAATCGTGTACTCGACATGGGGGCGAACATACGTACTGAGCATTTGTCGAAATATGGAGCTGTTTATTTGTCCAAACGCCCGCCTCAACAGCCCGATGTGTTGGTTCCCGGTCTTCGAGGCCTTTTCGGATTGCCTGGAGCAATTCAAGTCATCTTGAACCAGGACACCCAAGCCACGTTCGAGAGATGATTGTTGCAGTACATTCGTTCCGAGTCGGTATGAGTAGCTGCTGTGATGTCGGATGGAAAGCACCTTGCATTTACTGACGTTGAAATGCAATGAGTTTTAGGTCGACCATTGATACACCGTAGTTAAATCACTCTGAAGCACATGTTGGTCGGTGTTCGCCTGGATCCTGCACCAGATCTTGATATCGTCGGCAAACATTAGGAAGTTTGAAGCGGTTCCCTGTGCAAGGTCATTAATAAACACCAAAAACAAACGTGGACCTAGAACTGAGCCTTGCGGCACACCACACCCGACTTGTATGGGGTCCGATACAAAGCTCCAAACTCTGACCACTAATTGCCGTTGAAGTAGAAAGTTGGCGATCCAGCTTAAAAGAGGGTCTCCGATCCCGTAATGCTGCAGCGTGGATAGTAGTATCCGATGGTCTAGACGGTCGAAAGCCTTGGAAAAATCCAGGTAGATCACGTCAACACCTTCTCCCTCGTCAGCTGCCTCGGTCCAACTACTGCGTGCAATTAGTAAATTTGTGGTACATGACCGCTGTCGACGGAAACCGTGCTGTTCAGGAGTGATGAGGTTGCAGTTTTCCAGATAACACACCAGTGCATCGGCAACTATGGATTCCATGAAGTTGGAGAGTATAGGAAGAAGGGTTACTAGGCGGTAGTTGGAGGGATCAGTTCTGCTTCCACCTTTGTGAATCGGGGTTATTATTCCAAGCTTCTACATGGCGAGGACTTGGTTCTGGTCTAAGCAGCGTTGGAAAACCTGAGCTAAAGGTCCTGCCAGTTGGCTTGCTGCTGCTCCCAATGCCTTTGGACGAATGGTATCGACACCCGGCGAGCTGTGTTTGCGTAGAGAAGTCAGCATTTGCACTACAGCCTCTGCGGTAAAAGTGATGTGGATTAGTCCTGGCGAGCAGAAGACAAAGCTTGATAGATCGCTTGGTGGCGAGACCCTTCGAAACGTGGGAGTGTATTGCATCTGCAGCGCGTTTGCTGCTTCCACAGCTGTTCTTGTTGGGCCATCAGCCGTCTCACTTTTCGTAGGCTATTAACGTGCTGGTACAGCAGTTTGTGGTTAGCACTGAAGGTTGTTGCGATGTTCTGCTGATAGGCGGCTTTGTCTTCTCTTAACAGTTGAGTGCAGTGGTTACGTTGGGCTACGTAGTTGTCCCAAGTTTCTGGTGCTGGAGCTTCTCTGTACAGTCGCCATGCTGCGTTACGTACTGTCATCTATTTTCGAGTTCTGCTCCTAACGAAAGAAACTGATTTGCACTTATTGCAAGCTTTTATCTCTGAAGCTTGGGCAAACAGCTGACTGAATTTTTTGACGAACTCGAGCCAGGCGACTTCTGGGGGTCCTTCTTCAAGGAAAGACCAAGTTGTGGCGCTGACGAGCTGGGCGAGTCGGTCGTACCTTGTGATGGTTCGCACAGTCTCATGGTTATCATTCAGATATTCTGCAAAGCAGACGAAGTTGAAACTGATGACTGCGTGATCACTGCGACCCCAATGGGCAGTCTAAAACCAACGCATCAATCATATGCTCCTCGTTGGTAAGCACAAGATCCAGCACAGATGGCCAGTTACCAGTTCTGAACCGAGTGGGCAAAGTGATGTGATTGTAAAGAGGAATACTAGTAACTGGATCTTGTAGATCGGTTTTGAATTGTTATCCGATCGTGGCAGGGGGTTCTAAACAATGTACAGTGCATTTGAGAAGAGTCTTTCGTTTTTGCTCAGTCGCCGCGCTGGTCAGGGGTAGATTGGAACGCACTAATTTGCCGACCCAGCAAGC
>OX104066.1:58455626-58526073 GCA_944474145.2 Dicrocoelium dendriticum
TGCTTTCTGACCCACCTCGGACTTCTGAGATCTAAATGACCTATGGGCTGCCGACCTAACGTCCTGTAACCCCCACTTCAAATGCATTGTTGGCCATGATTCATCCTTTTTTATATGTCCCCTTTCTTCCTGTCCACGTCTATTGTGCCGATGCTATCCTGTAGTCATTAGACCTACATTCTACGGATTTCACTCTTTAAGCTGATATTCTAATTTCGTCTCAGTGGTCTCTTTGCTTCCCACTACTGTGACCCTAGTGATCAGAGATGGGCCGACTTAACGGTCTGCTCACATCGTTCCAAAAATGTGGCTGGCTTTTCCACTTCCCCTCAGTAGAGCGTTTTCCTGTCCGCGCTCTGTTTGCTTACTCTTTTAGTTTGGACGGATATCTCTTCGCGCATGGCTCTATCTACCCTTGGCTGACTATTCCCCTATTTCTCACTGTTTCCCGACATCCGGGACGTTACTACTCCATGCTGTACATTCCGTACACTCTGTTCCCCTCATCCCGAGAACTTTCCTTGTCGTGCTAACTGGCTTTCCATTTAGCCGCTGCCGTCCCGAAAGCTTCTTTTCTTATGACACTCATTACTGTTATTCACATCTTAAGTTGACTGTCTAACTTCACCTTGCTAGCCTATCCGGACGCGTCTGAATGGTCTGCTACCTTCTGACCTACCTCGGACTTCTGAGATCTAAGTGACTTAGGTTCTGCCGGCGTACCGCCTTATAACCTTCACTTCAAAACATTGTTGGTCATGATTTATTACTATTATTATATCCCCCTTTTATACTTAACATTTCTCTTTATGTCGATGCTCACTTTTAGTATTTAAACCTACAGTATACGGCTTGCTGTCTATGCCCGGCACTCTATTCTCGTGTTAATGGTCTCCTTTCTTTGGACTACTATGTCTCTTATGAATAGGTTTTCTTAGGCCTAGCGGTCTGTTCACTTCACTCCGAGGCTAACTGCCGTTTCGTTTAGCCATTTTCGTCCTAAACTGCTTCTTGTATGATGACACTCATTACCTTATACTTAGCTATATTTGGTGGTCTAGCTTCCTCTTACTGACTGACCTGGTTTTGTCTGAACGGTCTCCTGTTTTCTGACCTCTCACGGAATTCTAAGATATAGCTGCTCCAGTTATAGCTGACGCAACGCTCTGTTACCCTTACCTTAACTACATCACTAGGCATTATTCAGCCTTACTTTTATTAACAAGGATGAATCATCACCTGAAGAAGGCCTGCGACTTTTCCACTTCTCACTAGAACCTGTTTTACCTACCCTTTCTTTCCTTCATGTGCTTTCTGTTGCATTCCTTCTTCATTCGACGCTAACTTACATGCGTCTGCCCTCTCTGACTTCTTACATTTCTACCAATTTTAGACTAAAGCAGCGCGTCCCTGTCGCTCTTTCTGAGTGATATTCCTTCCCATAATCTGCACACCTCGTCCTCCTCTCTCTGGTTCCAAACGATTGAGCATATGCGCATTAGGACCCATCAAACTCTCTTTTCTTCATCTTCATTCCTATTTTGGAACAAGCTTTCTTTCTCTACTGCTCCGTGTTCTGGTTGCATCTCGTCGTATTTCGCCACTTATGATACACATGTATATGCGATAGGTAGATAAAAATTACATGTATAGGGGTACAATAGTTCAGTCTTTGCCGCAATTGATCGACTGCATCCCATACGCATCCGTTTCTTCTGTCTTTGTGGCTGTTTCTATTCACAGGTACGGCGACACGCACTCAAGGAATTGTCCATAGTTGCGACAACAATACAAGCTGCACAGTTCCTTTATCTGGACATGAGCGGAAGATTATCAACCCTCTTACAACTTACTAACCGGACAAATCATTCGTTATCATGCACGGATACAAATTCTTCGGGGCTTGAACCTTTGGGTTCAGTTTGCCTAACGCTATCTCTTCCACATTACTCTTGCCTGCAGAACTCCTTTTGGCTTCGGAAGGCACATTCTCCTGCGCTACAAAGCCAGAATAATTGGTCACTATGAGTTCTTCAATCCGCCTTGGCCACTCAATTGGCTGTGGTTTCCTATATTGCTAAATAATTTTACTACTTACCCCGGGGGCCCTGCGATTCTTTCTTGAGAACCATATTCTAGCCTTCAAGACTTCAACAACAACTCAACATATTTCAATGTATATCCCTCGAAGACTTTACGTGGTTCTGCAGAGTACCAACAAGTCATATTCAAAAAGTATGTTTAGTTCCCGACCTACCAGGACAGGACTAAGGAATGCAATAGGCACCCGGCTAACGCAGCAGCCAGCAGAAAAATGGGACGCAACCTGACTGCGAATAACCGAGAAAACAAACTTTCAACCAGAAACATAGCCAGTAACAACTTGTCATTCAATGGATTGGCAACAGTGTTTCAGGACGTGGTGGGTTTTCGCCTGGCAAGCGTTCTCCCTATAAAATCCACAAATGTCCGTTTAACAACACTGCAACCTGATGAATGTGACTCGCCACCGAATAAAGTCACAGCCCATAACTTCACACTGGCAGGTCAACAAGCGTCACTATTCTAGGTAGGTTCGTTACACTGGAAATTCTACATCTGCATATACTCTCGTCTTTTTGCTTTCTACGATATCATCGTTGACCTTTGCGTTACTTGTGCACGAACGCACTGTATTTTCATATTTCTCTTGTGTGTGCTGTTCAATTATCTTCCAATGGATCATTTAGGATGCTTAATCTATTATTAGCCGTGGTCCCGGTTTTACGACAACGAAATTATTATTTTGCATTTTCACCATTGTACAGTGCCAATCATGGACATCTGAACAATTTTCTACTGTCACCGTTACAGTTGCCATAAAATGTCTGTACAGTTGTACAGTTGACAGGCTGCTCTCATTGTGTGCCACACACAGCCTGACGATTACGAACACTGGGTTTGCACTGAGTGCAAGTGATATAGCAACTTAACTCATCCACGGTGGGGTCACGCTCACCTGATCGACTATGTTATCGTACGTCAGCGTGATATGCGTGAAGTGCGCATGACACGTGCACTGCGTGGAGCTGAGAGTGACACGGATCACAAGCTGTTGCGCACCAACCTGTACATATATTTTCGTAAATCTATCTATTGCATTCCCGCCGCAAACCGGTGTAAATTTAACACTCTGTCCCTCGGTACTGGGGCGAAACGTACTGAGCTGGAGAAGGCGACGGCTGCACGGTTGTGTGGTGTGGACTGCACAGTCACAGTGAGCGACCTGTGGCAAGACATTTGCGACCAGATGACAGCTACTGCCGAGGAGACCATCTGGCGGGCAAACTCTAAGCTGTCTAATTGCTTTAAGAATAACACTGCGAGGATGGGCGCATTAGTGTCGGGTAAGAATGCAGGATTTGCTGCTCACGTGGCAGACCCCAGTGACTTGGGGAAGATGAGCCAGTTTAGTAAACTTCGACGGCGGCTGACCCGAGAGCTCCGTCGCACAAAAAATGCATGGTGGACGGAGAAGGCGAAGCAGATAGAATGCCATGCCGAACGCCGCCGACACAAGGAATTCTTTGACTCCTTGATGGCGGTGTATGGACCGAGATTGGAGCCGCTGAGGACACTGATCGATGGTAGTTCAGGCGCTACCTGCACACAGACTGCAGACATAATGCAGATCTGGCGGAAACACTTCGACCGTTTCTTGAACAACCGTTTGGAGATTGACTGGCCTACATTGAACGGCCGAAAGCACTACAATGTGAGGACGTGCCTGGCGGACCCGCCGTCACTGGATGAGACGCAGTGCGCACTTGCTCAGATGCGGAACTGCAAGTGCGCTTGGGCCGCCTGAGTTATTGAAACACGGCGGACCCGCGTTGGTGACTGCGCTGTACCACTTGGTGCAATGCGTATGGATTGAGGAGGAGGTGCCTGAGGAGCTGAAGGATGTTTTTTGCTACCATTATACAAGGGCAAAGGTAGCAACCGACGTTGCACGAATTATCGTGACAGCAACCTGCTGAGTTGTGTGGGCAAGCTGATTGCCCGAATCCTGCTCCACCGCCTCCTTGGATAGGTTGTGGAACCCAAGGTTGCGGAAGAGCAGGGTGGCTTACGTTCGGGTCGCAGCAACATCGAAATGGTGTTTGCGGCTCGTCAGTTGCATGAGATGTATAGCGAAGGACACCAGCCTTTGTACTCGTTTTTTGATTTCACCAAGGCATTTTATACGTGAAGCGCGAGGCATTGTGGCTGGGGTTGGGCAAGCTTAGTTGTCCGCGTAAGTTTGTAATTTTATTTGCCTGTCTGCACCGTGGTATGCGAGCGAGGGTGCAGCTGAGTGGAGAGACCTCGGATGCCTTTGCCGTTGTCTCTTATGTGCAGCCAAGCTGTCTTAGCTCCTGCCCTGTTTAATATATATCTTCATGCTATGATGTCTTGTGCTTTTGAATCGGCTTGTGGTTATAATGTTCGTGTAGAGCACTGTATTAATGGTGGGTCGCTGAACATCCGTCGTTTCTGTGCAAAATCTCTAGTCTGTGTGACAACTACGCGTAGGTTGCTGACGACTGTGCGTTGTTTGCACACAGCGCAGATCAGTTGCAGCACATGACTATTGTTCTGGCTTCGATAGCGGCCAAATTCCGGCTCACAATCAACACAAGCAAAACAGTCCGTCTCTTTCAGCCTTCACCGGAGGCGCAGTCCGCATAGCAGCATTGATAATGAAATATCGGAGACCACCTCCCGCTTCTGGTTCCTTGGGAGTGTGACGTCGACTGATCAGCAGCCACACAGTGAGCTGCGTATTCGTGTGTCAAAAGCAGCGGTGGCATGCTGGAAGCTATAGTACCAAGTGTGGAACAACCATCAACTTAGCATTGGTACGAAGCTGATGGTGTACAAATCCATGGTGCTGTCCGTTCTTCTATACGACAGTGAAACGTGGACGATGTAACGGCGGGATTTGCGACATCTCGAGCGGTTCCAGCAGCAGTGTTTGCGTCGGATGTTGCGCATTAGTTGGCGCGACAGAGTTGCTGGCATTGAAGGGTTGCGACAAAGTAGGGTGTATGCAGTGGATTGCATACTTTTACTGAGACACCATAGGTAGCTCGGTCATGTGAGCCGTCGGGGTTCAACGCGTACACCGAAACAACTGTTATCCGGTCAGCTGACTATTGGGAAGCGGCATGTGGGGAAACCAATGTTACGTTACGAGGAAATGCTTAAAGTGAGCCTCCCACGTTCCAATCATGATTGCAGGTCATGAGAATCGAAGGCGGTTGATCAGCGTGCATGGCGCGAACTGACCACAAAGGCAGTTGCCAAAATGCGGAAGAAAGACCTCATACATGCAGAGAAGAAGCGGCAAGTGCGGAAGCGGCAAGCATTGATAGGTTGTACTCCATCGATATCAAGCGCATGGTACTGTGGCACATGCGGTCGTGAGTGCCTGAACCAGGCAGGCCTAGTGAGCCATGAGCGAGGCCACTCGGAACCACTAATGAAGCGACAACTGGTCCTGCAGAGAACCTGGGCAGAACCGACGCAGTGCTTGCAGGTACGCTGCATTCGATTTACTAACCGCGTGGTTGCATGCTAAGTCTCTTTATTTCAGGTGGTGTGTTTTCAATTATGTCCTAATGCTTTTCTTTCTCAGCTAAATATCCACCTGTGCGCTCTTCTATAAACCTGCACAACTCGCGTAAGCCAATTGTAGTTAATTTCGATAACTTTTCCGTGTTTCTGGCATTACCGTAAAATATACTTTTTGACTTCCTGAACTAATCCTCAGATTACTTTGTAAACAACATATTTCATATGCTCATTAATTTAAGGTTTCTGGCACGTTTCCTTATGCATTATACGACTTAGTTTCTTTGTTATTTTTCTCTCAAGTGATCGGCAGTTGCTTGATATCCCCGGTGTGGCTGCGCTTGACGTGCAGGTTGACGAGGTGTCTACCTGTCTATTACCCACTACCTCGTCCATACTGGCTCTAGGAAACAATTGGTCGTTGCTGGAGGGGACGGAACGCACAGTCCTTGTGGCCGTGTTAGGATCAAAGATTGGTTCCATACACTGAGTGTGGAGTGGACTACGCTCCAAACACCGCCTTGTGTGCGCCTGCTCCCCAAATAAGCGTGCTCGTTTTTGCCTGCGAAGGAGTGTGGGCCGGCTCCTTTGATGAACCATGGCTCCCATCCACATGCACCCCGGTCTTATTTCTTCGGGTTTACACTGGATATGAGGTGTGTGGTTGGAGCTGTGGGCGGTGCAGCGCAAGCCACCCATGGTCCCTCTGTAGGCAAAAGCGTCCTGTAGCTGTCCACGGTGACGGGCAAATCCGAAACCGGATGACGCCAACCCGAGGTGTATAAATAAATATGTATATACATAAATGAAGTATGTAAAGGATAATGTTCCATTTCTAATTAAATAATACCCATGTGTATTTGTGTACATGTGTAATCAGCACTTCATGTAGGGTGCATACCACATGGAAAGGTAAAACTGGAACTCTCTGGACTGTTAATTTGGTAGAAAGAAACATAGTGTTTTATTTTCAAAAGGCTTTGTGACACAAAATTGCGAACGAAGAGGAATATTATATTTGTGTATGTTGACTGCAGATGTTTCTTTTGGTTGGCATCAGCCACATTCCTGCTCGGTATCCTGAAGGCAACTGTATTGATTCTCGTAGGGAAAATTGGCTATGCATAGATGGAGGGTATGTACGCCTGAGGAGAGTTAAGTAGTCTGTGCGAAGCTGATAAGGCATTGGGCGGAAAGGTGTTCATGACCATATGAAAATGCTTATAATATATCGCTTCGGAAAATGAAACTGAGCTACCGTGATAAATGCGGTGACGTAAGCAGGATGGCGGTCAGGAAGTGTTACCTCAATGAATAAATAAGACGTAAACCTTCTTGTCCATTGATGTTAACTCAAGGTGCAGCGGCTTCTTGGTCACTTTTATGTGTGTCGCAATTTGTTTGTAAAGTAATACACTGCCGGAAAAAGTGACGACATGATGAATGTCATGTGCATTTTGTGAGTAACGGAATGTCAGTGGAATAGGAGTCGATGCACAGGACCACGTGGTACTGATTTACACAATTAGGGCAAGAGGGTGTGTTTTTATCAGGTGGACAAATGGACGCAAAGCCATATGCACACATTCTCGTCTAAGTGAGGTGCAATGCAAACGCTCATCACCTGCCAAGCGAGAATACTGAACAAATGGTTCATCACGTGGTTTCCCAAGGCAAAATGCGTGCACAAATGAGTAAACCGCAATAAGCTGAGGGCAACGTGGAAACAAATTTACGAAATGCTTAGGGTACCAGCTGCAGGCTCAGCACTGAAATTAACCTCATAACCGAAACATACAATAATGTTAATGGACGAGCATGTTGTTCGCATTATTTGCAGTGATGCGTCACACTTCATAATGGAGGGTTTGGCCCATATATTGGCGGAGGATCGCGGAACCACCCACTGCATCTGTGGGCTTGTAATACGCCGCAAGGAACCTGCAGACGTTGCATGTTTCCTATGCCATTCGGGACCACAAGACACAGTTACAGGGGTGGCCCTGAATAGGGCCGTTAGTCCGCTCTCTAAGGAATGTAAAATGTCGACGAATCTGGAAATGAAAGAAAGACCGGACGCGCTGTCTTGGCAGGAGATGGAATATGGACCTACGTGATAGTAAGGTGAAAAAGAGTGGTAATTTGAACGGCTTTGGGCGGTGCATACCCACTCTGGCTTTGAAACTGTGGTTATCATGAAAATGTAACCATACCTGTTGCTGTGTATCACTGGTGAATTAGATGGAGCTGCCAGTACGTGGGAGGACGGCCAGCGTTAGCGTTAACTATGACGGCGGAGAGTGCAGCATTCGTACCTCCGGCTCTGCATGCTGGGTCATGATTGAATTCCAAAGGTACCTGTGGCTATGTATCACTGATGCATTATTTGGTGGTGGCAGTACGTGGGCGGAGGGCCAGTGGCAGTTTTAACTGGGACTACGGAGGGCGATGCGTGTGCCTTGGGCTCTGCGTGCGTAGTACGCATTAAAATCTGCCTTCAACTTGGGCTATGGTTCACTTACGCGTCATATGGTGGTACCAGGAGGTGCGAGCATGGTCATTTGCAGCTTTAACCAGAACGGCGGAGGGCGTCGCATGTCAGCTCGTGCTGTGGATTCAAAGTCATCATGGAACTCGTACCCTACCTGTCACAACGGTTTAAAAGTGTTTCCTATGTTAGTACAATCGGTGCGAGAGGGGCTAATGGCAGCCGTAAGCGCGGCTGGTGTATGGCTTCGCATGTCTACTTTTGTAGTTAAATCGTAGTGATCTTTGAAATCTGGCCTCTCCTGTGGCTTGGGCTCCGTCGTGCCTCGGAAGGTAGTAACATGAGGTGCGGGCATGGACAACTGCGACGGTAAGGAGGACGGCGGAGGGCGCCGCATGTTTACTTGGAATGTGAACTTGAGTTCATCTTGGAAATGACACCCTACATATGCTTAGGTGCCACTGCTGCATCGTATATCTGTGGCAGTACGTGCTAAACGGGCAGGTAGCAGCGTTACCTATGACGGCGGAGGGACGCAGGTTATTGCGACTCTGAATGTCAACATGAAAATCGGACCTTACCTGTGACTACGACTCATGATTGCTCCATATTTTGTTACTAGGTGGTTGAAGAAAGTCCTATGGGCTACATGTCTGAAGTTGGACAACCGTACTACGTATGCCCATGATGCCAAATGCGAACGGTGCTCTGGCGATGAAGGAGTGTTCAACACAATGATCGATGAGCATGGTGGTTGGGTTAGGTAGGATTGTTCTAACCATAGCAATCTACTATAGTACACACGTACCACGTATAAAAGCATCGCTGGCACTGAATCATTTAGCAAAGGACTATACTAATGAGGAGTGAGAGGGCAGAGGTGGATACATCCACCATGTGTATACGTCTACACACTGCCAATACCACGTGGACACCACACGGTGGCGTAAATGGGATAGTGTTTATGCGACTTAACACACCTACTATCACAAACAAGCGGACGCTACCTCCGCATCCGTGCGCTGAGACAGCGGACACATTGGAGCAGCAGAGCAGGAAGGCAATGTAGCAATGGTGGCCATTACGCTGATACTGCAAGGAGGGCAACGGGACAACATGGTGCAAATATATATAGAAGTGCGTGATTGACGCTTAAGAAAGCTCAGCAGCATCACCTTAGGAGAGTAAACAGCAATAAAGGCAATAACAAAGCTTCGCTGCCCCACAACCATAAACAGCTGCACGTACGCTAAGAATACTGTGAGGGTCGTCAAGTCTCTACACAGGCCCGGGCCCGCGCACTGGGATAACAAGACAGGCTATTGTTCTTTATAGCTAAGGGCCGGCAAGACGAAACTGGAGAACTGGATCATGCCTTGCGTGCGCCATGAGCTGCGGTGTTTTCCACCTTTAGCTAACTTGTCTAACGATGAACATCGACATATCTTCTGAGTCAGTTGACTACGTGTCAACTCTATACGGCAAGACATGCGCCATTTCGGTGTCTTTTACCCCACATTTAACAGCTAGGTTGACATCTCCTCGACCGTATGGATGATCGCGACGTTAAATTGTCCAACGGACTTCGTTGACGCTTGCAGTAAACTCTACAATTATAACTAAAATTTGCCGATGCGCTTGCAGTTTGTACCCGCAGCTAGAGCGCCAGGTCCTGCAATGGTACTTTGCAATTTAGAGATAGGCGACCAATTCTGACGCATGCTGTGCTTAATGCCTAGCCGCTAGGCCAGACACATGGAGATTAATGCCGCTTGTATGCTTAAGGTTTGCCATCTAGTCACCTGAAGAAAGTTTTGCTGCAGACGAAGATGAAAGGGCTGGGATAAATGTCATATAAATGTCAAAGAGGAAAGGATGCACAGGGAAGCTCTATGGCACCACACTTTTAGTTAAGACCTCAGCGGACAGTTTCTACTAAAACCTTGGCCGGAGAAAATGCAAAGGGAGAGAGTTCGGAACGAAAAGTATCCTTGACGTAAAAATAGGATTGCAAAAGCAACAACCGCAGCAACAGCAGTACTTCAACCAATGAAGCTGATGCTTCGCTGTCATACAACCATGATGACCTACTGAATAAAGAAGGATTAGAGAGAGAGCAGGTGGAGTTATTTGAAAACTTTATTGCCGTAGACAAGCATTCAGGATGATAGCGTCTACACCTTGTGTAGACAAAATACCGGCACAAACGGTTGGCTATCCTGCAAGGGAAACGCAGCATCGGCGATACGGCTTTTTTGAGGCTTTCACTACCACGCATCATTATCAGCCGTTACCACGCGGATAACTAAGAAGCAAACACACTTTCAACAGACAATCCGATAGGACGGCTGCGGGCGCGCAGTCTCGTGTAGGTTGTGAGCCATGTCCTGTAAGGTATCAGACAGACACAAGGCGAGTCAAGTAAACTCCATCCCGGAAGGCGAGAGTGACCCACGGCACCCGGTTACTTCGCCCGCGACTTCTTTTCCCTCTGTTAAGTCAACTTCTGTCCTCTTTGAGCTAACCTGCATCTGGTAGACGGAACAAGACCCTCCTAGGCAAGCGGTGACCAGGCATACGTAGCGCGCGCCCAAGCCAACGCAACTTATTCAGTGCTATCTGTTGTTCTAGGGAGCTTGCATGCTGCTCACTACTTAGTACTCCCTCTTTCGGTACACAAAACACATTACAGACTCATTCCAATCGGGCGCCAGTCCGCGACTTTTAACAGACTCCCTAAATGGGGTCGTCAGGGTTTCACCGACAACCGAAAGTTTTGTTTCGTATCGCCTGATAGTTAACACTCCGTAACTGCATACGCTTTTGCAATGTATATGTATATATTTATATATATATGTGAATTAAGTACGTAAAGGTTATTTTTTGTTCCTAATTATGAATTGCATCTGTGTATGCATGTGCCTGTGTATTCAGCATCTCAATTGGGATGCGTACTAAATGGAAAATAAAACTGGAAGCTTTTAACTTTTATGTTGCTAGAAAGAAACAACCGTTTTATTTTGAAAAGGTTTGGGTAAACAATTGCGGACGCAGAGAAATAGTATATTTGTGAATGGTGACTTAATCTGTTACTCATTGTTAGCATCGGCCGCATTCCAGCTATATATATATATATATTATATATTTGAGCGCAAACAAATCCCCTGGAAGTGTAATTGTTTGATTGCATGAAGAGCGTAATGTGTATAAAATTACTCGCTCGTTTGCACAATATGTATAAATGTCTGCTGAAATTGTTCGAAAGTGCTGGGTTATATATGTCAGCCTACACATATATTCGTATCTACATAGTTATACTTGTGTGTGTGCAAAAATCCGCATATTGAAATAGCTACGCACACGTGCACACCTATTTCTAAACCTTACCATGCCTTATATTGGTACCATAGCCAGCTGTTGGCCACGGTATATTTGCTACACAAGTTGTAAACGTCTTGGCCCCGAATATTTGCTTAGAACCTAGGGGTTTTCAGATAAGTCTTCCTTCGCTCCTCTAATTATGTTTTATTTCATAGTTCATCCTGGTTGTAGGGCAACGAAGCATGATTCCGAACGGCTAACGTACTGCTGTTGTAGTATTTTTGTTCCGTAATTCCGCGTTTACACGTGCCACAGCATAACCTCCGCCTAATTTAAATAATTCCAATTGTATACAAATACTAACCTTCACCACTGATACATTCCAGTATAACTTTATATATATTTATATATAAATATGCGCATATATATCTAAATATGCATATATATGTATATATCGGTTGACAAAAGGTGACATATTTACACATTATGGAACGATGTAGGATGCCACGTAGTGGCAACCATAGGACTACAAGAAATGTGGGCAATAAAAAAATAAGTTGTATCAATTTTACAACACAAAATACGACTATGTCAAGTAGTTTCCAAAAAACGGCTGATATCTTCAAATTAGGTTAGTTACTACTTTAAGTGAAGTCTAATGAAATGGGTCGTCTTTTTATCTGTTATTTCGAATTGCAACCATAGAGGCTGACTTCGGGAGCATCTTTCTTGGACATTCGTTTCATAGCTTTGATGAATTCTATTTGCTGTTTACCTCAGTTGTGCATCGCCACAACGACAATTTTGTTTGCTGTAGTGGAAAAAGAAGCAAGTGTCATAGCGTGAGGTATGATCTCATCGGTTATAAATGCGTGCGCTGTAAGCGCTGCAAAACAAGGAGCAAAGGAATACGGCAAGTGTAGTATGTGGTTTATGAGATTGTTGACCGTTTATACAGCTCTTGAGACACCGATTGCCGTGCTGGTGTCAATGTTGCTCGGGATGGCCGTAAGATGATGGGGCTAACCTTCCAGCTCTTCCACAATCATCCATGCAACCGCTTTCTTTTCTAATGGCACCTTCTAAACCGGTGACTTACGGAGGAGAAATGAAATCAATCTGCTAATTTATTTCAATACAACACCCCTACGTGCGACAAAATGCAATACATCGAGAATGCGTACTGGAAACACGCCACAAGCGACGATCTCCGTAATGTACGCCGCAGGGTGCGTTCGCCCGTGTCATGTGGGTGAAATGTCACGTTATTAGTGCTAATCAATTTGCTGCAGGCCCTTCAGAGCATGGAACAGCATGGTTTCGTGCAAAGCATTTCCGAAAAGGACTTACTTACGCATGTGAGCTTTGCTCCTAATCAGCAAGCTCAAATGTTTCGGCCATTTCCACATTCGTCGTTAAATTTCGCTGCAGTTTCAAGTTGTACCAGTTCCTGGTACCAGACGGCATGAGTGACGGCCGTCCATTTTTTATGGGTTTGTGCGTAATGAAACGTTCAAATAGATAGTGAAATTATTTGGTTTGTTTCGTGACGCCATGGGCCATGAATTCTCCGTACGAACTTCCGTTATGGATAAAATGGCTGTTCAAATGCGAGTAGCACAAGCAGTATTCCAGAGTGACATTCTGCTGTGCTACTTTCATATCCGCGAGGCGGTTCGAAAGCACGTGGGTTAAGCGAATTGTTATATTCCGTTCTGTAGACTAACAGCTTAGGCACACGTGATTTATTTCACCGGATAGCTACAATTGATACGGAGACCGAGTATGCCACTTTTCCGACATTCACACTGTTTTAGAATGCAGCAGGATCTTAGCCTACTTCAGAAGACGGATCCTCATTTTGTACGGTATCTAACATCCCATTGGATTTTCATCGAGTGATCGTGGGCGAACTACGCTCAAGCGGGATTGGTGAATTTTGGGAACACCACCAACAACCGTGTCGAGAATACCAATCTTAGACTGAAGAAAATAACCCATGCTTCCGACTGCCTTGCTATGGCCGTGAGTAAAGTGTGGAAGCTGTCCGAGGTTTTACTGAAAGAAGTTCAGATGCAGTGTACATACTTCTGTGCCAGACACCAGGTGTTTGAATATGAAGGTAACGCCTACGTGTAGATACTTATAGGCGGTCTAAAAACGTACGCTGGCACCCTGGTTATGCTTCAGCTGGCAACACCGAAGTTCGGTGTCGTGTACTCAGACATTGGAGCGGGACTGGCATGCCATATTGTATATTTCTACTTCCACAGTTTGTTGTTTAAGATCAACATCATATATTTGACATTGACTGCGTAAATGGCACGTGCACTTGCGCATTTTACGGGCACATGTGGCTACCGTGCGTCCATTTACTGATGTTATCTAAGAAAAATCAACCTCCGACGGTAAAACAGCGAATTTTTCCATTCCCTTTTTAGAAAAAGTACCTATCCATAGTCGATGGTTAGCGAATTACAACATGCCGAAGGATTCCATTTTGCTTCCGGCTCTAAAGGTAGCCACCTCGAGGCAGCCTAATTCCAAAGTAGCAAAACTGCTTGCTCGGTTTAAGTGCCTGGAAGACGTGAACCCCAGTGCGGTATCGGGGTTCATCGATAGCCTCATTAAACAAACATATGAGCTTATAGTCCTAGCACTAGGTGCGTAATATACAGTAACAATATGCTCTTGTGTGAGTAATAATGATGCTAAATTTAGGTACATCCTGCGCGCAAGAACCACTCAAACGTTGCAGGAAGCGTCTCTCAACGATATTCATTCCAGCTTCATTAGCCGGCTTCGGTAGACCACAGGTCCCGATAAATGGTGTGCTCATGGATTGAGAGAAAAGCGATGGCCTCAGCGATGTCAAAACGAAAGTTGTAATGTTTACTGGTAAAAATAAGTGAGAACGCTGTAACAATCAATGTATTATAAAATCGAACAACACTTCCGCGTATTAAGCTGGAAAGCATACACTTAGAGTATAACACATATATCTGAATAAAGGATGACTTCGAGCAACAAACGCAAATAATTTTAATACTAGAAAAGTTAAAAACCTGCTTTATAGCTATAAAATTGGTAAAAGGTAAACCTTAGTTATCTTTATCCGAACCTTCCTTAATCGCTATATCCGATAAGAACAAATGTACCACAATACTTGTGGTATTTTCCGAGGTTTGACGCGACTGCTAATACCGTATCCAAAAATCTTGCTACCAATGCTGTATAATTTTCAAGCATATAGGGTGAAATTAAGAAATTGTACAAAATGTGGCCCTATGCTATAGGACTTCAACAGAACTGCGTATCTAGCATTTTATAATACAGCTCCAAATTTGCAGTGCTTTCGAGGTACGACGCCGTGGCCAGAAAACACTTTAAAATACGTACATAATGCAACCAGAACGAATATGTGAAACCTATACAGTGAAACGCTCGTAAGGCACTGCAAAATGTTTTACCTGCGCGAAGTTACGAGGCTCTTGGTAATTAGACCGTGGTCAAAATACCTTCGTTTGTCGTTTTCAGAGTACAGTTGGTCGAAGAAACCATGGTATAAGTGAAACCACAAAAATTATTTAACTTTAAGCGGTAGTGAAAGTTGTCTCGAGATTACATGGGTCTACATGGATAAGACAGGACAGCTCAGTGCACATTATACTCGAATGAGCCTGTAAACCCCTACAATTTATTAGACAAATCACGCGTGATTTATCAATTTTAGCTCATTTGTGCATCTAGATACATAGCTTCTCACTGCGAATAAGCTACATACGTCTATGGTCAAGAAGAAGAAACAAGCATCCGAAAAAGTAGCCAACTGATTATAAACGTGTACTTCGCTAGAGCGTGCATGGGAGGGGGCCTCAATAACGGTGGTTACTATAAGTCGGGTTTTCCAAACGTGATGCACCTTTGTGTCCCACGTGTTTGGACGCTCTGCTGTGCAAAGGTTTGCTCTTTATGAGCTTTCACCCTCCAATTTTGGAGGTTCACTATGAGTAAAAACGATGCAAAACAAGGCATTATTTTCGCGCAAGATATCAGGTCAGCGTATGCTCTGGTGAGAGCTAACCTAGTTAGCCGGACGGCAGAAATGAATAAAAGTATAAGTTAGGAACAGCAAAGTACGCAAGTAATGGGAGTCGGTTGTCTACCCATTGTGCGCACTGTGCGTTGTTTTTGCGTATTTTATAGTGGTTGCCCCCATGCAGCAATATGTAACAAGATGACTACTTACAGATATCCGAGAGGTTAACGATCTGGGCTCTGCGGTATCAACACTGTTCTTCTCAAGTTGGGAGCTTTGCTCGGCCTGCTAACTGCCTTTTCATATAGCCACGTTACTCAAGCATTGCATCTTTGTTTACGCCACGCATTACTGCCATTCCCACTTTATTTTGGCTGTCTAGCTTTATCTTGCTGACTTATCCGTTCTCGTCTGAACGGTCTCCTGCTTTCTGACCTCCGTCGGACTTCTGAGATCTACGTGATCTAGGCGCTGTAGAGGTAACAATCTGTAACTTTCATCTCAAGAACATTGCTTGTCCTGATTCATCTTTGTTATTATATCCCCTATCTTCCTTAACATGTCTATTCTGCCAACGCTCTTTTTTAGTACTCAGGCCTAAATAATACGGCTTGCTCACTATAAACCGAATCCCTATCCTGTTCTCAATGACTTCCTACCTTCCGACTACTGTGACCCTAATGATCAGGGATCGGCAGGCCCAATGGTCCGATCACATCACTTCGAGCATATCGTTGGCTTACCTACTTCTCCTCAATAGAGCCATTTACTTTTCGCATTCGGTTTGCATTTCCTCAGCTGCACCGCTTATTCCTGAAGCCTGACGCTAACTTAACGTCGTCTTACAGTCTCCTGCTTTCTGACTACTTTCAGATATTCAAGTCATTAACCATCTGGGTTCTGAGGTCAAAATGCCTGTTCTTCTCATCCTGAGACCTTTGCTCGGTCTGCTACCTGCCTTTTCATATAGCCACTTCACTTACGTACTGCTTCTTTACTTACGGCAAAGTACTGCTACTCCCACTTTAATTTGGCGGTCTAGCTTTATCTTGTTGACTTACCTTGTCTCGTCTGAACGGCCTCCTGCTTTCTGACCTCGCTCGAACTGCTGAGGTCTAAGTGTTCTAGGCTCTGTCAACATAATGCTCTGTAACTCTCACGTCAAGGACATTTCTGGGCATGGTTCATCCTTATCATTAGTTACCAAATTCATCCTTAACATTTCTATTTCTGCAATGGTTCACTGTTTGTATACAGACCTTAATAAAGCGGCTTTCTCTCCGTGAGCCGGTTTTATAGACAAGATTTAATGATCTCCTACCTTCCGACTACTGTGATCCGAATGACCAGGGGTCGGGTGACCAAATGGTTTGTTCACATCACTTTGAGAATATGATTGGCTTTTCAATTTCTCCTCAATACAGCCTTTTACCTATAGCACTTTGTATTTCTTCTTCATTTGGACAGCTTATTCTTTGGGTCTGACTATAGACTAGCGTCGTCTAAACAGTCTCCTGCTTTCTGACTACTTTCAGCCATCCGAGACGTTATCGACCTATGCCCTGAGGTCCCAAAATTCAGTTCCTTTCAACCTAAGGTCTTTAGTAGGCATGCTAACTGCCTTTTCATGTTGCCACTTTCTTCACGTACTGCTTCATTTCCTCTGACCCTCGTTACTGTTTTCTTCATCTTAACTTAGCGGCCTAACTTCATATAGCTGACTCACCCGGTCTCATCTGAAGGGTCCCCGGCTTTATGACCTCTTTCGAATTTCTGGGATTTACATGAGCTTGGCTTTGCCGTCGCAATGCTCCGGTACGCTCACCTTAAGAGCATTGCTGGTCATGAGTGATCCATAGTATTAAATTCCATTTCTTCCTTAACATATCTATTCTGACGATGATCACTGTTAACATTCCGACATTAATATACTGCTTTCTCTTTACGAGCCGACACTCAGGTCTCGCCTCACCTGTCTCTTACTTTCCGAATACTGAGACCTAACCGATGAATCATCGAAAGATCCAAAGATCTGTTCACAACACCTGGAGATCTTTATAGACTTTTCCGTCACCTCAATATTATTTTTTCCTTTTAGACTCCATTCTTTCCCTTTTTGCGCTGTCTGTTTGCATTCCTTTTTCAACTGGACGGATAACGCTTCAGGCCTGGCACTAATGTAACCTTGTCTGACCAATCTCCTGCTTAATGAACAATTCCATACAACTGAGACGTGAACGACTTGGACTCTGCTGTCGCAACGCACACTGTCCCTCAGCCTGAGAGCACCGTTCAGCAAGCTACCTGCCTTTTCATATAGTCACTTTCGTCACGTGCTGCTTCTTTTCTGATGACACTCATTAATTTTGTTCCTATCTTAATTTGATGGCCAGGCTTCTGCTTGCTAACTTGTTTGGTTTTGTTTGATCTGTCTGCTACTTGCAACCTCACGGACTTCGTTCCTAGCCCAGTCTGACCATCCTCATGCTTTCTGATGATCTTCACAATTCTGAGACTGAACGATTTAGGCGGTGCATTCCCAACACGTTGTGCCCCTCATTCTTCGTGCCTTGCTCTTCATGCTATCTACTTACTGCGACGCAACGCTCTGTCCCCTTACCTCAATTACGTTGCTGGGCATTATTCATCTTTACTTTAAATAACAAGGAATCATCACCTGAAGAATGTGCTTAGCTTTTCCACTACTTCTCCGTAGAACCTGCTATATCGACGCCTTTCTTTCCTTTTCGTGCTTTCCGTTGCATTCCTTCTTCATTGAACGTTAACTTTCATGTGTTTGTCCTCGCTGACTTCTTACATACCTGCCAATTTAGGACTGAGTCAAAGCTTCCCCGTAGCTTTTCTGAGCGATATTTTTTCTTTAATCCGCACATCTCGTCCACCGCTGTTGTCCAACAGTTTTTACATATGCGCTATAGGAAGCTCAAACTCTCTTTGTCCCTTATTCATTCCTAATTTGGAATAGTCCTTCATTTTCTACTGATCCGGGAGCTGCTTGCTTCTCATTATACTTTGTCACTTATCATACTTGTGTATAAGAGATATTTAAATAACAATTACACGATATAGGGGTACAATAGAACAGTCATTAATGAAATTTATCGACCTCGTTTCGGATGCATGTCTTCCATTTGTCCGTGTGGCGAGCTTTGTTTGTTGCTTTTTCTTCCCGAAGTCGTCACAGATACGGCGTCGCCCACCCAAGTAATCATTCATAGCTGCTACATTACCAAAATACAAGGCAACGCATGGAAGATTAGCCGCCTCCTTCACCGATTATCGACCGGGCAACTTATTCCTTATCTTGTAAGGATAAAATTTTCTTGAGGTCTGAAGAATTGGGTCAAATTTGCCAAACAATATCTCTTTTACATATTTCTGTTCTGGGGCTCTGAAGTTGTCTTTGCAACGCACATTTTCCTGCCGATGCAAAGCCAGAACGATTGGGTTATGGATACATTCATCCGGAGCTCTTTACTCCGCTTTGCCCGTTCATTGGGCCACGGCCATCTACCCTTCCAACCCAGTTACAAATTACCCTGGGAGGACCTCGCACTTGGTTTCGGGACAACATACCATCCTTCATGCCTTCAACGTATTGCTTTGGAAATCTCGCGGAGACTTTCCGCGGTTCAACAGACGAGGAACACATCACGTTCAAAAATTATTCTATTCATGACCTACAAATCGGTCCAAGCTATTCAGTCAGGACAGAACAAGACCCAGGCATGAAATAGGATCCCGCCTAACGCACCATCCAACGGAAAATTGGGACGCAAGTTGATTGCGAATACCCGGGCAAATAAACGCTCAACAAGAAGCATATCTAGTTACAACTTGCTATTTACTGGATCGGCGGCAGCGTTTCAGGACGTGGTAGTTTTCGCGAGACAACCGCCCTCCCTTTAGAAAGCTACAAACGTCCGTTTACCAACACTGCGATGTTGCGAAGGTGACTCGCCACCGAATAACTTCCCAGCCCATAACTGCACACTGAAAGGTCAACTAACATCACCACGATAGATACGTTTATTACACTGGAATTGCTACGTCTGCGTATACGGTCTCCTATAATTCCTATGATTTCACGCATATACACTCATCTCTTTACACTACGATCACACCGTTGAGCTTTGTGTTAGGTACGTGCGAACTCAGTATATTGTCACACCACCCTTGATCTTGCTCTTCAATTATTTTCTTTTCGATCAGTCAGGATTCATTTCACGGACAGCATTGCGCGCGTACAAATGGCTTTTCCGATGACCTTTCATGGAGTTTTCACTTGGCCATGGAGACAAGTTCGCTTACACTTGAAGGAATTCCGAGTCCACTTTGCGGAGAATGGCATTTTTTCCTGTTATGGACATATTCAGACACAAGAAACAACTGCACTCACCGTCCCTATGACAAGTCCAGCATGGATAGCTGGACACGGGTTGCCAGCCGGACAATATAATAGAAAATGCCGGCCTTTATTAACAATGTGTTTACTCACCTGCATCATTATCCTTTGACTCTGCGACTCTTTTACATCATTGACCGGCTTCAACGACTACTGCCGGTTCATTACTAAAGCATTCGGCCAACCAAGGAAGAATTTTGGCTGTCAACCGACTGCGAATAATACAGCATAAAATCGGCCTATACGATGAATGGCAGACTAGCACTACTGTTCAACGGAAGCTACGGCAATGTTCCAGGACGTGGTGGGTTTTCGCCTGGCAGGCGTTCTCCCTATAAAAAGCCACAAACGTCCGCTTATCAACACTGCAACGTGGCGGATGTGACTCGCCACAAAATAAAGTCACAGCTAGCCATTTCACACTGACGCATTCCTCAGCCTTCTACATCCAACCTGTGCAACTGATTTTACTATGAAGATTGCTTTGATGGAGCACAGACCATCCCGGCTTCGTAATGGCCATTGATTGCAACGAAACATTGTTTGGGCTCCTGTGCTCATGGATCACTACATGGTAAATTTACCCTCAGCTTCTAACTTGATGCAACGGTTTTTTCCGCGCCACAGCGCCATCCTGGTCCCTGTTCTGACTACTACCTGACAATATGCTCACACATATGGACTACATCTTTTCTTTTATTCCTTTCATTAAAACGAAATTTTTTAATTTTCCAAAGAAGCTATGCTTGTATGCATATTTGATCACGCCTTTAAAGGTTTGGCTCGTTTTACTGAGAATATACCATTTATTTATTTATTTAAGCTATTATTAGCTGAGGTCCCGATCTCACGTCGGCCCAATTACTGTTTCACCTTTCCACCATTGTACAGTTCCAAGCATGAACGTACGAACAAGTTACTTTTGGCGCTGTTACAATTGCCCTAAACTGTCTGTGCAGTAACACCAATTTGATCGTGTCTCCATGGACGTGCCTCACATAGTCGAGAATAAATAAATACTTATTTATTTAACTCCTCCGGATTTGGATATGCCCTTAAATTATTAACGTGTGTATTTTTGCCGACGCTGCCTGTTAGTATTCTGACCAAACTATTACCGCATAAGCTCACTAAAGCGACATACCAGTCTTGCCTTAATTGTCTTCTGCTTTCCGACTACTGAGTCTTTACCGAGCTTTGCTCGGTAGACCCAACGGCCTGTATACATCAATTCCACATCTCCTCCATAGTAGCGTTTTCCTTCCCGACGTCAAGTTTCCTTTCCGCGCACTATGTTTACACTCCTTCTTCAACGGGAGGGATAAATCTTCGGGCCTGGCCCTATCAAGTCTCATCTGACAAGTCTCCCACTTGGTGACTGTTGCCAGACCTCTGACACATAAACGTTCTAACATTTGCAGACCGAACAACCTGTTCTACTCTATCTGAGCGTTGTGTTGTGAATGCTAACTACCTTCCCGTATGTGTAAACTGGTACCGGTATCCTTAAACTTCACTGTCTTGAAAGCCCTGCCGGATCTTTAACTATCCCTTCACAGCACCAACCCCACGCCTTATTAGAGTACTAGTTGAATCATCATGCACTATCTGTAGTACAGCTGGCTCCGCATATCGAGTTAATGAATGTTGCTTACAGCTCGGTCTATCTTAGAAACTATTTAGTATTTTCCACTAATATAGCACCCTGCATTTACACTGTAGATAAAGGGACAACGATAACTGCTGCTGATTGATGAGCTTCTCAGACCTTGCGACTAACCCTCCTAACGTGGCCTCAACTACTAGTATCTCCTGACGCACATTTTACCTCCACTTCTGATTACCCGTCCAGCTGTTCAACCTATATGACTTGAAGCATTCGTCTATAAAATCTCCCTGTCTACCATTGCTGTCCGTCTGAAGTCTTTCCGTGGCCTGTGGCTTTCATTGAAAGTAAAACAGCAGTAGCCGTGCCGGCTAAGTAGTCATCCATTCACAGTACGGCTTTACACTGCCCGATGTTATGACCTACCTATAGAAGGCAACTGATTCTCACGATCAATTTCTCAACTGGCCAGTAATTTGACCCATATGGAACTACGCCGCCTAAAAGGCGGTTCCTTAACGACCAGCTCCTCCTCACTTATGTATTATCTACACTTCTGACTACCCGTCGTTCAGGCTCACCTTTGTGAATAAATAAATAAATCTTTTATTCTCAACAAGGTGAGGCACGCCTTTACAAGCATGATCATTTTGACATAACGATGCATGAACAATAATATGCAAAAATCCGATGTGTTTGTCATAGCAGTTTGTGTTTGTGTAGGGGGTATGTATGTATGTCATTGTGTGTGTATGTGTATGTAGCTGTGTAGTTTGTGCTTGTAGTTGTGCTGCTCCAATCTTCAATGTTTGGTATCGTCATCATTATGCAAGTAGGAGATTGGTGTCCGTGGGTTGGATAGAATTATCCGGATATCCACGGGGCAGTGACTTTATTTAGTGGCGAGTCATGACCGCCACGTCACAGTGTTGTTAAGCAGACATCTGTGGCTTTTTATAGGGAGAACGCTTGCCAGGCGAAACCCACCATGTCCTGGAACACTGCAGCCGAACTATTTGCTGGAACTGGATAAACTCGAACCACCCAGCTGACACCCCGAGGAGGTTGTTCGGTTAGCCAAATTAGTCTGAATTCCTGCCGTCTGTCTTAACTGTTTCTGTTACCTTTGGCTTCCGCCGACACGAAAGCTCTGCCGGCTCACAGTACTGCTCACACGTCCTGTTGGAACGCTTAATGAATAATCATGCGTCAGTCTTAGTACGTCTGGCTGAGCAGTATAACTTGATGTACGCTTCTCACATCTGTCTATCTTCCAACTCATTTATTACCACTCTTCTAGCACTCTTCACTTGCATTGTTTTATCTTCAAGTTTGACTATCCGTCTAGCTGACTTACTTTATGACTGGTCGTGGTCGACCATAAGACTGCTTGTTCTTCTAATACTGCCCATCTGTACATACTGCTCTGATTTTTGGCTCTCATTAGCAGAAAAGGCCCGGGGTTCTCTTCCGACTCATTGCTTATCCCTTACAGTACCGCTTCCTTACCTCCAACTGTTTTACCTCGGCAACTAAGTCTGCTGCTGCACATGAACCCTCGTTGAACGTGGAAGTTATTCAGTTGTTCTCCAGATCATTATTCATAATATACTGACTAACTTTTTGTCCCTAAATGCCTGCTTAAATGTTTGGACATGTCCACTGTTCAACGTTTTAACTTTTGGCTGCCCTTAGCTTCTGTTTCTTTTTACCTATGACTACCCTTGCAATCCTCTCAGAGCTATAACACAGAACGCCTTGCATGTACATTGGTATGTCTCACGCTTAGCAGTCCCGCCCTAATGTTAACATGCTGAGTGTCGCTGTATGAGTCCGTTCCTCATCACCTTAACCTCACAGCGCTTAACCTATAGCTCCCTAATGCCTAGCCCGGCTTTAGCCTAACCTGGCCCCTCAGTTGCTTTCTAGTGAGTTTAGGACGACTACAGTTTAAGCATTATCGTGCTATTATCTTCAGTACTAGACCAAACTTAATGTATTTTCTATGTTTATGCTACGCACCTCCTGTTCCACTTGTCTATCATTATTGACGTCACTGTACGGGCTTGCTTCCAACCTTATTAAACTAAATATATACCGGATAAACATCCCCAGGCATAATAAGTTTTAGCCTCTTGTATCCCGTCTCTCAAATTTCTGGTCGATGTCTGCGTATTTACTTATTGTCTTTCCAGCGTCATCGGTGCCAGTACCAACTCGCCGCACGTTGTTTTTGCATGCATCTGCTCTTCATCAGTCCACTGCATTTGCCACACCTCATGGAGCATGGCTGCATGAACTGAATGCGCCTTGCTATGCATTGTAATCCTGCTGGCCTCAGCTTCATCTAACCTAATACTCGTTTCTTCATGCATTTTATCAAGGACAAATGGGGCAATTGTTCACTATTACATTATTTTGTATATGCATCTCTCCAATACGCGTAATATTCGTTGCAGGTTGTAAACACGGTTTTTATTTCGGACCATGCTCTCTACTGAACCTTCTTCGTGCGCTGTAGTGGTAGTATGAGCCACAACTGAGGCGTGAGGTAAGAAGGCAACTGTAAACCGTTTATGCTAAACAAACTTGCATAGTGCCAAGGAATTGGTATCCCGATATGCAACCACACATCTGATAATTTTTGTCGATGCCTTCTAGTCCGTTTTATTGCTTGGTTATCTTGTACGTTGCTTGTTTATCCCAGATTACCACAGATACGACAATTGGCACATGACGGTACATCAAATGACACTGGCTCATCTATCCGCGATGGCCAGCTGATCTGAAACAGTTGATCCCTTCTTAGGAAACTGACAAGAAAATCAACCTTCTGACGATTCCAAACAGCTTTCAAATGGATCACCCTGTTGGCAATTATGTGGGACGCCGCTTGTACGGAGTCTACACATATGTGTTTGTCACGCCTCGCAAGCACAACGCCACAACTTGCTACCTAAAATTCTGAATTTACATCGATCCGTTGCTTCAGCGTGGAAGACGGATTCACCCTTCACAATTTCGTTGACGTGGACAACTTTGGTGCCACTCACTGGTGTTGAAACAATTGGGTCCGGCACCTTAGGTTCATGCAAGAGCATTTTGATACTTCTCTTATCTACAGCTTTTCTGCTGGCATATCCTGGAGCCACTACTGAACATAAAAGCAGCCTCACTTGGCACTAGCTTAACTGTGGCGGAACTCTGTTTCCTTTCTGTGAACAGCCAGTGCTTTTACGTGCCTGAACGAAGACATCTGCTTCTAATTCTCTAATAATTCTAACCATGTGCTGAAAGGAATTATTGTGAGCCTACTGTGGACCCTCCATTTGAATGAGGAATCGCATTTTTGCATGAGATGGGACTAATTTGGCCACAAAAATCAACTGCACTTACCACCTGACAGTCTAGTAGAAATATCTGGACGCGAATTCTGCACACAAACACCTATTTTAACAACCAATCAAAAGCCAACGTCCATTAATTCCAAATGCTTACTCGCCTGCACAATCCATCATACGACGTTGCTGGACATTTCACTTCTTGATCTCTTTCGACGGCTAATGACGGACCTAAACTAAGCAGTTTGCTAAGCCAAAGCAGAAATTGGAAGCTCATATGGCAGGATAACCAAATGTGCAATCCTTCCGTAAGATACATCGCTAGTTATACATTACCATTTAAACAGGTTGAGGACAGCGTTCCAGGACGTAAATGTTTTCTCCTGACAAGCGTTCTTCCCATAAAAGCCACAAATGTCCGTTTAGCAACCTGCGACGTGGCCGATGTGACTCGTTATGGAATAAAGTCATTGTCTAGAAACTCACACTGACACTGACCCTGACAAGTTAACCAGAGCGACATTACACATCATCTTAATATATTTTGGATAGATACATTAAAATGACTTTCCTGTTTCTACCTTTCTCCTCCACCTTATTTATTCCACTTTTACGCATTTTTGAGTCCAAAATTTCGCCAAATGATTATATATTCCATTCCAGACCAGTGCATCCTCCATTTCGGTACGTTTTCATGGTGTGCGAACAGTGCCTTTCACGCCAAACAACGCGCTTATTTCGAAACTATTGCTTGTAATGTCTTGCTTTGGCCAGTTTAGTTGTGTCGCAAAATATTAGAGCAGAAGTTATTTATTTAGTTTATTCGACGGCAGCATGCACCTTTGACTTTTCCGCCATAACGCTTAACCAAAGGATTAGCAGAATTACTATTTCTTTACTGCGTACCGTAATTCTTATCTGGATACCAGCTACGTACCATTCCTACTCCATGCACTGGGGACCTTACGGTACAAAACAACACATGCCCTCTCCTCATTAATAGCAATATGGTTCTGATTGCCAGGAATTATCCGTATAGATTCTGGTTGGCCCTGGCAATGCCCAAGGCGGAAACATGTGAGAACTACCTACAATAGCACTTAACCTGAACACTATGGTTTATATGTAAGGTCAAAACAATAGTTACGCGATGATCAGCAGTGACAAGGCACGTACAAAACATGTAAATATATGTCAATAAAATGGGAGAGATTTACAAATCTGTAAAATGCACCGCGCGGACGCAATCCCTCTCCACTTGATCTGCTATGTCCTGGTGGCACTATTATGTCACACAGGCGCGCGCCTGTGCCACAGTTAGCTCCAGGAAACGCTTTCTCCACTCGGCATTGCAGAGTACACCCACAGAACCACCATAAAGAATCTGGGAATAGCTCTGTCACGCTTGATTCACATATGCATTTATGATGCGCCAAATGCCATCTATGAGGTTAAGTGGTGGTGGATAAGGTGCGAGGCGAGGGAGGCTGCCCGAAGGGTATAACTCCTTTTGAAGTAAGCGTTCCAACTTTATTAGAATTGGCGAGTTATAGCAACTTAGCAGGCAGCTTGTGGGCTTTAACACAGGCAGCCACGTTGCGATCTGCTTTTTTCTCTCCAGTTGCACAGGCCCCCGTTGGTTGCTTTACCAGCAGGAAGGTGGGAAAATTTCAGCAACACAAGTTGCCGTCATTACAGTCATTCAGTTGTGAGCGTTGGTGTCCGGAGGTGGGCAGCGGCGAGCCCGTTTTGGGGTAGTCGTAACCCTTAACCTGCACAGCTTGCAATGGTGCTACGGTGGTACACGTCAGGTAGAGTGTGCTATACCGTGACTACATCTACAAGGAATAGTGCGTCGTCTGGTTGCGTTCAAGGTCCAGTGCCAACCGGAATCATTTGGCGTTATACAGCATAGTCCTCTCAGTGTACTCGCATATTTGGAACATGGAGTCGTTATCATGGTATCAACCCTGAGCCGCACGAACCCGTACGTTTCGGTAGCTGTGGCCGGACATGACAAATGCAATTCCGGGTAAAAATTTGGGGCGATGAATGCCACAGTTGCACGTTATTAAGGACGCTGAGTATGGGAGGGGTCCAACGGTTTGGTTAGGAGATCTTGTTAGATCGAGGAATTACGGGGTTGAGTTAAAAAGGTCAAACGGAAGTGGGTTCCAATTGTTGTTACAGTAGGTGTGATAGAGCTGCTTTTCAGTCGCCATTGGGTTTCAATCCATTGGCTTGACTGATGAAGTGGCCACCCAAGTAAGCCGGAGCCAGGCAGGGAGGTTGGATCGATAGGCACACTTATGTAAATAAAAAATAATTATATGCTGGACGAAACGAGACACGCTAGTACAGGCGTGATGAAGTGGTTGACAGAGCCACAGAAACACTAAAAACGTGTGCACATCACGTGACAGAAATGCATGTTGGCAAAATACATGGCTTGGAACTTGCACATAATTGTGCATAGGAATGATGCAGGGATGAAGGGCTTGATCATTGGTGCCAAAGAGAAACGTGACACCGAATCCTTGTACGATCACTAAGTGTTACTGTAACGAAAATGCTAGGTGCGGGTTCGAAGGTTTCCGGAGATGGACCTCCGTTTCTCCTCAGGCGTAGGAGTCCGATAGTAAGTTTGCTTAACACATGTTCGCAAATATGGGACATTATGATCATCCTTCGTGTGAAGCAGTGGGCAGTGGCTTTACTTCGATGGCGCGTCACATCCGCCACGTCGCAGTGTCGTTCAACAGCATTTGTGACTTTGTATAGGAAAAACGTTTGTCAAGCGATAACCCACCACGTCCTGGCACACTGCCGTTACCCACAATGCATATAACATTAAGACACTTGTGACGCTTTTGTTAGGCTGATTTTCCGAACGGCTAATCGCAGTCATGGGACACCCGATTTTCCTTTGGCTCAGCGGAAGGCTTAGTCATGATTCATCAGGAACGGTTGAGGACAGCAGTACTGTTTGGTGGTAAGCTGTGTAAATTGTGGTGCTGCGTTACTCAGGTGAGTGTGGAACACAGATCATAAGCAGTATCATGATCGGAGCAAATAGCCCACAGACCAGGTGGGTGTCGCTAGTGGGTCCACGGTAGGTAACCATCGCAGCTAAGTGAAACCCTTGCATGGAGAGGATGTCTCGAACGGTCGAGGAGCTTGCGGTGGTCTTTGGCATCAGGTATGGTCGAGCGCAGTATTCCAGGCCAAAGACAATATAACCCGGAAGGTAGAAAATCTTCCTAGCACACTGGCGAGGTGGGTGTAGTATCCATTGTAGAATGGCGCCAATTAGGTGCGGAGTTTGATACCAGGAAGAAATAATCCACTGACTAGGTGGACGGAGTATAAGGCCATGGAAGCGCAAGTAAGTTGAACACTTGCAGAGAGAGGAGATTGTTTTTTCAGATGTGCCGAACGTCATATGGACTTGATCCAAATTGTTCAGAACCATGGAGGATACAGCTCAAAAGGCGTTCAGGAAAAATTATCAACTAGCGGGGTGGAGGGAGCATAAAGCCTTGGCATCATATGCATGTTGGTCACTTGCAGGGAGATGAAGCTGTCTAAATAATGTTCCGAAGGTGATCATGCTTTGCACCCAATTGTTAAAACCCGTGGAGGATACGGATCAAAAAGCTTCCATAATGGATAAGCTTCCAGACGCCTAGACTTGATGGCCGGCCACACTGGCGAGGTGGGTAAAGTACCCATCGGATATTGGCGCCAAGCGTATGAGGGATCGGGTACCATAAATAATCCGCTGGCGCGGTGAACGCGACCTAACGCCATGACATCACATGTAAGTGGAACACCTGCAGGTAGATGAAGCTTTCTTGCGTTGATGTTCCAAAGCTGAAACTGATTTCAACACAGGCTTTTAAACCGCTAGATTATGCATATCATGAGGACAGAATGCCCTAGGTAGTGGCACGAGTTGTCCATATACGTCTACTGGTCGTATTTATAAATACGACGATTCAGGCAGATTTATACAGCGAATGCTATGCTGGTCTGGTGGGGAACAAGGAAGATAAGTCACAGAAAGGAAGGACTTGAACGTAAAGAAAGGAGTAAGGTGAGCTGGCGACCTCGAGTCTTGCCCAAACTTTTACCTTTGGTTTATATGCGTATCTATAAACTTTGGCGTCACCTGTTTGTATGTGCCAGCTAATATTGGAGGTGAAAATAAAAATTCCGTGTACAGAAACTAGGTGTCATAAGAGGTGGAGATGTGCAGCAAAGGAAAGAAGGTACAGTACATAATCGTGACAAAATAGGCTATCTCATTATAGGGGTGAGTGATTAGTCCGAAAGCTGCAGCAATGGAACCGCGGCGATGACAGCAAAGCAGTTAAGCCAACTGCGAAATAAAATGGAACAGCGGTACCTTAATAGACTAAGTGAACCTCCTGAATGTAGGGTTCTACGCTGTCACAGGTAAGTCAATGGACAGAGATAACTAAAAGGGCCGAGGATATCAACAGAAACCTACCAAGGATCCCACCTGGCCAGGGTGTGCGACTGAATTAAACTGCAAAGCTCAAAGTGGCTCATAGCAGGCCTTCAACCCACTCACACCCTTGATGGTCTATTTATCTGAGCAATTGAAGCTGGCTATTCTTATTCAGAGGATTGGATAAGCCATGACCTGCATGCAAAAGAGCCTTCAAAGCAATTAACACAACTTACCTGAATCCAACCATAACTACTACCCGTGGTCCCGTCTGTCAAGCGTACAATCACTCGCTTATGGCTTGTCAGCAATCTCAGTCTGCTCAATGAACATCACAAATAGGACTTCCACGGGGTGCTAACTATTTAGCAACAGTGCCCAAGGACTTGGTGGGTTTTGCTTAGTAAGCGTTCTCCCTATAAAATGCCACTGATGTCTGATTAACAACCCTGTGACCAGGTGGATGTGACTCTCCTCTAACTAAAGCCACTGCCCCATGATTACCCAACCAACCACACTCCCACCATGGACGTCAACCAACCCTTCTCACACTATCTACGTGCTTAATCGCAATTGCAGTGGCACGTATCCAAACTCGTATAACAGATAGACAAATGCACTCTCACATACTTGTACGAACTCACAAATACAACGTTCATGGCTAACTTGCACCACCTTTTATGCCGTTCCTGATATTTGGTTGTACCTTTAACAGAGTAGTGTCTCGCATTGCACGTGAATAATGAATTTACTTTACTTACTTACCTATTTAAATGAATCTGACCATATGTAAGAGAGTACTAGATATGCACTAACGAGCAGTCAGTTGAAAAGAGGAGGGTAGATTTATATACTCTATGTCTGAAGTTGTAGGTGAGATGAAAAAGGATCAGCGAGCCTATATTCCTGTAAATGAAAAAGATGGACGCGTTGCTACGCAACAAATTGCGGAGCTACAGTGTGAATAATAACTCGCTGCAGTACCGTGGGCAGGTGGCGCCCAGAAGAAGAGGGAAGCCAGTGCTAAACATGCAAGAAAAGTGGTAGGAATATACGGTAAATGGAAGCGCGATGACAAGTGGATTATCAAAGTTGTGGTTATTAGGGTAAAACAGATGAGAGAAGGATGTCAGCTTGGCAATGTGGGTACAATTGGGCAGCGCCGCCTGGTACTGCAGGTCCTACGTAAAACCGTGCGCCGCTACAGTGTGGAAGGTTAGTTGGCGGAGCATTGAAGCTTGATGAATCTTAAGACTGAATGAGCCAGAGCAAAAGAGATAAGTGAAGAATTAGGACGAGAAAAGGTGAATCAGGCAGCACGGTCAGATACTTGAGGTCTTGCACACAAAATTGCGGAGCTACGATGTGAAGGGTAGTCAGTGGATCATCTAGGTAATTGGTCCATTGTGGCAGAGAAAAGCCGGAGCCAAACATATAAGCAAAGTGGTAAGAATACACAGTACATGTAAGCGCGATGAAAAGTGAATATTCAATGTAGTTGTGGTTCATAGAGTAACAACTACAAGAGAGCACGTTGTCAGCTTGGCGATAAGGGCATAAACGAGCAACGTCACCTGGCGCTGGTGGTCCTACGCACAAAAGTGCCGCGCAACGGTGTGTAAGGTAAGTCGGTGGGGCATTCGAAGTAAGTGGTCTAGAACTGGTGAGAAAGCCAGGGTCAAAGAAATAAGTGAAGAAGTAGAAAGAGACAAGGTTATAGGTATGAAATATAGCCAGATACTTGAGTTATTACACACAAAAGTGCAAAGCTACGGTGTAAAAGATAAGTCTTCAGAGGACGGTAGACAGGTGGTGCTTAGGAGGAGTAGAAATCCAAAGCCAAACAGGTAAGACAAGTAGTAGGAGTATGCGCTAATTGGAAACGGGAATAAAAGAGAATATTTAATGTTGTTTCGGTTTATAGGGTAAACGTTATAATAAAAAGCAAAGTTAGCTTAGTGCTAAGGATATAATTAGGCAGCGTCACCTGGTAGTTGAGGTCCTACGCACAAAAGTGCGGAGCTACTGTGTGGAAGGTAAGTCGGTAAAGCATGGAATCTTGGTGGGTCAAAAGACGGAATGAGCCAGAGCAAGAGCAAGCAGTGAAGAATTAGGACGAGAAAAGGGAAGGTCAGGCAGCATGGCCAAATAGTTGAGGTCGTACACACATAATTGAGGAGCTACAGTGTGAAAGATAGTCGTTGGAGCATCGTGGGTATTTTATCCATAACGGGAGGGAATGCCAGAACCAAACAGGTGAGATAATTAGTAGGAGTGTGCCATGAATTGAAGCGTGCTGTAAAGAAACTATTCCATGGTCCGATTCAATGTGTCCTACATTACGGATACTGCCATTCCATGAATACTTGTACTTTTGCCCCAAGCGGAGGTTGATGTTGCATGCACCATGCTTCCTCATTACAGCTGTGCCACCTCAGATCAACTCTTACCATGCAATACACACCCGGGGTAAGTGGATTTTATTCACTTTGAATCGCTTAGTAGGCGCGTTCCGCCTTATACGCTACTACGGTCGCATTCGTATGCCTAGGTGGAACATGCATTTGGTCCAGCGCAGGGTTATGCCTGAGGTTATCTCGATAGCCGAGAACTGTGCAAGAAATACTACGACGCTAAATCTCAATGTTTAATGTGTCGTGAAGAATAGGTCCCGAATTCACTACAGCCCAATTATTATTTGGCTTTTGCACCATTGTACAGTTCCAATCATGCACGTTTGAAAAGGTTTCTATGTCGTTGTCACATATGCAACAAACTGTACCTACAGTTGCACCTTCCTGACCATGCCTCCAAGGGCTTGCCTCGCTTAGTCGGGAATAAACTATTTATTTATTTAAATTAGTGCCAAGTTGCATGGTCCCAAAAAATTGCCAGTGGTGAGCCAACCGCAACGGCCGTAAGATTCGAGCTTGTCAGTAAATCCTTGTTTTTTGCGCGCTTATTAGTTAACGTGCAGATGCTCGTAACATGGAAATTTTAGCTTGTATTATTACCTTTAAATAGGAATGTCATACGTTTGCATTATTAAGGCCCATGAGGAGCAATGTTCTCCCATTATGATTATGGTGTATCAGGTACAACTGTGCGTCCACATGCTTCAAGTGTTTTGGTGGGGACATTCCGCAGCTTTTAAAGCTCGGACTGACTACAACCTAACTAGCCAAAACCTTGTATGCAGGGAACCATGGCACTAAGCAATTTCCGCCCTAGGTGCCAGTATCCACAGAGTGACCGGAGCTCAAGTGTATGGGAACACGTTCGTATGTCTTGTACGACAGTGTTTGGAAGTCTGACGTACCAGTGCTTCATAATCCAAGTAGACCTATTGTCCGACTAGTTTGTCACTCGTACTGCAAATGACCTCGACTTGTCTACAAAAGTCCATGTGCGTACTGGTCATTGCTACTATCAGGACCAAATAGGCCGTACCGCAAGCCCCCCGCTGTATGCAAAGTTGAATGGCCAGTTAAAAGACACAGGTGTGACTCACGGATTCAAAGAACCCCCAAGGAATCCTTTAGGTTGCTTGCCCAACCGTAAGCCTCCTTATCTTAAAAGCCAGCGGTAGCGGCGACGCCGATAGCGTGAATGGGTCGTGTTAACTCCTGACTACCAAACGTCTGCTTTTTTCAATATTCCACATTCGTTGATGCATTCCATTGAAGAATTGGGTGTTGTGATCAACATTTATCCTCGGAGTCCAAGCACGCTATGACGCCTCCTTGCTTTGAAATGCCGTTTGAAAATTCAGCGTCCAAGGACCAAAAGGTTTCGTTGCAAGTGTCCACACGTTGGCTGGTCCGCGTAAACTGAACAATCCCGGCGAGTAGCTGAGTAACGGTTTTCTTGTTGTTGAGACTGCATGTTCTGTTCCCATATTCGTCACGACAGTAATTGTAGCAAGATTTCCCGCCGTACAGCTGTCATATTGAACTTAGATGCGCTTATGAAAAAGCTGCTAGTTTCTAGATAAGAAGCGGTAAGCAAAGGTCTTCGCTAGAATTTGCATTAGCAAAAACCAATCAGCTGGATTGACCTAAAGTAGTTGAGTTCCACTGCGGTGGTAAGGCAGTGCTTTAGTTCGTTTTTCGTTAAAAAATAAAGCTACGCACAGAAACAAATGATTGCTAACGCAGAATAGCTGCAACCGAGATTCATGAAGACAGGTTTATACTGAGTTGTAAGCGCCAAACTTTCCTGCAAACTACAGGCTGAATGGGAAGCTCATACCTTCGGTTTAATAAGTAAATAAATGAATTTATAGTCTCAGTGTTGCAAGAGGCACGCCGACGAGGCAGGATCAAATAAGTAAAAGCAACGCTGCAAAGAATACCTCCGCTCAACTTTGGTCTTGACGTTAAGAATGCATAGCTGAGTGAGTTGAAAGAAATGATAAAATGTCGTGATCGCTGTTCCACCTCACAGTTGCTTCAGTGTTGAAAGAGATTATTAATTCCAATGCAAAATATTGATAAGCACATAATGTGCCACTGGAATTTATTCCGTGTAAACGTTGTTTTGTGGCCTGAAGCAGATCTTTTGGGCTCTGCCCGTTCGTAGTCCTTTCGGCTGACATTTTAGCTCTCTTATGGCAGTCATTCACTTCTTATTATGTCTGCGCACAGCCACTCCTCAGCCCCCTTTTTTAGACGTTCATTTAACCATTACCCGCCGCAAAGTCTAAGACACGTACTTGCATTGTAGTCCATTCTGTCGTCTGCTTTTTCCGGCTCAGTCTACCTTAGTATGCATTCTTCATGTTTTCTGTTCATTCTTCATCCAATCTTTTCTCAGCTCTCGTCAGGTGATGTGACTCCTTCAGTCAACTTACTGTATACTTGCATTCTTTCTGTCTGCTTTTCTTCTTATTCAACCTTGTTTAGCTCTCAACTGGCGACCTTTCTTATCCAATCAGGTCAGCGCACTACCGCTCCTTGATAGATGCCCAACTGTCAATTAATTAACTGTAAATCCTAATTGATTGTAATTCAGCTCTCTCACCGGCTTTTCACACCTCCAGCTACCTTTGTAGTATCCCATTATCACCCCAGCGTGGTTAAGTTACCTGCGCGTTGCTGTGTCTTAGCCTCTATGCTCTGAACTAACTAACAGCTGTATTGTATGCTTGCGCATCATCCGTTCGCCGTTCTTTCCTTAGGAAACCTTTTCAGCTCTTCAGTAGAGCAAACAATTCAAGTAGTCCACGCACAGCCGCTACTTGCTAGACGTTTGTTTATCTATTACGCTCTATGTCTATGACACCTACTTATACTGAAGTCCAGCTCTCTCAGGGCTTCTCCCGGCTCAGGCTTCCTTAGATATATTCCATTAGTTCCCCAGCATGGGTTGATTAGCTGCGCGTTGCTGCGTCTTATCATGTTATGCTCTGAATTATTTAACAGTCATGGTATATGCCTGCGTCTCTTCCGTTCACTCTCCTTCTATCATGAAACGTTATGTAGCTTTCTTTTGTGGAGCAAACGTAACTCGTGTGGTCTGTGCACAGCAGCTCCTAACCTCACCATTCTAGATGTTTATGTATCCATTATTTGTTGCTCGCTACATGCTCATCTGTCACTTACTCGCCTGTGACACAAAATTAATTGTTGATGAGACCTCTCACTGGCTTCCCCCGGCTCAGGCTTCCCTAGTTTTTTTCCATTAGCACCGCAGTATGATTTCATTATCTGTGCGTCGCTGTGTCTTAGACACTATGCTTTGAACTATCTAACAGCCGTATTGTATGCTTTCGCATCATCCGTTCGCTCTTTCCTTTATGAAACGTATCTTAGCTCTCTTCTGTGGAGCAAACAAAACTCATTTGGTCTGCGCACAGTTGCTGCATAGCCTCTTCCTTCTAAACTTTCATTTATCCATTGCTCACCGCAACATCTATGATACCTGCTCAGGTAAGAGTCCAGCTATTTCACTGGCGCTTTCCTGCTATGTCTTTATTAGCGCTTGTATCTTAGCACCATAAGAGGACTCACTAGCTGCACGCCTCTGCCTCATATGATGCGACGTCCTCAGTTAACCTAGGTTTGCATGCATTCTGCCTGCATAATGTCCCTCTTTCAGGTGACCTTTTCAGCTTTCTCACAGTACACCTTCTTAACTCATGAAGTCAAGGCATAGCCGCTCCTTAGCCTCTATTCGGGACGTTTTCATATCTATTAATTTTTGTAAAGACTTCGACGTTTTCACCTGTAAGCTTCCAGCTATCGGACTAGCTTTTCCTGGCTCGATCCAAAATAGTATCATCCAAGCACTCAAGCGTGAATTGTGTACCTACGCACCGCTGTGGTTCAGCAATATATGCTGTGACTCCCACAGTAAAATAATTTATCCTTGCATTCTTTTTTTCTGTTGTCCTTTCCCTATTCAAGCTTTTTAGCTCTCTTCTGGCCACCATGCTTATCTCATTCAGCCAGTGCACGGCTGCTCCTTGCGAGATGCTCAGCTGTCATTTACTTGTTTGCGGCACCTAATTAATTGTAGTTCAGCTCCCTCACTGGCTTCTCCCGGCTCAGGCTGTTTTATTTATATTCCATTAGCACCCCAGCATGATTTGCTTATCTACGCCTTGATGCTTCTTAGTCTCTTATGCTCTGAACCATTTAGCAACCTCATTGTGTGCTTGCGCTTCTTCCGTCCGCTGTCCTTCCATCACGAAACCTCTTTTAGCCTTCGTCCGTCGTGCAGGCATATCCATGTATTCAGCGCAAGCCGCTGTTTTACCTCACATATCCCTATGTTCATTTATCCCTTACTCGCTGTGTTGTCTTAGGCGTTTCACCTGCAATCTTCCAGCTCTCGGGCTAGCATCCTCATGCTCTATCCAGCTTGGTACTATTATCTTAGTACGTTAGCTGCTGAGGTTAGACCTCATTTTCTGAAATCCTCAGCTACCATAAGGTACGCTTGCGTTCCGGCTATTCGCTGTTCTTTCGCCAATTAACATTTCTTAGCTTTTCATTTCCTCACTTCCCTCATCTTGTTAGCACACAGACGCCCGTTAGCTTCTTATTTCTAGGTGTTCATTTCTCACTTACTCGCTGCTGTGCTTGCGACACTTACCCATTTATAAGTCCAACTGACTCAATGGCTTTTCCTGTATCAGCATCACGTTGTACCATTTTTTAGCACTCTAGAATAACTCGTTTCGTTACGCGGCGCTACGTATACATTTGCTCCGCACGTTCGCTTTACTTTAATTGATCTTTATTACTTCATTTCCATCGATCAATCCTTTATCACCTAGTGTCCTGTGTCCGTATTTGAAGCAAAGGTTTCGACACTTACTTATGCAGGAGGTAAGCTCTCTCACAGGCTTTTCCGATCTCAGCCGGCCACAACACTGTACTCTTAGTACCCTCTTGTCAACTTTCTGTCTTGATCCCTCAAAGATTTTACTCAGCGTTTGGGTCCTATCTATCCACTGACTTACCATTAATTGACCTTTGAATTTCTTTCGTCGCAAGTCATTTATACATTCACTTACTTATTCTGCGCTTCCTATCGATGTAGGCTGGCTACCAGCTCTTCATCCACCATTCTAACGTCGCTGGTCCTTGAATTCTGCTTGCTGTCTTCCCATGCAATAGCTGCATCATAGCAAACCAATGCTGCGCCTTTTGCTTAATGGCAATACGCTCTGTATTCCATATAGATGTTAGCAACCAACCTATATAGCCATTGCTTTCGTAGAACATTCAAAATCCACTTTCATCCCAATCATTGTTGCGCATTGTACATTATTTGTTTCCACACTAAATGTTATAACATAGGACTTTAACAATGTTTGTTTCCACGCCTGTTCGTTTCGGCCCCGTTTGTCTCTCACCTTCCCTTTTCTCCGAGGTCCGGTATTTCTTGGGGATCTGGGATGGGACCGAGAAACCGTTTTTGTCTGTGACAGGACATAGTAATTTACAGGGACCTACAGCGAACACGGCTGTACAACAAATGGATAAAACTGCACTCACTACCACTAACGTTGTCGTTTAATGATAGCTGGACACGAGGCCATTACGCTCCTGATAATTTTACATAAACCTAAAAAATCCAGACTCAAGAAACTGATATTTTCCTCACCTGGATGCTCACAAAGACGATGCTTCGCGAAGTTCCCACCCTCCGTGTGCCTCAGCCATCATGATGGCCCTGACCAAAGATACCTGATCAACTAACTGAGAAAATTGTAAGTCAATTGACTGCGGATAGCCGAGGGCGAAATCAGTCGGCTAGCAGCTCTGCCAGTTTTACATTAGTGTACAAACGGATTTCTGACAATGTTTCAGGACGTGGTGGGTTTTCGCCTGGCAAGCCTTCTCCCTATAATTACCCACAAATGTCCGTTTAACAACACTGCGACTTGGCGGATTTGATTCGCCACAGAATAAAGTCAATGCCCACAACTACATACTGGCAAGTTGACTTGAATCATAATTTGATATTTTCCTGACACGTTCACGAATAAAATACTTCCTGCCTACATGTATCGTTTTCACTAGGCATATAATGCCCTGACTGTTTACACTTGGCACGCTATAACCCAACGTATCGTCATTCATAGACGACTTTATTCATCATGCTTACTTTTACAATTTTTGCAGCCTGTACATCTTTCGGCTTATTGCCGATTACATGCCTAGCAACATGTTTATTGCGAAACATAATTGCATGCAAATGTTGATCATGCCTGGTTAGGTGTGTCTCCACTAATTCGAGAATAAACTATATATTTATTTATTTATTTAACCGCAGCCGTCTGTTCTTCAGTTTCCGTCCTCAGGCATATGACGGATTCCACTACGGCCACACTAGGTTTCAATCCTATCCAGTTGCGCGATGTGTTCAATACGTGGGTTAAGTATCAGTATTGTTAACATTAAATCAACCAGTGTTTAAAGATATGATCAATTCCAGAGAAATTATTCTTGAGAAACTCGGAAAGGGACACAACGGACACGAGAGAGCCAAAGCGAAATGCAATGGAAATGCACACGAAGTATTGAATGGAACGAACCAAAATGCTGCGATTTGAAACGCTATCCACACTGTGAATTTGTTGTTATATTTGTTACATAAATTTGTTAATCGTGTGGATAAAAGATAAGAAAACGTGGAGCTTCGAGTTAGGTTTGGTGGCCCATTCACAGCTGCTTACAGCTATCGCGCTGCGTCGCGCGATGCTATTAATTCGAACAGCTTTGCGAGCTGATAGAAACACAGGCCAGCTAAGTGACGGAAGGTCATTAGGAAGCTGGGTCGTAGTTACAGGTAAGTGGAGAGTGAACGTCAGTAGCTACACGGTTAGTGTTCTGCGTAAAATTGATGAGTCGCCAGTAGCAAGCGGAGCGCAAATTTAAGGCGGGAACCAGAGGCGGTGGAGACGGGTAAGTGAAGTTCAGTTAGAGAAAGATAGTAGCAGGTTGCGCAGCCATTCTTCAGCTTAGGATTTAAAGCTGTATCACTTACTACATGGATAGTGAACTTTACTTGTTAAACCTTATCTGCGCTTTATGCTGAGGCTCTTGCTACCCATTATTTGTCGGCCCGCTAGCGATTAACCAGGTAATGCTCAAAATTTTCAATGCAGATCGCACCATAAACATAGGGAGTTGCGTAAGATAATCTTCTGTTATATATTATTTGCCTAGCTATGTCAAAGTAGTTTCATTCCAACCTCCGGTTAGATACGTTAGTGTTCATACTGCGTAACGTGCCTACGTGTCCCACCACATAACCACTTGAGGTATTGTTCAGACAAGGGAGTCATCCCCATGTGCTTCCCTTCTTTCTCCATTGACTCGCAGACACACTATACCCACCATCCTATGCGGTGGAATGTGAACCAATCGTGCAAGGCTGTTGATCCCTATAAAACAGTTGATTTGCCTCCCTTCTGTACGTTGCGAATACCCGGTTGTGCCAGGATGGAGGTATATACATATTGCACTTGAAACCTCTTTGGTTACTTTCACCGTAGGTAACGTCCCGGCTTCCTATCTTGGTTGGACCCGAAAGTTTTTAAGTTTCACTTGAGCTCCAAACGAGTCTGTCTTTTACACAAATAAATGGTCGCCACGGTCGAGTATACTACCACATCTGTCACCATTTGAGTAATCGGATGTTGTACAAGCTACTTCTTGTAACTTGGCTAAAACAGTTTGAGCACCTTTTCGAAAGCTGAATGTGTAACAGGGAGTAGCAGGATTTATCAGAGGTTTTATTCCTGTGATCGCGTCAAAGCGGTTATCAGTTAATGTGGGATATTATCTACTTCTAGCTCATATAGCAGTTAGCACCTGCAGCCCTCCTTGACGATAAGACAGCCCTGTTTTGCTGAACCACTTTTATGTGCATCATTCCGCCTGGTAACCGTATTGGTAGCATCCGCTTCCCTATTCCTATGTCCCTGTTTACTTGCTGTTGATGCCCACGCTTCTGACTAACATCGTGACTGCCAGTTAGGTTCATGAATAAATGTTGATTAACCGCCGGCAGTCGTATCGGCTGTTTATAATTTAACGGGGGATCTTACAACAATAGAGGAATATGGCTCTTGTTCTAACCTTTAATCCATACTCTTGCACCTTCGTAAAGTTATTGCTCATGAGAGTCATGATTTTTTCATCCAGGTTGTGGTATTCCACACACAGGCGTTAACAGTTGCCCGCTCTCAACACTGCAGTACTGCAACTTGAACCAGGGACTTTGGTAAGTCAATTGACATCACATGTTGAATACCTACGTAGAAGCCTGTTAGAAACAATTGTAAGCGCTACACTTTGGCTTGCGCGGCTGAGCACGTTTTCACTCGCATGACACCATTACCTGCTGGCTCGATGTCTAACTGTAGCTCGCCCAAATTACAAGCCGCGCTAACCTACGTCCGTGTCTCGCAACGTTCTCACTCTACAATGGAGCATATTACATTTGTTCTCGTGTGACACCGTAAGAGATTACGGGTTGCAATATGAGGTCAATATATCCTAGCTCAATTGCCTCTATTCGTTTCCTTTTACTGCCGCGGTTTACAGGTAAAACATTGCGATTCAGCCCAGTCCACAAGGTTGATTCCGGAACAGCACAACATGATATAACGTAAAAATTGAAATGCCTGGGCACAAGGAGCATTCCACGCACTGCTGAATTGGTCAAGATATGCCAGCGGTCAGAACAAATGAACAAGGGGAAATAAATATTAACACAAGACGGACTGTCTGGTGGTTTTACATACCTGTTACTTCTCTCTCCTCAGACAAAATACGAGCATAATCGGCTCTGGTTTACCTTCCGGCACGGATAGCTCACAGTTAAGATAGGAGGCGGCATTCACGGCATACACCAACGATTAAGCAGCACTATTTCATTGTGCTTCTAGTTGTTAATGTAAGCATAACTATAAATTCCATTCTCTCACGGCGTACTTTAACGTAGTTGAGCATTTGCATATTGGTGGACTTAATCGCACAATTTTCCTACTCCCTTGTAAAGTTGCTTACTCCATCGCCGTCATAGCTTTTGCGTTATCATTATTCCATTGTGCATATAAGTCGCGCTTTGGTACAATTTTAGAATGATTTACTAAGAGCGCAAAATAGATAAAAATCAATCCATCAACAAACGCAGTACAGCAGCCGTTTGCACTGATGCTTTGCTGTGACCTATGAAATAAAGCATACTAATTAGGAGAGTAGGGTGACTTACCTGATAACCTTAATGCTCTAAGCAAATCTTCAAAGTCAAGGTGTCTAGATCTTGTGTTCGCATGAACAATGTCCTAGACAACTGGCACCACCCCCGAGTGATGGTTATGCTAGCTGAAGAGCGCGCTGCCTATAACAGCAACAACGAACACAAGTCCCTCACTCAGCTATTTAAATATAGAAATAATCGTACAGCAACATCCATAAACTCTCTAAGACCCTCTGATGAGCCCGCACTCAGCGCTCCGTAGGACATAGCTGAGATTCTCAATCGCCACTTCTGTGGTTGCTTCGCTGACATCAACCTGATCTTGCCAACTGCTGTGCCTAAACTTACCCACGACTCATTATACATTATTGTCTTCGACCTACGTTCTATAACCCGAGTAATTAGATCACTTAAGCCGTCGCTACACGCTGGTTCTGATGGTCTCCCATCTGCACTGCTGATACTCGGCGGCCAGGACCTTCCTGTTCTACTTCTTAACTTATTTACAGTCTCAATAAAATTCGGTATGCATCCAAACATGTGGAAGCATTCCATAGTCATCCCTAGACATAAACAGGGTAGCCGTCAAAACACAGAAAACGACTGCCCCATCTGCCACACGCCTATTGCCTTGAGAGTGATGGAAAGAATTGTTAAGGAGAACTTGCTGAACTATCTATTTAGTCCCAACCTTATCAATAAACCACAACACAGATTATTACCGTCCAAATCCTGTCAGACTTGCCAATTTGAGTTTCTTAACAATGTGACTGCTCAGATTGATGCTAAACAAGCACTAGTCATTACCTTCCTTGATATGAGAAAAGCTTTCGACAGAGTACCACACGCGGAATTATTAGTAAAGCTAGAATCCTACAGAATCTCAGGCCGCCTGCTCTTATGGTTTTAACCTTATTTCTCATCTTGCACGCTGTCAGTAAAGGTGGACGAGTCTATATTACTTCCCAAACCAGTCACAAGTGGCGTTTTTCAGGGAGGCGTACTGCGCCCACTGTTATTCTTGCTATATATCAATGACATTTTCCAGGTAACAAAATTTGGCAAGTAATACCCGTTTGTTGATGACATCAAAACGGTGTTCTCTATTCACCGAGCAAACACGCAAGCCGGTCTTTCCCAGGTTCAAAGCAACCTTAGGGCTCTGGATATTTATTGCAACACTTGGCATCTGGCATTCTCACCGGCGAAGTGCAACGTCCTCTCATACCGATGCATCGTTCCGCCCAAGGCGTTAGCGCTTCAAGGCACTCCGCTTGCTAACAGCCTAACAGTTCGAGACCCAGGTGTACACTACTCCAGTTCTCTGAACTTCGCACAGCAAGTGAGCCATTGCTCAGCAAAAGCACGCTCCCTCATAAGCTACATATTTAAATCGATGACACTGCAAGACTCTAGGCTTGCTCTATACAAAACCTGTGCCCGACCTATGCTAGAATACTGCTCCATTGTGTTTACCAACTCCAGAAACTGCGACAGAGTGGCCACTGAAAAGGTTCAGCGTTCGTTTACCAAACGTCTTCTGGGCCACTCTACCCTCAATTATCGCGGTCGGTGCTAGAGCCTTTATGGATGCGCAAGCTAAAAGCTAACCTCATCTTCCCATACCTGCTTATCAGTAATCCTCTTGCGAACTCAATAACGACCTTTCTATCATCGGCCAACATTTCGTACCCTTTTCGTAATAGACCGCACTCCATTATCTTGCCAAAAGCCAAAAGTAGTAAGCGGGCAAACTTTTATCTCTACAGCTACGCGTATGTGTGGAACAGGCTCCCGTATACTGTGCGGACATCTGCTAATGTACATCAAGTCCGTTCAGCACTTAATAGGTACTGCATAGTCAGTCATGTTTCTACCCTTTTGAGCATTAACAGACTTGAAGACGAACTGTGGGAAACTGGACCCGACCACATATAAGTGTCTTTCCCGTCTGACCTCACACAGCTCAAGTCTGCGCACAGCCACTCCTTAGTCTCTCCATGTAGACCTTCATCTATTCATTACTTTTGCAACATCTGTGACATCTTCCCTGATTGAATTTTGCCTTTGGGCTCTACCAGCAAGCTTTCTAGCTCATATTAACGTCTCCATCTCTCATTTGGCTTTTCTTATGGTCTGTATTGCAACTCTTCCATTGTAGCCTTGGCACCGCTAGCTTCAGCGTAACATCCCAATCTTTGCTAGATTCACTTCGCTACTGTGCCTCGCATTCTTAAACATTTTGGACCAATACGGTCTCTGAGGCTCCAAATGCCTATAGGTCTCAAGCCGATGCATCTTCTTTCTGCGCGTCGGCTGTTAATTACCAGTATGCTCATTGGTTGATGCAAGAGGCACAGAATATTTTTCCTACTGATTCATATATCTGTATGCTTAGTCTGAAACTGAAATTTCCGGCCTCTGATTGAGTTTTGCCTTTTCGCTCCACTATCAAGCTATTTAGCCCGCATTAACGTCTTACTGCGCGTTGATGGTGCGCTATATATCCGGTACGCGACTAGACGGCCAATTAAAAGCAATGGGTAGAAGACAAAAGAGTAGGTTAGGGAAGACGTTTATTTGATGGGAGTAGCGATAGCTAATGTTAAAAATAGGGCACCCGGAGAGAGCTAGCTAGCAAGAATGTCGTTGGCGTCGAGTGCTTTGACAGAGCGTCGTTCGCAGTCGAGTCGCGCGCCAAAGACGTAGATAAATAAATAAATAAATAAACTTTTATTCTCGACAAGGCGAGGCACACCTTTACAGGCATGATCATGTTTAGCTAACATAGTGTGATCAAAAATGTACAAAAATACATGTTTGGCATAACAGTGTATGTAAGTGTATGGGTGTATATACGTATGTAATTTTTTATGAATGTAGCTTGTGTCTTTGAATGTTCCACAGCATTTTTGACTGTTTGTTATCCTCAGGAATGTGAGCATAAGCGATTGACGTCTGTGGGTTGGATAGCACTTTCCGGAAGTCTACCGGCCAGTGACTTTAGTTTGTGGCGTGTCACATTCGCCACGTCGCAGTGTTGTTAAACAGACATTTATGGCTTTTTATAGGGAGAACGCTTGCCAGGCGAAAGCCCACCACGTCCTGGAACACTGTCGCCGAACTATTTGCTGGAACGAGTTAAACCCGAATCAACCAGCTGGCGCCACGAGGAGGTTGTGTTTCCAACAAACGGGAACCACGTTCCAAAAGGCAAACCGAATAGTTCCCTAATACATAAGAAAGCTATAATTTGAATATGTTAGAATAGTTTACACAGTCATAAGTGGAAAGCTCCAGGTCGCTACACAGCCCCTCCAAGAATGGAAGCCTTGGGTGACCCTTTCATATATGTGAGGATGGTCTGTGTCCGGCCAGCCTTCGTCGAGACCAGTTAATGAAACCTGATGCAGCGGCTGGGGATAACCAGGCGATCGGACACTAGCGGGCTCCCACCCGTGTCTTCTCTAACGGTGCCAAAATCACAAAATAGGGGAAATTCGTAAGCGTTAAATGTTCACGAGTTCGTGAAGGTCAAATGTTTGCTTCAGTCTCGGCATCTCCTCCGGTTCATACATGGAAGATAAACGGAAACAAGGGTAGTGACGGTGAAGGCGAGGGCAAAAATAAGAGTGACACTTACCGGATGAGGTAGGCTTCAAGCGAAAAGTAACTCCTTGCATGTGTTTTCAAAACGTTTTCTTCTTTCCTTAGGTTTTTAAAAGGTTCTGCGTTCGTTTGGGTTTTCAAAAGTTTTGTCGGTATTTTTAGCGCTTTAAAAGCTTTTGCCGACCTTTGAGGTTTTCGTACGTGGTTGGTTAAAAGGAAAAGGGAAAAACCCACTAACCTGCTCGTCAGAACCTAAGTAAATGACCATCATGGTGAAAACATTCCGGAGCGTGTAGATGTGAAGGCATGTAGTAAACAGTAAAAGTAGAAAGGTAGACAGCATAAGTTACCGGGTCTGAAAAGAAATATTAGTATCAAACTCACGAAAGAAACTTTTTCGGGGTCATCAATTATAGCGCGTTGATGGTGCGCTATATATCCGGTATGCGACTAGACGGCCAATTAAAAGCAATGGGTAGAAGGCACTAAAGTAGGCTAGGGAAGAAGTTTATTGGACGGGAGTAGCGTTAGCTGATGCTAAAGATGGGGCACCCGGAGAGAGCTAGCTGGGGAGAATGTCGTTGGCATCGAGTGCGCTGACAGAGCGTCGTTCGCGGTCGAGTCGCGCGCCAAAGACGGAGGTCGTTTTTGTGTTTCCAACAAACGGGAACCACGTTCCAAAAGGCAAACCGAATAGTTCCCTAAAACATAATAAAGCTATAATTTGAATATTTTAGAATAGTTTACACAGCCATAAGGGGCAATCTCCAGGTCGCTAAGTCTCCCTCTCTCCCTTGGCTTCTCGTTTGGTCCATATGGCAACGCTTCAATAGTGGTCTTGTTGCCGCTAGCCCCAGCGCAATATCCCAATCTTCGCTAGATTCCCTTCGCTATTGGGCGTCTCATTATTAATCGTTTTTGAACAGTACGGTCTCAGAGGCTCCAAATGCTCATAGGTCTCAAGCCAATGCTTCCTTTCTTTCCACGCATTGGCCGTCATTGACCAAGATGCTTATTGGTTAAGACAAATACCTCAGTCTTGTTTCCATCTGATTCCTTGTCTGTATGCTTAGTCCGAAACTGAAATTTCCGGCCTCTGCTTGAGTTTTGCCTCTCGGCTCTACTATCAAGCTTCTTAGCTCACAATGCCGTCTCCCTCTCACATTTGGCTTCTCTTTTGGTCCATACCGCAACTCTTCCATGGTGGTCTCGTTACCGCTGGCCCCAGCGCAAAAGCTCAAAGTTTGCTAGATTCACTTCGCTAATGTGCCTTTCATTCTTAATGCTTTTAGACCAGTCCGGTCTCTGAGGCTCCAAATTACCATACTTCTCAAGCCAATGCGTCTTCTTTGAGCATCTGCCGCCATTGACCGTGATTCTCAGCAATAACAGCAACAACCTCAATACAATTGTCTCCGTCTGTTTAATTATCTGTATGGTTGATCCATCCTACTGAAATTGAAACTTCCGGCCTCTGATTGAGTTTTGCTCGTCGGCACCAATATCAAGCTTCTTAGCTCAGATAAAGTCTCCCTCTCTCATTTGGTTTCGCTTTTGGTCCATATCGCAACTCTTCAATAGTGGTCTTGACACCGTTAGCCCCAGCGCAAAAACTTATTCTTTGTTAGATTCCCTTCCCTACTGTGCCTCTCATTCTTTTAACCTTTTGGACCAGTCCTGGCTCTCAGGCGCCAAATTCCCATTGGTCTAAAGCCAATGCCTCTTTTCTTTCGCGCATCGGCTGTTATTGATCAAGATGTTTATCGGTCAAAGCAAAAACCTTAGACATTTCCTGTCTGCTTAGTCCGAAACTGAAATTCCCGGCCTCTGATTGAGTTTTGCCTCTCGGCACCACTATCAAGCTTTTTAGTTCACATTAACTTTTCTTTCTTCACTATTGTGTTTTTCGTTCTTAAACCTCTTGGACCAGTCCAGTCTCTAAGGCTACAAATGCCCAGAGGTCTCATACCAATTCTTCGCTTATTTTGCGCAGCAGCTGCCATTGACTAAGGTACTCATTGGTAAAAGAGCCAGCCCCAGGTTACTTGTCTCCGTCTGATTCAATATCTTTATGCTTGTTCCCTCATATCGTTATTGCAATTTCCGGTCTCTGATTGGGTCTCGCCCCTCGGCTCCACTACCAAGTTTTTTCGCTCACATTAGCGTCTCGCTGTCATTCGGCATCTGTTTCGGTCCTTATAGCAACACTTCTCTCTACAGCTGTTGCGAGCAGTTCTGTCTGTTCTCTCTCTTGTATTCAACGCTGTACACCTATCAGTTTATACCGAGCCTAATAAATGGTGCCGCTCCTGTAAACTAATTAATCAGCCTGCCATCAACTCAATAACCAGCATTCTACCTGAATTTAACGTTTCACGTTGGATGTAAACAATAAAGTGGCAACCAGCATCTTTTGGAACTGCTGCCCACAATACTGATACTATTAGTCCTTTTCTGCGCTGGATCTACAACCATTTTCTCGCTACAGCCGTAGTCTTCAAGCCCACCTCGCTCCTGTTTTTAAGGTGGAATGCCTATCAGCGGGAAGGTTTCCCCTCATAATTAACCCGACTCCCAATAGCGTATTTTCCTGCCGTATAGTTGACTTGTTTGCAGCACTGTAGAAGTCCGCCTATTTTCGTTATTCTAGGTCCCTCACAGCTGGCTTTGCAACCGTATTCTCGCTACAGCTGAAGTATATAAATCCCATTCTCATCATAACTTTGACATTCCGTCTCACTCGTTCACTCAGCTGTTTCCCTAGCATCCGATTACCGTACACAATTCATCATTTTAGCATGGGTCTCAAACCCGGCGTAGCAAATCCACCGGCTCTCATACACGTTAGAACAATAAGCTCTACCACTGTCAACCGATCGCGCAACCTATGCATTAAGCGCATATTAAACAACGTACTATGCTCCTCTGACTCCTTTAAATCATTTACCGGTTAACAACGCCTGAAACTCCTAGGTTCCATACAGGACGACTTTTGCGTATGTTAGGTTACTTCGGACAGCATTTGCCTCTCACATTCAGCAAACATTGGGGCTCGCGTTTGCACGTAAAACTACGGATATGATGTATAACATATTCGGTCATTCCACTGCTTGTAACCAGCACAACGTTACCACAAATTTTATACTTATACATTAGCATAGTCCTATTCCATTTCTTTGGCAGTTTGCTCGGTCCGTTTTTCTTTTGTCCCTTGTTCTAAAGGATGACTTTGCCGACATGGTACACCTGAGGACATAACTACGAAGCTCCCCTGGACACGGCATCAACACAGAACAAAAAAATCACCTGCACTTTGCAATCCTGACTAACTAAAGGAACCCATAAAACGAATCAAATCAAGACAAGTCACCTGAGTTATCCGACTTGGACAGCGCCAACTATTTGCGGTCGACTCCGAAGGAGACCACACAACCAGTTCAGTTCACATAAGGAACAAATTTGTGAAACTTGACCGCGAATATCCGCGGGGGTAATCGGTCAGATGCAATCTTGTCAATGTCATATCACCAGTCTGCATTGTTCCAGGACGTGGTGGGTCTTCGTCTGGCAAGCTTTTTCCCTACAAAAAGCCACAAATGTCTGTTTAACAGCACTGCGACGTGGCGGGTGTGACTCGCCACCCAGTAACGTCGCCGACCCAATCCCACGTTGGCAAGTTGACCGATACCACATTTACAAATTCTGTGCATAAATCTGCTTCCGTACGAACACGCCTACATATTTGATCAGTTACATATTACTCTGCGTAAATATTTCTGCAGCGTTTTCCTCATGCTTCACTCACTTGACCCGCAGTGTGTACTCAACCTCATCGGACTAGTTTCTCATCAACCTGCTCCACATTTGTGATCTGATTTCTTATCTCTACATCTCGCATTCTGTGGGCATAGAGTTCGTACAACCTTCGGGCCGTGTGTGTTTACATTACTTACTCAATATTTACTACCCCTGCTCTCGGTGCTCCTAATCATGCTGGCTAGCCGAACAACCTCCTCGTGGTGCCAGCTGGGTGTTCCGTGTTTAACTCGTTCCAGCTAATAGTTTGGCGGCAGTGTTTCAGCGCGTGGTGGGTTTTCCCTGGCGAGCGTTCTCCCTATAGAAAACCACAAATGTCTGCTTAACAACACTGTGACGTGACGGTCGTGGCTCGCCACAAAATAAAGGCACGGACCAGTGGATATCTGGATAATCGTTTCCAACCCATGGACACCAATGTTCTATTTGCACATTGCTGACGATAGCAAACATTCAAGAATGGAGCAGCGCAGTTACGATCGCAAAAAACACAGCTACACAAAAGCACACACAATTACATACCTATATACCCCCTGCACGAACAAGCACTGTTATGGCAAACATATCGGATTTTTGCACAATCTTGATCACGCATTGTTTTCTCAAATTGATCATGCCTGTAAAGGCGTGCCTCGCCTTGTCGAGAATAAAAGCTTTATTTATTTATTTATTTATTTATTTATCATGTACAATATTGCATACATGCAGATCATTCTCAAAAGGCGTGCCTCGCTTTGTCGAGAATAAAATATTCATTTATTTATCTCATTTGTTATAAATATCTAACAGTCTTCCACAGATGCAACTTGTGCCGGAGACCAATTCAGTTGGCTCGCGGCTTGAACTAGACCATCGGAGTTCGTTTTCCGGTATTTGGGAGCTGGTTCCAGCGGACGTGAATACGTCAAAGATAATTCCATATCAGCTATGAGCACTGAATGGTCGCTTTTAACCAGGGGCTCCAGGATCCTAACGTCACGTACTCGTTGTTCGTAGCTCATTAAATCAGGTCGAGACAAGACGGACTTGAACGCGTTGTTATGATTGTTGGCTGGCATAAAGTTTGCGGTGCATCAGTTTCAAGTACCAAATCTACGAACTTTGCTTCAACGTCATTATGTCCAGGCATCAAATGCACATCAGGCCATCCTATTCGAGGACAGCTAAAATCACTCATAAGTAGAAAGTGTGGACGACTTAGGTAGGTTCGAATGATGGGCAGCCAATCCAAACAGCGACTCAGGGCGCTGAAATAAACAGCGCCCACAAGCAGTTCTCCGCGCCTGAGGCAGATGAAGCCCAACCGTAGCTCACACAAACCATCGTCACTTCGGTAGGTGGTCACAAATCTCCCACCCAGGGAAGACCGAATTGGAGAGAAAGACACCACCGTGGGCATTCTTTAGTCTAGCGCATCAGAAGCACGAGTAACAGTTGAGTTCAAGTTTTTGGGTGTATAACTATGCATGCAGCCATGTCTCTGCGAGTCCCACTACGTCTGGCCGCTCAGACGCAACGAAACGACAGTGCTCATTGTACTTATTCATAACACTGCAAATGTTTGTGTAGGCTACACGCAGGCCGCAGCAGGAGCCGCCGGGCGTGCTTGAAGTGTGAGCAGCCTGTTTATCTTGATTAGCAGATCTTTGGAAACCATCCAAAAATTTTTACCTTACGAAGATTTGTTTCCTCCTCACCAGTGCGTCTTTTAAGCTCAATGATGACAGACTTGAGACGCTCCCTGTCTACTGGGTCCAGGTCTGGACGAGCATGGATCTTCATACCTTTCAGCCTACTTAGGCGGGTCATGCTCAGTCTTGGACTGGCTTCGTCCACAGAAGTAATTCTCAGAGGTCAATTTCCTTGATTACCTTGCTTTCCAAAACGGGTACTTTGTCTCACTTTTCCCGAGTCCGCACCAACGTCGAGGAGTCTGTCAATTAGACTGTATAAGCTCGACATCGTGACCGTAGCGCACTTGGTGTGATGGATCAGCGGACTCCGGTGCGTGAAAGAGCACAAGATTATAACGCTACTGGTCGGACGAGGTTGACCTTGCAGGGCGAAGTATACTACCCGCCTCACGTGGTTTGGCTAACTGTTGACGTACAGAACTTAAACGCCCAAGGTCCTTTCGTAATTTCCCTCGTTGTTATTTCCAATGGTCTACACCACACAAACTTTCACCTGCTGGGATATCAGTGTCCGTTGGACACAACAAAGGTAAGCAAGTTATGCCAGGTTCAACTGGGCTTCTCACCACGGTTGGACTTTGTGTCAGTGAGTTGGCACGGGTAAAGGAGGACGACTAAACTTGCACATGGAAAAGGCCTATTCTGTATCTATTTAACCCGAGTGAGCCCAGGTTATTTGTATACATCTTATAAGACTTCGTTATCCAAAACCTTCCGAAACTCATGCAACTCTTCGCAAGACCAGAGCTAGTCTAACTCAAGAACGGTGGACCAGATTTATCTGTGATCTATTACATTGCTATGCCATCTAAAACTGCTTGCAGTAAGATCAACCTGAAACCATGATTAAGACGTAGAACGGAGTCTCTTAGTAGCAGAAGGTCTCTTCGGATGCCGAAAGCTGGAGCTAATGAGAAACAAATAATTGTGTTCACAAAGGACAAGCAGCCTGTACACACCATCCGGGTGGTTGTCGTCCAGGGCACAGTGACCACTTTCTGACTTTGCATGAAATTAGACGACCGACTCGTGCGTTGAGATCCCATCAGGGACAAAATTATCCGGTTTTCAAACTCTGTCCAAGGTATGGTGGTGTACTATAGCAATCCCTCATGATAGAGTCACAAGTGAAGTCAACTGCACCGTAAGCTGAGATCACAAACAGGTTGCATTTTCTCATGATCGCCCAAGCCGAACTGCACACAGGGGCACTTAAGCTGATACCAGCACGGAAGCGCGACAGCTATTGCAGCTTAGCGGTCCATTAACGCAAGCCAACCATGCTGCGGCTGCTACTGCGCCACCAGATAGACGTAGAAAAATATGGATCCTTAATAGGTGGATGAGCTCATTTAAACCATAGTGATCCGAAATTGTAGGTGCAATTCGAAAGCAAATCAATAAAACTGGGTAACAAACATCGACAGCAAGAGATCTCAAGGTGTGCACCAGAGCAGCTAGCATCGTGCCCAGCCTTAGTGTACGTAAGTCAAAGCATTTAGACAGAACAAGGACCGTAGTAAAATGACGCACAGGAGAAGAGATCTGATGGCATCGATGCAAAAATCAAAAGCAGCATAATAAAAATGGAATTCAGCTGAAAACAAACAATAGCAAGATGGTTGTACTAACCTCCAAAAATGGCAATAAGTTTGCAGTCGTGTAGTTACAATTGCTGTGCAACACACTCAGTGCGGACATGAAGAACCAATCCGATAAATAGAGCAAACAATGTTAGAAATGAAAGACCTTGGTTGCTATTTGGTTCCAATTCAGCCAATGACTAAGCCAATTAAATCAGCCAAGTGAATAAGAGTACCCCTTTTCGATTTAGTGCATATTGCTGGCATAAATAGCAGACCATCGTAGGCACCCTTGAGCTGCAATTGCGTGTTGATTGAATGCCAACTCGAATGCCAGGCCTTGAGCCACTCATGCGCTATGCGGTTTCATGTACTTCTAAGTATTTCAGCGTGCTCTGGCTCAAACGGCTAGTCATCTGTATCCATGTGTACTGAAATTAAGGATTTTTCATCTTAGCGGCGGGTGGCCAGACTATGCTTGTGCAGTCCTGTACCAAGTTTTAACGTAGTCTGACATACATAGTACATGTCGCAATTCTTGTGGGAACCTTTGTAAAAAACGCACGAGCTTGCTTCCTTGTTTGGTTGTCCTTTACCTTAGGCAGTTTAGTTAGAATAGTTTATGTTGCTTCAGGTGCAATATTTGCCCTGTGAGTCATTGGAAGCCTTGTGGCCGCACCAAAAATTCAATTGATATCATGTAAGCTACTCACTCTTCTTTCGGTAACAAATGCGCACGCGAGTTATGGCTGGTTGTTTGTTAGCAGGCCGCGTACAATTAAAGCTCTTAGGGAAGGAATTTCGTGGAAAGATGCTAAATAGGTGGTACTTCTCCGTCTTCCTTAGTTGCGTGTGTCTGGGCCCGGCTGAAGAGCATCCTCCCTCTACTGTGCTTGTAAACGTTCGGATGGTTATTGCGATAGTTTAAGAGCTGATCGGTTTGCGTAGCTTTCCAGCACCCGGTTGTTTTCAGTGAGTCGGAAGATTTTCCTCTCACTAGCACCCCCAGGAATGGCAACTATACTTTATTCTCCTTCACTTTGGTGCAATGGATTTCGCGAAATATTGTTGATTATCCAATATATTCCTTGTAGTTTGGAGCATTGGTGGAAGACAATAGTATCGTCTACGTATCGTAGGATAGTTAAGGCCCCATTATTAGCAATGCTTTTGTTTCAAGGCTTGCAGCCCCACTTCCGAAACAGTTTACAAATGTCGCGCAAAAATTTGGCTTTTGTCAAATTTGCTGGATCCTACTAATTTTGTATCATCGTTTTCCTCGGATTATATCGCACCCTTTGCAGAGTACTTAAGTGACGTCGTCCACCTTTTGTCTGAGTAAGCCACTGGCTATTCTTTTAATAATTGGTGTTTTGTTATCCGGCTTGCACTTTTTCTGACCCGCGACTGTTGTTTTCGACTGTATTTTAGGTAACAGCTTGTCAATTTGATGTTGTGATTCTTGTCTCACACTGCCATTGAAATCGTCATGTCGGATGAACCGAACACCGGCGCTTCTGTATCTTTGGTTGTATTAATCAGCGAATCTAATGCAGTAGGCAGCAGCACGAACTGTTCATAGTCCGTGCTGGACAAGCCTGGGGGCTGCAGTGCTATGTATAAAAATGCTGATACCATGAGACCTGCACTGATTTAAGGCTGAGCAGTAAGCAACGCTCCCGACTATCGATAGCAAGCTGTTAAACGGTCTTGTATGCCCAAGCCGTCGGTTCACGCATCTTGTTGTCATAGAGGACACATTAAGCAACCTCGGGTTGTGTCAATAAATGCGCATTATCCTTGCACCTCTTGTCCTTAAGGTGGAGTTTCTAATGAAGAAACTGGGTGGCTGTATAAGTCTGCTCATTGGTGGAAGCAAAGCAGCTCACCTCACCTGCCATCCTTGAGGATCCCACTAAGGTGACGACTACTGTGTAATGTGCCGCAGCTATCCAGCATGCCCCTAAGGAAGCCACTGATATCGTGTTAGACTCTGTCCATGGCGAGATCGATCCATTGACCCTTTGTCTATTAAAAGCAAGAGTAAGAGGGCTAAGTAGGTCGGTAAATCCCCGCAAAGCTTGCCGGAACTAAACCCATGAAGGTATTAGTGCTAGCAGACAAAACTCCAACTCCAACCAACTCTGCTTTTGGCAAAGCAACGCGCCGTGTCAACTTCTGCAAATCTCAAGAAGCCGTAAAGAACTAAACCAATGAAGGAATTATAGCTTAGATATAGAAGCTTACCTTCACTTACTCTAGCTCCTGTGGCCAAGGACCCCGCCGTGTCACCAACCAAACCGATCGAGCCTGAGGTGAAGTAAAGGACTCGTGAATTTAATACGTTTCAGTGAGTTGATTGATTTACTAGTAAAAGCGTTAGCTGCCGTAAAGCTGCTGAACCTGCGGCAGCTGTTTCTTGGGAACGCATGCTGGACGATCTCCAGTGCTTCAAACTCTGCGGCAACAAGATGTTTCCAGCAAGTTTTCCTGGTGTCACTATTAAAAAGTTAAGCAAACTGGAGAACTTCCCTGTCGGTAGACCAAATCCGCGGTCCAGCCCTCTTCGCCTAGTCCACTCAACCCCGGAGGAACACGAAGCGTTAATGCGCGTTGACTTCAAACTCAAGTGTGTCAATATCAGCTTTCATCCGGTACTCACACTGACAGACCGACAACAGTGGAAGGAAGCGCTCAAAAGCCTCAAGCACAGGCGGACGGCTGATGAGCTAATTTCCCGTCCTGTTGCTTTTCAGGTTGTCAGCCGGAGGCCAATTACGGCCCCACCAGGGCCCCTCCCGTTAGCGTACGACACAGGGCTGGTAGTGGTTAGTGCCTTTGGGTAGTTCCTAGTAGTTTCAGTTATTAGAGAAAGCAGACACTCGAGGCAAAACTAGTGGTAGGAGAACCACTTCCTGACATACTCGCATTCACTGAAACATCGTTGTCCTCGGAAATCACGGAGAATGAAACAAATTTACCTGGCTATGCTCTGCTTTGAGGCGGTCGCGTTGTTTGCCGCCAAATTGGGGTGGAGCTAAACATGTGCGCTGTAAATTGGATGTGTTCAGGTCCTGCGTTTTCCAGTATCCGGATAAAACTGGTAAAGCCTGCCAACTATTGTTTACACGCTCTCTACCACGCTTACGGTTATAGTCATATATCCACGTCCTGGAAGTTGCTCCAAGGGTTTATTAATGGTACTTGTACTTAGGCTGCAGACAGATGGTTAGGACTGAGTGCTTTCAACCTCCCTAGGGTTCATTGGACTGAGTTAACCTGCGGTTAACTGGTCAGCACCTACTGGGATCTCCACTGGATAACGTTGAAACAGCCTTTGTATGAATTGATGGACCCCTGGCTAAGTACGCGAGCAGCCAGATTCCATCCACCTTAGATAACACTTAGCAAAGTAGCACGCTTTCATAATTTCTAGTACAAACGGCTATCCTTTAGGAGTTATTGACCGGGTCTGCACGGCCTTTTGATGTGCTCACAATAAGCGTCATCTGGCTACTGCTGAGGCATGTCCAAATATTTAGCAACCAGAGTTTAACGCAATGCGAGACAAACCTGAAGTTCGGCTTTACGCTGCCTCCTTGGCTGGCACTGTTAAGGCAGCCTAAGCAACATTTAATGAGTAATGCTCCGGGATTTCTGTTCACCAAATCCTATTCATTACGAAAACTGGTACACGGCTGCAACCTCCATGGATATGGTATGCAAATAAATACCTGTTCAGGTAGCGCTTTAAGTGCTGATGTACTTACCAAGCGGCTCCAGTAACCGGCACTTACGAAAGCTATCGAGCGGTTGGGAATAAATGTAGACACGCTATCATGACTGTTCGTCTTAGGTACGAGTAAGATTTAGCTGAAGCAGCGGTAACAACCACAAAGAAGTGCGTTTTTACTAATGAGGCGCGCGGTACAAACTTGTCTATGGCGGCTTAACTATGAGCGGACGGGACCAGTTGGCATACCGACTAGGATATGGTTTGTATACTTAGCAAACAGTATACTAGTGACTTTTTCTTGAGAACTTGTACCTCAGGTTGAGCTAGTCACTGTACTCCCGGAGGAACTTTGCACAACCTTAATAAACATAACGGTGACACACCTTTGGGATATTGCAAGAGTTTAATCCCTCCAAATCTTCTGGTCCTGTTTTAATTTATTCAAAGCTGGTGCATGAATGGGCAGTTGAACTAAATGGCGCTCTTAAATGTGTGTTTATAATATCGCTCGACAGCTGTGCCCTACCTTTGGAGAGGGAGAGGACAATCATATGTCAGATTTTTATCAGCGATGAGAGTGATCTGCCCGCGAACTGCCGGCCTGTCAGCTTGACAATCGTAGTGCTTAGTTTGAGATTAGATGGCGGCTCACCTGAATAAATTTAACCTTCCCAGTGTTAAGCAAAATGGTTTCCTTAAAGAATTTTCGTGTCGGACGCGCTTAGTTTAGCTCGTGAAAGCTGGGATGAGGCAGTAGAGAGCAGGCAGGCAACTGACGCACTTTCGTGGCCTTCTCGAAAGCCTTTACTACTGTTCAAGTCCCAGAATTCCCACTAAAGTTGGGATCTTATGGGATATCTGCAGCGGCCTTTAAATGGGTGGCTGATTTTCTAGGGAAGAGATAACAGTGCGTACACGTGGAGCGTAGCCTTTTGTTTCCCCAAGCTATTCTTAGCAGCCTGCTGCAGGGCTCGGTTCTAGGGCCGCTGCTTTTCGCAGTTTATGTCAATTACTTATCCCAGGAACTTGAAGTGCCGTCGCTATGGTTAGCTGATGATGTCAATTTTTAAACTATTGTGGATATCTTTGGTGGCTCTTTGGTATTTAAGTGTACCTTGGATCGACCTTGTGATTGGTCAACCTCATGGATGATGCGTATGAATTAGGCGAAATGTCTTGTCCTACGAATTGGAGCTGCTTATCTCCCCAAGCGCTATATAGTTGGTGCAAATGAAATCCCTGTTGTCACTTAACAATTTAGTCTGGGGGTCGTTAACACCTCAGTGCTTCACGCTGGGTACAATTGGAGGAAGGCTGCTTGTAGTGGGTTCCGTATGATATGGTTTATTCGCCCTCCTTCGTTATCATAACGGCTGATATTTTTGTGAAACTTTTCTCAGCTTTTGTGCGACCCCTCTTAAGTTACTGTATTTAGGCTTGTCCGTCTTATCCTGTAAGGGACAAAATATAACTGGAAACAGTCTTGGGAGCAGGTACATGGTTAGTCCAAGCTTTACTTGGGCAAACGCATCCCGAATATTTGCCTAGCGTGGGTATGTACTAAATACATCAAAGAAGCATTATGGGGAACTGGTGCTTACTTACTGTATCCTAATGGGTTAGATCGGTCAAGACGTTTCCTGGCTATTTGTTTTGCTAAGCTGCCTAGTCTCAGGTCATGCGTTAAGGCGGCACAAACTGCGTTCCTACCAGGTAAAAGCAACACCAGCCTTTTCGAGCCGGATTATAAAACTTTAAAACCCACTTCTGGAGTATCTCGTAAGAGAATTTACGGTTGAGGGTCTCGAGCGTTAGTTAGATGCTCTTAAGTAGCAGTACAAAGCATTCTCGTTCTCTTAACCCATCCGTATCTTCAGCTTTCTGTTCCTTTTTTCAATTCTTTTTATACTTTGATATTTTCATTTGTTAGCTAACATTCCTACTCTTTTAGCTTACCCTTTGCTACATTATTTCACCTTAACCAAGCTGAATGGTACTGCTTGGCAGCAAAGTTAGCAGTAATTGGTCAAACGGTGTGATGCTGCCTTTGTATTAGGCTTTACAACCTCACAAGCTGCCCTAGCATTTCCCGTTTCTAGAGTACACAAAAGAGGAAGCAAGCACGGGCTTATCCTATCGCTCCGGTTACAACTGGACGTGAACTTGAATTTTCATCCATCATTCTGACTTTGACCTTGACTCGGTAGTTCTATTTCCTGGCTTGCGGTACGTTCCAGGATTTTAGTTAAATTATCGCGAAGCAGCGTTTTAATATACCTAATCGACAATATTTGACGTTCTTAAAGCTTTTCTGAGCAACCGTCATTGTCTATTTTAACTACATCGCATTTGCGCAAGTGGTAACTAAGGTTATCTAATGTCTTGATGCAAAATATAGGCATGTAGTCAAAAGGTTTGCTCCCAACTTACTGAACCGCTCTTCAAACCTATGCTGAGCCTCAATGTTAACTATGGATTGTCCAAGCTGGCTGCGGTGCTGCTGCGTTGGCAATACATCCGCCACCTGCATATTCTGAAACTGTTCTTCCTCTACTTCTGCATGGCTTGTCAGAAAGCGCAGCATGGCGCCTCGCAGCAACCCTCCAACAGTCAAGATAAGCCTAGCCCCGTCTGCCTCTTATTTGGTCCAAAAGACACACATCCTGCCTAGTGAACCTATGACAACGTCATATGGGGCTGCGGAAAATGAGAAAACGACCTTATTCATGAGTAACCAATGTCCATCCACTTGTGCGTTATCATGACTGAGGCTCAGCCCTTGAATAAACCTGGGCTTTCATCTCAGTCACGATTGAAGAAAGTTCCCGAGAGACTTTCCGATCTGGAGGAGTAATGAAGGATAATTCGTCACCCCGTAAGCCGCTAAGCCTTGAGCACATTCAAACATCTCTTGAAGGCGACAGAATCGGACAAGATTACCTCGGCGGAGAAAATGTTGGATGAACCAATCCTAGCAGAGCGGAGGATTTCTTTACTATTAGATGCAGATGAACAGAGAATAAACCTTGTCTCTGCCTTCTATCTCGGTAAGAAGCAACAGGTTCCCTTCAAGCTTCGCCTTTCCTGGTCTTGTTTAGCTGGTCCTCTACTTATTAAGGCTGGTCAATTTTCACAGGCTTCTTGGGAAAACGTGATGTTACGGTGCAAGTTTCAGATGGGCAAACTCAGGGCAAGTGTCCTAATTTTCCACCTTGGAGGCAGACACACCTTTTATGCCGACGTTCTTTGACTGATAAATGCTGTCTTCTACGGCGGTAACAGGCAAAAGGCAATTCGGCCGTCTAGGGATACTACCTTTTTGGTAAACTGCTTGAAGTGTGTCTGCATGGGGTTGCGAGAAATATGTTACCGAATACTATTTAAGGCCTTAGCCCAGGTTGTCTTCGTCTCAGCTTCAGAAAACCACTTTTCAGGAATATGTTTGCTACGGATACTGGCTATCAAGCACTGTAATGCAATCCCCTCTACGACGTTGGTAACTGGGATTTCACTATAACGACTCTAATAGCGGTTTCTGATTACGTGTAATGCAAGCAGTGGCACTTTCATTAGGGCTTTGACGCAAACTCGAGAAAATTTCGCGCAGTATGTGTGCAGTACTCAACCCCATAAGCCGCCGAGGACTTCTAGCGTGCTGTTGAGTATCCCCTTCTCACCGACTTGGAGGGCTGCAAAATGCCTGGCCTTCATTCCCAGAAAGTGTCTCAATAAAATGCGTTTGTTATTCTCTGAATATACCGTGTTTGGTTTCAACGAGGGTAGTAACCCCCAATAATCCTTAGAAGTGCGCTTCCATCGGTTGCAGTTAGCCGGTGTTAGTTTCTTAGCAGAAATATTCCACAGTAATGTACGAAGGTGCAACCTCGCAGTAGTTTAACCTTGTCGCCAGATGTTAAGTATGGTTCTTAGCCGCTGGACGGCACGGGACGCACACGCGTAGTATGGAACCGATGTACTAAATGCTTCCTGCGTTACAGTGGCTAGAAACGCCAGAAAGAAAAAGCAAGGATATAAGGAATCTAAGGCAAGGTTATTGTCAACCAAGCGTGTGCGCGCAAGTGTTCACAAATTGATAAACCATTGCACGCTTACCGAGTCCAAAAGCCACGTTAGGTAATAATAGGCGCCATCGCATAGACAACCCGCCAGGACCAACCCGTATTTCAATCATCTACTACTTTGCCTCTTTGTTGTCTACTATATTACGGCTCAAACAGCACAGCAAGTAGTAAAATGTTAGGCTGTTTATTAAAATCTTCTTTAGTCCGTAGGCTTACCCCATTTAGGCTATCGCAGGGCAATAACGAATCCATTCGAGCAGGCAAAGTTCTGTCCTAACATCTTAGAATATAGTTCGGCGGCAGTGTTCCAAGACGTGGTGGGTTTTCGCTTAGCAAGCCTTCTCCCTAAAGTGCCATAAATGTCTGTTTAACAACACCGGTACGTGACGGTTGGGACTCGCATCTTAATAGCCACACCGTCTTTTGATTCATAATGGTAAAGAATTGCTTATTAGCAGCCCGATGCTCATCCGCACAACCATTGCAACTTCCCGAGCGTCAAACATCCTTTTAGCATTGGCGACACGTTCAGACACAAGCATAAGCAGCAAAAGATTTACAAAACCAAGCAACACAGCTACACCTACCTACACGCACACATATATGCATTCATGTATCAACAAATATGACACTTTTATTACCATCGCATGGTACATAAGTTGCGCATCTGTTACACTCCTGCTATGATCATGCCTGTTCAAGCGTGCTTCGCTTAACCGAGGATATATGTTTATTTATTATTTGCTTCGTCTTCAGCTTTACCCTTTAACACTTTAAGTTCTTAGACCACTGGGTCCGTGAAAATGCATTGGGCTTATATTCTTTTGGTACGCTTGGTGAATAAATAAATAAATGGTATATTTTCGGTGAATTAAGGCACACCTGTGTGGGTGCGATCAACTATGCGTACAAGCATAACTGCTTTAGAATAGTAACACATTTGGTTTCAGTGGGTTATAACAAAATGTTTGCAGTTCATTGGGGAGAATTTTGTCAGTTAATCTTTCAAATTAGGAACATGATAGCGCTGGGGTGCAAAAGACATTCATAATTGCAGTGTCAAGCTTTAACTTCGGCGTGATTTCGTTATGTGGGAATCAATGAAGCCTGTAGCCAAAGTAAACTTTCCATGCAATCGTTGTCCATTGAAAGCTCGGAACGATTGATGCACAATCAATGCATTCACCATAGCTAAATCCGTTGCACGGTTTGCATGTAAAAGTCTGTCGAGTTCGCCAGTGTAATCTGGAGGGCTGTGACTTTATGCATTGGCGATTCCCGTCCGCCAACGCACAGTGTTGTTAAGCCGATATTTGTGGCTTTTTAGATGGAGAATGAGTGCCAGGCAAAACCCCCAAGCCTCGGAACACTGCCGTGGGTTATGTTGAAAAGTGGTGCAAGCTAGCAATGCATCCTACAGGCTGCCTTCGCACCCGATTATTCGCAGTTGATTGACGGCTAACTTTCTTTGCCGGTTGCCCGATTGGCATGGTCGCGATCCGGCAGTAGTCGTTGAAACCAGTCGAAGATGCAGAGTCGTAGAGTCCAGAGATTATTAATGCGGTTGAGTAAATATTTCGTCACCAAAAGCCAGCTTTTTTCTTTGAAATACTTGTTCGGGCTGTGCAGACAGTATCCAGCTATCAACACCCATCCTGTCATGGGGGTGGTGAATACAGCTGGTCTTTGTGGCCTACTACATCTATATCAGGTGAAAATGTCATTCGTTGGCCCTATGTAATATCGTTACGAAGTTCGTAGTCCGCAAAGCTGGAGCAGCGTTTCTTCAAATGCATATATTTATTCGGTGTTTTTCTCCATGTTCAAGGGAAAACTCCTTGAAAAGCTATCTGAAGAGCCATTTGTTCGAGCGCAATTAAGGGGCAGCAAAGCTGCCCACGGCTTGCCACCGGAAAAGCGCCGTTTGAAAGGAGAACCAGAATGTTCTTCCGAAAATGTAAGGCACCGAATCCAATTGTGCGGACGCGAGTGAGAATGAGCTAAGCTGTCCGTGTCGGAGTGGACACTCATGACAGAATAACCTCATAATTTTTGGACAAGGGGCTACAATAAATATATTATTTCAAGTAGGTAACCTGTGATACTGTGCGTGCGAGGCGAGCTAAACCCAGTTGTTTAGAATCAGATAAAATAACATTTGCAGAACGGCAAAAGTACTTCCTTTGGAATGATGCGTGGGTTCTTCAGAGAGCTGGATGGTTCTCCACATCTAGGAAAAGGGATCAAGTTTTCAAGCCAGTTGGCTATTGAGAATGGGTCAGGCAGTCCCAGAGCATGCACCCTCTTGCTTCGGCCAATGTATCCATGGAAATCTCTGGGAAAACGATTATCCTATCACCCCTTTGTCAGGGTCTAGTGACGCTGTAAACACACATGGTGCACCTAAACATAATAATAGGAATGTCTAAATGCTAGCCTTAATTCAAATTTTTAGATGTAATTCTATGAGCCTCTGTAACCCACCGGTGTTAGTTGGCCTTAACTGATGCATGACTTCAGGCCCGGTGCTTGCTGTCTTACTTCGCTCTTTTCAGCTGCAATCTGTGGATCAGCACCAGAAATATATTTACATCCTATCTGGCTGATAGTGCTCAAGTTAAGAGCCATATTCTTAGGCATCAGGTCGGTTGACTCCATATATGTATATAAATAAATATTTTATTCTTGGATGGGCGAGGGCACTCTACGAGGACATGAAAAAGTAGGTGCAGCTATACAGACATTCTATGGCAATTGTAACCATGACAGCAGAAAATTGTTCAGAAGTCCATGATTGAAACTGTACAAAGGGCAAAAATATAAAAAATAGATTTTATTGTAGTGAGAAAGGGTCTCGTTTGCAGGGACACAAGCGGTCTGTCATATAGTAAATTACAACATTTACCGAAAATAAATCAAGAAATCCGGATGATCTATTGGAAGATAAGTGAAGAGCATGATCAACAGAAATGCGATGGTACACTGTGTTCGTTTGTGGGTAACCTAGTGATCAATAGAAAAATCGCATAATGAGAAGTGGTGATGGAATATGTAGATTAGATGAGACAGTATAAAGAAGGTTGCAATAAGGATTCATAGTGGCACTTGCTGCCTTGCCAGTGTGGATCCACGGACTGCCACTTTCATCGTTTACGAGTCACATCCGCCACTTCACCGTTTGTTAAAAGAAAATTTGTGGCCTTTTATAGGAAGAACGCTCGCAAGACGAAAACCCACCAAGTACTGAAACACTATCATCAACTTGTTTGTACGGCAAGGTAAAACTGGAGGTGCTTCTTATTGACCGATTATCAGCCCTGTTATTCGGGCTCAAGTTGCGCCCTTGTTTTCCGTCGGCTGACGCATGGTGGGCGAGTGCCTGTCTCTTTCCTGGATCCTGTCCTATCCTGACCAAATGGTCAGGTCCTTTGGTAGTCGGGCCATAAATTGGACAATTTTTGAATGCAATGTGTTGGTGGTCTTTATAGCCAAGTACAGTCTCCGAGGGACCTCCGTCAAAATATCATGTTTGGGTTTTTGAGAAGACCGCACCCGATGGTTCAGGACCTGAAGTATCGCAAGTTGTCCAGAACAAATAAGCTTAAGACCCTCTGGGTGAATTGTAAAATTGCTTGGCAATATAGGCATCCACGGCCAAAGGAACCGAAAAAGCAGAGTAACATCGCCAGTGGAGTGAGAGGTATATGTATTTACCCGGTAACGAAAATGACTGAACTCAATGGTCCTGGCCTTAGGTAATGTGAATGAGGAAACAAAAGTTGTCTAATTGCACGCAATGGGGAAGCCGTGGGAGAATTTGCCTTCTAACATCAAATGAAATCTCCTTATAGGCATGTTAAACTTAACTGTTAAACGGAAGGTAAGTAGCATGTTAGAGCGAGATTATTAGGAGAGCTGGATCCAATTGCTCAGAACTCCGGATAATTGTATCCTCCCAAAGTAATGAATACATTATCCAGTCGGTAAGTCCTAGCGTCAACCGATAAGTTGCTATTCATATCTTTCGGCTCTGTCGGCTCAGTGACTATATTTTCACAGTACCGCACCCAAGTCTCACTGGAAAACGAGATAAATAATCGTGGGCTAACTCCAATATGACTGGCCTTGCTTTACGACTTTTCTTGCATTGCTGTCCGTCTGAAGTCCTCCTATGACCTTTGGATTTCATTGACATGAAAACACCAATAGGTTCCGCCGGTTCACTGGCAAGTCATTCAACTTACGGCGTCCCACGTCAACAACCATAACCTATTTATATAAGTCTGCTGCTGCTAACAAACACTTTCTTACTGGGCCAGTTATTTAACCCATATGGAACTTACGCTGACCTAATGGCATTTCCTTAATGATCAACCCTCCTTCTGTAGGCATTATTGCAGCTTTTGACTACCGGTTCTGACTCGCCTTTATATCTGGACATATACTTCTATCAGATTTGTAGGACTCCCTTCCCATCTGTCTGAACTCTCTCTGGTATCCTTTGGCTTTCATCGACTTGTAAGCTCTGCCGGCTCATTGGCTATCATTTCATAGTAAAACCTCCGCGCCTTGTTACTATACTAGATGAATATACATGCGCAACCCTTAGTGCGACTGGCTCCGCAACATGAGTTGATGTACGCTTCTCATTTTTACAAGCTTTTAAACACTTTTATTCGTTTCCCCGCTTCCAGCGCTCTTCATCTACATGGTACCTAAAGCGACAACACTGTCTGCTGCGGCTGCCACTGACAAGCCTCACCAAACCTTGCGTTAAAGCAACCTTTCCTTAACTACTAGCTCCCCCTTGCTTCCGTTTTATATATACTGCTTACTACCCACCCTATTAATTTAGCTTTATGACTAGTCTCATTCAACCGTACGACTTGTCTTTGTTCTGTATCTATTTACCAGAAACTCTTGCTGTGCCCTTTAGCTTTTACTAGCGTAGCAGACACGGTCCTCTGCCGACGCATTGTTTATCCCTCACAGTACCACCTACACACGTCCTATTGTTTTACTTACAATAATATGTCATCTGCTGCACATGTACCCATGCTGAACGTGGAAGTTACATAGTTGTTTTTTAGATCAGTATTCATAATCTACTGATCAGCATGCTGCTGGTGATTACCCTCTAATGTGGCTGGACACCCCCACTGGTCACCCCCACAACCCTTAGCTTTTCTTAGCTTTTGCTTCATCGTTACCTTATAACATCCCCGCAAACTTTCCCGGGCTATCCCTCGAAGTATCTTTCCTTCACGTTTGTCTGTTTCAAGTATACCAGTCTCGCTCATACCTCACCGTGTTGATTGTCGCTGTATAAGTTTGTTCCCGTTGTATTCTCTCATCTCATAGCATATATCCCACCAACGCTTAGCATTGCTTTAGCTTAACCTGATCCTTCTCTGTTGGTTTTTGGTGATCTCACGACGACTTCAGTATAAGCATCTCAGGGCTACTATCTCCTCTTCCATGTTTCTCCTATTCTCCCTTTGTTCCACTTGTTTAACATTATGAACGTCATTGCATGGTCTTGCTTCTTCCCTTATTAACCTGAATATATCCCGGTTAACGACCCCAAAGTATACCACAGCCGTGGCCTCCTGTGTCCTTTCTCGCACATTTCTATGGAACTTCTCATCATTTACATGTCAACGCTTCGGCGTCATCAGTGTCAATACCAACTCATCGCAGCTCCGTTCGCATGCATCCGCCCTTCACCTACTCTTTACGTTTGCCTCCATCTTGGAACGCCGCTGTATGAACTGAATGTTCCTTGCTGTGCATCGTACTTCGGTCGACCTCGGTTGCATCTAAGCTGATACACGTTGACTGACGGCTTCCCTCAAGGATAAATGAGGCCATCGCTCACCCTTGCACCGTCTTTGCCTCCTTACAATACCCGTACTTCCCGTTGAACGTTGCGTACACGCTTGTCTCTCTTTGGACTATGCCCGCTCCAGAAACTGCTTCATGCGCTGCAGTTATAGTCTGAGCTACACATTAGACCTGAGGTATGAAGGCACCTGTAAACCATATTTACTGAACAAACTTACCTAGTACCAAGGAACTAGGTATCAGTGTTTGCAAGCACTCGGTTACTAGTGTTGATCAACGCATCTCTGGCTTGCCGTTTGTTCGTTGCTTGTTTTGCTCGAGCTTTCCATCTTCACGGCGGCTGGAACTTGACAGATCATCATCTGGTAGTGTTGATCCATCTTCATTAGCCTGCTGATTTGGAACACTTAAGCACTACTCTAGGACCCCAATAGCAAAGCACCATTCCGAACATTACAGATATCTTCCGGATAGATCATCCTTTTGGCAATTCGCAGTGATGCCGCTAGAACGGGGCCTAAACGCAAACGTTTTGTTTGCCTTGCAATCACATTGCTAAAACATACTTACTGAAAGTAGGTCTACATGGATCCCTTGTTACAATATGGATGACAGGTTTATGTGTCATAATGATTTGACATGGACAAGTTTGCTGCCTCTCACTGGCGTACGAAAAACTAATTTCTGTGCTTTACATTTCGGTAATTCCAGTTTGCTACTTCTCGTACCTGTAGCTTTTCTAAAGGAATAACATGGATCCACTAATGGACAGGAAGACAATTGCTTAAGACAAAAGCTTACTTGTGGAGGAACTCTGTTCCCCTTCTTTAGACAACCTGTGCTTATATTTGGCTTAAACTCGGGGGTTTGGCTGTATTACTCTCATAACTCTACCAGTGTTCTGAAAAGAAGCAATGCGAACATTCTGTTGATATAGGATTGAAAGGATGAAGCGCATATTTACCTGAGGTTGGATAAATTTAGTTACAAGGATCAACTGTACTCCTTGCCTGACACGTCCAGTGTGGATACCCGGACACAAAGCCTTCACGACAAGACCAAGTTACCACAAATGAAAAGCCAGTCCAGTAATTCGAACTGCTTACTCGCCTGAACAATCCCTTACCCGACGTGCCTGGACATTTCCTTTTTTGACAGGTTTTAACGACTAATAGTGGACCCGGACTAAACAAATGGGTTAGTCAACGCAGAGATTGGTAGCTCAGATGACGTTGGACAGCCGAGTGTACAATCGGTCTATAAATTACATTGCCAGTTATACGTCACCATTCATACAGACGGCAGGCAGTATTCCGCGACGTGGTGTGTTTACTCCTGGCAAGCGGTCTTCATATAAATGCCACCAAAGAACGTTTATCAACATTGCGACGTAGTGGATGTGACTCCCCACTGAAAAACATCACCGTCTACAAATCCACACTGGCACGTAAACCAGAGTGGCATTACACATCATACCATTATATTTTGAATAGGTACACTAAAATGCCACTAGCCTGTTCCTACCTTCTTGCTCCACTATTACTGTTACGCCTTTACACCTTTTAGATCTCAGAATTTTGGCGCAGCAGTAAAGCGTTTGTTCCCGACCAATGCACCCGCCACTTCGGTAACTGCTGTATATTTTAAGAACAGTGCGTTTCACACAAAGCAACGTGCCGGTGGCCGAGTGGTCTGCACGTTTCCTTTGCAACCATAAGGTCACCGGTTCGAATCCGCGTAGGGGTGGGCGTCTCCGCTGTATACTCAGCCCGCGCGCGACTGGTGGTGGTTGCGCGGCAACGAAGCGCCGTTACGGCGTCCAGCTAACACATTATTATTATTATTATTATAACTCCTTAATCGTGCCAGATTTGGCGTGACTAGAAGAATTCAAAAAGTCGCTACTTACTCCAACTAAAGCAACTTTATGCATCATAGTGTAGCCTTGAAGTCGCAACGATGAGCCAGTCCTTGGGTGCTTGACCTTAGATCTGTGATAATCTCGGAAAAATGCAACGAAAATGGGCAGCTAAATAAAGAAGTGACATGGATTCATCCGGAACGCAGTCAAGCACATGATCAATACCAACAGCATTTGAAATGATGTATCTCTATACAATCTAACCTTGGTTATTTAATATATTCTATACTAATAGAAACCAACGGGCCCCGCATAAGTAGTGAGTGGAAGAGCGGATTCAGCTTAGGGATCAAAATTAGGAAGTGTCAAGGGTGTTTGGTAGATCCCAAAGCAATTATTACCATTTGTTGACATAAGGAGGAGACGGACGGGTTGCGTTTGATATGGAGCGAACTTATCGCTCGGAGATGATAGCAGCGACGCGTTGCCTTAAGTTTCTAAATAGGTGAAATTAGAGGAAGTCAGTGGCAGACCGGCACCACTAAGTGGAGGTCGGCAAGGCCGTTGCTGTAAGAAGGTTGAAAGGGGAGCTGCAGGTGGAAATAAGATCAAACGATGCTGAACGCGGTACCACTGGACTTCCCGCTTCACGGCCTGGACGCGGCATTAAGAGGGCTAGAAGCATTATATGCGTGGGAGCGGAGTCGTCAGGATGGAGTAGACGTATGTTGATTAAGGATTAAAAAAGACAATTAAGCTTAAAGGGTTCGATTTAAATAAAAGCCAGTGAAGACCAATAAGCCCTATCGCTGGAGCGATAGGTGGTCAGCAAGCAAGATAGCTTTCTCAGGAGGGGTGATAACGGTGGGCAGCCGTAAAGCTAGGAGGTCTCAAATAGGTGTGGTGGAAAGCAAGTAGAAACACACCAATTCAGGTGGGTTGCCGGCGAGATAAACTTTGATAACTGAGGAGTAAATAAAGAGCAAGTATGCGGCAAGGTAGTTGCAAGAGTTTGTTGCCTAGGAACTTAATTAATTTGGGAGCGGCTCGATCAGAAAGAGCCGATGGTAGGTAGATAAGAACAACAACAGCGGTTTTGCTTAGAGCTAACGATGAGGAAAGAAGAACCAAAGATGCGGTGAACGCAGTACTGAGTTCAGGAGGTGGTGACACCTGCAGACAGACACATAGCTGTAATGTGAACAGTGTGTTTGGCATACCATTCATATTTCAATCACTTACGTCTTAGATGTTTAGAAGCGGTCAGCGTGCATGTTACTGGTCAGATGAGATAGGATCAAGGCCCTACACGAAACGTTCCCCGTCTGCGTGATGTAGGAATAGAAACGGAGTGTGGAAAAACTGACGAGGTAGGGATGGAAAAAGCTATAGTGCTTATAAATAAATAAGTAAATAAGTACTTTATTCTGGACAAAGCGAGGCACGCCTTTTGGGCATGATCAGCATATATGCCATATCGTACATGATAATATCAGTAGAAGCATCGAGAGCAGGGGTAATAAACATTGAGTAAGTAATGTAAACCCATACTGCCCGAAGGTTGTACGAACTCTATGTCCACAGAATGCGAGATGTAGAGATAAGAAATCAGATCACAAATGTGGAGCATGTTGATGAGAAACTAGTCCGATGAGGTTGAGTACACACTGCGGGTCAAGTGAGTGAAGCATGAGGAAAACGCTGCAGAAATATTTACGCAGAGTAATATGTAACTGATCAAATATGTAGGCGTGTTCGTACGGAAGCAGATTTATGCACAGAATTTGTAAATGTGGTATCGGTCAACTTGCCAACGTGGGATTGGGTCGGCGACGTTACTGGGTGGCGAGTCACACCCGCCACGTCGCAGTGCTGTTAAACAGACATTTGTGGCTTTTTGTAGGGAAAAAGCTTGCCAGACGAAGACCCACCACGTCCTGGAACAATGCAGACTGGTGATATGACATTGACAAGATTGCATCTGACCGATTACCCCCGCGGATATTCGCAGTCAAGTTTCACAAATTTGTTCCTTATGTGAACTGAACTGGTTGTGTGGTCTCCTTCGGAGTCGACCGCAAGTAGTTGGAGCTGTCCAAGTCGGATAACTCAGGTGACTTGTCTTGATTTGATTCGTTTTATGGGTTCCTTTAGTTAGTCAGGATTGCAAAGGGCTGGTGATTTTTTTGTTCTGTGTTGATGCCGTGTCCAGGGGAGCTTCGTAGTTATGTCCTCAGGTGTACCATGTCGGCAAAGTCATCCTTTAGAACAAGGGAGAAAAGAAAAACGGACCGAGCAAACTGCCAAAGAAATGGAATAGGACTATGCTAATGTATAAGTATAAAATTTGTGGTAACGTTGTGCTGGTTACAAGCAGTGGAATGACCGAATATGTTATACATCATATCCGTAGTTTTACGTGCAAACGCGAGCCCCAATGTTTGCTGAATGTGAGAGGCAAATGCTGTCCGAAGTAACCTAACATACGCAAAAGTCGTCCTGTGTGGAACCTGGGAGTTTCAGGCGTTGTTAACCGGTAAATGATTTAAAGGAGTCAGAGGAGCATAGTACGTTGTTTAATATGCGCTTAATGCATAGGTTGCGCGATCGGTTGACAGTGGTAGAGCTTATTGTTCTAACGTGTATGAGAGCCGGTGGATTTGCTACGCCGGGTTTGAGACCCATGCTAAAATGATGAATTGTGTACGGTAATCGGATGCTAGGGAAACAGCTGAGTGAACGAGTGAGACGGAATGTCAAAGTTATGATGAGAATGGGATTTATATACTTCAGCTGTAGCGAGAATACGGTTGCAAAGCCAGCTGTGAGGGACTTAGAATGGCGAAAATAGGCGGACTTCTACAGTGCTGCAAACAAGTCAACTATACGGCAGGAAAATGCGCTATTGGGAGTCGGGTTAATTATGAGGGGAAACCTTCCCGCTGATAGGCATTCAACCTTAAAAACAGGAGCGAGAAGGGCTTGAAGACTACGGCTGTAGCGAGAAAATGGTTGTAGATCCAGCGCAACAACGGACCAGTAGTATCAGTGTTGTTGGCAGCAGCCACGTAAAGAAGCAAACGGCGTTTTCTTAGTATAGCAAATGAAGCGTTTGGTCGGTTTAAGCTTTATCTGTAAAGTCTTAGTAGTCGGAATGCATGTGACCAATGAGACCGTACTCACTTGACCTTGACCTTGACGCGGTAAC
>OX104066.1:58526547-58570457 GCA_944474145.2 Dicrocoelium dendriticum
CAGGATCCTGCAGGGCTGATATATACATCCTTAGCCATGACAGCCAACTCGCCTGCAATCCTTGGAAGATCGGGAAGCGAAGGAGCTGACACGGGACCCCCCTTTCTGCTCTCTACCACTCAATGAACTCTATGAACTCAATGAACAAGAAACATGTCAACGTGGGCGCCTGAGACCCAGTAGCTGTATACCAAACAGTGCCAATGCATTTGCAATAGCTGACGATAAACATATACTTATATTTTACCTACTTCCATGCAAGAGCATCGGATTTATGTAAGCATTGATCTGAAAACTTTAGGGTGCAGCTTCTAGCAGGTCTAGAAATATACCTATTTATTTACACATTTAACTACGTTCCCATCTCCTGTTTGGCCCCACTTTTGGTTCATATCGCAACTGTTCATTGGTGTTATGGGTATCACCAGCGTCAGCGCAAATTCCTAGTCGTCCTTTGATTCTCTTTGCTATTGTGGCACTCATTGTTAAACCGTTTGGACTAGTCGGGCCCCTCAGGCCCCAAATGCTTATTGACCCAAAACCAAGGCCTCTCTTTTTTGAGGATCGGCTGCCATCCATTAATTTTCTCAGTGGAATAATAACTTGTCAGCTGTACGCCGTAACGGCGCTTCTCTGCCGCGCGACCACCGCCAGTCGCGCGCGGGCTGAGTATACCGCGAGGATGCCCACTCCTACACGGATTCGAACCGGTGACCCTATGGCTGCAAGCCAAACGTGCAGACCACTCGGCCACCGGCCGACCTCAATGGTATAAGTAACGGCCTAATGCTTCTCGTCTCCGCCCTATTCATTATCTGTATTCCCAATCCCAGGCGTGGCTATTTGTTCATGCTACTGTGGCACTCATTGTTAAACCGTTTGGACTAGTCCGGCCTCTCAGTCTCCAATTGCCTATAGGTCTCAAAACAAGGCCGCTTTTCATTTGAGCATCGGCTGCCATTAACTAAGGTTCTCATTGCTAAAGGTAACAGCCTCACAATACTCGTCCCCGTCTGATATAATATGTGCATGCTTGGTGCCCATACCAAATTAAAATTTCCGGTTCTTGATTAATTTTGCCTCTCAGCTCCAATATCATGCTTCTCAGCTCATACTTATCGTCTCCCTCTCTGGTTTGACCTCTCTTTTGGTCCATATCGCAACAGTTCAATGGAGGTATAGGTACTACCAGCGTCAGTGCCACATCCTAGACCTCTTTTGATTATTTTTCCTACTGTGCCTCTCATTCTAAAACTTTTTGGACTAGTCCGGCCTCTCAGGCTCCAAATGCCTATAGGTCTCAAACCAAGGCCTCTCTTATTTTGAGCATCGACTAAGGTTCACATTGGTATAAGTTACAACCTCGAGATACTCATCTTTGTCTGAATCATTATCTCTATGCTTGGTAACGCCTACCGAATTCGAAGGTTCCGGTCTCTGATTGTGTTATGCCTCTCGGCTCCACTTTCATACATCTCAGCTCACAATAACGTCTCCATCTCTTGTTTAGCCTCTGTCTTCGTCCATGTCGCAACTATTCAATGGTGGTATAGGTACCACTAGCCTTAGCTCATCGACTGCCATGCAATTTTAATTCTCAAATATCCGTCTTATGGACTGATGGCTTTCTTATTCCACCAGCACCGGATGCTGAGCATTTGAAATTCTTTGGGTTTCATCCACTCCTATATTTATCCAAACTCTATCGTATAATTTTTCTTCCCCTCCTCTGGTCATCGCAAACCTTGGGGTGAAAACTTAGCAATTAGCGGTGCTGTCCGTATTATTTCCTTACCCTTGGTCACTTCCGGAGCCGGCACCACTGTCTTTTGCTCTCTACAGCCTTCGCAACTATTGCTGTCGGTTCTCTCTCGTGTATTAAACACTGTACACCTATCAGACTATGCTGAGCCTAATAAGGCGTGCCACTCCTGTATACTTACTAACCAGGCTGCCAGCAACTCACTAATTAGGGAGTTATAAATAGCAGTCTATTTGACTTCAACGTTCTACCGTGGATGTCCACATCAGAGTGGCACACCTATCATCCTTCGCGGCTGCTGCTCACAGTACAGATATTCCAGGTCCTCTCAGCGCTGGCACTACAACCATTTTCTAACTAAACCTGTAGTACTCAAGCCCTTCTCTCTCCTATTATTAAAATTGAAGGCCTGTCAGCAAGCAGTTTCTTCCATATAACAACCCGACTCCCAGTATCACCCTATCCTGTTGTATATTTGACCCGTTTACTGCACTGTAAAAGTCCCAAACGTTTCCTGCTATTCCAGGACCGTTTAGGGCTAGCTTTGCAACCGTACCGTAGCTACAGTTGTAGCATATAAATCCCATTCTCGTCATAAATTTGACAATCCGTCTCCCCCTTCGCCCAGCTGTCTAGCATCCGCTCACTGAACATGTTGCGTTATTATTTCCATGGCCTCAAACCCTGCGTAATAACTTCACTGGCTCTCGTACATGTTCGAATGGTAAGCTCTAGCACTGTCAACAGATCGCTCAACCTATATCTTAAGCGCTTATTAAGCCACTCACCATGTTCTTCTGAGTCCCTTAACTCATTTACCGGTTAACAACGCCTGATACTCTCGGTATACAAATATGACAACTTTTGCTTACGCTAGGCCAATACGGCCTGCATCTTCCTCTCACATTCAGCAAATATCAGGTCTCGAGCTTGAGCGCAAAACTACGGATATGATGTATAACATATACAGTCACCCGATTGCTTTCAACCAGCACAACTTTACCATAAATTTTGTATTTATACAATAACATAGTCCAGTTCAATTTTGTTGGCAGATTGCTCGGTCCGTTTTTCTTCTCTCCCTTGTTCTACAGGATAACATTACCTGCACGGAACACCGCTAAGGACATACCTGCAATGCTCCCATGGGCACGGAGTCAATAAAGAACAAAGAAAAAACCCGCATTTCGTAATCCTGACACACTAAAGAAACTATAAAACTGAGCAACTCAACACAAGTCACCTGAGTCGTCCGACTTCAACAGCTCTAACCAATAGTACTTGACTCCGAAGGCGACTACACGGCCATGGGTAACCAGTTGGCGTTATGTGACTGCAAACATCCACAGCGGTAATCGGTCAGCTGCAATGTTGTCAATGTTATATCATCAGCCGGCAGTGTTCCAGAACGTGGTGGGTCTTCGTCTGGTAAGCGTTTCCCTACAAAAAGCAACAAATGTCTGTTTAACTACACTGCGACGTGGCAGATGTGACTCGCTATTCAATAAAGTCACCGACCTTTACACATTTGCAAGTTGATCGATATCACATTTACAAGTTCTGTGAATTTATCTGCTCTCGCACGAACATGCCTACATATCTGATTAGTAACGTGCCAATATTCTTAAGTATTTTTCACCCGTTTTCTCATAATTCACTCACCTGACCCACACTGCGTACGGCACGTGTGGGCCCATATGGCCCAAAGGTTGTATGAAGTCTACGTACACAGAATGCGAGAGGTAGAGATAATAAGCAGATCACTAATATGGTATGTTGATGAGGAACTAGTCCGATGAGGTCCCGTACAAAGTGTGGATCAGGTGAGTGAAGTAGGAGGAAACGGGGGGAAATAATTAAGAAAAGTGGCTTGTCACTAGTCAGATATGTAGGCGTGTTGGTGCGAGAGCAAATATATGCACAGAACTTGTAACTGTGATATCGGTCAACTTGCCAATGTGTTAGGGGCGGTGACTTTATTGAGTGGCGAGTCACATCCGCTACGTCGCAGTGTTGTTAAACAGACATTTGTGGCTTTTTGTAGGGAAAACGCTTGCCAGACGAAGACCCACCACGTCCTGGAACATTGCCGGCTGTTGGTACACATTGGCAAGATGGTATCTGACCGATTACCCTCGCGGATATTTGCAGTCACGTAACGCCAATTTGTTTCCTATGGCTGTGTGGTCGCCTTCGGAGTCCATTACAAGTGGTTGGGGCTGTTGAAGTCGGACGACTCAGGTGACTTTTATTGAATTGATCAGTTTCCTAGGTTCTTTAGTGTGTCATGATTATGAAGTGCGGTTTTCTTCGTTCTTTATTGATTCCGTGCCCATGGGTGCGTTGCAGGTATGTCCTCAGCGGTGTTCCGTGCAGGTAATGTTATCCTGTAGAACAAGGGGAGAAGAAAACGGACCGAGCAAGCTGCTAACAAAATTGAACAGGACTATGTTATTGTATAAATATAAAATTTATGGTAAGGTTGTGGTGGTTGAAAGCAATGGAGTGACCGTATATGTTATACATAATATCCGTAATTTTGCTTACAAGCACGAGACCCGATGTTTGCTGAATATGAGAGGAAGATGCTGGCCGAAGTGGCCTAGCGTACGCAAAAGTTGTCCTGTTTGGAAACCGTGAGTATTAGGCGTTGTTAACTGGTAAATGAGTTGAGGGAATCAGAAGAACATCGTGAGCGGTCTAATAAGCGCTTAAGATATAGTTTGAGCGATCTGTTGACCGCGCTAGTGCTTATGATTCGCACATGTACGAGAAACAGTGAAGTTATTACGCCGGGTTTGAGGCCATAAAAATAATAACGTAACATGTTCAGTACCCGGATGTTAGACAGCTGGATGAAAGGGGTAAGACGGAGTGTCAAGTTTGTGACGAGAATGGGATATATATACTACGGCTGTAGCAACAGTACGGTTGCAAAGCTAGCCCTAAAGCGACCTGGAATAGCGGAAAAAGATAGGGACTTCTACAGTGCAGTAAACAGGTCAGATATACGACAGGGAAGGGTGCTACTTGGAGTCGAGAGGGTTATGTGGAAGAAACTGCTTGCTGACAGGCCTACAACTTTAATAACAAGGGAGAGAAAGGCATGAATACTACAGGTTTAATTAAAAAATGGTTGTACGTCCAGGACTGACGGGGACCTGGAATATCGAGATTGTGAGTAGCAGCCGCAAAGGATACTAGGTGTGCCACTCTGATATGGACATCCACGGTGGAACTTTGAAGTCAAATAGACTGCCAGTTATAACTCACTAATTGGTGAGTTGCTGGCAGACTGTTTAGTTAGTATACAGGAGCTGCACGCTTTATTATGCTCAGCAAAGTCTGATAGGTGTACAGTGTGGAATACAAGAGAGAGAACAGACAGCAATACTTGCGACAGCTGTCATCATCAGCAGCATCAACGGCAGTACATCAGCCATTTGAACTGATGCTTCGCTGCCATACAACCATGAGGACCTATGAAATAAAGAATAATAAGAGGGAGAGAAGGGGGACTTACCTGAAAACCTTAATGCCCTAAGCAAACATTCAGGGTCAAGGCGCCTACACCTTGCCTAGACAACATACCGTCACCAAAAGCTGGCTATCGTGTAAAGATAAGGCGGCATCGGCGAGACAGCTTCCTTGCGGCTTTCACTGCCACGCGTCATAATCAGCCATTACGCCACAGAAAACTCAGCGCTAAATACACTTCAAACAGACAAGCCAATTAGGAGACGGCAACAAACGCGCCACTGGTGTCTACTGCGAGCCATGTCCTGTAAAGTCTCGAGCCAATCGCAAGGCAAGTCACGTGGACTCCAACACGGAAGGCGAAAAGGACCAACGGCACCCAGTTTGGTTGCCAGTGACTTCATTTCCCGCTGCCAAGTCAACTTCTGTCCACCTCGAGCCTTGCGCCATCCTACACCTGGTAGACTGAACAAGGCCCTCCTAGGTAAGCGGAGACCATGCATGCGTAGCACATGCCCGAGCCAATGCAACTTATTCAGTGTTATCTGTTCTAGGGAGCTAGCATGATTACCACCACCTAGTACTCGCCTACGCACATCATCGTTGCGGACACGCTGGTGACATCCAACACCAGCAATGCTTCGCAGACAACAATGATCAAAGACTTGAAGGCGCATCAGATCTTCAGACCGAACACGCCAAGTTTCACTACCATAAAGCTGAACGGCCCTCACTGTGGCCTTGTATACACGGCCTTTCAGACGGAGGGAAACTCCATTCTGTCGCCAAATATGACAAAGTTTCAAGATAGCAGCTCTGGTCTTTGTAATGCGTGAGCTCACGTCAGTTTCTATGCTCCCATCATTGCTGATGCGGCTGCCAAGATAAGTGAAGTGATCAACCACCTAGGGTTCCTCGTTAGCAAGCGTCAAGGGGTCATCAAGTGGCTGGTGGTCTTGCAACAACAATGCACCTTAAAGTTGCGAAGTGAATGCCACCCTGGACAGGCTATTCAGGGTCGATTGTGCCGCCACAAAATTGTCGAAAAGCAAGACGATATCGTCCGCATAATCTAGATCAACTCACCGTTCACCAGGCAGCACTTCAACACCTACATCGTGGGATTCCGCAAGGGAACACTCTATGATAGAATCCACGACGAAATTGAACAAAAATGGGGTAATCGGACAACCCTGACGAACGCCAGTTGTAGTCAAAAAGCTATCTGATAGGACACCACAGACCCTGACGCGGCCTGTAGTGTTCGAGTATAGTGCACGAAGGATGTTCACATATTTCGTGGGAACATCTTTTCGCGCAAGTAATTCGAACAGAATCGATCGATCGACTGAATCGAACGCATTCTTGAAATCGAGGAACACAGCTATTGTCGGTCTGCGGTATGCGTGGCGCTGCTCTAGCACCTGCCGCAAAGTAAATATATGGCCTATACAGCCATGTCCTGGGCGCAAACCGGCCTGCTCTTTCCTAATCCGAGATTCCCGTTCCGCAGTGCGGCGATGAACGATACTCGAGGCCAGTAATTTTGTCACAACTGGCGTTAGGCTAATATCCCTGTGGTTAGAACAGTCTGTGCGACTGCCCTTCTTGTAAATTGCCACTTTAATAGATTCGCTCCAATTACCCGGCACACTCCCTTCGTTCCAGATACTTTCGAATATGGAGGTCAGTGCTATGCAGAGGACCTCACCTCCACCCTTAAATAGTGCAGGTGGGAAAGAATCCGGGCCAGCGGCACGGAAACGATTAAGGGCTGTGATCACTTTTCGGACCTCAGCCTCCGACGGAGGCTCTAAACTAACCGTCCATGGCACGTCCTGCATCGCCTGCGTTGGTAGAGGTCCGGGAGCAGGGGGTCAGCTGAACTGATGTTCAAAGTGCTCAGCCCAACGAGCCATAGGACGCTCCTCATTGTGTATCAGCGCACCCGCGCTGTCTCTGATTGTCTCACTGACGCCTGGTTTTCTGGGGCCATTGGTGAGGATTAGCTGGAAGAGCTTGCGGTAATTGCCTACTGCTCCTGCCCCCTCCATTGCTTGAGCCCGACTGGTCCACAAGGCTTCCTTGTCAGCACGTAGGCTCCGCTTTAGTTCACGCCTAATAGCCCGTCTGGTCACATTGTGATCAGAACCAGCCGGGAGGTGGTTTCTAGCTTCCAACAGGTTCACGGACCTCTCGGATATCCAGTGACTGGTGCGGTGACGGCTGATAGTGCCACAAGCAGATGCTCCTGCGTCGTGCATAACGGCCGAGATCCTATTCCACTGAAGTTCAGTGTCAGTAGGACAGGACAGCGAGAGTGCGCCATGCAGTGCTTCTTGATAGGCTTGTCTGACCGAGGGCTGGGACAATTTCTCCGTTGCCAATCGGGGGAGACGCTTTGTGCGCCTTCCGGCAAAGTTCATGGAGAAACGACAGCGCACCAAGGCATGATCAGAGTCGACACAGGTACTCCAGTACCAGCGGCAATCCAGAATGGAACCGCGCTACCTGTAACCTATGGCTATGTGGTCAATTTGGGTCCATCGCTGGCCAGCTACAGGTGGATGCCAAGTGGCACATCGGCGCCCACTGTGTCTAAAAGCAGTGCTAGTAAGAAACAACTGGTGCCCCGCACACATTTGCAGCAGACGCTCGCCGTTGTCGGTCCGTTCGGAGTTAGGTCCATAATTACCACCTAGCTGAGCTTCTGAAGAGCTCAGACGCCCTACTTGTGCGTTCACATCCCCTGCAAGTACTATAATATCTGAACTAGTAGCAATGCGTAGTAAAGCGTTCAATTCGTCATAGAATGTGTCCTTGACTGCATTAGAACTGCAGTCGGTGGAAGCATTAACGGAAATCACAAACAAACAGCGTTTTGTACTACTGCGCGAATTCACCTTAGCTGATGTCGTCAAACGGGTTGCACATAAACGGCTGTCCACCGGAATCCAATCAACCAACGATGACTCAGCCTTGCAGCGGAGAATGATACTCACACCAGCTTGACCCGTGAGTGCCGCATCGGCGTCTCCGGATGCGTGAAAACAATACCGAGAGCTTAAGCCGGGTGTAGTCAATTCAATAACCCCGTTAGGGTCATTAATCCTAGTTTCGGACACACAGCACACATCAACACCCAGTGTGTCCAAGGTGCGTGCGAGTGCAGCCTGCTGACCTGCTTGTCTTAGAGTGCGGCCGTTGAATGTCGCCATGGAAACGGGACAGCGTGGCCTTGTAAGGGACTTTTGCCGATAGGCGTCCGATACGTGCTGTGAGATGGTGGCTGCAGACGGTATTACTCCCGTAGCACTTTGGTTGCTGTCAATTAAGCTGGGAATTATAGAAGGTAGGTTAGTAATAGGGGCCGGGATGGGAGTAAGAGAAAAAGGTGGAAAAGAAAGAAGGGAGGCGCCAGCAGTAGCATGTTTTCGCTTGTCCGCCCTGCTGTATGCAGCAGATAAGGCGACCCTCGATAATCTGCGCGACGGCCGATGCAGGATGAAGTTTATGTTTGAAGAAAATGTCACGGTTGTATGTGGGCTGGGATACTGCCAGGGCGCCCAGACCTAGAGAGTGCGACAGCTGTAGAGAAAAAAAGACAGTGGTGCCGGCTCCGGAAGTGACCAAGAGTAAGGAAATAATACACACAGCACCGCCAATTACTAAGTTTTCACCCCAAGATTTGCGATGCCCAGAGGAGGTGCCGAAAAGTATACAATAGAGTATGGTTAAACATAGGAGGGGTTGAGACCCAAGGCAGTTCAAGTGCTCAGCATCTGGCGCTGGTGGAATAAGAAAGCCACCAGCCCAATAGACGGGGATGTGAGAATTAAAATTGCATTGCAGCCGATGCGCTGGGGCTAGTAGTACCTATACCACCACTGAATAGTTGCGATATGGACGAAGACAAAGGCCAAGCAAGAGAGGGAGACGTTAATGTAAGCTGAGATGCATGATAGTGGAGCCGAGGGGCAAAACTCAATCAGAGACCGGAAATTTGGATTTTGGTAGGCGTTACCAAGCATAGAGATAATGATTCAGACAAAGAAGAGTATCATGAGGTTGTAACTTATACCAATGAGAACCTTAGTCGATGGCAGCCGATGCTGAAAATAAGAGGCCTTGGTTTACGACCTATAGGCATTTGGAGCCTGAGAGGCCGGACTTGTCCAAAATGTTTTGGTATGAGAGGCACAGTAGGAAAGATAATCAAAAAACCTAGGATGTTACGCTGACGCTAGTGGTACTTATACCACCATTGAACAGTTGCCATTTGGACTAATAGAGAGGCCAAACATGAGGGGGAAACGATAATGTGAGTATTTATGTTCGTCGCAATCAGCCGACAATTCAGATATGTCGACCAGCTGTCCGGAAAAGCACCAGACGACCGTTTCGCCATACTGGGGCTCATCAGTGGTGCGCATCCTTCGGTCCTCTGCGGAGGATGGAACCCATGACTGCTAGTGACTCTTGCCAACTAGCCAGCAGCTTATGCAACTGCACCATGGAGGACGGTATCAGACTATCGTGAATTGTTAGCTAAATGCGATATAGCCCGACGCATTATCCACTGCCATGCAGGCACCTGCCATGCAGATGACAGCGGTTGGCCTTCCGACGTCAGGACTTCCCGGTTACGGCAGCTATGAATCGACATAGCATTTTGTGGAATCCGTACGGGCGAATTGGTGTTACTTATGAATGGAAGGATTTTGGTGGCTATATTGCATTTAGCTAACAATTCACGATAGTCAGATACCGTCCTTCATGCCGCAGTTGCATAATCTGCGGGCTAGTTGGCAAGAGTCACTAGCAGTCATGGGTTCCATCCTCCGCAGAGGACCGAAGGATGCGCACCACTGATGAGCCCCAGTATGGCGAAACGGTCGTCTGGTGCTTTTCCGGACATCTGGTAGACATATCTGAATTGTCGGCTGATTGCGACGAACAAACATACTCACCAAAATCTTTCCATTCATAAGTAACGATAATGTGAGTTGAGATGCATGATAGTGAGGCCGAGAGGCAAAACTCAGTCAAAGACCGGAACTTTCGATTTCGGTAGAGGGATTAATCATACAGATAAGGAATCGGACGGAGGCGAGTATCATGAGGCTGTTGCTTATGCCAATGAGCACTTTAATCGATGCTCAAAGGAAAAGAAGCCTTGGTTTGAGACTTATAGGCGTTTGGAGACGGAGAGGCTGGGCTAGTCGAGAAGGTTTAAGAATGAGTGCCACAGCAGCAAAGAGATCAAACGAGGTAGTTGCGCTGACGCTAGTGGTACCTATACCGTCATTGAACCGACGCGATATGGATCAAAAGAGAGGCAAAACAGGAGAGGGGAACGTAATTGTGGGCTTAGATGCATGGTAGTGGAGTCGAGAGGCAAAACTCAATTAGAGACCTGAATTTGCAGCTTTGCAGGGGACCAAGCATACGGCTAATGTACCAGACGGAGGCCAGGATCATGAGGCTGTTTCGTATGCCAATGTGAAATTTAATCGCTGCTCAGAGGAAGAGAAGCCTTGGTTTGAGACCTATGGGCATTTGGAGCCCGAGAGGCCGGACTAGTCCAAAAGGTTTAGGAATGAGAGCCACAGTAGCAAGAACATATGGCGACGTCTGGGATTAGGCATACAGATAATGAAACGGAAGAAGACGAGAAGCATGCGGCTGGTACTTATACCATTGAGAACCTTAACCGATGGCAACCGATCTTCAAAAGAAGCGAGGCCTTGGCTTGAGACCTATAGGCATTTGGAGACTGAGAGGCCGGACTACTCCAAAAGGTTTAAGCATGAGTGCCACAGTAGGAAAGATAATCAAACGAGGCCTAGGTAGTTGCGCTGACGCTAGTGGTACCTATACCACCATTGAAACGATGCGATATGGACCAAAAGAGAGGCCAAACAAGAGAGGGAGACGATATTTGTGAGCTGAGAGGAATGCTAGTGGAGCCAAGAGGAAAAATTAATCGAGGATTGGAGCTTACGATTTCGGTAGGGGGGCCAAGCATACAGATAATGTATCAGCTAGAGACGAGTATCGTGAGGCTGTTAATTTTACCAATGAAAACTTTAGTTGATGGTAGCCGATGCTCAATAGAAGAGAGGCCTTGGTTGGAGGCCTATGGGCATTTGGAAACTGAGCGGCCGGACTAGTCGAAAAGGTTTAAGAATGAACGCCACAGTAGCAAAGAGATCAAACGAGGCCTAGGATGTTGCGCTGAAGCTAGTGGTACCTATACCACCATTGAACCGATGCGATATGTACCAAAAGAGAGGCCAAACAGGAGAGGGAAACGCAATTGTGAGCTGAGATGCATGGAAGTGGAGCCGAGAGGCAAAACTCAATCAGAGGCCTGAAATTGCAATTTTGCAGAGGACCAAGCATACAGATAATGTATCAAACGGAGGCGAGTATCATGAAGCTGCTACTTACACCAATGAGAACAATAGCTGATGACAGCCAATGTCCAAAAGAAAAAAGCCTTTGGTTGGAGACCTATAGGCATTTGTAGCCTGAGGCCGGTATGGTCCCGAAGGTTTAATAGTGCGGGGCACAGTAGGAAAGAAATCAAATGTGGCCTAGTATGTTGTGCTGACACTATGGGAACCTAAGCCACCCTTGAACAGTTGCTATATGGAACAAAAGAGAGGCCAAACAAGAATAGGGGACGTAATTGTGAGCTGAGAAACATGACAGTGGAGCCGAGAGTCAAAACACAATCAAGGACTGGAACTTCCGTTTTCGGTAGGGGGAACAACCATACCGATAATGTATCAGACGGAGACGAGTGCCAAGAGGCTGTTGCTTATACCAATGAGAACCTTATTCGTTGCTCAAAAGGAGAGAAGCCTTGGTTTGGGACCTATGTTGATTCGGAGTCTGCGAGGCTGGGCTGGTCCAAAAGGTTTAAGAAGGAGTGCCACCGTAGTATAGAGAATCTAACGAGGCCTAGGATGTTGCGCTAACGTTAGTGTTACCCATACCACCATTGAACAGTTGCGCTTTGGACCAAAAGAACGGCCAAGCAAGAGAGGTAGACGTTGATGTGTGCTGGAAAGCATGATAGTGGAGCCGAGAGGCAAAATTAATCAGGGACCGGCACTGCTAGCAAATGCGGAGGTAAACGAGGTGTTTTCTTATTTACGCGTGTCCGGGCGGAGTACGAATGTATACGAAGGTTGTACGAAGGTAAACTGAGAATACGCTTTGTAAAAACTTTGTGTTAAATAAATAAATAAAATAAATAAATAGTTTATTCTCAGTTTCATAGAGACACACCAACTCAGGCATGATCAACGTTTAAAAACAGATGTGTATCACGACGATACATCGGGTTCAATCGTGTGTAGTTGAAACGGTGTCAGGAAGAGTTGACATGTGAGTCTAGTCGACTTGCCAGTATGTAGTTGCGGACAGTGACATTATTCAGTGGCGAGTCACATTCACTATGTCGCAGTGATGTTAAACAGACATTTGTGACCTTTATGGGGAGAGAGCTTGCCAGGTGAAAACCCATCACGTCCTGCAACCCTGCCGTAAGGCCTTTGGAACATTAATGTTGAACTGGCAAAGCCGCTTGACGACTGGTTTTACCTTCGGTTGTTCGCAGAGTAATGGCTTCTAATTTCCTCTGTTAGTTGGACAGGTAATTTGATCGGGGTCGCCATGATTTTTGAGGTCGGTGGAGGAGAGGGACATCGCGATTATTTTTCTTGTTGTATGTCCAGGTGAGCAAAAGTTCAACGTTACCGCTGTCCAGATTTTTCAGATGTATAATGTATGGGAGTGTGAGGATATGTCCAGTTCTTCATATTGGACATGGGTTATGGTGATTGTAGTTCGGTCCTTTCGGAGTTATACCATGCTCCATGTAAGTCCTTGTGGGTTGTTACGTCCGTCTTGGGCCAAAACTGTTGCTCAGTCCAATCCCAGATCTCCAAGAAGTCCCGGACCTCAGAGAAAAGGGAAAGTGAGGGACAACGGAGAGAAGACCGCAAGAACAGGCATGGAGTTGAAAATTGTTAATGTCTTGTGTTACAACATTTGGGCTTGAGACAAAAGCATGTACACTGTGCAAAAACAATTATGCTGAAAATGTCTTTTCAATATCCTATAGAATCATTAGCCGTATGGGTGGATTGCTAACGCCTGCGTAGAGACAAGAGCGTTGTACCAGTAAGTAAAGTAAGAAGTATCCGTTTAGTATGAGCCAATAATTGCGTGTGGCTAGAGCAAAGAGAGTTAGAATATTGGTAGTGAATGCCAAGTGCATGAACAGCACGTAGTTAGCGTAATCCGAGAGGGAGGGCAAAATAAGCGAAAAATAAATAGGTTGCCGAGAGAGAGTCTTAAAGATCAATTGGTGGCAGGGCAGCGGAAGGATTGGATGCAGATATTCTAAAGGAATAAAGGTTATTGAGATACGGAGTGGCTCCTAACAGGCACTGGATCATCGCATATGCATGCGGCCAATGTCTACTAGCTACTTCTGAACAGAGATGCCGAATTTAAGACGAACGACAGATGGTGGCGCTAGGAGAGACTTAGTGGCCAGATGTAGAGATTCCAATCAGACGCTTGGTCACTAGTGTATGCCTATAGGGTCACTAAGCGTATCCACAGGCCAGTGAAGGGAAGTTATAGGTCAACGGACCAGCTGAGCTGTGAAGCAAAAAATCCGAGATAATGATCATTGTAAGAAGGGAGCGAGCTCCGGATACCCGCAAAGTTAAATGGAAGCTATGGCGACTAGCTGTTGCTAAGCAGAGATAGTGGCTCTAGAAACAATGTGTCAGTGGCTGGTGTAGCCATATCATTAAGACATTTGACTACTATTGTAAACTACAATTTCTATGAAGAAATCAACATGTGAGCGAAGGTTAAAGAGACAGTCTGCGGAAGAAAATGAAGGCTGTAGGGTCAAGGAGTGGCTTCTTACAAGCTACATGGAGCCAACAATGACTAGCTTTTGCCAAGAAGGGTTGACGCGAGTAAGATGAACGACGGATAAAGGCGCGCTAATAGAGAGATGAGGAGCCGGGAAGAGGATAGTGTGGGAAGGTAAGAAGAGGCGATTATAAGTTGTCTGGTAAAGTTTCAAAAACTCTTCTTCAGAACAGTTGATATTCAGTATTTTGGAAACTTGTGTGACAGAGAGTTATTTGTTAATAGAGAAGCGGAACTGGTTTATATTCATAGATGCTCTTATTGTGAGAGGAAACCTATTCCATACGTGTGCTTATCTGTAGAGGTAGAAGTTGGAGCGAATGCTGCTACGCGTTCTTGGTAGGATAATGGAGTGGGATCTATCACATAGGGGGTACGAAGTGATATATGAGTCTGAGACAGGGTTTAGTTGGCTCCCACTGATATTGTTAATGAGCGAGTATAGGAAAGCGAGGCTAGTTTTTAATCGGCGCAGCCATAACGGGTCGGGCATAAGTGTGTTGCACCGATCACGGTAGCTTAGACTTGAGTGCCCCAGGAGGCGTTTTGTGAAGGTGCGCTGAACCTTTTCGAGGGCTGTTCGGTCGCATTTTCTAAGTAAAACGAGGAATACGAAGGTGACTGTCCACCAATTAGCTGTACAGTTCATGGTGCGCAGGTGAATGCGTACCGCGTACGCAACCAAGCAAACGACAGACGGACCGCACTTACGGAGTAAACAAAGATTTTTCTTCGTCAATACGAAGCGTAGCCTTCGTAATGACGAAGCAAATACGATGGTTTTTCTTAGTCTATACGAAGCTTTTTCTTAGTAAATACGAAGGCGGTTCTCCGTAATGACGAAGCAATACGAAGGTTTTGCTTAGTAAATACGAAGGCTGTTCTTCGTAATTACGAAGCAATACGGAGGTTCTTCTCAATATATGCGAAGGCTGTTCCTCGTATTGACGGAGCAATACGAAGGTTTTTCTTAGTAAATACGAAGGCACCTCTCCGTATTGCGGAAGCAGTACGAAAGTTTTCTTAGTATATACGAAGGGTGTTCCTCGTACTTAGGAAGCAATACTACGGTTTTTCTTAGTATATACGAAGACGCTGCTGCATATTGACGAAGACGTGCTACTGTTTCGCTGAGTAAATATGAAGGCTGCTTTACGTATTGTGGAAGGTTAACTATTGCTTTTCGTGGTGGATATCAAGGGATTGCTCAGTGAATATGACGCTTTTCCGTAATGACGGAGTACTACGATGGATACGCGTAGTCAATACGAGGACGTGTTCTCGTACTAAGGAGGCGATGATATGATTTCGCGTAGTATATCATAAAGGGTTTCCTCTTGTGAAGGTAACGAAACCGAAGTAACGACTACCGTACCAAGCGGTTACCTTGACATGGGCGACACTATGCAATGCTTTCGCCAACCCTAGAGGAAGGGGTTTCCTTTTATGGCCTAGGCGAAATAGTGTTTTGCACTCGCACTGAAGCTATTATTATCTAAGCGTTCCTATTCATAAGCTACCGGGAATGGTTGCACGTTTGACGTAGGCAGCGCAGTGCACGCTATACATAATAGCGATGCACAATAAGTTATACGATTACCTAATCAGACTGTATGAAAGAGTACCATGCGTACTTTCCAACTGCGGATTGCATACCTGCATATCCTTGTGGACGTCTGAATAGGTTGCGAAATTACCAGAGAGCATATACCGGTTTGATGGGCAAATCAGTCTCAAACGATTGCCCAGGATGACAGGCATCCTAATAGATGTAGCAACAACGGTGGGTTTGCAGCCACTGCGAAATACGAAAAAGCGGAACGGAGGTTTCCGTGGCTTTGGATGAATATAGGACCATGACCTGCACAGACTTCCTTCACGTCACACCGTACGCGAACGCCATGCTCACAATACGCGCCTAGACGGTAAGATAGTATATTATACGCGAAATTACGGGGCAGCAATTGAAGCACACGGAAAGGTCTTACAAATGTATATTACTATGAAAGGAAATATTTACATGGTCGTTGGCGGTTCCTTGATGCACTGCGCGTCCAAATCTATAACTTCTTAAACCTGTAAAGGAAATTGTTAAGTACGGCATTAATGGTACACTGTACCTGGGAATCTTGACTGTTAGATGTAGCAGATGTACGTCGGTGCAGGTTGCTCCGGGTAATTTGTAGCCACTTGCAAACAGAGTTAGCAGCGGCGTTGCCCGTGCACCCGAACGGCTTAATGATAACTTCTGCGAAAGAAGGTAACGTGGCAAAGGTTATCTGAGTTGCCTTGCAGCGCACTAAAAGTATGCGTCTTCTTGATAGGTATCGCGTAGTTTGCACCGGTAAGGTTCAACTGACGCAAGACATCTCGCTTCATCACCCTGTCCAGCACGTAACCAACGGCCTCGGATACCGTGCCGGCGGGTGTTGACTGCATGTGAGTAGTCTAAGTCATGAATGCATATTCCGCGAACGTGACGTACCAGTTCTCGACGGAGTTCGGGGTCCAGTAATTTGCCCTCCAACTCCAGGAATTCCACAATGTTGGAGGTTGGTAGTGTTAACTCCGTGGCTTGCGTCGGCCTTGTATTCCTTATTGCTTGGCTCATTGACGCGTGGCTATCCTTCAAAACTTGTAGTGTCTCCTCCACGCGCCTAAGGGAATCTGAAAATTGTTTGCAAAATGCGAATGACAGGGGGCACGTACCAAGTACGCCGCGTAGCATATTGCGGTCTTGTTCCCGCATGCAAAGTTCATCTGCATAGGATGTGTTGCAACTAAGAAGCTCAACCATACCTGCTACAGCGTGTAATGTGTGCATAACCCTGTCGTCCGTTTCATGACCCCTGCCTACCAGGGCATGTATCTAAAGTGAGGAACGTTAACACTTACAGCATGTGGTAGGCTCAGTTTGAACGGCAATTTGATTGGACGGACCTGCTGCGGAACACGCACCTCACGGTAACCTTTTCATACATAATAAGAACTTACGCATGTCGGCATGTTCCTCGACAGCATCAAGATAATGAGTAGGCGGGGAAGCCCGCGCCAACTTCTCCAAGGAGAAATCGAGGTACTTCCCATAGCTTGCAGCTGCTGGAGCACTGGTGCGTCGTTTCTTTGTGGGGGGATTATCATCCACAGAGTCCCGTAGTCTAGCCGGCAGGCGTATGTAATGCGTTGCGTTATCAATTGTGTAGCGCATTACGTAAGTCGTTTTGGCGATGCCTCCATGGGAATGATGCAATCTGTGTCGGTAGCAAAAGGTTGATCCTCGAACGCTCTCCACACGGCGGGCATCATCGAACTACACTGCAAATGATTAAATGAATGCGCTTACCTGTACGATGAGGCACGGTCACAGGGAACATTTTGCAATCCGTAGTGGGGTATCTGTGCTTCCTCATTACTTGATGGTATTCGAAGAGGGGAAGGTTGGACAAAATACAATGCTGCCCGTCTTCCAACAGCCATCTGCTGCTTATTGTGACCACTAGCGGTACCTCGTTGTGCGTGTAACTGACCATGCAGAAATCCCAAAGCGGCATATCTATAAAAGCAATTACATGCGTGATTACCGCGTTCATTGCACTCCTGGATGCCCCCGCAATGACACGAGACAGGGCAACACAGCCAACCACAGGCTATAGATAGAACACACCGAAATAATCTATGGAAAATTTTTTTAACGGTGGAACAGTTACCTAATGATAACAATAAGGCACCATAGAAGAGCTGGCTGAGGAACATGCATCTGCGGGTGGCGTGCGTGCATGCATGTAACTGCCAGTTCGGCTAGCGGTAGGCAAGGATGCATGTGGTATTGGTGCCTCAAACAAAGGAGCTCAAACCGCTTGGACAAGCGCACCGCCTAATAACATATTACAAGAAAAACTATATCTTTGAACCCGTCTGCATTAACTTACGCAGTCACACCGGGGGAAATCTCCAGGTCGCTACACATGCCCCTCTAGGAAGGGAAGCGGTGGGTGATCCTTCGATCTGCGTGAGGACTGTCCGTTTTGAGCCAGCTGTCTGCAAGACCAGGTGGTGAAACCTGGTGCAGCTGCTGGGGGAGAACCAGGCGATCGGACCCTAGCGGGCTCCCACCCGTGTCCTCCCTAATGGTTGCAAAAACACAAAATGAAGCACGTTCGTGGGCGTCCAAGGTTCCTCAGGTCGTAAATGTCACAGCTTCTCCTCCGGTTCATGTTGCCCTGTTGGTACTTGCAAGGAAAGTTAGTGCAGGGACATTTGATAACAAGGACATCATAAACAATTGCATTTACCGGCAGGCGTGGGCGTCAAGGAACAGGGGAAGCTGAGTATGTGTTGTCAAAATTGTCCACATTTTTTGGGTTTTCAAAACTTTTGAAATTTTTTCAGTTTCAAAACGTTGCACTTTTTGCTTTTCCGGATAAGGGGAAGAAGATGGAAAATGAAAGCAGCATATTTGTTGTGGAGATAATAAGCATGCCTTATTGCTGCTGCACAATGAAGACGACCCCTAGACATGGTGCACTAGGGAGATGTAAACAGTGCCGCATGCAAAGACGTTCAGTTTTCTCGCAAATTGTAAGGATTTGTGGAGCAAATCTATTAACACGGCCATTGTCATGGAATTACCACACCATTAATAAGGCCGAAAAGCCGGCTGAAGCGGTTAACACTACATGTAACCAGATCCTGCACCCCGCATGGCATGTCATCACCGTATATAGCACCAATGAATGCAAACCTACGTATCCCTGGATTTTTTGCGTTCTAAATATATGCAACAATGCGATGATGACTTCGTCCAAACCAACGGTGAAAGAAACGTATTTGCATAAAATTTCATGGATGGGATAGCGCTTCCAGTCATTAGACACACCGTTGGCCGCATATATGTGTAGCTTGGACGATGGCATAATATGATCGTATAAAGCTCTTAGATTTATGTAAGCTGGGCAGTTCACATATGCAGAAGAACATATGCAAAAGAACACCGTTCCATTTAACTTAACGCTCAATTGCCTATTTACTTGAACGTAGCCTACCGTATCTTTTACGTCGGAAGGCATATTACCCTTGCGGACGTTTCCCTGCAACTCCACACTACGTCGCAATAGCTGAGGCACTAGGTTCACTGGGTTTCGTATGCGTCTTTTCAGACGCAATATGTAAGATTCGGAAGGGAAGGCGGAGAAATCATCCAGTGTCCCATGTCTATTTGCATCTTGTGCTAAATGTCACAAGGAATGAAAGTTAAATATCATTTCCTCAGCACCATAAAGATGAAAGAAACGAGAAATAAACACCGTAAGTACATTACGTGCAAATGAGGAACATTTCCTGAAAAGCAATGGATGACAAAGCAGATAAATACCTAAATGCAAATCCAGAAAATTTATGTAGTACTCCTCCAGCAAAATGTGGGCTAGAAAGGCTGGTCCGGCATACAACAGGAATTGTCGAAATTCAGTCGCTTCCACCAACGAAACTTATCCACGCTTCTACAACGGCGTAGAAAAGCACGCGGCCAATGACACCGATTCCTGTCCAGCACATCGTTAAGACGTGCCACAGTGTCTATATCCAAGCAAAAGTCCTTGCCAGCTGCTGCAGTTGTCCACAATGATATCATGCGTCTCATAACACCCAAACATACAGCAAGCATATAGTCTATTGAAAACTGGTCCACCATATCTATGAGCAGGTATCCAAATGGTGACCGTTTACTACTGCAGTGCAAACGGAACGACTTATTCGTACGCAGACAGCCATCGGTGCAGGGAAACGTTACTTTCCCAGCGACATAAACACCTCGCTGCACACATTTATCGCAACTGCCGAACCCAGAATGGCCTTCACTGCGCTTTATATATGAGCTGGCTGGTGCGTCACAAATGATACCAGAGATACGGACAGCGTTTGGTGTAGGTCGACCGGGCATTAGCACGCCTGTGCGAAGTAACCTTTTTAATCCAGTTACAAGTGGAGCCAAAAGGTGATGAACATTCCACGGTTTACGTGGCCCTGAGTACACCCCAACGACAAAGGGATGGGATACCAAGGGCACCACCGACCTACACAAAATGGGCCACACTTGCACACCGGGCGAATTAAATGGTGAGAACCCATCCACGTGCAGCTGCAAGTGAATGCTCTGGGACGCCGACACACTTTCGCACCGGTAAGCCATCTTCAGCCCGTAAATTATCCCCATGTGACCATACCTACCAGGATGTACCTCGACCTCGTTCGTGGTTCCGGGAGTTTTCATTAACGTCCGGTAAGCCTTCGGTAAAGAAGGTATAAACTTACGCAGTCCTTCAAGTAGCTTGTTAACATCGGAAGCAGACGTGTTGGTATTAAGCACCCACGCTGCCAGGAAAGTTCGTGCCTCATCACACAGGTCCGGTGAAGTAGTCATATCTACAGACGTGCATTCAAGTTGCTCTGATTCGCTGCTCATGGATTCCAACTCATCACTCTCCGATTCCGTCCATGCGGACTGCAGTGAAAGTACGTCGGTGGATTCGGGTAAACAGCCGTCGTGGACAGCAGCTGAAAGGTTACTCCGTTGCGTGATGCAGCGATCTACAATAACACCAGAAAGAGACTTGGAAACCTTACCTGCTACAATTACATGCACGTTACTAGTACGGCTATAATCGCGCACACGCAACGCTTCGCGTTCAGCTAGTCTACGCATTTTAAGCATTCGCCTCCTCAGTGTGCGTGCCGTGGGTAACGCAAATGAACTACGACGCCTTGGTAAACGACTACTCATCTCTAAGACATGAAACCTTAACTTAACAAATGCTTACGTTATGCTTGCTGGACACAAAGACCACAGTGAAGGAAACAACGGACGTACCGACACAGAGAGCGACAGGCGAACTGGGGGCAATCAAACGACCGCGCACTTCCATTTCCGGTACAAATATGTACGCAAAAAACGCGCAGGCCTACCTTAAATGCGAACAGCTCCGCAATATACTTTTCTTTATAAGTCTTGTAAGCAATCATACATACGTTTTGATTGTTCAACAAGCAACTTCACTTCTATGGATTATGGACCAATCTTATATGTACATAGCAAGTCGACGGACTGTCTTTGCTTGGTTCGTAAAGGACGAAGGTAAACTAAGGCTATCCTTCGTAAACGTTCGTCATTGACGAAATAAAACGAATAAAAATCTTCGTAAAGGTTCGTCGGCGCTTCCCCATTGACGAAGAAAAACGAAGTTTTTGCTTAGTATGATGAAAATTTTTCTTCGTCACGTGCGAGCAAGGTGAGCTTTCGTTTTCGTAGAGGGAACAAGCATACAGATAATGTATCAGACGGAGACGAATATCATGTGGCTGTTACTTTTGCTAATGAAAACCTTAGTTGATGGCAGTCGACGCTCAATAGAAGAAAGGCCTTGGTTTGAGGCCTATGGGTATTTAAAGCCAGAGAGGCCGGACTAGTCCGAAATGTTTTAAAATGAGAGGCACAGTAGGAAAGATAATCAAAAAAACCAGGGATGTTGCGCTGACGCTAGTGGTACCTATACCGCCATTGAACCGACGCGATATGGACCAAAATAGAGGCCAAACAGGAGAGGGGAACGTAATTGTGAGCTGAGAAACATGATAGTGGAGCCGAGAGGCAAAACCCAATCAGAGACCTGAAATTGCAACTTTGCAGGGGACCAAGCTTACAGATAATGTAGCAGACGGAGACGAGTACCAAGAGGCTGTTGCTTATACCAATGAGAACCTTCTTCGTTGCTCAAAAGGAGAGAAGCCTTGGTTTGAGACCTATAGGCATATGGAGCCTGAGGCCGGTGTGGTTCAAATGGTTTAAGAATGAGTGTCACAGTAGCAAAAAGAATCTAACGAGGCCCAGGAGGTTGCGCTGACGTTAGTGGTACCTATACCACCAGTGAACAGTTGCGGTATGGACCAAAAGAGAGGCCAAGCAAGAGAGGGATGCGTTGATGTGAGCTGAGAAGCGTGATAGTGGAGCCGAGAGGCAAAACTCAATCGGAAGCCGAAACCTTCGATTTCGGTAGGGGGACCAAGAATACAGGTAATGTATCAGACGGAAACGAGTATCATGAGGCTGTTACTTATACCAATGAGAACCTTAGCCGTTGGTGACCGATGATCAAAAGAAGAACGGCCTTGGTGTGAGACCTATGGGCATTTGGAGCCAGAGGGGCCGGACTAGTCCAAAAGGTTTAAGAATGAGAGGCAGAGTAGGAAAGAAAATCTAGCGAGGCCTAGGATTTGTCACAGGCGTTATGTGTACTTAGGCCACTATTGAGGAGTTGCGATAAGTATCAGAAGAGGTGTCGAATACAATATACACAGAGTCGGGTTAAGCATAAGGGAGAAGTAGAGTAGGCAAAGATGCGGATAAGGATGTAAATCTCAACGTTCTAGAAGGAACAGTAAGTAAAATATTTGGATCAAAGTGATGGAAGTCTTGAGGCAGTCTCGTCTAGGTAGGGATGGGAAGAATAAAAGACAGTAGACTTGCGAATAAGGCGTCAGAAACAGCCATGATGCGAGGTTAAAATAGAGTAGGAAACGGTTGAAAATAAAGCATTAAAAAGGGGATGTAGGCTAATCCGCTAGAGGTTGTTTGGTCCTGTCTCCCATAGCTCGTCTTCCGTCACTTTGAGGCTCAATAGTTCGGAAACTGTGCTTACGACGGGGAATCTCTCTATAGGATTGTTGAAGTGTGTACTGGTCATAGATGATTGGGTTTGCAGAGGTAAGTTGTTCCCAGTGTCCGCGTATCTATAAGGGAAGAAGTTATGGCGTATGCCGCAACGAGCAGCGGGCAGACTGAATGAAAAGGTCGCGTTGCGCAAATGATATCGGGTATCTCCTTCCGTTCGAAATTGTCGTGCCAGGTTTATTTCCGGCTTTTGGTTAAGTTTGTATAGAAACGTAAGGTTTATCTTTAGCCTACGTAGCCACAGCGGGTCCAGTCCCAGTTGTTTGCGTCGACTACGATAGTTCAGCATGTTTGAGCCCAATAGACGTTTGGTGAAGGAACGCTGTACGTTCTCCAGTGCAAAGCTGTCGCACTTGCGTGAGTTCGTAAGGACTATAGAGCAGTATTCGAGAATAGGCCTAGCGCACCTTTATACAGTGTCAATCGAGATTCCAAAACCGACATAGAATTGAAGATATAGCCTATTAACGACCTAGCTTTAGCTGCACTATAGCTTACCTGTTCCGCAAAGTTAAAGGTACTGGAGTATTCAACCCCCAAAACACAAACAAAGCGGCTAACGGTAAGAGGAGCGCCAGTGAGAGTAAGAGTATTCAGTGGCACGGTGCGTTTATAAAGAGAATGCTGCTTTTTCCTGGGGAAAATTCGAGATCCCATATTGCGCAACAGTTTTCCAGCGCCTCAAGGTCTCTTTGTATTGTGGATAGGTTATCTTTCATAATATCGGCGACGAAGGAAAAAAGGACTTTGATGTCGTCCGCAAATAGGTATGGTGTTCCCCAGCGCAACCTCATCAATCGACAACAACATGGATTTCTGCCGTCTAAATCCTGTCAGACCTGCCAATTTGAGTTCCTCAATCATGTAACTCAACTGATTGACAACAAGCAAGCACTAGCCATCATCTTCCTAGACATGACGAAAGCCTTTGACAGAGTACCACATACAGAACTCTTGATGAAGCTGGAAGCATACGGTATCTCCAGCAAACTGCACACTTGGTTCTCATCATATCTTGCAGCTCGCTCACAGTCAGTAATGGTTGGGGAATTTATGTCACTTCCTAAACCAGTTAAAAGTGGCGTAATTCAGGGTAGCGTTTTAGGCCCTCTACTTTTCCTGCTCTATATCAATGACGTGTTCCAGGTTTTCAGACATGGGACACCCTACCTATTTGCGGACGACATCAAAATTGTCTTCCCATTTCATCCGGCAAACTTCCACACCGCCATCTCCCATATACAATATGACTTAAGAGCGCTAACTGCATGGAGCGACATATGGAAGTTGGCATTCACACCATCAAATTGCAATGTCCTTACGTACCGATGCACCATGCCTCCCAATACCTTAATGCTGCAAAGCACGCCATTAGGAAACTGTCTAACAGTGCGTGAATTAGGCGTGCGCTACTCCTGTTCGCTGAACTTCGCGGAACAAGTAGTTTATTCCGCAGTTAAAGCACGCTCTCTCATCGGATACATCCTCAAAACCATGAAAATACGGGAATCTAGAACTGTTCTCTACAAAACATGTGTCCGGCCTCTGCCAGAATACTGCTCTATAGTATTCACCAACCTTAGAAAATGCGACCGAATAGCCCTCGAAAAGGTTCAGCGCACCTTCACAAAACGCCTCCTGGGGCACTCAAGCCTAAGCTACCGTGATCGGTGCAACACACTTAAGCTCGACCCGTTATGGCTGCGCCGATTGAAAACTAACCTCGCTTTCCCATACTCGCTCATTAACAATATCAGTGGGAGTGAACTAACCCTTGTCTCAGACTTGTAGTGGTTATTAATCTTTTACATTTTGTCTTTCTTGTCATCAATTTTATCATGACACCTCTTTTACAGTTTGTTTGAATTATTGAGTACAATACACTTCTTCGCGAACCGCGTTCCGTCGTGCTGATTATTGGCTGTGCTGTTTCTGCTTGCGTACGGTGCTGTCCAGTCTGCTTGTAAATCGGATAGTATACTTGGAATTACTATCGAACGTCTATTTCCATTGTTCTCGACGTGTGCCACAACTGTGCTTAAACTGTGAGTTGACCCTTTCTAACTTTTTGCCTTTTACTAAGGGGTTGAAACCTTCCCAGTATTTTTCGAACACTACATAAATAGGTGACCTCGCCTTATTTTTTGAACACGTATTTTTCTTAATCATGTCTGACCAGACCCATTTGTTTTTACTGACAATTCCGTCGAACTCTCGCTCCCTACCTTTGACATTTCTAATCTACGTGTGTGGTTTATTCAGATAGAAGCTACTTTTTGATGTCGTAAGGTTACTTCACAACCTTCCATGTTCTCCTACGTCGTCTCGCGCTTACCTGTCTCCACTGCATCTGAGGTCATTGATGTCCTTGATCCTATGCCTGTAGAAGCACCGTATGATAAACTTAAAGCAGCTATCCTTAAAAGCACAACTGCGTCTGATGAAGCTCATCTGCAACAGTTACTTTCCGGCGTCGAGCTTGGCGATCGCACCCCATCTCAGCTTCTGAGGAACATGCGTTCCTTAGTTGGTTCGTCGAAACTTGACGACTCCATACTCCGCCAACTTTGGAGGAACTGTCTTCCGGCAAACATCACAGCGATACTATCAGTTCTTAGCGATGATATCACGCTGGAAAAGCTCGCAGAAGCTGCGGAAAAAACGCACGAATGTTTCTTTAAGAATACTCTTAATCCTCTAGCTGAGTCCACCACAGCCAGCTCATCCCCTAGCACTACGCTTGGTTCGGTAAACGATAGAATATCCCGGCTAGAACTAAGCAAGTCTGCTATTCGACTTGAACGCACTACCAGCCGAAGAAGTCCTCGTGATCCGCGCCGCAGCACATAGCGCTCACGTCAGCGGTCGTACTGTTAGTTCCACCGTCGCTTTGGTAAAGCAGCACGTAACTGTCGTCCGGGATGCAAATATCCGAAAGGAACTCCGATTTAACAATCGGAAAACGCCAAAGCCAGCCAGTAATGGCGACGGCTGTCGCTGGCCAAATCCTCAGTCGCCTTCTGTACGTGTTCGACTCCACGACTAAACTTCATTTTTTGGTCGATACGGGCGCAGAAACCAGCGTTCTACCACGTTCGTTGGAAAAACGCCCTCTGCAACAAGCCGGACTTACGTTACAGGCGGCTAACCAGACTAAGATAGCGACATACGGCCAAAAGCTGTTACACCTAAGCCTTGGTTTACGACGCAACTTTCTTTTATCTTTACCATCGCAGATGTCCAGAAACCCATACTTGGCATCGACTTCCTTAGCAAATTCGGCCTCGTTGTCGACCTACGTTGCAGGAAGTTACGGGATGACAGCACTTCGTTCACTGTCCATTGCCATCTCGCCCCACTCACTTCCGTCGGGCTTCGCGTACTCATGCCAGACACTACGCCGTATTCCTCATTGCTTCAGCAATTTCCGTCTTTGGTCCATTCTAATACCGACTATACCGAGCGCAAACACGAGGTTCGTCATCGTATCGTCACCACAGGCCCACGCGTGTCAGCCAAACCCAGACGTCTTCCACCAGACAAGATCCAAGCGGCCAAACGCGAATTCGAGCACATGCTCAACCTAGGAATCATTCGCCCATCCAACAGTTGTTGGGCTTCCCCGCTTCATCTGGTACCCAAAAAGTCCGGTGATTGGCTTCCATGCGGTGACTACCGGGCACTTAACGCCGTCATCGTTCCCGACAGGTACCCGATCCCTCATATATATGCTTTTTCATTAGGATTGTAGGAAAATCCGTCTTTTCTAAGATTGACCTTGTGCGAGCGTACCATCCAATCCCGATGGCATTTGAGGACATTGCTAAAACGGCTGCTATTACACCTTTCGGTTTGTACGAGTTTATTCGTATGCCTTTTGGCCTTCGCAATGCGGCACAGTCCTTCCAGCGCTTCATGGACCAGGTCCTCCCTGGTCTAGACTTTGTTTTTGCCTACATCGACGATGTTCCGATAGCCAGCGCCACGCCAGAAGAGCACTTGAATCACCTTCGACAAGTGTTCGAACGCTTCGCTCATCACGGGATAACCATTAGTCCTGATAAATGCCTATTTGGTCAATCTAACATTGATATTCTTGGTCACATAATTGATAGCAAAGGCATTAGTCCCATTCCTAAATATACCCAGGTAATCGTGGACTATCCACTGCCCCAATCCGATAAAAATCTGCGCCGATTCCTTGGCATGGTTAATTATTACGGAAGATTCATTGACAATTGTGCTGCTGTTCTTCAGCCTTTGACTGACTTACTTAAAGGTAATCCAAAGAAGTTCCTCATTACGCCAGAAGCCGAAACAGCGTTTGTTGCCATCAAGCAGAAGTTGAGCCAGGTAACTTCCCTGAGCTACTTGGACACCGACGAGAAAGCTACTCTCGTTCTCAAGACTGATGCTTTACAATCCGCTGTTGGTGCTGTACTGCAACAACTAATTGGCAGTGAGATGCAGCCGTTGTCTTTCTTTTCTCGGAAGCTACAACCAGCACAAACGAGATATAGTACTTTCGGTTGCGAACTTCTCGCGATCTACTTGGCCGTCAAACACTTTCGTCACGTCCTTGAAGGACGACGTTTTGTAATTCTGACGGACCACAAGCCTTTGGTCTACGCTTTTCGTGCCGCTTCCGACCGCTATTCTTCGAGAGAGACACGACATCTGGATTACCTCTCACAATTCTGTGTCGATATTCGCTATCTCGACGGTCCAACTAATGTTGTCGCTGATGCACTTTCACGTGCTCACCTACAACAGCTGTCGTCCTCTCCAATAGACCCTGAGGAGATGTCTGTGGCCCAGAACAACGATCATGAACTCGCTCAGCTTCGATCGAATACCACATTGAAATTCTTGCAATTACCAATTTTAAACTCAGACGCAAGGATTCACTGCGATGTCTCTACCGGTAAGCCAAGACCGTTTGTTCCACAGTCTTTCCGGCGAACCGTCATTGACCATTTTCACGGCCTTTCGCATCCTAGCATTCCATCCGCTGTGAAGTTGATTACTGATCGTTTCATCTGGCCTAGTATGCGCTCTGATATCCGTCAATGGGCTAAACACTGTCTCAGCTGCCAGAGCAACAAAGTACACAGACATAGTAGCTCTGCCCCCGGAACTTTCTCACTATCTGAGGCGCGTTTTAGACATGTCCACCTAGACATAATCGGACCGCTTCCTCCATCGAACAATTTCTCCTTCATTTTGACTTGTGTTGATCGTTTTACTCGTTGGCCGCATGCCATTTCTTTGCGTGGCACATCTTCAGAATCTGTTGCCCGTGCAGTTTTCGACTCGTGGATTTCCTTTTTCGGTGTATTATCTACGATCACTACAGATCGAGGATCTCAGTTTAGTTCCACCTTGTTCCTTGACTTGAATCGTCTGTTGGGTTGTACCCACATTCGGACAACTGCATATCATCCCGCTTCGAATGGCCTTGTCGAGCGTTTCCATCGACAGCTTAAAGCCGCCATCATAGCTAATTCACTTGATCCACATTGGTCTGAACGCATCCCAGCTGCCATTCTTGGTATCCGTAATACCGTCAAAGAGGATATTGGATGCAGCCCTACCGAACTCGTCTTTGGAACCACTCTCAGACTTCTAAGTGAGATGATTTTAGATTTCCGAGTCACTGGTGAGATAGATCCTGTGTCCTACGCCGAACGTCACAAACAACACTTCCGAACGATTCGACCTTCGTCTACTCGCTTCACTGCCCGCGAACAACGAATTCATCCGGACTTACACACTTGTCCTTTTGTTTTCATTCGCATTGATGCAGTTCGCAAGCGGTTGACACCCCCTTATGAAGGTCCTTTCAAAGTGTTGTCACGGAAACCTAAGTACCTCATACTGGAAAGGAATGGATCGAAAGAATCTGTGAGTATTGACCGTATTAAACCCGCTTACGTTGAGCCTACCGTTACTTTGACTGATCCACAGTTGTTACCCCCTGTGGGTCAACCAACCGATTCCAATGCTCCAGAACCTTCATGCGCTCGCCCAACGAATGATCCCAAACACACACGTTCAGGACGTTCTGTGTATTTCCCCTCCAAACTAGCTGAGTTTGTTCCCTAGATAGCTATATCGAGCGTAACATACCAGTTCACGCTCTACGGGGGAGTAATGTAGTGGTTATTAATCTTTTACATTTTGTCTTTCTTGTCATCAAGTTTATCATGACATCTCTTTTACAGTTTGTTTGAATTATTGAGTACAATACACTTCTTCGCGCCCCGCGTTCCGTCGTGCTGATTTTTGGCTGTGCTGTTTCTGCGTGCGTACGGTGCTGTCCAGTCTGCTTGTAAATCGGATAGTATACTTGGAATTACTATCGAACGTCTATTTCCATTGTGCTCGACGTGTGCCACAGGTATAGTGCAACCTATGACTCGAACTCAACTGTGCTTAAACTGTGAGTTGACCCTTTCCAGCTTTTTGCCTTTTACTAAGGGGTTGAAACCTTCCTAGTATTTTTCGACAACTACAGACTTATATATCACTTCGTACCCTTTATGTGATAGACCACACTCCATTATCCTACCAAGAACGCGCAGCAGCATTCGCTCCAACTTCTACCTCTACAGATGCGCACACGTATGGAATAGGTTACCTCTCACAATAAGGGCATCTATGAATATAAACCAGTTCTGCTTCTCTATTAACAAATAACTCTCTGTCACACAAGTTTCCAAAATACTGAATACAAACTGTCCTGAAGAAGAGTTTTTTGAAACTGGACCAGACCACTTATAATCGCCTCTTCTTACCTTCCCACACTATCCTCTTCCCGGCTCCTCATCTCTCTCTTAGCGCGCCTTTATCCGTCGTTCATCTTACTCGCGTCAACCCTTCTTGGCAAAAGCTAGTCATTGTTGGCTCCATGTAGCTTGTAAGAAGCCACTCCTTGACCCTCCAGCCTTCATTATCCTCTGACGTCTGTCTCTCTAAGCTTCGCTCGCATGTTGACTTTTTCATCGAAACTGTAGGTATCCAATAGTGGTCAAACGTCTTAATGATATTGCTACACCAGCCACTGACACATTGTTTCTAGAGCCACCATCTCTGCTTAGCAACAGCTAGTCGCCATAGCTTCCATTTATCTGCGGATATCCGCAGCTCGGTAGGAGTCGCTCCCTTCTTACATTGTTCATCCTCTCGGATTGTTTTCGTCACAGCTCAGCTGGTTTGTTACCTTTTAATGTGCTGCGGTAGGATCCACTGGTAACTGAATGCTTAATCCGAACTCTATTGCTGGTCATTCTTCTCTCTCCAAGCGCGCCGTTATGTGTCGTTCGTTCTACTCGCATCAATTCTACTTGAAAGCAGCTAGTCACTGTTGGCTCCATGTAGCTTGCAAGAAGCCACTCCCTGACTCTCCAACATTCATTTTCCTCTGACGTCTGTTTCTCTAAGCTTAGCTCGCATGTTGACTTCCACATCGAAACTGTAGGTATCCAATAGTAGTCAAACGTCTTAATGATATGGCTACACCAGCCACTGACACATTGTTTCTAGAGCCACTATCTCTGCTTAGCAACAGCTAGTCGCCATAGCTTCCATTTAACTTTGCGGGTATCCGGAGCTCGCTCCCTTCTTACAAGGTTCATTATCTCGGATTGTTTGCCTCACAGCTCAGCTGGTCCGTTGACCTATAACTTACCTTCACTGGCCTGTTGATACACTCAGCGACCCTATAGGCATACACTAGTGACCAAGCGTCTGATTGGAATCTCTACATCTGGCCACTAAGTCTCTCCTAGCGCCACCATCTGTCGTTCGTCTTAAATTCGGCATTTCTGTTCAGAAGTAGCTAGTAGACATTGGCCTCATGCATATGCGATGATCCAGTGCATGTTAGGAGCCACCCCGTATCTCAATAACCTTTATTCCTTTAGAATATCTGCATCCAATCCTTCCGCTGCCCTGCCACCAATTGATCTTTAGGACTCTCTCGCGGCGACCTATTTATTTTTCGCTTATTTTGCCCTCCCACTCGGATTACGCTAACTACGTGCTGTTCATGCACTTGGCATTCACTACCAATATTCCAACTCTCTTTTCTCTAGCCACACGCAATTATTGGCTCATACTAAACGGATACTTCTTACTTTACTTACTGGTACAACGCTCTTGTCTCTACGCAGGCGTTAGCAATCCACCCATACGGCTAATGATTCTATAGGATATTGAAAAGACATTTTCAGCATAATTGTTTTTGCACAGTGTACATGCTTTTGTCTCAAGCCCAAATGTTGTAACACAAGACATTAACAATTTTCAACTCCATGCCTGTTCTTGCGGTCTTCTCTCCGTTGTCTCTCACTTTCCCTTTTCTCTGAGGTCCGGGACTTCTTGGAGATCTGGGATTGGACTGAGGAACAGTTTTGGCCCAAGACGGACGTAACAACCCACAAGGACTTACATGGAGCATGGTATAACTCCGAAAGGACCGAACTACAATCACCATAACCCTTGTCCAATATGAAGAACTGGACATATCCTCACACTCCCATACATTATACATCTGAAAAATCTGGACAGCGGTAACGTTGAACTTTTGCTCACCTGGACATACAACAAGAAAAATAATCGCGATGTCCCTCTCCTCCACCGACCTCAAAAATCATGGCGACCCCGATCAAATTACCTGTCCAACTAACAGAGGAAATTAGAAGCCATTACTCTGCGAACAACCGAAGGTAAAACCAGTCGTCAAGCGGCTTTGCCAGTTCAACATTAATGTTCAAAATGCGTTACGGCAGTGTTGCAGGACGTGGTGGGTTTTCGCGTGGCAAGCGTTCTCCCTATAAAAGCCACAAACGTCTGTTTAACAACACTGCGACGTGGCGGATGTGACTCGCCACTGAATAAAGTCACTGCCCAAAACTACATACTGGCAAGTCGACTAGACTCATATATCAACTCTTCTTGACACCGTTTCAACTACACACGATTGAACCCGATGTATCGTCGTGATACACATCTGTTTTTAAACGTTGATCATGCCTGAGTTGGTGTGTCTCTATGAGACTGAGAATAAATTATTTATTTATTTATAGTGTAAGCAGAACATGGGGCCCGGGACATTCCTTGAAATACTCCGCTGGTGACTGCTTTGTTGAAGACGGCTTGCCGCCCAGGCACACCGATTTTGTTCGATTTGATAAGTAGGATGCAAACAGACAGAGCAGCCTCCCTGGCCGTGCCAAATGAAGCAAGTTTGGTCACTAGTTTCAGGAGTGGAACGCGGTCGAATGGTTTCTAATGCCGAGGAAGATGACAACCACTTTATGCCCTAAATTTATCGCGTCAGTGACGTGGTTTAAAAACTCAAGCATACAAGCCTGGCAGGATTTCGAGGGCAGAAACCCGTGTTGAGACCTATTAATGAGATTAGGAGGCAAAAGAAAGTTAGGAAGTTCTGCTTTTACCAGTCTCTCCATTACTCTTGCTGCAATGGGTGTGTGGCTGATAGGCCGATAATTGTCAATGTCAAGACGGGATCCTCGTTTATGTCGTGGTAGGACTACAGCATGCTTCCAAGCAGCGGGGAAGGTATGGGTTGTCATGGATAGTGTACATAGATTAAGGAGGAGAAGTGGAATGTCCGGACCTCCTAGTATCAGCACTACGGATGGAACGCCATCAGGACCGGGGTATTGGGACATTTGAGTGTACGAATTTCTCGCACGATTGCGCGTAGGTTAAATTCGATGATGGTCAGTCTATCGTCAGTGAGCAGGGGTGCTGTAAGCGAAGTTGCCGAATCAGGGACCGAAAAAGAGTTGCAAAAGTGCTTGTTGATATAATCACAGAGTTGGGCGGGGTCCGTCATGAGATTGCCATTAGGAAGTGATAATGAGGCAATTGTTGGAGCTCTGTTGTTTGCTCTGCGTTTCATCAGTTGGGTGAATGCTTTAACCTTGTTGTTACTGCTGAGTGCAGCGTGTTCCGCTGATGTGGCAGACGTGGCTTGCAGGTTTCTCCACCTTGTTAGTGTGTCGTTCATGCGCATTAATATGTGGAAATCCTTTGTCTTGTTGTAGTTGGAGCGCATTTTTCTCAGTTTATTGAGGACTCTAAGTGTATCCACTACACCCTTCGGTTTCGTAGGTTTCCTCATGTTCTGCTTAGGAGCGACCACGTCAAGACAGAACATAATATGGTTGTATATCTCTTAGGTCGCCATATCTGTGTCTGTTGCCAGAAAGAATGCATCCCAGTTAAGAGATCGTAGAAGAGTGGAGAAGCTTTCCCAATCGACGCGTTGTAGAGGACGGAAGGATTCGCTGGGGGAGAGGTTGTACTGCTTAGTAGTGGGCAGTCTGAATGTTAGCTTCACTGCCTTATGAGCACTACCAAGAAGGTTGTCAAGCACACAAACCTGTGCTTGGTTGATGCCTGTCGTGAATATTAGGTCAAGGATATTAGACTTCCTGGTAGGTACGTTAACATGCTGGGTTCAGTCCTACGCTCAAGTATGAGTAAGCTCAACCACCAGAAGTAGAGTTGTTAAAGCCCAAGCAATGTAGACCAAAACGGATTTCACGCCCAAATGCAATTAGCTAAATTTTACTAAATTTTCTCATGCTTATTTCTTTATTATTGGTGGCGGGCTCCTATAGCTCACTGACGTTAGAGACAGAGCCACATGAATATAGAAAATCGGCTCCAAGGGATAAATCTTGTGATGTTTATCTAAGTAATGTGTGTATTTTTAGGCCGAAATCTGTTAACGGATCTGAAAGATCCCCGGGGTTACTCAGGTAGACCTGGCTCATGCGGGCTTGTTGTAAGCTTTAGAAAAGCTTAGAGGCTTAAAAAATGCTAATCTCTATTTTACTATTTGTTTATGTGGCTCAGTATCCACTGAAAATGGTATGCTGTGTCCTTCTAACCGTGAGTTAATTACAAGCTCCCCTGAACTCCCATGTAGATAAAATATTCCTTGCTGGATTTCTAGCGTTTTCGCGCAAGATCATCCCTTATCTGCATATATTTGTCATGTATGCCTGCAAAGTTTACTTTCTGACCACCTGCGCAGTCCGTAGTTGTCGCAGGGTATTACGGGCTAATTAGAGCATTTCTGGATAGCTATGCCTATCTAGAACATGCGCCGCTTCCCTACTTTTTGTATTTTCTTTTCTTTTTTCTGCTATCTGCTTGCAAAGCAGAAAGCCATTTTTAGCGAAAAATAAAGATGGCCTTATTCGTAGACCATCATTTAATTGCGAATAACTCGCAAACTACTGTACGTATTGTGTTGCTTTTACGTTCAACGTATTCAGGCGCTAAAGCTGGTCCAGACCAGTGTAATTTTGTGCCACTTTAAGCGGTATCCTAACTGTAGAAAGGCTTTTTCTTTTATCTGAGAATAACAGGTTGAAATTTTGCGCCGGAGAGCAATATCAGCGTATGAAAAGTAGGGCTGTATTTTTTTGTTAATTGGTATTTTTCTACTGAAGCACGCTGCTTTATTTTCTCTCTTAACAAATTGTTTCTATTTTTGTCCGCATTTATCGGAATTGTTTTCAACTTTTCGTATGCCTTACAATCCCTTCACTCATTTCTTCCATGTGCGCTCAATTGGGGCAACTGAGTGGCCAATTAAGGTGCGATCAATTTAAAGTGCACTTTCGGCGAATTGGATTCTGTTCCAAGGAGAAAAGGCACAACTACACCTCCGCGAAGTTTTCACAAAAGAACAAGGAGTTCAATATCACTCGCAGGAACCAGAAACATGTCAAGGTGGGCGCCTGCGACCCAGTAGCTGTATATCAAACAATGCCAATGCATTTGTAATTGCTGACGATGAACATATACTTATATTTTACCTACATCCATGCAAGAGCATCGGATTAATGTAAGCATTGATCTGAACCCTTTAGGGTGCAGCCTCTAGCAGGTCTAGAAATATACCTATTTATTTATTTATCTATTTATTTATATTTGGGAGGTGCGGACTGGGTAGACCACTCAATGTGCGGCATATTAAAGTCACCGCCGATTAGCTTAAGGCATGCAGGTAACAGCGAAACTTCGGTGAAGAGCTCGACCCATTTTTTGATTTCAGCTGTTGAGATATGTGGTCGGATATAGATGCAACCAATGAAGAGATCTAGGGGCTCGCCATCTGCCTGAATCCACATAGAGTCTTCCCGGTTACCCAATGATATTACTTGGAAGGAGGACGCATGAAAGTCTGCGCTGACGTAGATGAGGCATCCTCCGCCTCGTCGCTTTTCGCGTTCACTGCAGAATGAAGAGTAGACAGGTATCTGGATGGGTGAGTCAGACAAACTGGCAGAGGGCCATGTCTCTGTGATTAGAACCAATGGTGCTTTGGACATAGTAATAATCGGACCCAGAAGATGACTATTTTGCTTAATAGACCTGGCGTTGACGAGAAGCATATTGTGAATCCCAAGCTTGCTAGATTCGTCGAAGTGCGATGTAGTAGGGAGTGCTGGGGCATCTCTTGATGGATAGTTATTGGTTGGATTGCTGAAATTGTGGGAACCGTCTAGCAGCAGCGCAGATGATCCAGAATGGGGTAAGGGGCTTGTCTGCATGCAAGCGCGGAGGTGCATGCCGGGTAGGTTGGTGGAAATTAATGGGTGAGGTTGGGAGTAGTATGGAGCATCGAATCCGAGGGGGGGAGTATTTGGAGGTAACTGATGATGCATACGAGCCGAGAAATCTAGCCCGGAGTCGGTCATGAGGTTGGCGTTTAGAGGAACCGTCTGAATGCCTGAGATATGTTGGTTGGAATCAGTTGTGCCATGTCTAGGAATCGGGTCAGGTGATAGAGAGCCACCGCTTGACCCTCGCGAGCTAGGAGAAGAGGCCCGCAACTTGCGGCGTCCCACAAAAGAGGGACCGCGGAAGGTGTCGTCATGAGTTGTGGCATTATGGTGTGTTGTTGAAGGAGTGTTGACTGGCGTGATGGGATGGGTGGATTGGGGATCGGGGCATGTGCAGAATTCATCGGTTCGTTGCGCCCATGTGGGTTTCGCCCCGGTGATTTTGCTGTTTGGTCAACAGTGTGTTGGGTTTTGCGCGGGGTCTGGAGACGCACGGCGAGGCTTGGTGTTCTGAGTAAGCAATTCTTGCGTTGCGGCTGCTCAATACCGGTTGTCGCTGTAGGAAATTTTGCTTCATGTCATGGGGGTGAAGGCCTAGTTTTGCCCTCATGAGTTGTGTTGGCTATATTTGTATGGTTGGTCTGGCGACATATCTTATTGGGCTTTGCCCGCGCAGCATTGCAGTTCGGCCGGTAGAGGAGCGAAGTGAATGCGGGGTCTGGTTGTGCGTCGCGGGGCTTGGGGTCCTAAGTAAGTAATTCCTATGTTGTGACCGCTCAGTCCTGACTGTAGATGTGGTAGATTTTTCTTCGTAACGAGGGTGTTGAGGCCAGCTGGTGTTCGGACGATTTGTGTTGCCTATATTTTCATGCTTACTTCGGTCTGCGTTTCGCTTTGGGCTTTGCCAGAGTGGCGATGCAGATCGGCTGGAAGTGAAGTGGGGTTTGGTTTTAATCCAATTACTCGTTGTTGAGCTAGGGGTTACAAGGAGATAATTCTTACGTTGTGGCTGCTCAACCTTGACTGTCGCTTTACTAGGCTTCGGCGTAAAGCGTGGTTTGTAGTTTAAACAAGTGGGTGTTATCTTGGCCGTTTTGGCGCGTTTGAGCATCGACTCATTGTTATAATATTGTGGTTTGGAAGGGAGCCGAGGAGACACAGTTATAGAACATCCTGGGTTTGGGCATCTGGGCTTAGGTGCCGTGTCAGTATCAGGCTGCGCGAGATCGTTTACGATACTGGAAAACGGTGTATATGATGATAAGAAGCACAGGCTATCGAGCTCAATGTACGTGTCACGTACATCAGACACGCCGTTGGGCTTCTCGCTGCACTCTGTTTTGCCCATGATTGCATTCAAGGTGGCCGTAACTTTTGCCTGTCCTTCAACTGCCGGTACCTCTACTGTGATAGGATTTAATTGTCGTTGTGACTTGTCCATGTCAACGTTGTAGGCCATTGATGAGCTTGCCGTGGGAGTTGCGTTCAGATGCATATCAGTTAACTCTATGCCCGGTATTGGCGTCGTATTGACAGTTGAATTGGCAAAGGTCGTGACAACGGTTACTGGGGACCATTCAATAGCGTTTCCTCTAAGGGGCTGTTGGAGAGGGTTCAGGAGCATAGTTATGGAATTGTGCAGACTGCTTATTAGGGGTTCGTACATTTGCCATGGGCGCCCTTTGCGGTGGCTTCATGTCTTGTTTAATCAGTAAGGGCCCGAGATTCGCTTGCTTTCTTATGATGAACTTGTAGTCTAGAAAACATTTAGCGTGATCTTGGCCGCTGAACTTGAGGACAATTGGGCATGGTCGTTTTTTTTCGTTTTTCGGAGGCGGCTGTAAAAGCAGCAATCTCGGTCCATTTTGCAGACACTTAGAAGTGAGCGTGTCACTTTCTCAAGTGGTATGCGATCTGACACATTAAAAATTATTACATGTCGTGCACGGATGACTCGTTCGTTGACTTCCTTGGCTAGCTTGTTGAGCAATTCACACGCTGCGCTAAAAACTTCCAGTTTGCCCGATTTATGTAGATCCGATAGCTGCGCCAGCGGAAGAATTTTTACCAGCAATCGATTGATATTTTGAGATTCTGCTTTCACCGAGTTTAGCTCATTTTCGATGTTTTGGACTTTAAGAAGGGCGTCTGTGAGATGGTCTTGTGGTGTCGCCTTACAGTCAGAAAGCAAAGGCGACGGACACTTAGGTGGTAACGATTTTAGTGACGTTACTGACATTTTAGTGTCATGTAGTGCATCCGTCCGTGGATCGGAAAGGAGCACAAAGCAATTAGCCAATTTTCCTGGTGTAAGAGACGCAGAGTTACCGGTTGTTCCGCTGTTTTGGGGCATAACTAACTATCAATGGTATCAGTGCTGAGGCTACAGTGGGCGCAAGACCGTTACTGGTAGTGCCCTTATCCTTCTGAAGGCCGATCCGGCATCTTCCCCTGAACATAGCTCTGGGGACTTTCGGTTGTGTTTCACTTCTTTGAACCATTTGACAAAAGTCAAGTGCTTCCGTTAGTGTTTGTTCACCCACTGTTTTCCACCTGATTTTATCTAAAATGCTCGTTAGTAAGGAATGTCAGATTTCAGGTTACCGCTTCAAGGTCAAGGTCAATGTTGTCACCGTTGGAATGTTTACGGTCCCGCTCCAATCCATCTAAAAAGGGCCGCAAGCGTTATTGATTAGGGTATCCCTGAACACATTCACTTTGATCATGCTTGGAGCATTGTGCTGCCCAAACTGATGTGGCTAATTGTACAGGTCGTGCCCTCCTGCGACCGAAAGCTCCTCACAAGAGGTCCACATTGGATGGATCTTGCATTGAAATCAACTGTGAATGGCAGGTGTAAATTATGGGACCGCTTTAGACCATCTCATTCGGAGCCCTCATAACGTAATTGTCAGAAATGTTTGCGTCGAAATTAATCATCAGAAACGCCTAACAAAAGAACTGTTATTGGCACAGCATCCCAGAACAGCGCCTAAAATTCGCTACGCTTATGCGAAAAGTAACGCGAGCACCAATAATGGCAACCCTGCTTTGTGTTCCTGTGATAGTCAAGCCTTACTCCACGAAGACGCTGAGAAAGCCACGCACTTGGTTAAGCAGCACGATGTTGTTTACGCGAAAGAAATACCACGTAGCGCCAGAGCCGTATCTACCTATCCATCTTCATTAGCTCAAGTAAAACTAAACAATGATTGTGATGAAGGTCTTGTGTTAGATCTCTACAGCTTACCCGGCCCTGAATGATTGCATCCTTCGTTCCTCAGGACTGGGGAAAAGTGCACTGCTTTGTTTATATGTCGGCTGATTCGTCGCACCCTATAGGTAGCCGTCATCAGTCTACTTGGAAAGTTGGTATCGTCAAACCAATCTACAACGCAAGAATTAGACATGATCCAGCCAATCATGGTCCAATGTTTTTGAAGTCAATAATGTGTAAAGTTATGGAAAAAATCCTAAACCAGCTTGTTAGTCTTCATCTTGATGGACAAAAGGTCTGTTCCTATGCGCAGCACGTGTTTCTCAAAGCACGCTCCTGTACCTCGAATCTGCTTGTTGCTAAAGCCACATGAGCAAGGTCGGTAGGCTCCCACGAACAGTTGAAGATTGTGCTTGTTGACTTCAGTAATGGCTTCGTAAAGGTCCCGCCTGAACGGCTTATGTTGAAACGCTAATGAAACGGAATTTAGTTGAAATCGCCCAGGAGCGCCAAGTACCTAAACTACCACACCATGTAAGTAAAAGTGAATCGCACATTTTATCTCCCGTTCTCATAACGAGTGGGGTCCCAAGGCGCTCTGTCTCCGACCCCGTACGTTTCATTAGCTTTATTAACGAGTTACCAGCTGCTCTTCAGACGGATTGTGTAATCGCTAGTGGACTGAAGTTGTGGCTGGAGGTATTCAGACAGGAAGACGCTGACAGCTTACAAGCCAAGCTCCATCTACCCAAGAATTAGTCGAGTAAGTGGCAGTTGCCCGTGAAGCGTGATAAATGATCTATTTTCTCCGTTGGCGTGACTAACGCATTTGGTGCTTATCACCTTGGTAGTTCCTTGCTTAGAAGCGCGACCCATGGGAAGGAGCCTGAAATGATAATGTAACCAGACCCCAAAATTATTCAAGACACAAAGAAGAGGGCAGCCGCGGTCTACAGGGTATTACATCCTACAAGTAGAGGGAGTTCACTCTTGAGCTTGGACTATTCCGAGTTCCGTTTACCTCGCAGTTTTGTCCGCTTCTCCACTACGCGCTAACCGATGCCTATAACTAACTCCGGATGCCAAATGATAGAGAAGGTCCAATAGCGTGGATCTAAATCCGTCCGTGTGTTGCCAGCACTGTCTTTCCCTTCGCGACTTCAATGACCGAAACTTTTCCTTCTAAATAAAATAAATAAATAACTATTTTATTCTCGACTACGCGAGGTTACCGTCCTAGCCGTAGAGAGTTGATATTCACTCGACGTATTCCCAGAGGAGAACTGGGTGCACGGTAAAAGCTTTCTTTTCGCTCCATGTTGGAAGAACGACACAAGGTTATCGTTTGTAGCAGATCCAACCGAGGAACCTCCGTGTGAAACTCCACCTGGCCTTAGCAACACGCGTATTGATTGATTGGAACCGGTGGCTGGAGCCTATCGTCGATGCTTAGAGAGAGAGTTGTTTTAAACAATGGTTGGATTCTCGCCTGAGTGCGCTGGGACTCTGCTGTTTCTAGCGAAGCTGCAAATCTCCTCTGCGGAACGGTGTTTCTCACTGACACATGTAATCTTTGCAAACATCAGGAAGTAAAGAAGTTGACAAGTAATCAACTTTTTGTTCGCTATCATCCAATAATACAATGAAGAAATGGCATAAGAGCAATAGTTGGTAGCTCATTTGATTCGGGTGGCAGATGAATTGCTCGCTGAGCAGGGCAAGTTTGCCGCAAATTTTTCGTCACAAATCGAAGTCACATCAACCATGCGTCATTCAGCAGCATGTAGCAAGTAGAGTGGCGTAGTGCAGCTTCGGGGAGAATGCGTCTGGTATAGTGCGCGTGCGCTTTTGCATGTGTGTGTTTTTGGTAGAGAAGGTGCGCAATTCTATTGGCTGGGGCAGCTGTCCGTTTCTAGCGTGTTAGACAAATAGTTGCCTTTTGACCTTGATCGCTCCGACTTGTGCATAGTGAACTTTGCCTGATAACCGCGGTTCCCAATTATGCCGTCCGTCCCGTTTGCCTAGTGTTCGGATCCAACGGAATTAATCATTTGGGGTTTTGGTCCTTTGACCATAGTTTGGCGTATTCCGGGTACAGTCCAGTGAGTTGCTTATTTAAAATAGCTGTGCTGTTCCAGGCCTTCGGAAATTCCCGTACATGTTTTATGCTCCTTCGCACAGGAATCTTCATATTTTCTAGATAAAAGTGTTGGCCTTCTTGAGCATTGTGTACGGAAACCGACGAATTCGGAGCATGCCTTATAACCGCAGCTTAGTGCTGGGGCTTCGTGTACAAAACATTCTTTCAGTTTGTCCAACGCAGTTTTTGTCATATTGCAGTTTATTTGGCAGATTGGTTTGATTTCTTAGAACGACTTTATCCTTAGACTTAAACTTTAGTTTCCTTAAGGTGGCACTTGGGTTGAAGCTTATCGAAATTTCATGTGACTATAGTTACCTTCCTGTCAGGTCAGAAACCTGCATCACGTACGGAATTACTAATCGTTCATTGGTCCGTTCATGTGGCTGCTGCTGTTGTTGTAGCGTACGTTTATGTAAGCCTCTTTTGATGAAATTTCTCGGAAACTGCTGGTTTTGAATCACTCGGTATAGATGGTTTTCTTCTAGCCTTCTCATTTCACTTGTACTATGGTGTGTTACCGCTCTTTTTAATAGGCCTACTGAATATGCAGGAACACACCGCAGGCTAGAAGAAAACCACCTATACCGAGTAATCCATAAATAAGTGTTAACCGAGAAAGTTCATCGGCAGAAGCCTAAGCAAACATACGCTGCAGCAGCAGCAGCGTCCACAAGAGCAGACTAACAAACGGTTAGTAATTCCGTACATCAAGAGCGTTTATGAACCGACTGGAAGGTTAGTACAGTCGCATAGAATTTCGAGGGTCCTCAACCCAAGTGCCACCTTAAGGAAACCATGCTATGCCTAAGGATAAAGCATTCCGGAGGGACCAAAACTATGTTATCTGCCAAATAAACTGCAAAATGACAAAAACTACTTTTAAAAACTGAATGAAAACTTCGTACACGACGTACCAAGCGCAAAGCCGCGGGTAAAAGGCATGATCCGAATTCTCCAGTTTCCACACATGCAGCTCAGGAAAGCCAACACTTTTATCTGTAACTTGTGCAGATTGCATGTAGCTTGCATATACATCTGTTCTTCTAAATGTTTTCATTTGACTGGTAATTCCACGCAAGTGTTCAGTTGCTTCTATGCACGACGTCTACCGGTTTGCGTAAAGACCCCAGCGCTTTACATTGTGTGCAGTGGCATACCTTGTTCCTTTTAGAGCTTTTGATGGACTAGGTTTCTTCAACGCTACTGCCTTAATTGGATTGTTCTCTCTGTATTGTTGCTGGCGAATTCGATGAAAATAATACAGCATTCTAGCGAGCAGTTTGTTTGGTAGTCCTATTGTCCCGTTCGACCAGAATAGGTGTCCAGCTGCTCGTTGTGTACACAAATAAACGACAGTTGTATTCCATACAAAAACGGGTACCTTTGAGCAGCTCAGATCATTGTAGTTTAAAACTGGGTTTAATCGTATACATCAAGGCTAAGTTTGTACCGCTGAAGAAACGTCCTTACATGATTATCAAACGGAAAACTTAAACTAAATAAATGCTTTATTCTCAGACATTGCGAGACACGCCTAGGTCATCATCATCATCATACACGTTGGCTAGAGGTGGGGAACACCTCAGCTACTGTGCCGAAATACAAAGAAAAAAGGAGAGAAAAAAAGCAACTGGTGCAAGCTGGCTGAGCTACCGGTAACGGATGGGCAGCGTTCCGGTAAGCTACCAGCCGGCTGCTGTGCACCAAAAAAAATTATTATGCGAAATTATATATGGCTAAATAATGAGATCGTGGTTGGAGGAGGAGGCTAAGAGGGATGGAGTGGGACAAAGAAACTCAGCACAAACGCCACTGAGGTCGGCTCCTAGCCATATCAGCAAGTGTGTCCAACCAAACGTGTTCCTCGTCTTTCGGACCCCAACCAGAGAGCCGAGACGCTCCAACTGAGGCATGCTCAGAAGTGAAGGTCTTCATTCCTCTGGACCAAGTCATCGCTTGGCCACCCCTCCTCTTCTTCCATCCACACCTCCGGCGCGCAAACAACACACGTCGCGGAAGTCGGTGGGCTGGCATGCGTAACACGTGGCCGAGCCGTCGGAGCCTGATGCGTGAAATAACGGTGCTGAGCGGTTCATTTCCTTTTCCTGTGCCGTAAACATGGCGTCGAACACGCTCGTTGCTCACGCGGTGTTCCCACCAAATGTGAGCTAAATTACGAAGGCACCGGTGGTCGAACGTAACTAGCCTCTTCAGGTCCGCTGCGTTAGGCGGCCAGGTTTCACAGCCGTACAGTAGGGTCGAACGTACTGCTGCATTGTACACTCTACCCTTCAGGGTGAGAGTGTTGTCGCGCCGGCGTCATAAGTGGCGAAGGTTAGCAAAAGCACCCCGAGCTTTTGCTATACGATTCGTGATCTCATCTTCAATCCCAAGGGCGCCGATACAACTTCCCTGGTAGTTAAAGTTATGAACGACTTCTAGCTGATCCCCACCAAGGGTCAGCGTAGGAGGCGTCCCGGACCAACCTTGGAGAAACGCTTTGCGCTTCGAGGGGGCGAAGCAAAGCCCGAAGTGACGGACAGCTAGTGCTAATCTGTCCAGTGCCGCTTGGCACGTTTGTGAGCTGTCACAGATGAGGCCAATATCATCAGCATACTCTAAATCAAGAAGTCGTTCTCCTGGGAGTAGATCCACACCTTCCTTTGATATCCATTTAATCTTAGCCTGCTTCTAATATGTTCAGCTTCCTATCTTCATATACTTATGTACATTGTAGTTATGGTGTCTTAGGTAATCCTTATCCTGTGGAGCATATACAAATACGGCCACATCGTCACTGTCTTTTGGTTTCCGATAACAACCAATCATGACTACACACCCATTTTCTAGTCTCAGGTAGAATTCGAACATTGTCAGCTTACACCTCATGAATATCTTACCGGAATCCTGCTCTTCATCCCTATGCACATGAAAGTATCCTACCCATCAGGCCATGCCTTCCGCATAAGTAAAAACATCTTTAGCGCAATATCTGTTACACCTTGTAC